>OX637512.1:5990500-7240500 GCA_951799955.1 Apamea anceps
CCCGAATATTTTTTTTGTTAGGGAATGAAATATTTTGTAAACATACGTAAGGTCGATAAAATTGGTTCTTTCTGTACAGCGATTTTGCGGTGGACGTGATCTGGAGATAAAGCGTGAGTTGTGCGAAGGTATTTATCGTTTATTTGAAGGTAGGATGTGAGAAGGACTTCTCTTTGTGAGGTTATTGGGTGGATGTTGGCTATCTATACCTTTGAGGAAAACATTCTTTGTATTGGATATATTTATGAGGGTAGATTGTCTTGTCATTTATTTTTTCGGTAACCGTTACTTGACGAAACTGTAATTTTGTCAAACGTCAGATTGTTGTTTTGTTGTGATTTTAAAACACATCACTTTACATAAAAATATAGATTTTGTAAAGTACGATATTATATATACGATTCGTTATATTTAAAAGGTTTATTTCGTCAGTTTGACAATCAGTCTTACCAAGGGCATCGTATTACCCAAAAAATGGATTGTGGAGGTCAGATAGGCAGTCGCTCCATGTAAACTACTGTTATTCAGCTGCATCCGATTAGACTGGAAGCCGACCCCAACATAATTAAGAAAAGGATATGTAGAAGATGATGATATTTCGTCAGTTTGAAAAAAATATAAAATAATTATCTGAAAAGATATTAGTGTCAAACCAAGAAGACACGTCCTGTCCCTCGTCTACAAGTGGTAGAACCGGGTTCAGTTTGAAAGTATAATTCATCTTTAGGGCTCCCACACAAACATGATACGACGTCGCGTCGTACAATGCCAATGTCAGACAATGCCATTACGTTGTGATCTCGCCTTCCAGCATATACAAGACAGCAATACATGCCAAATCTGTCACTAGCAGCCGTCCGGACTGCTGGCACGACGAACGGCTGACGGAATGGTTGCCACCATTCCGTCGTCCTTTGTTATGTAAATCGAACGATTTTACGACGCGACGACGTCGTATTGTGTTTATGTGTGGGAGCCCGTACCGGTACTTGTGTTGCAGACGCGTGGCTGCTTCCAAGGCTTAGGTTACAGTCTCTTTAAAACGTCACACGCTAACGACAGCGTGCGGTGACGTCTCGACGGATGACCGACACGCTGCCGGTTGCCAAAACGTTCGTTGCCGCCGTCGCACCTGGCGGTCGCGGGCGGTGTGTGAGCGAGACCGCGCCCGTGTATTTACGAACACAGCATTCGTCGTCGGTGACGGACGACTACACGTCGCCGGTCGCGGTGAGCGAGTGGTCAAACTGACGGTCGCTGGCGACATCGCTGGTAACGTTGCTGTCGGCCCTGGTTACGATTACCGTACCTGCAATGTGGTCGTATATCTAAGACGCCAGTCGTTCCTGCCTGCCACTTACCTTGACATGCGGCAGAGCGAGCAGCCTCCGGAGCTCGTGTATGGCCGCCGCAGTGGCCGGCGTGGCGGCGGCGGGCCCGGGCCCCGCGGTGCGCAGGCGCGCGGCCGCCTCCAGCGCCTGGCGACAGCGCTGGCGGCCCTCGGCGGCCGGCGCGCGCCCGCTGGTCACCACCACCGTGCTTGCGATACGGTCGTAGATCTAATGAAGAAATACGTACTTTTTCATTCAGAACCGAGTTCATTTTCAAGTTTTGGTAAAAAAATATGAAACAAACAATATAATGACATTGAAAGGAAATGTCCGCTTTTTATATGGACGTTGGTTTTTTATTCCGAGAAAAATCTAACAAGAACCAAACTATACCCAAATCAAAACTACAAAACTATGGAACTTGGAACCACTGAAAAATTATTTTTAAACCTTCCCATTTGAGAGAAAAATGATCAATTATTTAATGTTAATATATATATCCAAATTAAACCTCCCGCACACTTTGACAATGTCTTAAGCCTCTTATACACGGTCCATCTGTACTTCTCGCCAAGGTCATGAACGATGCACGACGAAAAACAACAGGTTCGACAGATATGCATCAAGCGAGAGCTCGCACCACCGCGGACGTCGCACTATGGAAAATGGTAGAACAAGCGCATATCAAAAATGCTTTTTACGAATATCATAATTTGGCTAATATGGCTATTTTATTAGATTTTCTAATAGTCAAATTATAATATTCATTAGGATTTTTTCACTTAATGCGCGAAATTATTATTTTTTTCATAGATAGAAATACATAGAAGACAGAAGTGCCAAACTGAAGTCTTTGCGTATACATGTTTCAATACCATATTGTGAAAGAAATACTTGGTACAGATATGCAGTATTATACATTTTTAGAAAGGTTATTTTATGCTTTTTGCGATACAGCTTAGTGATTTTTAAAAGTAAAGAAAAATATTTCAGTAATTACTTAAAAAGTGACATACCTTATTTTTCACTTATATTTTTTTTCTTCGAAGGATTTCAATGTTACCCACGTCTGCCCAAGCGTTACTTTTTGTGTTGACTAGTAGTCTAACTATTCATAAATAGAATGCAAAAAAATTCAGCTGCGGATATTTGCGGTTTTAGAAGATATGAGAAAAAAACTGATAAAAGTCAGAACCCGAAAATTCGTATCTTTTGCGTTTTACCAATGACACCATTCACATGAACAATATCGAACTTTTTCGGATATTTTCTTCATTATTTCGTGATAACAAAGGGACCTTATCAAATGTGCACTCGGTTTGCGTGGGAAATTACAAGATAATAATTATGTAGGTACCAATTCAATATTGTAAAATGAGTATATAAAGGGAAGCAAAAACTATTCGAACCATCTACATCAGTGTAACTTCAAGTGAAGTAAATCTCATCTACGCCTATTACGAGTATTTCTGTAGATTGTGAAGTGTTAAAATGTCTTCCTTCAGCTGTACCAAACGAGACTTCATAATCCCCTATATCGAGGGCGGCAAGACCATGGAATCATTATCCAAAGTTTTAGTGGAAAAACTCAATGTTTCTGAAAACAACTTGTGTTTTATAATTAGTGACATACAAAGGCACATTCTTCCTATATTCAACAAGCGCTGGGCCCTAGCATCTCGGAAAAAAGAAACATTTTTACAGAAGAATTGTACTTGGTTGGACTCAAGGTATTCGTTAAATTTACTGGATTCTGGACAATATTCTACGCCATCAACATCTGGCCAACGAGGAAGAGCATGCGTGGCTTATGGAGACTCCTCAGAATCTACAAAGAAGAGGAAAAACACTCTTCTACTCCAAGAATTTGGCTTCGAGCATATAAAAAATACCTATGTGCAGGGACTACGGGCTTTACGTGAGTACACAGAAGCTCACCTTGTCGAAGAATTAAGAACTGCTGACACTCAAAAGAAATTAGATATCTCAAGTAAGTGGAACGACTCAGACCAGATGAAGATTCTTTCCGATACGGAAGCATTGAGTGCTTTTATAGATTTGGATCTAACAAAAGCACAATATATGTACCTGAAAAACTTAACCAACGAACGAAAGTGTTGTATATTCCCACCTTACTACAAAATACAAGAAATAAAAAGATCCTGTTATCCACCATCTTCTACAATCGAAAGATCTTGAAGAAGAGGCACTAAGTCTTTTAAACGTGGTACCTGAAAGTGAACCCACATTTACTGACCCTGATCCTGAAGTGGTATAAGTTAAAAATAATATTTATATTTAGTTATTACTTATATTTGTACCTAGCTACATCATTCCCTGAAGCCAGAGTATAGGATGTACCTAATAATAATATGATTTTAATTTAGTTAATTGTTTTCATATATTTATATATTTTGTTTACTTTGCTTGTTGTAATTAACCATAGTTTAATCTTTTTGGTCATTATAAACTTGTATTCCACTTGAAATAAATTTTTAACTATTTCTCTTTCGTGATTTTTTCCCATTTCTTTCAATCTATGCAAAAAAACATACATAGATATACAAGAAAACACTATAAACTACATATCATTCGAATCTCCAAACCTTACTGCATATTTGTGCCAAATTTAATCAGGATACGACAAAAATTCATGAAGTTACAGATTTTTGATCCGATACCGACCTATATTTTCCATAGTGCGTCGTGCAGATAGACATTGAATAACGCGGACGTACGTCCGAAGGATCGTGTGTCGTGCGTGCTTAAACTCGCTGTATAACAGCATTCACCATTTAGAGCCTGTGTTGGAAGTCGAACGGACGCCAACATGGATCGTGAAACAATTTCACGATTTATTCAAAGATACAAATCTTACACTTGTCTGTGGAATTTATCAAATGCGGACTACATGAATAAACAAAAAAGAATAAATGCATTACAAGATTTTTTGACGTGACAACGTCTTATAATTCGATGGAGCCGGCTGCACGCACGAAAAAACATGACGCATGCGGCGTTACCTCGCTCTGAGGCGTTCCATTAAATTTTCTTTTGAAAAATGAAACCATTCCATAAGTATTTTCTTATGACGTTGTCACGTTCAACTATCGTCAGTAAACAGACTTTACAGACAACCGATTTTTTTTCATCCAAAATCTCTTCCTTGTTTTTTCTTCTATTCTGTTACTGCTTACAACATCAGAAGAACTACCCTTTTTTTGGCGTTTTGACAAATATGGTGGCATTTTGATTTAAAATACACGTAAACTTACTTCTAGCAGGCTGGATACACGCACGATAGTGTGTATGCTACATCCAACACCGCGGCCTTGAGCGGTCGTACAGCTGGGATGGACCGTGTATAAGAGGCTTTAATTGACAGATTCTATTCATCTATCAAATATGACAAAGTATGTTGACGGTTATGCGTCATCCGTCTGATCCGTCACACTTTCGCTCGCGCGTTTGTTTTATTCAGTGTATTTTAATTTGCGCTTTGCTTTTACCATTTCCCCCAAACCAAACCATCTCCATCCCGTTTTGACTGACCGTCCTGATGCCCAAACTATACTGGAAAGAGCTAATCAGAGAATAAACATGCCAAATTATTTAGCTGGCCATGTGATTGGATCAGCAATAGGTACTGGTATTCAGATGCATCCGGTTAGACTGGAAGCCGACCCCAACGTGGTTAGGAAAAAGGCTAGGCAGGATGATGATGTGATTGGGCATCAGCTTAATAGACACCGAGATAGTTTCGTCCAGTCCATAAATGCTCAAATACCATAGATCAATATGTCCCCACCATGGACATTTCAGATTCAGTTTTATTTAGTCAAGAAATGTATCAAATTAAACAAGCTCGCTCTTATTATGGGGCACATATTCGACCGAACGGTGCTTTACTGTAGAAATAAGTCAAGATTTACAACCAATAAATATTCCAGGCATTTCGTCATCACATGAGACAGCTTTGATCATAGAACGAATAAAGTCACGCCACTATAGTAATAGAGTGTATACACATATATAAATTATTAAAAGTGGCAGAGACTAGTTGGAAAGCGATTATTACCACTGTCCACCTCCTAGTATGTATTTCGGATTAATATTACAGTTGCATAATTGGGACTGTAGTAAGCTGTCTCATGTGATGACAATTTTATTGTCTGGTATCTTGGATGAGCTCGGCATCAAAATTATATACTTACCTATCTCCACCTGCTCAGTTTCTCGAATGTTTTAATAAGACAAGACATTGAAAATGAAGAAAATCAATAAAATAATATATAAAATAAAATAAAAGTTTTATTTCATAACAAAACTGTAACACTTGCGTCCTTGGTGAAGGGCGGGCGTTTTTGGGGGACTGTGTTTTGTAATTTTGACGTTCGAAAAGTGCTGATTCTCAGCCTAATTTGAATAAATGACTTGATTTTGATTTTGATTCGAAAGGCTTTTCATCCACTTCCGCACACGGTTCCAAGTCATTAAAAAGGAATTCTCCTATGTAATTATAAAATGTTCTTGATCAATAGATACTGTTATCATTTACTCCTGCTAAGCAGCCTATGCTGGACTATACTGAAACATGCACTTCTTGATAACCACTTTAATATTAGTACCGTATAGATTATATTACCTACGTAAATAAATAATCTAAGATTTGTTTCGTTCACATTGACATTTATATCAAACATTGATTGACATGACAGTGGATCTTTGACAGTCGTTACGGGTAGTCAGAAGCCCGAAAGTCTGACATCCAGTCTTACCAAGGGGTATCGTATTACCCAGTAACTGGGTTGTGGAGGTCAGATAGGCAGTCGCTCCATGTAAAATACTGGTATTCAGCTGCATCCGGTTAGACTGGAAGCCGACCCCAACATAGTTGGGAAAAGGCTAGGCAGATGATGATGATGAGGATGATTGATTGACATGACAGTAATGGCAGTAGCTTTTGTCAACTTTGACAAGATTATTATTTTTCGGGGTGTGTTCACTTTATTATCCTAGACAATTAGAAAGGTTTGTTCGTTTTAGGAGCGAATTCACACTAAAAAAAAAATATTTTTCTCAAAATTGGGGGTCTTTAAAAATATATGATATATTACAGTTAGAGCCACTAGTTTCTGGGATGTCTATCCAAATATATTTATCCTTGTTAGAATTATTGAATAATAAAAAACCATTTATGGACATGTCCTTTAAATTTCAATTTAATGTTTTTCATGTAGGTAAAAAAAATATATTTTGTACTTGCAAGTAAAAAATATATTTTCTTGTTTAGCTCACCTCTAAGAAAGATCGAAGCTGCAGGTCATCAAGTACACCATGAAACAGATCAGGGTCCATGAACATGGGACCATCTTGCAGCACTGACACGTCGTCTAGGGATTCGATGATCATAGCTATAGCTGTAACAAACATTTATTTATAGAAATTATTATTACAGGATATCCTACATCAAGAGTTTTTTTTATATTTAAAAAAGAAATCAAACGACAATCTTCTTTGTTAAAAAAACCGGCCAAGTGCGAGTCGGACTCGCCCATGAAGGGTTCCGTTACGTTACGATTTATGACGTATTAAAAAAAAACTACTCACTAGATCTCGTTCAAACCAATTTTCGGTGGAAGTTTATATGGTAATGTACATCATATATTTTTTTTAGTTTTATCATTCTCTTATTTTAGAAGTTACAGGGGGGGGGGGGACACATTTTACCACTTTGGAAGTGTCTCTCGCGCAAACTATTCAGTTTAGAAAAAAATGATATTAGAAACCTCAATATCATTTTTGAAGACCTATCCATAGATACCCCACACGTATGGGTTTGATGAAAATAAATTTTGAGTTTCAGTTCTAAGTATGGGGACCCCCAAAATTTATTGTTTTTTTTCTATTTTTGTGTGAAAATCTTAATGCGGTTCACAGAATACATCTACTTACCAAGTTTCAACAGTATAGCTCTTATAGTTTCGGAAAAAAGCGGCTGTGACATACGGACGGACAGACAGACAGACAGACAGACAGACATGGCGAATCCATAAGGGTTCCGTTGCCATTTGGCTACGGAACCCTAAAAACCATTAGATACTAATGCCATCTTTAGAAGGATACCATTATATGTAGTCGTTTCATAAACTGTTACTAGGTGGCGCTTACTTAAGATAATGTCGAGTTTACGTTAGCGCCATCTAGAGGCAAAGTTTGGTAAATACGAGTACAAATTCTGAATGTTTGATTGCGAATGCGGCGCTACAAAATTTTCGAAACACTAGATAGCGACACAATAACAAGTTCATCGTCGTGGCTTTGAACTCGTTTGATAAGGGAACTGTCAAACCCATTACAATTCTAATTTCAACTCTTTATTAGTGGTGGTAATGGCAACCATACCACTTGGTTTAAGTAGGTTTTTATATTTCATTTTTTATTTAACCTTCTGATAGATTCTTTTATATTTTGTTAATGTGAGCACTTTGTAGGCCTTGTAGACTTTAGATTTGTAGACCATTTTTTATTTTATCAAGTACCTGGTACTTGTTGACAAGCCTAGGCTTTCCTCCGATACGTACTGTAATTTGAAAACAATGTAAAAGCTAGTTACTTTTAAAAGAGTAACCGTGGAGTTTCTTGCCGGCTCTTCTCCATAGGAAACGATCAATTGGAACCATGCACCTAGCTTCTGATGTAAAGTAAAATATTTTTATTTAGAGAAACAGGTTCCATCTCTTTCTCAAAATCAAAATATTACTATTCCTTATCATAATATTACTATCCCTTTCTCTTACAGCAACAATGATGACAAGGCCCTAGGGCCCTTATTATAAAGTGTAAAGTTACGGTTTCTTAAAAGAGCGGTGTCCGCCAACATAGCGTCAGCTAATTACCGACGAATGACTTTACTGAAACGTTAGTTATGAAAGTAAGATTGGGTGTTTTCCTAGAGAGCGTTTTTTACACCGTAAAGTCTAACCCCGCAGCTGCCAAATGTAAGAAAATTTGAATTTCGCGGGCTACTTTAGCGTATAACGCTTTTCTTTTCCTATCTTACCAGACGTACAAGCCTCCTCGAACATGACAGCTCGTCTGGGCTGTTGTTCCTCGTCCTCTTCGTCATCAACGTTCGCTGTAGTCACGATTCCGGCGCGGTGACGGCGACGACTGTTGAACTTCTTCAGTTCTTCCACTGTGCCAGCTAGGTGGTTGCGGAGCTGCTTTTCACGGTCCTGGAGAGTATTATATTATTAATATTGTGTAGTAACAAATAGTATAAGATGGTAAAAACATTGTTTATACTTTCGTATAATTTTTCACGTGTTCGCTTACCGACACTACATTTTGTCACGTTTTACTTACTGTAAATTCGTCGGTTCGTATAATTAGTGCAGTTTTACAAACATCGACGCAGAAATAATAAGCAACCACAGATGCACTAGTGCTGATTGGCTTCTTTGAACTTTGTGCCACTAATATTAAGGTTAATTATTCATTTTCTCATCAATAAAATCCTCTACTCTAAATCCTTTCGGTCTGAACTAGCCCGAAGGGCGTTTGTCCACCGCAGCCGTCACTAAGACGTCACCGAGAAACGAGATTTTTTGAACCGAGTGATCGTGTGTCCACCGCAACCGAACTCGGCGGTTCAGTATGTTATGGTAGACAATACAAAACCGGCCGGCCGGCGACGGCGCTGTGTGGATATGATCAAACGTGTTTTGTATTGCCGGCACACCGGCCTGTCACAATTTCGGGCTGAGTTCTACTGGTTGCACCGAACTACTAGAAACTTCGGGTGACGGACGTGCGGTGGTAGTAAATGTATGTATCGCTGATCTTCGGCACCGTCAACTCGTTTCTTTGCCGCCCACTGTGCTGCGGTGGACAAGTGCATTTAGACAATAAAACGTACCCTTATCCAACGATGGTTGAGGACCTCCTGTATGTTGATTCTCTGAGTATGATCCACAGTTAACATTCGTTGCACCAGATCCTTAGCAGCGTCGCTGACGTCGTCCCAGAGAGGTGCATCGAACTGCCAAGAATATAAACAACATTGCCTTAAAGAATAACCGTGCGTTGTGAATCTCGGCAGTGAAAAATTATTTTCATGGATATGTATACTTTACGTAGAAGCCGACCCCAACATAGTTGGGAAACGGGTAGGCAGATGATGATGATGTATACTTTACGTAATGATTACAAAATTAGTATAACAGGTTGATATTCTCAACTCTACTATTCAGAGAAAATATAATTTCTGCAAACTCTGGAGATGATATGAGGATAATATTTCTTCACTACCTGCCTCGCTACCCGTATTTTTTCTTTTGGCAATTATATAAAAAATTATGAAGATATCGCCCGTTAAAGTTCCACGTGACGCCTTGCTACACTTTTTAGCATGGCGTGACGTCACGACCACCAGGAAACTACCCTATTGCCTAAAACATTTACAATGGCAATGCCTTTCATTTCACAGTTCAACAACATTCATTGCTTAATTAACCGTGTTTGTGAAAGACAACCAATTTCCTTGAAAAACAATCGGATTATAATTGAAAGTGTGTCACGCAATTAGGCTGATATTTACTTTAGCAATCTTATAAAGTAATCACCACTCTGGCAAAGCTCAAGGATATGGTGTGCGTTAGGATGTGATAGACACATTACATAATGTAGAACGACAAAAATCTTTAAAAAGCGGCCAAGTGCGAGTCGGACTCGCCCATGAAGGGTTCCGTTTTACGATTTATGACGTATTGAAAAAAACTACTTACTAGATCTCGTTCAAACTAATTTTCGGTGGAAGTTTACATGGTTATGTACATCATATATTTTTTTTTAGTTTTATCATTCTCTTATTTTAGAAGTTACAGGGGGGGGGCACACATTTTACCACTTTAGAAGTGTCTCGCGCGCAAACTATTCAATTTAGAAAAAATGATATTAGAAACCTCAATATCATTTTTGAAGACCCATCCATAGATACCTACCCCACAAGTATGGGTTTGATGAAAAAAAAAATTTTTGAGTTTCAGTTCTAAGTATGGGGAACCCCCAAAATTTATTGTTTTTATCTATTTTTGTGTGAAAATCTTAATGCGGTTCACAGAATTCATCTACCAAGTTTCTACAGTATAGTTCTTATAGTTTCGGAAAAAAGTGGCTGTGACATACGGACGGACAGACAGACAGACAGATATGACGAATCCATAAGGGTTCCGTGCCATTTAGCTATGGAACCCTAAAAATGATTTATCATCTTACCCTCAAACGTCCTCGACATATAGCCTCAAAGAGTCGCTCCTTAGTTCCAGTGAACGGCAGATACCCGACCAGCAGGACGTGTAACAATATGCCTGCAGCCCACACGTCAACTGGCTTGCCGTACAGCTGGCTGGAAACCACTTCCGGGGCCATGTAGTGAGGAGTTCCGATGCGACCTGGAAATTCTTTAAGTTGAGGTATTGTATTTATTTGGTCATCATAGGTATGATCAATTATAGATAAGAAATAATCTGGTGGTACCTGTTTTAGGTGATTAATTCAAGAGCTTTTTTTTTTCTTTTTTTATGTAATTATAATCTTCTTCGCGTGTCGATAGCAATCTAAGTGGACTCGGCCCAGAATTCAGAAATTATAATATTTCATACTTTAAAATATCTACCAACCCGCACTGGGCCCGCGTGGTGGATTACGACCCATTCCCTCTTACTGAGAGGAGGCCTGTGTCCCAGCAGTGGGAACGTTATAGGCTGATTATGTATTCTATAAAATAGATTTTCATACGTTTTACAGATGAGACAAATTCCAAATGTTGAGTCACGCGGTAGTAATAGGAATGATATTGTTTTATCTTCATAAAACAATTTTTTGATCACTGAACCTACTTTCCCAAGACGGGTACCAACAGAATTTTACACACACACAAAAACACACAAAGTACACAGTATGTGTATGTTAATGACAACCTCAAAATTTCACGGGGAGAAATGATAAATGATTTTATTTTGTAAGTAGGTTTGTACAAACACTTTTACACGTCAAACATTTTATTTTAAACTAGATGAGGTCGGCGTTTCCTACCTGAATAGTCTGAGAAGAAAGGCCGTCAAGACAAACAAACTCAGACGTCACAGTCTCTTTTAAAGTCCAGACATAATCTTGGTCAGATCATATGAAGACCATGTAGGTCGATGTCTGAGATGGTCTTTTGAGGAAAGAACCACCCATATATTTTTTTTTTCCGTGTGGTCAGAAATCGTGCAGCTCAACTCAAAACTTAAGGAGCTCAACAATTCGACGAACAATACCAAAGAAAGGACATTTGGGTAGGCCACATTAATTACTCAAACTGCCAGACCATGACAAAAACTAATAGAACAGAGAGAAAAATAAAAAATAAAATGACCCACATAGTCTTCACATTCAGAATAATTAAAATAATAGAATACTTTACAAAGTAAGCAAATTTCATAGTATATATCAAATCAAAACAATTTGTCGTTTATGTTGTGACACAGAGTTTATTATTATATTTAAATTTATGTTAATTACGTGCGACTGCAAAAATTGATGGCAGTATGGTGAATTAGTGAGGTAAATATTTTTTTTTATAAATGACTGATATTTTTTTATATAATTTACTAGCTGCGCCCCGCGGTTTCTCCCGCATAAGTTTCGATCCCGTGAGAATATCGGGATAAAAAGTATCCTATATGTTAATCCTGGTGATGTTAGATGGTTTATCTGTGTGCCAAATTTAATCCAAATCTGTCAGGAGTTTTTGCGTGAAAGAGTAACAAACATCCATCCATCCATACAAACTTTCACGTTTATAATATTAGTAGGATAACGAGTATGCTAGTGTCGTTCCCTGACAATGTTCTCGTTAGACAAAGAGTTCTTTGCCTTATATTGAAAAGATAGATAAACTCAATTACTGATGTTGACTTTTTAAAAAATTTAAGAAAATAATTATAGAGATGAAAACCATCGCAGTCGCAAGTTTTCCGCCATCAAAGAATAAAAAAAAACGAGTAATTACTTAAGGGGGATGCGCTAAGGTAGCCCGCGAAATTCAAATTCACTTGCGTTTTTTTTTGCAATTTGCAGGTCAGTGTCATGTCAGGTTGTATGTTGATTAAAATATGATTCACGATCGTAACAAATCTGATTTTAAAGATTATAATTCTGTAAATTCATATTTGTTACGGCCGCGAATCATATTTAGATCAACATGCAACCTGATACAGACCTGCGAATTGCAAAAAAGTAAGAAAATTTTAATTTCGGCGGTACCCGACGCTTTCGCCTTAATAACATAATTTATTTTCTAGTGTGATAAGTGCGCCAATAACATTATGTGCCGGAATCAATTGACTGCGTGTTTTACTAGGTTCTGTAACACAAACACATTCTGTACAAATATTACCTACATTGATTCATTTATGTTATTAACAAGCACATTTAATTTTATAACATGAATTACCACTTATTGCTACTTTCAAGCTCGTGTGTTAAGCATTGAGGACATCATACGGGTTAGTGACGTCATTTGTCACTTTATGACGTTACCACAAACTACGTGGATGTAGTACTAGTGATTCAGCTTCATCGTGATACTCTCGACTGCTCGATTTATTTTTTTTAAATGATATCTCGCATTTTAACCTATGAGGTTGTCGTCTGCTTAACCGGGCTTGCCTGTGAATGCCACAATAAAGGAAGACCTCCAGCCAGGGCTTAAAAAACTAAGCGACTACAAGCTAAGGGCACCCCCTGTGGGGCACGGACCTCGGCTAAGGGCGTCGCTGGTGGAGGGCAGCAAGGGACAGGCTGGATCGGAAACTGCTCGATATTACGTCGTCGGATAGTGTTTAAACTACAATATGAGGAGTGTATCTATTTCCACTGCTTACAGTCGGCCAACGGCAACGCGTTCAAAGAGCAATTTTGAAGAGGATAGCAGGGGAAAGTGGGCGGTCCCTATGTCATAAATTTAGACATTTGTCCGTCCTGTCAAATGTATTTGCAACTACGTTTGGATGTCGGAAAATATCCCACGGAAACGTACTACCGGGATTGAAAGTGTCCTATGTGTTAATCCAGATTATAAACTATCTGTGCGCCAAAATTTCACATTTATAATGTTATTTTAAATGTGACATTTTGTATGTTTGTATGCTTGTTCGGATTTGGATGAAATTTATGTATGGGCGATGAAACACTGTAAGCAGTAGATATACTGTGGTATTAGTTTGAATTTGCGAGTGGGCAACATCAACACTAGAACAGGGAGCGATGATAAAAAACAATGTGTGATGAACAAAAAGTGCCAATACGTACGTAAAATCGGTTAATACGGTGATTGGAAGCGACATGTCTGTCGTACGAGACACATGGTGATATCGCAGAATTAGAAGGTATAGGTCAGTTATAACAACGCGCGATATATTGCCGGATGGAACAGTCTTCGGTTCCTGATAGCTGCAGTATTTAATCTCACGAAGCGACGCGCGCTTTACTTGTGGTTACCAATTGTGCAATCACGCTGTGAATGAGTGTGTAAGCGCAGGACCTCTTGATACTGTCTGAGACTATGGCGAAGCCTGAAGTACGTGCGCGTGTGTGTGTTATGTGCTGACGCTACACGTCTTCACGCACACAACCACAGTGGTTTGTACACTTACGTTAGCACAAGTAAAGCGCGTGTCGCTTCATGAGACAAAAATACTGTAATCTGCTTATGTGCTATCCCGTAAAATCTTCGATGGCATCGTAGCTTAATATCAAATTGACTACCAATTTAAATCGTCCGTATCACAACTATCATTTTTTGTCACTTGTGTGAAAAGGCTGTAATACGGCAAATTGGGTTGGTATTAATTTGCCGGATAATTAACTACCTAAAATGCGAAATAAGGTGTACCACATGTAAAAGAAGATATTTCGGTATTTTTTACACTTTTATATTACTTGCAATTTCAAATACCCGCAACTTTAAAGGATGAAATCCGTTTTTCTAGTTTTTAACTCAAAGTAAACTCGCGTGTAGTACTTTTTTCTGCTGAATGCCTGACGCATTGAGTTTTTTCTTAGCTGTATGCTAAGAAAAATTTGGAGAAATTCAGTTTCAAATTAAATAGAATTGACACTGCACGCTTTTCTGAGCAGACTCGCGTGTTAACACTATCTTATAATATTAACAGACGTCTTTCATGCGAGTCTTACGACACGTGAGGAGATTTATTTAATTCTATTCACAAACGGCTTTAGAGATGCTTCGATGTAGCTCAATAAAATGTAGGCGTACAGCGCAAACAAGTTTGAGCAACAACCGCGCAACATTATTTCCCGCAACATTTGATGTTACAAGAAATTCTTAGGTTTACCATGAATACGGAATAGTAGCGAGTTGCCAGCAACCCTGCAACATGTTTCCGCAACACAAAAACATGTTGCTGCAACCATGTTGTGCAACTTTATTCCCCAATTAACACGAGAGATACTGTAATACAATTTGTAAGCTTATTATCACGCATTGTGTCTGACCCTATAACCTTCTATTCCGTGATGATATGAAGACACAGTGCTGATGGTAAAGACACATATTCCATGCAGTTAGGGCACGGTCTCCTCGTCTTACCGTACTCGTCAGATTTGAGATACGCTTGGCCCAATGGACCCATTAGCGGGCGAGTGTCCATCACCAGTTCTGTATAATACAACCTACTGTCATCAATTTGATAGGTAAACAATGTATAAATAATAATAATGCTAATAAAACAGACTTCGAAAATGTACAGACGCCAGCACATCAAGCTACTACAATTTGTCAAAATTCTTTAATAGATTTTAAACTTTATTTCTGAAGCATTAAGGTTCAAGGTTGATTGGAAAAATTTAAGTTTCGGGTAGCTTGACCTGCTGGCGTCTGTACAATGTGATCGGCAGTATATTATTGAAATACTTTACGTCACATCGTCGCGTTGCTTTGACGTGTATTAGTCCTAAATAATTAGATAATTTGGCGAGTCTGATTTCGAGATCTGTTGCACTGATCACATTGCACGTTGGCCAAATCTTATAGATCAATTAATTTAAAATAAAGCCAACGAAACGAGATACAGAATGTAAACAAACTTTCAGGGGTTCGTAACATTTTTATTTGTTAAAGAAATTATTATACAAATAAACTTTCTTTTCTAATCGTTGTCGTCTGTATGAGACGAAGATGATTCGTCAGAAGAATCCAAATCAGTATTGATCACAACACTATCTTTTGTCACAGTATAATCAATCATGTGCTACCAGGCTGTGATTCCATAATTTAAATCCACTCCCAGTAACAGTAAAAATCAACAAGAAAAAGTAACAATAACGGAATAATAGCAACAAAAAAAACTAAATAAATACGGAAACCATAAAATTCGTATCACTTCGAACGCAATCCAAACAGAAATGAACAAAAAGTGCCGACCAAATGTTGATAGCTGCTGTCCTGTACCACGAATCACACAACGACAGCCGTCGTCGACCAACTGACTTCACTAATGCGTGCGAGAGCTAAGGACAGACATAATAAACGCTCGCTTTCAATATGTAACTCAGTCAAGGTCAGAAGGCTAATTCTCGGAATTTAAAACGTTCAAAATCTAGTCGCAGTCTCATCTCGGCGACAAACAAATGTCAAAAACATGTCAAAATGTAGGGAAATTAGACGTATTTTTGACAGATTGAGACTCAAGATCAGACTGTGAACGTTCTTAAAATCACGAGAATTACCCCTCAGGTTGTTTACGTATTGTTGCGCGCCACAATTAATGCCTGGTACATGGTGACATTAGTTACCACTAGCGCCATCTAGTATCACGTAGTAGAACTAATAGATCCTTCTAGAAATTTCGATACTAGAACTATCGACATCTGGTCAGTCGGGCCGGTATGTACTCGACCATTCTAGATGTTTCTACAATAGAAGGTTCTGGAACTATCTGCGGCACTATATAAGGCCGGGACTAGCCGCGACCACTTAGACTTGGTTCTGCTATAAAAGCGAATACATCGAAAGCGATCTTCAAGTGCGACTTAAGAGCGATTGTGTTTTATAATTAGTGTGTTTGAGTTGTTAATGGCCCTGATTCCCTTGTTCACAAACTAAACAAAATTTAAGTTCTGTGCATCTTTATCTTTATATTTCATTATGAAAAGGGCAGAAGATAAAATATTAGTTTAGTCCTGTCAAATTAAGATACTCCTTATACAATTTAGACGTGATTAAAAACATGGCTACTATTAATACGTCAATTTACGTCCGGTGCGGACTAATTTGACAGGCATAAACTATTATTTATCTTCTGTCCTTTTCTTAATGAAATAGAAAGAAAAAGATGCACTGAACTTAAATATAGTTTAGTTTGTGAACAAAGGAATCGGCGCCATTAGTGTTGTTTAATTAAAGTGTAACTTTTGGTAATTTTTATCGGCAGTTTTTATTGTCACGAACCCTAAGCTCGTAACAGTATGTTATCTCGTCTCGTTGGCTGCACTTTAGAGCTACATACAAACCAGAAATGGTTGCAAGTACTGCTATTACATCACAACACATACTTGCAACTATCATGTCCATAATTTTTACAGCAGTAAATGGTCTATTAGCAATTAGATTAAAACTAATTAAGATCTTATTTGAGTCATCACGCCGCATCAGACAAGCTCAAGTTGCGTTTCAATTATTAATAAAATTGTAAGCGCCATAACAAGTGCGGCCGTTTTTATTAATTAGTAACCCATTTTTTTTGTTTTGTATGCTTGGTGCCGTATTATGACGGTTTAATGCCATCATGATTCCAGTGTAAGAGATAGACGGAGCTATACATGACCGATAGCACCATCCCTTTTTCGCACTGGAATCATGATGGCATTAGTACTACGTAACGTAAGTACCAGCACATCAAGCTACCCGAAACTGTCAAATTTTCCCAATTAACTTTGAACCTAATTGCTTTAGCAATAAAGTTGAAAATCTATTTAAAAAAATTCACAGATTGTAGTAACTTGATGTGCTGGCGTCTGTACGTACGGCCCCTGGGTCTGCACATGCCAATGGGGAATGTCAGAATAATGCAGCAGTCTGTTGACAAGAGTAAGGAATACGTGCCTCTCGTTACTATTAGCGACTCCAACCCATTTGAAGTGAAAACTCGACACAACACTTGCATCAATGCAGCATGATTCTCAGCTAAGAAAGAGTTCAAAATAATGCATTTGTTTACCAGGCGGGACTCGATTGGCGATCGGCGCGGGCAGCTGAGCAGCCACGCCGAACCCTCCGAGCTTGACCGGCGCGCAGTTCTCGCGCCCGGCCAGCAGCACGCACTGCGGTCTGACGTCACGATGCACGATGTCATTCTCGTGGCAGTACCGCAGAGCTTCCAGAATCTGACGCATGTAGTGGCTGGAAATAGGAAGAAGAATGATATGCTGGGGATGCACTATGGTAGACTGCGAAATTTATATTTTCTTACAAATTTATGTTGATAAAAATATGAATCGCGACCGTAACGCATAACATTGCAGTTTGCAGTTCGTAATCTAATTGCAAACGCTAGTGATGACGGTGTCCTTGGAAAATAGACTAGCGGTTGCAATTTCACCGAAAACCACATTTTTAAGGCCTTTCTCCTGTCACGCGTCACGTGTGTGTGGTGCAAGCGCCGCGCGTCTCGCTTGCATGACAGGAAACGTATGCACAGAACACACAACAACATTCCTTCATGAAATAATAAAACAACTCACCATGCAACAGCTTCACTGTAGACAAATCCAGCGGTAGCTCTTCGGACTACCTCGAAGCAGAGATCAGATCCATCCATACTGAAAATATTAAGGAATCCGATTAGTCTATTTTAAAATTCACTTGACATGACATAATACAGGCAAAACTTCCCGAAGGTCGATAAAAATATTTATGTATGCACATCGCCAACGACCAATCAACAAAAGATAAGAATTGTCATGTAACATGTTATGTGAGTTTACATTACTTTTTTTATACAGAGTGGCAGGGAAATCGACGCGCCAACTCTAACCATGGATTATAAGTTCATGATTCTGAACCGACGATCAATTTCTACGCTAGGTGATCCAGAATCATGGGCTGAATTTATGGCTACAGTTTGCACGTCAATGTCCCTGCTACCCTGTACATATTTTTGGAGCATTTGAACTGCAACAGACTTTCATAGTATAGCTATAGATTATTCAAAGGCTATTTATGAAAACAATAACTACTAATTAATATATCAATAAGAACATTGCATAAATACATCTGTTTTTCCCAAAAGTCCTGAGTTTGTTTCCTAGGTCAGGCATGTTATTAGGTTTTTCCATCTGGAATTGTTCAGTAGCAGCCTGGAGTCTGGATATATAACCATATTATTTTGATTTAAAAGAGTGTCCATGGAGTTTCTTGCCCGTTCCTCTCCATAGGTACCAACTACGCTTTGGAATGGGCAACTAGCTTCATTTTTCGGACCGACCAACTTGACAATTCAAAAGTGCCTGTAATTGGTTTAATTGAAATAAATACTTCGAGTTGAGTTGAGTTGTACCCAGTTGGTGGTAACAGGTGTCCCCTATTACATTGAACTTAAACAAAACTGGCGATATGCGAGTCTACTAGGTACACCTCTGCCAAACCATTCGAGGAACACAGGCGTGATGGTATCTTACGTGATGTTATTGATAGTATTGAAAAATAAACTTACTATTCAAACACCATGTAAAGCATTCCTTCGGAGCTGTATGTCTCCAACAGCTCCACAATATGAGGGTGCTTCAGCATGTGGCATATTGTGGCTTCACGTTTTAGATCTGGAAGCACAATCCAATCATTTTATTGACAAACAGTGTTAGTATACAGGGTGGCAGGAGCATCGACGCGCAACCCGTTACCTTGGATTCAGTACATGATTTTAACCTCCTAGCATAGAAATGTTTCATCAGTTATAAAAAAAAACCGCGCTTTCATAAAAAAAGTGCAATACCTACACGGTCAAAATGTATAGACCAATTTTTTTTTTTTTTTTTTTAATAACAGACGAGTGTTATTTATCTAGATCTAGAAACTATAATAAAATTGCTTCTAGTTTATCCATCATAGAATTCACAGATCAAGATCAGAATAAATACAGACTATTTCTGTTTGAATGATTTCCTCCCACTTCACTCAACATACGAATCAACAATCAAACCCAGGATGCAGACATAAGGGCTTGCGTTTTTTTGCAAGGAAACTTAAATTTCGCGGGATACCCTGACGCTATCGCCTTAACCATACACATTTTACTCACTCCTCCAATGAAGGGACAATTCAATTTTTGTTATTATTCTCTTGGTAACAAAACCGGTTTTAGGTAACAGAAGTAAGTACCAACATAACTATTAAATCCCCACTTCAATATGCTGCATTATATATAATAATATAATATTAGTGAAAACAAATAAAACACAGAAGAATAATGTTACCTGCAGTACTAAGTCCGGGGCTGGCAGTGAAGCGGGCCACATCCACAATCTTCACAGCAAACGTCTGGCCAGTCTGCCGGTGTGCACAGCGGCGGACCAGGCTAAATGGTCCCCTTGAATTAAACAAATTGTCGTATAATAAACCCTGATACAGGTAATATATCTTAAATAGTGTCATGTTGACCAAAAAAAAGGTCGATTGCAGGTAGGGTTACCATGTCTCAGGATTTGTCCTGAGATTTCAGGATTTTTAGGCTGCTAACAGGACTGCGGGCGGATTTTGGAAATCTCAGGATTTTTCGATTTTCAACTAAACACAGCACATTTTTTTTTTTTTAAATTAGAAAGAAACAACTTATAGAAAAACATTATAATTGTTTCTTCTTTGGATATATTCACAAATCAACGTAATTTATATCAAAATATTTTTAGAGTTGAATCAACTTAATGTGCACAAAACCAATAACTAACTTTTCCACAGAGTTTTAAATTACGAATGCGACAAAATCTCAGGATTTTTCTATGGAAATCAGCCTTTTTGTCAGGAATTTTCAATTATTCATCTGGTAACCCTAATTGCAGGTGTCATTTTACTCTAGCAAATTAAAATCAAAGTTTAGAAACAATTCATTATTATACGAAACTATTTCTTCCACAAATAGTTGCTTGTTTTTGAGATTTGCTAAGAGTTCCAGTGTTATAGGAAGTAGTAACAGTTTTCTCATTAATCAGCCTCATTTAAAAAATAAGTTTTAATGAGTAAAATGCCTTCTTCACAGCTCTCACTAAAGCATAAGAAAATACATTTTAAAAACAGTTCATGCAAATTATGAAAACAATTGATCATAAAGTGTCTACCAAGAACATTGATAGTTTTCCTGTTCAGCATTGTAATTAAAATACTGGTGTAATTTAAATACATACGTCAGTCAGTTTTTTTATTTTTATGTTGTTCTTGAAACAAGTAGGTAGTAGAATGTTTAACCATATTCTACATCAAGATTTAAGTGGGAACCACTTACAACAATACTAGCAATGAATGAGTCAATTTATCAACGTCTTCAGGAAAATGAAATTCCCTTTTTTTTATATTCATGACATATCATCGGTAGAAATTCAGGCACCAACATAATAGTAGTTAAAGAATTCAATAAACTAGTTAGGTATCACTTTCCAGTATTTATCAACATTAATATTCATTAGTTCTATCATGAATGAGATATGAATTTAGGCCAATTTACAATCTAATTATTGCAACTGAATTCATTTACAATGCAATTTTACCAAGTAAAATGATTACTTGGTAAAATTGCATTGTAAATGAAATGAGTGAATATGTAACATGAACAGAGAGGCAACTCTAGTAATTTAAAGAATGGTCACAGTCTTAACTCGGTCTCAATCTGTCAAAAATACTACATAAAACATTCAAACATCAAAAATTTATGGTTAAACAGTTGCTAATCACTACTTAACTTTAAGTAATGTTTATGAATAAAGGGGTATATGTTTTTAATTACAGGAATTGTTCTTCTGACATACCTTGCAACTGTCTATTTTCTTGGAATTATGATCCATTGTAAAATAGCTTACTAAGAGGGCTATTTTTCCATTTGAATAGAAAAAATATGTGCTTTGGAATGATAAAGAGCAATTGAAACTTGGCTAAGATTCAATTAACTTCTTAGAACTTCTACAGTTGATGGGTCAGATAAAATCTGATCAGAAAAAAAATTCTAACCTGTGTGCAGCACTTTTGCTAGTGTTCATAATATATTTGACTTTCAAAAAAATGCTAAATATCCAACAGGTCACAGTTTATTCATTCTTTGGCTAAACACTTTCTTACAAAATTATGGTAAACGTATCATTTACCGGCAAAAACAAATAAAATTAGAGTAAGAATTAGGTTTTTAGGAATTAATTCGAATGTTTCTTGATCTAGTGTTTCTGATAAATTTTTTGTCTTAGAATTGAAATTAATTAAGTAGGTACTTAAAGAAGTAAACAAAATTGACATGTGGCTTTTTATAATTTTATTTTCTGAAAATATGAATGACTCCAATTAGAATGAATTCTGTGTTTTGATAGATAATAATGCATTCTGATAAAAACCAGATAAAAAAAAATTCAAATGGATAATGTAATTTTGTATTTGAGTTCTACAAAGTTTGTTGTTGTTTGCAGGAAAAGTTCCCAGTTTCCCAGGTCAAGTACACCTGAGGCGGAAAATAGACGATTACGGAGCGAGCGCGAATGCACATCACACGAGTTCCCTTCCACACCTATTTATATGCAATATTTACTTACTTGCCAATAACCTCGTACAACTCGTACACATCGTCGAAAAGCACTTCGTCCTCAGCCATTTTTCACACAAACACAGTTATCTACGTTTCAGAAAATATTAGAAAATATCATTTTAAACACAGCCTTCAACCCGCCTGAGCCGTGGTTACGCCCTCAGACTATCGCACGTTAGGAAACACTAAATATTAAATGAACACCCAATGATATTTTAGTAGGAAGTCTTGTACTTGAAACTGTAGTAGGATATTAATATCTGAGCGCAGACGTAAAATGTTCATTTTACACAGTAAAATGATCTCATTCGCGAAATTTTCCAATAAGACTTGTAAACGGCACTATTGAAAAACACTAACGGTGTGAAAGATAGTAAATGAAACACAATAGGTGCAGGTCAGTAAATATTAGCAAAAAGTGTAATTATTGTAATAAATCTAATTTATTTCACAAAAATTCTTTTTATTTACTTTTGACATTCTGAGGGTTGCAAATGTCCTGACTGAAGTAAGTAACTAGTGGTGAATTGTGCGGGAGCAAAATTGTTGCCAGGACCAAAAAAAAATAAAAATCTTAAATAATTTTAAAATAATAAATACCAGCTGACGTAATGAGGGTCGTTTGTGAATAATTAATTATGCAGAAGAGGCAAATGCTCCGACAGACAGACAAATTACAGAATTGTGGCTAAGCAATTAAAACGAATGAGACTAATGGTCAATTCCATGAAATTCGCCATGTTCCATTTACCTGCTTTTTCACTGACAGTGGCAGCAGAATCTAGAGGTAGATTCTGGCTTACAAATAGGAGTAATTAGGGGATTCCCTGTATAGGAATGGCATAGTATGGCTAAAGTACGTGTTTCTAGTCCAGCCTGACTATAAAAAGTAGTATGTAATTCCCGCTTATGTTCTCCTCATATCAGTCCTTTTTCCAATGCATTCGGATACTAAGTAGGTACTTACACTTTAGGTCCTGTCTAGTAGCCAGGACTGATTTGTATCAGACAATGATCGCGTTTCGTCTGATTCTGAGATTCTGTAGAACTGATTTCTACGAGTAGGTTGAGTGCATTTTACTAACTTACAGAAGTGAAATAAAGTTGGGTTTTTTGTCGATTTGCCTAATACGTAGACTAGGCAATTAAGTGTTAACCTTCAGTGATTCACACTTTCAACTTGAGCTGGCCTTGTCCAATACAGAGTTTCAATAGAATAAAATATCAGTGTATCCACTGATACACTGATACTGTGTGTGTGTAATACACTTATTGTGCATTTTTTTAAGTTTATTGTAAAAAAAAAAATCACAAAAAGAAATAAAACCTTTCGGAGGTAATAATTTTATTACTTAGGTACAATATATTTAATAAATAAAATATCATAGTCTTGTATTTAATCATCCATATCACTCTATAGCATTTTTTTTCCAAAATATATTGAATGCCTTTTTAACTTAAGTAGGTATGTTCTACTTGCTAATATATTTTTACTTACAATAGGTACTAAACACTTATAGAACTTCTGAATGTCCATGTTTATTACATATAAACTAAAAACATTATGTTTCGGAAAACACTCCACGAGATTTCTTAATACCTAGTGTGACGTTTTTAATTATAGATTCAACACAAATATTCATTTTCAGTTATTACTTCTATTTGCAATAATGTTTTAATCAGGCGTCACAGTTTATCGTAGTAGTATTAACTTTTCGTTTAAAATATTCACAGCCTGGAATATTCAAAGTAAGTTCTGAATCTGGTGTTTTTACTCGTGGCAATGAATTGACATTCACCTTATAACTGCATTGATAATCCAACTCATAAAGTTCGAACGTAGTTTGCTGTAAATAGAAAAAAAAAAATTATAAACTCTTTTTTACTAAAAACGTTCAGCCGTTACGTATGGCAACACTAAATTTTGCCGCACTTTTTGCTTGCGTCTAACTTCATACTATTCCTAATTTTAAAATAATGTTATAAATGCGCGTAAACGTAAACTCAGAAAATAACATATTTTAGGCTATTTCGCTTGAATGAATGAATTTAGAAATTTTTACCTCGGTAGTAGCGGTTAGGCCTTCTTTGCGTAGTTTTCTGGGGTTGTTACATTTAGTCGCTTTCCAGTGGACGTAGTATCTGCAAAGTAATAAATTCGAGATGAGAAAGTAATGTATAAGCTTGGTTTTACCTATTTCTCTTTTTCTAAATGCCAATTAGAGGCCTGCAAATAAGTTAGAACTATGTAGTTCTTATTGGAATCCATCTTAGATAGGATTTTTTGTTAAAAAATATGAACAGGTGAAACGAATGTGATAGTAGGTACTGGACTAAACACGCTAGCATAGTAGGTAGGTGAGTAGCACCAATTTGGATTGTAACTCCAGATAGTATCTCCTTAAATAGGTACCTGTCTCGATATCAGTACCCAATTATACTAAAAGCAATTATTAATTTGATAATAAAAAAACATACCTTCCGGGTTGCTCGTAAACGTCAGGAAGAGGCTGCCAAGCGATTCTGGCTTTTAACTTGTGGCTGTACCATACAATTTTGTGTAGGCTAAGACCTCTGATCTTTTTGCTTTCACGCCTTTGGAGTGGCTCTGCTGCGGGGTCTGAAATGTATTGAAAAGTTCGGAAGGTATAATAATACCCATTTTGATCAATAAGAAGGATAAAAAGGGAATAAGGGAACAGGTTACAGTGATCAATCTACAAGGTTCTTAACATGAAGAAGCTCTAATGTATGTTTGACTAACTGCGCCCCGCGGTTTTACCCGCATAAGTTTCGATCCCTTGGGAATATCGGGATAAAAATTATCGTTAATCCTGATTATAAACCATCTGTGTGCCAAATTTTATCCAAATCTGTTAAGTAGTTTTTGCGTGAAAGAGTAACAAACATCCATTCATCCATCCATACAAACTTTCACGTTTATAATATTAGTAGGATCGGATTATTACAACATCAAATTAAATTAGCTAGCGGAACTTCACTTGATGGGTCATCATTATAATCATAATTTTCCTGTCCTTATCTCTAATGACAATACTCGTAAAACAAACAAAAAAGATTTTCTAAACTCATAATTGAGGCCATGATCTAGAGCCACAGTGGCCTAACTGTAATTTTTTTCAATACAGTCAGTATTGAAAAAAAATTATTTGAAAAAACTGCTAAACTGTGGATCAAGATGAAAACTCCGATCAAAGTCGAAGTCGAAATCATTTATTTCAAATAATTGTAATAAGTAATTAATTTTCAAAAAATTAAAATAAAATTGATTTTAGTCGCCCCTTCCAAAAGGTAGTTTTCGTATGAAGAAGAATGGGCAAGAAACTCCACCGTTACTCTTTTAAAATGTTTTACAATATTTTGCATACATTAATTATATAATTATAGGTGAAGACGATGCACCTAAAATAGAATTTCTATACCACAATAGGTAAAAGAATTAAAATGAATTAATGAAACCATGACACATAAATTAACTATGTGATAGATACTTACATGGTGCTCACATATTTACAAACATTCCAAAAGTAGACGATTTTCATAAATAAATAAGGAGTAATAAGTCCGGGTGTGACTTAAAGTAATTACAGAATGTAAATCAATGTCAAAGAGAAAAAAAAAATTCATAGCGCCACAGTGGCCTAAAAATTAGTTAAATTTTTTTCAGTTAGATGATTAAGAGCCCAACGGACACTTCTAGTAAGTACCTATAGTTATTTGAAAAGAAATATGAGTTAAGAAAAGCTTTGTTTAACATCAACACGATATCGATAACCATCACATTTGTGATGTTTCGCAAGATACTCTAATAACGCGGCCGCTTATACGCGATTCTGTTCTTTGAAAGTGGTGTATTCTGAAATACTGTCAAACTTAAATAACTAAAAAAGCAAGTATGTATTCATTATTTACCAGGGATCGTCGGGGAATTCTCCTCGTCAAATTTCAGGAGGCTGTTATGAATCATAACAGCCTCCTGAAATTTGACGAGGATGCAAAACAACAGCTTTTATACCTGTCCAATAGCACGCCATTGAGCTGGATGTCTAAGCCACTCTCATTGACCTCTCACAGTGGCGTAACTGTACCGTTTGAGGCCAGTGGCAAATTCATGGAATAGGGCCCTCCCTCAATATAAAGAAGCTCAACCAACTTATGTTAAGATCCTCCTGTGTTCATGGCCTTCTCAGGCCGGGGGCCCCCTCCGGCTGGGGGCCTGTGACATTTTGCCCCTCCTGCCACCCTATTGTTACGCCACTGAACTCTCATTCGTCTTTACGACCAGCAGGGTACTGCTTAACCCATTTTAAATCATAATCTGAATGATTTTGAAGGATGTTGCTAATCCATTGCTTTGTAAGTTCGAATTTTTTTCTGCTCAACAACGTAAATAACGCAATGATTGTTGTTGCACTGTCAAAATGAAAACCGGAGCTTAGCTAGTCGTTGGTTTGTACGATATAGCTACGTTCTCCATCTAAACCTCTTCAATTTGTAATTCGGCGGCGGAATGACTGCCTAAATTATTTAGATGGCGCGCCGGTACAGCACTTCGTTACCTATTATACGAGTATGTATATTGGAGCACAAAACTAGGTCGCTGCTGCCACGTTCCACGAATCAGGTTGAATTTTTAAGTCTAGCCGATTTTCCTGGGGGTTAGCTAGCACTTCCAGGAAAATTGGCTAGACTAGCACCTAGACATAATGTTCGTTTTCTATGAATTTGTTATGGGAATATTAGCGGGAACTCGATAGGTACGACGGTCTAACAATCTGAGTGACAGAATATTATAATCATTAGAATCAGTAATACAACTTGTTAAGTTAGCATAATCCTAAAATGTCAAGATTTCATGAAATAGTCATTCAGTAGGATTACTTGATCTTAGAGAGTTGTGTTGATGACTTTAATGATTATAATTCTGTAAATCCATTTTTGTTACGGCTGCGAATCATATTTTAATCAACGTACAGACGCCAGCAGGTCAAGCTACCCGAAACTGTCATTTTTTCCCAATCAACATTGAACCTTAATACTTCAGTGATAAAGTTGCAAATCTATTAAAGAAATTTGACAGATTGTAGTAGCTTGATGTGCTGGCGTCTGTACAACTTAGTACTGACCAGCAAATTGCAAAGAACGTAAGAAAATTTGAATTTCGCGGGCTACCTTGGAGCATCCACCTTAAGTAGAATGGAATTGCAGACAGAACGACCTCCTTAGAGGGATGTTTCTATAGAACAGCTGATTGTAAAAATTTCCTCGTGTTTTGATTTGCTCGAGTAACTCGTCAGGGGTTCAACAACTCTTCCAGTATTTTCCGTTTGGTCACACTACGTCGTGATTTTTACGTACCTACCTAGTTATCAAACAGGACGATCTTTTTTTTTTTAATTTTGACTTCCTTGTTTGGCTAGTGGTCGCAAGTGCTACTATTGGGCACGAGGTCCTGGGTTCGATTCCCAGGTCGGGCTAAGTGTAATTAGGTTTTTTACCAGGAATTTCTCAGTAGAAACCCGCGGAGACTGAATTTGTGACTGGTTAATGTCAATACGCCCGCTCCTTGGAACTTATACATAACTCGCGAAACAATGGTGTTCTATAGGTACACCGCTGTCTAACCCTTTGGGATTACAGGTATGATGTTTTGTTATGTTACGACTAGCAGTGCCCCGCGGTTTCACCAACATAAGTTTCAATCCCGTGGGAATATCGGGATAAAAAAGTATCCTATGTGTTAATCCTGGTTATAAATTAAGTATCTGTGTCAAATTTAATCCAAATCCGTTCAGTAGTTTTTGCGTGAAAGAGTAACAAACATCCATCCATCCTCACAAACTTTCGCGTTTATAATATTAGTAGGAAGTATAGGATTGTTTTTTTCGTTTTGGCCGTACCAGGGGAGGGAAATATATGTTTTAGTTACCTACCAGTTCTTGCTGTATTCGTGGTGTTATAGAAAATGGACGCCTTATCACTGCGAAGTTTTCCCAGACCGAATTGACTAATCGTTTGCACTTGCAGGAAATACATCGAGTTTGGTTGCAAGTCCTTTATTTCGATGAAGTTTTGATCCTGTAAAAAAATAAAATGTTTTTGGAAAGTATCAACAATAGGTAGTATACACGACGTTATATCAAGCTATACATTTCCAGTATATGCTGACCTCTCATTGTACGATAAGCCTATACAATGCGAGGTCAGCTAAAACTGGACATGTATAGCTTGATAATTACATCGCCGTGTAAACCTTATACCGAGTAGCCTAACGGGTCAGCGTCATCAGTGATAGTAAGTTTAAGTAGAGTTCATAGAGAAAGAAGAAATTTAAGCACTATAATTCGGTAAGGTACCTTGGGAACCGTTTGATGGTTGACGAGCACTGAATCCAGTTCTCCTCCGAGGCCTTTGACCCGCCTACTCCAGAACACTTTGTATCTCATCACTGGCAAGTCTGAATGCGGCTCCTTCCATTCTAGTCTAACTGTGACAGTGCCTGAAACAATCGAAGATCTATTGCGTTGGAAATAAACAAATGAAGCAGATTTCGTCGTAACAAAATCCATTGCAAGATGATAATTTTTATTTTTTATAGCAGTGTTAATAATCTCAGATAATTTACACTCTATCGCCATTTTATTAGACCAATTCCCGCAATTAAAAACGTTCAGAATCTACCTAGTCGAAATCTCATCTCAGCGACAATCAATGTCAAAAAGTTGTCGAAAATGTAGGGAAATTAGGATTGATTGGACGTTGTGAGAATTGGACATTTTGAGCCCTCTGGACATTTTGCGAATTGGACATAATGCGCCCAAAGGTTTTTGATAGATTGAGACTGAGATCTGAAGGCCAATTCTCGTAATTTAAAACGTTCAAAATCTAGTCGCAGTCTCATCTCGGCGACAAACAAATGTCAAAAACTTGTCAATATATAGGTAAATTAGGAGGTATTTTTGATAGATTGAGACTGAGATCTGAAGGCCAATTCTCGTAATTTAAAACGTTCAAAATCTAGTCGCAGTCTCATCTCGGCGACAAACAAATGTCAAAAACTTGTCAATATATAGGTAAATTAGGAGGTATTTTTGATAGATTGAGACTGAGATCTGAAGGCCAATTCTCGTAATTTAAAACGTTCAAAATCTAGTCGCAGTCTCATCTCGGCGACAAACAAATGTCAAAAACTTGTCAATATATAGGTAAATTAGGAGGTATTTTTGATAGATTGAGACTGAGATCTGAAGGCCAATTCTCGTAATTTAAAACGTTCAAAATCTAGTCGCAGTCTCATCTCGGCGACAAACAAATGTCAAAAACTTGTCAAAATTTAGGGAAATTAGAGGTATTTTTGACAGATTGAGACTGAGATCTGAAGGCCAATTCTCGTAATTTAAAACGTTCAAAATCTAGTCGCAGTCTCATCTCGGCGACAAACAAATGTCAAAAACTTGTCAATATATAGGTAAATTAGGAGGTATTTTTGATAGATTGAGACTGAGATCTGAAGGCCAATTCTCGTAATTTAAAACGTTCAAAATCTAGTCGCAGTCTCATCTCGGCGACAAACAAATGTCAAAAACTTGTCAAAATTTAGGGAAATTAGAGGTATTTTTGACAGATTGAGACTGAGATCAGACTGTGAACGTTCTTAAAATTACGGGAATTGCCCCTCAGTTATCTACTTAGTCAAATGTATTCTAAGTTGAGTTTTGAGTGGCCATTTGTAACAAAAAGGTCCTAAAAAGTTTTTGGTTGCAATGGAATTTGATCTTTGTTTAGTTTGAAATTCAGTTAGTTGTTCCATAACTTGAAAACTATCTCAAATTCTTCATTCAAATAGGTGTAAGGCCTAATAAACGATACAACTTTTTTCCTGTGGCTAACAATATACTAATTGAAGCAACAACTGCACCATTGCGTAACACACTAACAATAACAATCTTAATCATTTTGAAGGATATTGCTAATCCATTACTTCATATGTTCGAGAAATAAGTCTTTTAACAACGTAAATAACGCAATGAATATTGTTGAACTGTCAAAATGAAAGCCATTCCTACTGTTAAAGCTGTTTTAGTGTGTTACGCAATTACTCTCTGTTTTGCGTCCAAACACTGTTTAGACGGTGCAACTTTTATTGTTGCTTTAACTTATTGCATGTCACATCGATCTGTGTACCTAAATCTGGCTTTAGGCCAGAAAAGACTCGACCGGTGCTACGTCAAAGATTTGACGTAAGCAACGGGGACCATAATTAGGATCAATCGTCGTGTCCATTCTTCCGGTCTATCAAACATCCATTCTTGCGAAGGGAGTCCTTTATTTAAAATGTCAATAGTCTGGGGTCACGTCAGTATAACCGAATTTCAAAAACATGTAGGTAGCCATGCTGGGAGCATACATATTTTTGAAATTCGGTAGGTATGTAGGTACTTATAACTAAGTATATCTGCCTAGCCTTTTCCCAAATCTGTTGGGATCGGCTTCCAGTCTAACCGGATGCAGTTGAGTACCAGTATTTTATGTACATGGAGCGACTGTCGTCTATCTGTCCTCCACAACCCAGTTAAAGTTGTCAAAAAATAAAAGGCCCGTTTTGACATTGACAGTTCTAGTAGTTAATAAAGATCAAATTCGCAAAACACGTATTCGTTTGTATGAAACTGACAGATATCAAGAACGCATTCTCAAATGTCAAAATGGGCCTTTTATTTTTTGACAACTTTACTGGGTAATAAGAAACCCCTTGGTAAGACTGGTTGTCAGACTTTCGGGCTTCTGACGACAGGCTTAACGAGCTTTCCAAGGTACGGAGGAGTCTTGGTATTTATAGAACCCATCCACAGACCAACCGCGGCAAGCATAGCTTTACCTGATCGATCGGCCCGTGCGGCTGTTATTACTTAGCCACAAGCCCCTCGGTACGTTAGTATAACTGTAGGTTTTAAATTCTTAAAGTGATTTTGAGGATGATATATAAGTTTTTAAATTACGGATACGATATCTCACTACCCATCCTCATCTGCCTAGCCTTTTCCTAACTATTTTGGGGTCAGCTTCCAGTCTAACCGAATGCAGCTGAATATCAGTATTTTACATGAAGCGACTGCCTATCCCATCCATAACCCAGTTACTGGGTAATACGGTAATTACCCCACTCCCCATATCCCTATTTATTCTAGATGTACAGTCACGAGCACCAATATGTCAACACTTGACAACTTTCAATTGCGATTTTTTCGTGAAATAACGAATGCAACGTTGAAATACGACACATTACATAAACATATGGGTTCGAAAATGCTATGTCCGTAACAACATAAAATTTCATTAAAGATAAGTAAAGGAGTAAATCGCTTTTGAATAAAGCCGAGTGTATACATACTTTTGCTCGTGACTGTAAACAGTGCGTCTTTGGTTTCCGTTCTATATATTTGCCGTCATCTCGGTAGCACAGAATAGATAGTACTGACGTTCTGTAGTATGGACTTCCTTCCTTAGCATTTCCACACAATCCATCCATCTTATCTCTCTAGGGTTGCCTTTGTTGTTATACATGCAATATAAACAAATGTTTTGTAAGGTATAACTAGGTACCTGCGGGGCTTGTGGCTAAGAAATAACAGCCGCACGGTTCGATCGATCAGGTTAAGCTACGGTTGCCGCGGTTGGTCCGTAGATGGGTGACCATCTTTACATACCTACCAAGATCCCTCTGTGCCTCGGAAAGCACGTTAAGCCGTTGGTCCCGGCTGTCATTCGTGGATCTTTGACAGTCGTCACGGGTCGTCAGAAGCCGGAACGTCTGACACTCAGTCTTACCAAGGGGTATCGTACTACCCAATAACTGTGTTGTGGAGGTCAGCTGCATCCGGTTAGACTGGAAGCCGACCCCAACATAGTTGGGAAAAGGCTAGGCAAATGATTACCTAGCGTACTATGAGTACAGACGCCTGCAGGTCAAGCTACCCGAAACTGTAAAATTTTCCCAATCAACCTTGAACTTTAATACTTCAGCGATAAAGTTGAAAATCTATTAAAGAAATTTGACGGATTGTAGTAGCTTGATGTGCTGGCGTCTGTACCTGCGACTAAAAACTTCATACCTACGCTTGACTAATCAACTGTACCTGCCTACCATAAATTCTGACGGGGTAGTTGCGTAACACATTAACAGTAGAAATAGCTTTGATTTTGACAGTTCAACAACATTCATTGCATTATTTATGTTGTTGAGAAGACAAATTTTTCGATCACATATGAAGCAATGGATAACCAATATCCTTGAAAATGACTCAGCTTGTAATTGATTGTGTGTTACGTAATCAGGGTTCTGAGGGATGAAATTATGGGAGAAACTTCACTTACCGTTACTTTCCTTTACAGGTCGAACTCTAAGTTTCTTCGGCGACGGTGGGGGACGAGGTCCTCGGCGGGGTGTGAAAGCCGGACTAGGCGCTGAAAACCCTCGCGTGCCGGAAGAACTGACGGCAGCTACCCGGAACCGGTACCAGCGACCCGGTTTCAAAGCGTTGCGAAGAGATACTTTGGTTCTGTAAATTGAAATAGTATGTTTGTTCTTCATATTAGCGACTGAGCTTTTATGTGAAGCTACCGCATAAGATTACACTGTGGAATGCAATAAATATAATGAGGACAGGCTGTGTCCGATGTGTCTCTACTATAGAAATGTATGGTCTCTGCTGCCGTTACTACTGCTACCGTTTCTGACTGTGTTTAGTTTAATTTATGATCTTCCTATACAACTCGCAATAAATACTTTTTCTTTCTTTTTACTAATTATTTTTTTAAACTAAAAGTTGCCCTTGCTCCTTACTTATAACTTTACTTTTTCTGGCCGAAGGGTGTTGTGTACCGCCGGTTTCGTGGCCGGCTACATGACACCAGTCAGCGAAACACGACGCCAGTCAGCGAAACACGACGCAGACATTTCGTGTGCGTTAGTTAGTTTTTTAGTGTAATGTTGTATATATTTATAGTATTTTTAAGTTATACTAATATTATATTGTATGTGTTTATATGGGCCTTGATGCCTGAAATAAATAAATAAATAAAATAACAATAGCTATGTGCCAGTGCCGTTAAAATCGGCCTAGTCGTTTCGGAGATTAGCCGGAACAAACAGACAGACAGACCGTTTATTTTTTATTGTTTTTTTGGTATAAGTTTCGTATATACTTTCATATGCATTTAGTAAAAGTCTGTTATTTTGATATTACAAACAGACACTTCAATTTTATTTATTTGTAGTATGTAGTACCTATATTAGATTATTTGCCTTTGCCACTCCCAGTACAATTTCCTAGGAGTAGATAAATTAAATAAAACAGTTTCTTGTTATTAATAATTCTATTTCAATTTATCCTAAATCTATCTAATTTTATCTAATTTTTACCAATTTTGTTCATTTAATTTAATTTCATCAAAATTTGTCCATTTTTACTATGTGATTTAACTTAATTTTATGATTGTATGACATGTGTAGGTAATTACTAATATTGACTAATAACTTGTATGTGTGGTGCAAACTGTTAATATAAGTTGGTAATTAATAAATAAATAAAAAAATAAAATTAGGACAAGAGCACAAGCATATTGTGTTGAAAAACTTGTAGTAATTGAAACGACGTACTTATATTTTGATGAACAGATGAAGTCCTATGTTTAAAGTAGGTTAGCAATAGGTTATAACAATAAAAATGTAGTTACAAATGTTATCAATAACGTAGTTACCCCTTGCCTCCATTGTTCAATGATTGTAATTATAAAACTAATCGATTGAATGTGGTTATACTTAATGATTGTCATCATAACATTAGAAAGACAAAGCCTTCTTTATAAAGTAGAAAGCCATGGTAAATGTTTTCCCTTGTAGTATTGTTTCAAACGGTTCCTTGTTGAGCAATTAACTCTTGTTAACTCTAGTTTTTGTCTTTTCGGTACTAAAAGTGCTCACAAAGAGACTGGGAACATTTATTACCTACTATCATCTCGTGAGAACCGAGTAAAGTCGTTGTAAAATATAAACGTTTTCTCTTCAGAGTTGTTCGATTGCTATAATTTTGTTGATGAGGTAAGGGTGGAAAATTGCTCTAGTTAGCGCACTTTGGACCGTAATGATAGCTGTTGTAATTAGCATAGGAACTTATTTTCCATTAAATTGGTACCTACTGGTACGTGGATTGTGAAGACCCATGTCGCAGTTGCTTTAGGGAAAATATTGATATTCTGTCGCATCTGCGGGATAAGGGGTAATTGCGTAACATACAATAGCAATGGGTTTCATTTTGGCAGCTCAACAACATTCATTGCGTTATTTACGTTGTTGAGCAGTACTTTATTCGAACATATGAAGCAATGGATTAGCAATATCCTTCAAAATGATTCAAATTGAGTTTGATAGTGTGTTACGCAATTAGGGTGCTGGTAACATTGGATGCTGAACCCAAAATCGACTATCAAGTCAATAATTCGTATGATAACTACATATCATAAACATTAACATGTTTATATAATTATAACGCAACTAACTATTTACACTGGGTACTAAATTAAATGAATACCTAACTAAATACACAAAACAACTTATTGTTTCTTGGTCATTTAGGCGTCGAAGTACTTGTCCGCATCACTGTCATCCGGAAACGTGCCCAGAAGACTGGCAGCATTGCCACGTTAAATGGCAATACTAATTCTTTGACCAGAGAACGAGCGAGCACTCTGGTCATGTGAAGTGTATGATGACTTATGTTCCATCCACTGTTGGTTAGTTTGTTTTTTTTTTTCAGACAGTCGGAAATGGAATATAGTGTCGTAAATATTTATGTGTATGTATATTTACAGCAAGTCACAGTTGAACGAAGGTAGTAATTGGGTCAATACAAAAAACTTTAGTGTGTAACATTTTTATAGCAGAATTGGTATTATTTATTGAACTGTTAGGTACACTTTAATAATCAATCATTACGTGAACGTAAGATTTTCGTTCAAATTATGATAAACTGTGACTTGGTGCGATTAACTTTATTCTGTACATGCATAATATAGAACTCGATTAATATCCACCTTCCTCCTCGTGCAAGCGTTACGTGATAACAATTAAATGAATACCTAATTCCATCGTAACACCAATTCCTCCTTCTAACATAATACCTACATAACATATCATAGTTGAGAAAAAATTGAGAGAATTTCGTAGATATCTTGGAAAATGCTACAATACGAGTATATACTTTTGCGAGCTGCCCGCAGCCTGCCACCTGCAAGACTGGCTTTGACAACGTTAAAAGTAGTGATTAATCTTCTAGCTAGTCCATTGTGCGATTGTTTGTCGGTAGCAGTCACCTAAAGAGATAAGTAGGTAACCGGGATAGTCAGAGATAGTTGAAGTTTAGTAAGAAATGAAGGATGTTTTCGAAAAAAAATATAATTAGACAAAAGCTTTGTTTATATTCATTTCATTAATAATTTATGTTATTAATTTTCATGTAATTTTATTCGAAAACATATTATCCAGCGGTTTCTTATTAAACTTCAACTGTATCCGACGACCTTGGCTTTGGTGACCGTACTTACATAAGTTTTTTATCAGGAATGCATCTCTCAAAGAAGCTTATCAATGGATAGTAAATTGTGACACAACACTTGATTTTATTGCCAAGAAACAACTAGATATCGTCAGTGTGACTGTAGAAAAGAGAAAAGATCTTCTTCTGTAGGTACTTACTTATTCGTCCTCAATAGTAAATTCCAGGCTCCTAATCTCATTTCCTCATACTTCGGTCCTAGATGGTGTTGCTCCTCTAACACGTAGAAGACTGGACCAGGAACCGCTCTTGCTGCGTCTCCCACGCCATCAGACCATCTAATCACTACTGATCGTTTTTTTTCTTTTGGCTCTTCAATCGATGGTAGAGCTGGGAGACCTGGGAAATGAAAAACATTGCAAGATATTTTTGAATCTTTCATTTAGTAAATGCTAATGGATTTTTGCGATTGGAAAACAATGACTAAGTAATGTTACGGCTACATTGTCGCGATAACACGACTAAGAATTGGCGCTCTCTGTTTTACAGCGTGACGTCGAGCGGTTTGCGAGAGAAAGCGCGCGAAGTGTAGTTCGCGTTATCGGGACAATGTAGCCGCATAAGAACCTCCTCAATGATCGTTTCTAGTACTTATATAACTTATATCGATACTGAAAGCAGAGCTTTTGCTTCCATGTGTTTTCCATCAACATTTCAAAGTAAAACCTATTATTTATTTCAAACGTCATGTATACATAACAAGAAAAAAACTTACATCGGAAACAAACCCATACAATGAGGATAATAGAGTTAAAATAAAGCCTAACACACTACAGTAGCAATGGCTTTCAATTGACAGTTTAGCAACATTCATTGCGTTATTTACTTTGTTGAGCACACAATTTTTTCGAACATATGGAGCAATGGATTAGCAATATCCTTCAAAATCATTCGAATTGTGATTGATCGTGTATTCCCAATTAGGTTACTGATGCATCTTTGTTATGGTTTTTTTTGTGGCGTTTTAAGGAACATGTTTTATCTATAAGTATTTAGAATGATTAATGATTGATTGATTTCATTTTACAAATCTAACTTGAAATCATTGAGCTGTCAAGGATTACGTGAAAACATGCTAAAGTGATTCAGGCCTTGAGTTTGTTAGATTGAGATTGAATGAATTAGTTCAGTTTCTCTTGTTACTATTTTGCATTGTTGAAGAATTATTATCTGAAACAACTGGTTATTTCGACGTTTGTTATCTTGTCTCTTAGCCATGGTTGATTATTTGCTGACATAAGACCTGTCAATCGAAATAGGATGCATACCTAAGCTACATCTTGTTCATATTCACAATTAATATTATACGATGTCGCTGCCACCCTGTATAAGTAGTACATCTACACTGTCTACAAAAATAGTATTTTTTTCAGTAATCTTTCTATTCAGCTGTCGAAATATGTCACTCACCTAGCTACTGATTAATATCACTTCAACCATCTTCTTCTTATAAGAACTCTAGCTATTCTTATTATATTAAATACTATATATTCCTATACGACTTCATCTGCGTGTATTTCGTCAATCAATTCGGCCTATCGCAGTCCACTGCTGGACATAAGCCTCTCCCAGGCTGCGCCACAACACCCTGTCATCCGCCTTCTGCATCCAGTCTGTCCCAGCCACCTTCTTAAAGACATCTGTCCATCTAGTGTATTTCGTCATTAATACAAATATCCAGGATTAAAAGTAACCTACGTACATCTGCAGGTCCCATAACGATCGGTTCGGTAGTTTAGGAATGAAATGGTAACAGACGGACAGCCAGAATTACTTCCGCATTTATAACATTATTATAGATACTCGTAGATAGCGCAATTAGATTTACCTGATACAGTCAAAAGATCGACAGGCTCGCTGCACGTCGACCCACAAGCATGGCGGCAACACCGTTGCGTGCCGTCACATTGCGAGTCGGAGTTGCATGCCTCCACACACGCCGCTTCCCACTTCGGCGTGTCCGATATAGGACACGTACCTGGCTTCTTCTCGTGTGTACGGCATTGTGATTTGCACTGTGAATAAGATTTTTTGTATGGGGATGAAGCAATTGAATTTATGTCACGTAAAAATCGTTGTAATCGCTTGTAATCGACCGGTGTACACCGGTGTGACCGGTGACATATAATATATATATTGGTCTTCATGTCCCTCCTGACTCAGGAAGGATTTGAAAACCAATATATATATATATACGGTGGACTGATACAAAGATGATACGGTTTCGATGACTGAGATGCTGGCTGATAGAGATGTTATTGGCAAAAGAGGACAATATGCTTGGATATAACTGCACAAACTGAAATTAGGCCGGATGTTAATGACGAATCAGACACACAGAGAGAGCTTTATCAAAATTTATGCAATCGTAGACGGTATGAAAACGTTGCCGTATTTAATGTTAGAAACAAATCATGATTTTCATAGAATTCTAAGAGTGTATTTTTAGACCAGACAGCATTGTTTGACTTAACACTTGTTCAGTTTTTTCTGCTCTGTCTGGGAGAATTATAATGCTTTTTTTTTTTTTTTTGAGGATGGGAAATCATCAAATGACTCCTCCCGCTCTGGGTGGAGCAGGAGGGAGTGTCAGACTCTTACTGACTAAAACCCACCCGTGTTCCTTCCTTAGCCCTTTATGTTCCAGGGCAGCGGTAACCCTTTCGGACAATCCCGCTACCCAGAATTATAATGCTTGTAGTACAGACACAGATCACGCCGTATTGTGAATAGGGGCATTCATTTAGTAAAGTTCTGTTACTCCAAACTCATTAGTAGCTTCAGGTAATTAGCGAGTACACCATAGTTACAAAATAACAATTCCTTTGAAGTGGAGTGTGATTCATGGCTTGGATATTAATTTCTATCGTACGTATGTTTTTCACCCTACTAAGGACGAAAATCGTTTGTCGGTCCTAGTGTAATCGAAACAGAGAGTTCTGGAGTGCTTTCTAAAATAGAATAATTTATTATCTTCAGTCAGAAAGAGGAAGTCGTCGGCATAACCATGCCTGAGTAACAAGTTCGGCTTTTATTTTATAGCTTTAATGTTACCTTCAAAGTTTATTTCGGTTATGTTCTAAGGATTTGTCTCAATTTTTGATGAATTAGATGAAATTTCGATGTTTCTGTTTTTAGTTGTATGTCAAGTCGTAAAGATACAAGTAATAACACTAAAACAGCCTTGGGTCAAATGCTGTTGACTTAGGAAAAAATCTAGCTTAGGATTCAAGCTCGTTAACTCCCGACATACGACGCGATCAAAATGCGACTCTCCCCTGTCACTACATCTTGTCGCAAGCAATTTTTTGCCCTGACACAAGCCCGTATAATTCCTTTTTGCGATTCATAAATTAGCACAATGTTCCCTTTTCATGTCGAAGCCTGTTGTGCTCCGGTTATATAACTAACTCTGGAGCCGCAGAATTATTTTTGCTAACTACATTCGCTGCAATCTTGATTGTATTTCGTTTTACGTTCGTTTACTTTTTTTGTATCGTGTTTATGTCTGTTCTGCGAACTTGTTAAATCGTGATCGCTGTGACAGCTATCTTAACTTTTTTTATTCGGTTGTAACGTAAGCTATTGTCAGCTCCACGTGAAGCGTAGTTTTTGTGGCTTAGCTTAAGCATGCAATTGTGGGTGTCAAGACTTCTTACATCAGCTGGGCACATTGAACTTCGGTGCGAGTGTACCTATGACATTTTCAAGTGTTTACTTCTTAGTAGCGTCGAGGCAAACTGGGTTTTTCCCTGTCTCGTAAGTAATTGTATTAATTGTTTATTACCGATTTATTATTTGGTGTTTATCGATTGATCTAGATACGTGCAAATTAAATTACTACTACCTACTGCTAATTAGTACCTAATGGATTATGTTAAGTCTGAGTATTATTTGTTAACAAGAATATACCTTGTCCATAAGGTTAACCATTTTTGACAGCTTTGAACGTACATATTCCAGATTACGTAAAAGTTAACTAAAAATGCGTATTAAAATAAATATATAAACTGCCTTATCTTATTGAATTATCTTATTTATGGCTTCTTACAGACATTATAACACCGTATGTGTATCAATCGATGTATTGTGTGTTGCTGCAATCACTATCACATTCGATCTGTCAAAAAATGGTTTACCTAATGGACAGGTACTACTTGGTGGATTCATGGAGTACTTAGATGCTATTTTGTTCATTGTTACTATACAAGCAAGCTGAATATTCTTTGGATTATGAATATTTTTTGGCTCTGTTATTTTTATACGTACATTTTAAAATTAAATAAATGCAGGAGTAAAAGAACGCTCCGTAAGTTCAGAACTCTTATAAGCTAAATAATAAAGAGTTGCTGGCGTGTTAGAAGACATTCGCGTCATACTTTGCCACAAGGGATCTGCCAATCCTTATTAACCTTATTTCTTTCGTCAAGATTTTTACAGTTTTTTTACTAACAATAAGTCAAACCCATGATGATGCAGTTTAGCTTCAGTATTAATGAATCTGGTATTTTTTTTTTCATTATGTTATGTCATGTCCTTGGCCTCTTCTCTGTGAGATGAAGTGGGCCATAATCCACTACGCAGGCCCTGTGCGGGCTGGTAGATGTCACATGTCTTCGAATTTTTGGTTCCAGGACATGTCGGTTTCCTCACGATGTTTTCCTTCACCGTTTTGAGAGCAGTGGTGATAAAATAATTTAGACAAAGTAAAGTGCCTGCTTGGGTTCGAACCTACGACCTACAACTCGTAAGTTACCACTGCTCGTCAATCTGGTCCAATTAACAAAAAGTTTACACTTACCATAGGTTTAGTCTCCTTACTAATATCAATACACTTTAGATCACATCTGATCTTGTACAATGTGTTGGACTGCATTTTCGAATACCTCATTGACCTGGACAGGACCATGGGCATTAGCGACACCGCTATCAACACCACTAACACTTTTGTATACATCTTTACTGTCTTGTTTTTATCACTATTTGTCATATAGTCCTCTTTTTTATGCGTTTAACATCTGAAAATTACGTTTTTGCCTTTTTTTACTATCGATTATTGGTAGCCTGTATTTTCCAGTTCCCACAGGAGTTTTCTGTTCTCTTTCCACTTCGTTGTCAGGTTTTATTATTATTTTATTTGTAGCCTATATTGTCACACTGTATGGCGAAGGACTCCGTTTCTCCTTTCCACGTGGACCAATCTTATCCGTAGGCGTTAAACTCGTCTCTTCATTATTGTTTACATTAAAATCTATCTTTGATTTATGCGAAACTGTTAGTGCTTTGTTGAATCTACTTATTTGTATCTATAGTTGTATTTTTGGTTACCAAATAGAATGTATGAATGAAATTAAGTTTTTTGTCACCGAAAACATTTAAGTTCTTTAAAACGGATTCTGCTCCGCCCAAAGTTCGATGAGATTTACTTAACTTTTTCTTCAAACGACGCAAATCTATATTGTTTATGGAACGTCGCCAGTCAATTAAAATGAAAACCTTTATGATCCAACTTTCTTATCATATTTTGTGAACAAGCTCATTGTTTTTGGGAAAACGTTATAAACATTACTTGATATCCATTGGATGAGCAGATAAATAATTTGCTTAAAAAAAAATTGCTACCTTATTATTTAATAATATAGTAATGGCAGTGCATTAAAATTATGTAGTAATGCTCTTTTATGAATAAAATCTAAAGCGGTAACTGTTAACCGTACACACAACCGTTTTATAGTTTATAATATGCAAACGAACTGCCAGCCACAGTAAAACTTGAACTAATGGTTTTCTTTTCAACCAGTCCCTATGATAGTTTAACCAAAACACAGCACCAACTGTTTGACAAACAAGTACCTATATCGATTAAACAATCGCGCTGTCCTCATCCAATTACCTTCGCTAAAACAAAACAAACCACTACAATATCGTCCACCACTACAAATCGATCATCAATTCGAGAATCGATTAGAAACGTAACATGTCGAGTCCTTCCGAATTTGTGCCATCGACCTCGGGGGTTTTTGGAAAATACATTTGCAGTTCGCGAGTGTATCGTTTGAAATGCGCGGTAACACTGGCGGTGCGCGCGCGCATACCCGGCCGATCCGTGTCTCGGCTTCATTAATACACATCGATGATGCTTTCCTGTCTGTACGCCGATGACGGAAGGCTGCTTTTACCGAGCCGGTTTCCTAATTAAAAAAATGCACGGCGTCTTCCTGGAGTACACAGTTTGCTATTCTATCGTCGTCATTAAGTCTACGTCTGTTTCGTGAATTGTAAACAGTTAGTGCTTTAATTGCACGTGCATCTAATTGAAATGTGCATCTAGTTGTGCAAAAAATTGCACGCTATATTCGACTTTAAACGATTTTAAATAGCGCCTATATTAAGGTAAATTGGGGTGATGCATGGTAATGTTATGATAGTGTTTAACTCAGTGATGTTTATGACTGCTTTCATTCAGATTAAAAATTAATTACCTACTCATTCATAATTTTGCGACTGCTATGTAACGTTATTTATATTTTATGTTGAATTAAGTCTAGCTGTATATATTAACACGTGTTGATAAAAATGCTGAGATTAAGAATAATTTAGTTGGAAGCATTTAGATAAATAAAACTCCATGTTTATTTTTTATTCTCATCTCTTTGAGGCAACCTTTCCCCGTATAATCTCCGGCTTCTAAGAAGCGGTTCACGCGACTTCACCGAATCGAACGAAAACAATCGATTTAATTAGGAGTTCGTCTTTAAAAAGCTAATAAAACAAAATGGCGGAGATAAATCGTTCATAAAGAAGCTGAGGAATCAACGACCGGTTGATTGCTCGGTGCGTTTGCGCCGGATGCCCTTCAAGAGCTTAATTAGAGCTGCAGTATATCTATAAGTAGGTACAGTTGAACAAGCTATTTGGTATACAGACAAAAATATTCATCTTTCCACTTCCCTGCTAATATACATTGTTATTATTCTTGTATTCCAAAGAATCAGCATTGCCATCCAACGTGGCAATCGTGGATTTCAATGGTAGTTTCACGTAGGACACACTTTAAAAAGTTGTTTGTGTTTTCAGCTTTTGCGGTACAAGAATGTTGTCGCGCAAAGGGTGTCGTGTGTATCAGCCTATAATGTTCCCACTGCTAGGACACAGGCCTCCTCTGTGTGCGTCTTCTGAGAGGGAATGGGCCTTAATCCACCACGCGGGCTCAGTGCGGGTTAGTAGATGTAACATGTTATCAAATACCAAATAGTTCGTTCGACTATACTCGAATAGGTACTGAGATTAAAAATATTCTCTTCTGATAGATGCACCGTAATTAAGTAGGATAACGAAGAACAGAAATAGTTTATAGGCCGTAAATCATGTGGAGATTTCTATTTCAGGATTGGAAAGATTGAGAATGGGAACGGAGAGAAAAACTTTGGTTATAAAATTTTATGGTTTGTTAACTTATAAGTGGTAAATAAAACAGATGAGCTTTATTTTTCAGTACCCTAATTGCGTAACACTCTGGGTCTTTCTAGTACTTAGAGATTGCGTTTCCCGGATTCTAATATGAAACATATACCCAATAGTGTTTGTTATAATACTTAAGTACTAAAAGTTTCGCTCTTTTTCCTTAAAGAGAGCCGTGAATGATGAAGCAACTACATGATACGTAAATATAAACATGAACAATGTTGATCAAAGGAGACACGATACTTGACCAGCATGAGTAATAATGGCGGATACTTTCATTCCAGAAGTAATATGGAAATTAAAGATGTTTACGTGTCTACCGGTATCTATGACGCAAGTTTTACATCAAACTATACCTACCGTAAAACGGGGTGAATAGGGATGCAGGGGTGAATCGGGACGAAACTTCAAAATGGATTTTAACGTTGCAATAATATAGTTTGTTGCCAGAAAATACTCTAATGTGTTAACTGCTTTTTAATTAAAGATTAAGTGTCCATGTTAGCAAACTATATTATTTTAAAGTACAAGCCCATTTTAAAGTTTCGTCCCGATTCAACCCCTGCATCCCTATTCACCCCGTTTTACCGGTACCTTATAGGTTGTAGTAGTAGATGGGAACTACACTACTCTAGTAGGAAGATGAGTACATTCACGACTGTTACTAGTTCATTAGGGTTCCTTAATGATCTAGGAACGTCAGCTACACCGCTGAAGTCAAAGCATTCATTTGAAATAGGCACATAAAAGGCACTTTTGAACGTCAAAATTTACAATAAAATAGAATTGATTCTAGTTCACCTTCCAAAAGGTAGTTTCGTTTAGAGAAGGAACTCCACCGCTACTCTTTTAAAATGTTTTATAATACTTATTGTATATATATTAATTAAAGATATAATTATATATGAAGACGATGCACCTAGAATAAAATTACTATACATACCATAATAGGTAAAAAATGAAGTAATGACAGATATTAATTACAGACATTAATTATGTGCCATACATTATTTTACATGGTGCTCATACATACAAACATTGTTTAGTATATTATTTCCCTACAATTTCAACAAGTAATAAGTGAGTGTGTGGGTTAAAGTAATCACAGAATGTAAATCAACTTAGTCTGAGTAAATCTATGCAGGCATGTAAGTTACTTAGTTCCCACTGGGGGCCTAAAAAGGCCACTTTGGCAGAATATAATAATAATAATAATATAATAATAAACATTTATTTCTCTTCCACAAAGGCGCCTTAGAAATATGAAGACACTCGAAGCATAATAGGATAACAATATGAATCATATAAAAAATCGTAAAATGGTCACAAACTGACAATTCATAATATGATCTGTGTGCAATTCATATCACAATGAAATAACATTTAAACTGTAGAAATAAAAAATAAAAAACAACCAAAATTTGATTAATAAAACCTGTAATGAAAATTTACCGATAAAATACGGTTTTTATTTTTTTCATGCGCCAATGTTTACTTCAAATATGAAATGAAATTTTACGAAAATTAGACGAATTGCTAATGATCTGCTGGAAATTCAGGATATGAATAGCTTTTAGAGGTATTTCTGAAAGTGTCCTTTTTAGGCCCCCTTCATGGTTCCGCTTTGGACATTAATAACCCATTACCAACCAAACCAACCCATAACACATTAACCTATTATTGGTTCTGCGTAACCATCAGCATTCTTCTACCCTTAACCCAATTTACCTTCGCAGCTAACCATCAAAAGTTAAAATTGCTAAGACTACTTACAACTAAAACATAAAAAATATGATTGGACGGGGTATTGTACTCATATTTCATTCAGAACAAGTTCAGAGTAATTAAAATAATTACTGAAACGACTTGCTTGTAAAGAAAACTGACATAAAAATGTAGGTACCTATAGATACATAAAGAGCTTTTTATAGCTAAATGTGCAAATAACGCTCAGTGGCTCAATTTCAACGTGAAAACGTAATAAAATGCTGATATTTATTTATTAAAACGGTTCTTCGCCATTTACGCAGTAAAGATAATGTTACGGCCGCCATAAACTTACGAGACATAATTTGAAAGTCTTTAAAATCAATTTTTAAAATGTTTCACTTAAATGGCTGGTGATAAAAACTGTGAGATGTGAGACTTTATTAGTGTCGCGATGGCAAAATTGTTTTTCGCTACGGGGTGCTTAATTATACAGATTGGTTGTTAATTTTGAGATTGAAAAATACAGAATAACTTACCCTGATCACTTCTTTTTCTTAGCGTATCGATGGCAAAAAGTTCAAACATGTTTGGCTCAAAATTCAGCTGCGCGAACTCCGCTCACTAACGCAGTCATAAGATCATCAAGTGGATTCTGTAAAAATCTCACCGTAAAAACTCAAGTGAAGTGAGCTTGATGTGAGTTGTCAGTAGCGTCCCTAGCATTATTTGGAATGACAGCTCATTCCACGCTCACTTCACCTAAGTTTTCACGGTGATATGGTTACAGAATCGCACTGCAGGTAACAAACAGAGCATGTGACGCAGGATGGATGGTGGGCCATTGTCTGCAATACGCATTTGAGATCTAAAGGCCAATTTCCGTAATTAAAAACGTTCAAAATCTAGTAGCAATGTCATCTCGGCGTCAATGTCAAATACTTGTCAAAAATGTAGGGAAATAAGAGTAATTTTTGACAGATTGAGACTTAGACTGTGAACATTCTTATGCGAACATTATTACGAGAATAGAATTGCCCCTCTGAGCTTTTCATAATAAATCAGGATTGTCAAGTTCTTTAAAAATTCCATGATCTTTTTCTGAAGATCTTAGAGGTTACCTATCAGTTTTTGAAATAAAATTTCTGGAAAATGTAGGTGGGTCAATGACCGCTATTGCCAGCCTAAAACGCGACAACTATATTACCGAACTGCACCCTAATTGCGTAGCACACTTCCAATCATAATTTGAATGATTTTGAAAGATATTGCTTATCCATTGCTCCATATGTTCGAAATTTTGTCAGCTCAACAACGTAACGCAACAATGTAAATTTAAACGTAAATAACGCAATGAATGTTGTTGAACTGTCAAAATGAAAACGATTACTACTGTTAGTGTATTACGCAACTACCCAGCTGTTTTCAATTGAAATTCAACCAATGTACAATTCTGCTCAACGTTTTACGTAGCTTTAGGACTAGATAACCAGCACTGGGCCCGCGTGGTGGATTATGGCCCACTCACAGAGAGGAGGTCTGCGTCCCAGCTGTGGGAACATTACAGGCTGATTATGCTAGGATTAGATAAACAAGCGTAACTCTAAGCTCAATTAGCACAAACCAAAGATATTCAATTATTCAATCAGGTAGAAAAACGCTCTACTTCTTGTGTAACCTAATGATAAAACCTAGTTGTTAATCTACTAGTACAGTCAGGGAAATTAATTGTTAAACAAATTGACACCCTACTTCAATTTGCCGTGTTATAGCTACTTCATACAACTGTCAAGGAAGGACAGTAGTAATATGAATATACGGACAATTTAAGCTTGTAGACAATTTGCTTATCACTTAATTTCCTTGACTTCACATAAGATTCGGTTGTAACAGTTACGACTATTATGCACGAAACAGCATTGAAGCAATGCGCATGCGCTTATATAAAACGAAAATTGGATTAACTGTTTTCATTTGTAGCATTTATCTATGCATTGTTAATTTGTGTAAAATCGTTTAACGAACCAATTCTTCCTGTTTTGAAACTAGGTTATGTATATTCAAATTTTATTCGTTTCAAATTGACGTAATTTCAAGTTAAACATATATCAACTTTCTTTTAATGGCAGTTAAGTTGATTTCAGAGTGACAAGCACTATTGAAAAAGTTATGAACATTTTTGAAGTTGTAGCGTAAACTGAACTATATTGTGTAGGAATTAAAGTTATTTCTCCATAAACTCATATTTGTTTACATTTTTGGCGAATATGTCGCGATATTGCATATGCAGGGTCAAATTAAATTAGCTAGCGAAACTCCGCAGACGTGATGGGTATCAATATCTAAACATAAGGGAGAATTTATTTGACCCTTTTTTTGTGGGGTCATCGACTGCACTTTGTGAAGTCATTTGAAATATCAGTTTAAAAAGTCTGCTTTTATGTGTAAATTTAAACGTAAATAACGCAATGAATGTTGTTGAACTGTCAAAATGAAACCCATTTCTACTGATAGTGTAGACTTACATACATAAATGGCGTTTTCATACAGATACTCCAGCACCTCAATGTACCGATGTCTGGCACCGCACTTAATTAATGTACAGAAGCCAGCACATCAAGCTACTTCAATATGTCAAATTTCTAATAGATTTTCAACTTTATCGCTAAAACATTAGGTTCAAATTTGATTGGAAAAATTTGACAGTTTCGGTTAGTTTGATGTGCTGGCGTCTGTACTCGTAAAAATATTGGTTATTTTTCTAAACCGAAACTTCAGTAGGTACCTGTTTCATAATTACTAGGAAAGGAAAAATTAATTTATTCGTGAGTACAAAAGCTTCTCCCAGTAGGTACCTATCACTTACCTACTTTGAGAATCCTTTGTCCTTTAGGCAATTTAAAATGTTTACTGACCGTGACCACGCAATTTATTAAGAGCTTGTTATAAGCGAAACTCATCAATTTTAAAGTCCCTACTAAAGTAATTATTATATTTTTTCAAAGGAATAGTAAATGGATATCAAAATTGCTGAAATGGTATTGGTATTAGGAATTTTAGCCATCAAATGTTTGTCTAGTGTTCACCTTGACCTATCGCAGTCCACCGCTGAACATAGGCTTTTCCCAGGCCGCGCCACTACAACCTGTCCTCAGCCTTCCGTATCCAGTCTGTCCCCGCCACTTTTTTTGAGGTCGTCGGTACATCTAGCTGGGGGGCGTCCCACACGACGCTTGTTGAAACGATACTCAATGTTCGTCAACGAAGGTAAGGGCCCGTCCGAAACTAGATGATCCGTTAAAACAAATGACAAATTCTCGGACGAATCGGACGGGCAAATACATATCGGGAGCAGGGTTAAATCGTATTGTCTGTGAGAGAGACGGAGTAGAAAACATCTGTAACTTCGACCTAAACTACGGATTTTGAGTTTAGGGACTAGACCCTGTGGACTCGTCCGAAATTCATAAATCAAAGTAAAACTACCAATAAATTCAGAACAATTACTCGTCTATTTCACGTTAAAATCTTGTTTATTTTGTTCAAACTCGCGGACATCATATCAGTACCCTAAGTTCATCATCTGATAAGCTTAACAAATTAAAAGCAAACAACAAATCAGTACCCTAAGGCTTACGTTCCATTTGGAGCTTTCCGCAGCTTCGCAACGCTAGCGCTCATAACTAAGGCTTACCAACAAAATCCGTAGCGCTCACGAAACCACGGGCAAAGCAATAAGAGTGTCCTTGTGGTCTAATATGCAGTTTAAATGTAGCCTTAACTTTTTGGTGAGCATTTTCAAGCTTTTAATGGCTTTTGATCTACGTTTCTTAATCTTCTTGAGAAGCATTTCCCTTTAGTGGAAATGAAAGCTTTTTTATAGACATTTTCAATTGTAATTTTTTAAATCTTCTCGCACGAACAACGCTCTGTCATTGTATTAGATCGCGGACGGATTTGGCGCTATTCTAATAATCAGGTACAAGTAATTGAAAGCTTCACTGGGACCAACCCGCACTGGACCCGCTTTAAACTTCTTTACCTAGCTGCCAATTACCTTACGATTATGTTACACTGACTTCGTCCGTGTGACATTTCATGCTTCCCCGACCCACGTCGCATGGCATCTGCGCGCTATTGTTTCTTTTTTCTTTTTGCTCGGCTTCTTAGGTCGTGGCGTGATGTTAAATAGTCTATAACTTTCCTCAAGAATTGGGCTATCAAATGCAAAGTTTACAAATGTTGCATACATATAATTTTTAGGTTCAACTATACAATAAATACGGGTGCAATGCAAATGGTAGTTCCAGAGATTAACACGTTTATACAAAAAATAAACTCTTCAGCTTTAATGTTATTAGTATTAGTATAGATTAGTTACAGTCTTCATTATTATATTTAAGCAAAATATAGTATTAGATACAGCCCCTCAATGGAGCATAAGTCTTATGTATGCAAACATAATTCTGATTCATTCAATTGATAAAAGTTCTAGACAGTCCAAGGATGTATCGACTGAATCAAAGTCAAAAAAATAACTAAATCTTGGACGTATCGTGTACAATGAATTACTATAGATACAAAAATGACTTCTGAATAAAAAAGATTAGCGTGCAGTAACCTCACAATTTAATGGTACCTAGTAAAATGTTGCAGGAGTAACAAAGATAATATGAAATATGCAAAGATAGTGAAATAAAAAAAGACTCCTTGTTCTTAAGAGAAACAGGTTTCTTATCTCTTCACTCACAAATAAATCATGGAGTGGAACATGGAATCCTCGTTACATTTTAAGATAAGTTACTTTTTAATCCATTTGGAGCTACTAGTGGTTCTTGGAAATTACTATAGATAAAATATATAGAACGTCAATATTAAAAAACATTTTGTTACCTACACATGTACAGACGCCAGCACATCATGCTACTACAATCTGTCAAATTTCTTTAATCGATTTTCAACTTTATCGCTAAAACATTTAAGGTTCAAGGTTGATTGGGAAAATATGACAGTTTCGGGTAGCTTGATGTGCTGGCGGCTGTACTTTGAAGTTCGTCTTAGAGAGAGGTGAAACTATCCTTCTGTTAAATACTCATCGTCATCATTAGCAGCTTTGTTCCACAAACTGCTGAATAAAACCTTCTCCCTTTCGTGTCATACTTCCCTGGTCTGTGCAATTCTCATCATCAGGAATAATTTACTTCCAGAAATTATTTCGAACTTACATAATAAAAAAACCAGTCAAGCGCGAGTCGGACTCGCGCACCGAGGGTTCCGTACTTTGTAGGTATGTAACTAAAAATTTACGGTTTTCGCAATGTTTCCTTTATCTGTGCTATAAGACGTTGCTTTGTACTAAATTTCAAGATTCTGAGTTCACGGGAAGTACCCTGTAGGTTTTGATTCCCTGCGGAAATTTGCGGCATAAACGGCTGTATCTTTTAAAAATTTAATTTTTTCACAGCTCCAAGGGTCAGTAGACCTGAGTATTTGATATAAATTCCACACAGTTTTTGATACCTCCACGCGTTCCTGAGAAAAAGGCAGACGGACGGACGGACGGACAGCAAAGTGATTCTATAAGGGTTCCGTTTTTTCCTTTCGAGGTACGGAACCCTAAAAATCTTAAACTCACTGACAGACAACGCACAGCCTAAACCACTGGGTCTAGAACACAAGAGTATCGTTTGTGTGTGTTTGTGAACAAGTCTGGAACCATGAAATCTTGCACAAGACTTCCATAAATATCGAAAGTGTGCACTAAGGAAATTCATCCCCAATAGCGGTTAAATAGGGAATGAAAGATTGTATGGAAGTTCTCGCACCCCGCACTGGGCCCGCGTGGTATATTCCAGCCCAGTCGCTCTCACAGAGGGAGGCCTGTGACCCAACAGTGGGAACCGATGTCGAAGTTCATAATTTTTACTGAAGAGAAATCCCATCGGAAACACGGCTTATTAACCAATACATTACTAAAACTTGGATGAAGAGAATACTTTTTGTATTCTCCAAGGTTACTTTCATGTGACTTTTACTGTCTAGTATTATTTCATACGGTAAAATTATACGTGGTTCACGTGTATATTACCCAGATAGGTGTTTACTTCAAGCAATTTCGTCTTAATTACGAGGTTTGGATAAAGCGAAGTAAGTAATTACAGTTTGTTTATGTTAATCCGTGTGGTCGTTTCATGTTTATTCTGTGTTTAAAAACAGGAACACGTAGATGGGAAACTCTGTAATTACAAAGTAAAACAAAAACGGTGTAAGTTGCATGACGTAAGTAACTTGTTTCGCAATTCGTGTGAAGTGATTTTCTTTCGATAAACTCGGTAATACTGATGGCCAAATCAACAGCAATTATTTATTTTTATTGGTTCACCAACTACTGTTTACACCGATTCTATGTTAAATGTAACATGCGAAAGTGTGTGTGCACCAGTGCAACAATTACTTATAGGTAAACTCCGCATGCATAAAGAAGTTGTTCAAAAAAATAATTTTAAGTAACTAAAATATTTAAAAGTGTAGATGATGACGATTTCATTCCCCGGCCCTTATCAATCATTCATCATTTATTATGCATACAGCTGAAGTGTGGAACTCTCTGCCAGCGTCTGTGTACCCTTTCACATTTAACCCGTCTGCCTTGCCCACCAAATCGAGAGTGAACTGGTATTTTCTGGGCATTCTCGATTCATCATAGACCTAAACCCTCGCTTTCTACCAGGCGTGATCGAGGTCAAGAGCAGGCCCATACAGGAATAAAAACACCCAATTTATTTGGGGTCGGCACATGTGTTTTTCTTCCGTACCTATTAGTACCCCCCTAGTAGTTGTAGTAGTAGTTTCTATAAGGGGGTAGTCACCCCCTTTCTATAAAGGAGGTGGCTACCCCCTTATAGAAACTGACGAACTGAAGAACGAAACGAGAGATGACGAACAAAAGATAATAAGGATAGCCATATTATTTTTCACACATTCCATCCATCGTTTCTTTGGACCTCCCCTACTCTTATATACATAATCAGCCTTTAATGTTCCCACTGCTGGGACACAGGCCTCCTCTCTTCGAAGGGAGTGGGCCGTAATCCACCACGCGGGCCCGGTGCGGGTTGGTAGATGTCACATGTCTTGGAATTTTTGGTTGTAGGACATGCCGGTTTCCTCACGATGTTTTCCTTCACCATTTTGAGAGCAGTGGTGATGAAATGATTTACACAAAGTAAAGCGCCTGCTGGGTACGAACCCACGACCTACAACTCGTAAGCCGCGGCCGTTACCACTGGACCTGCTCTTATAGCTATGCACATTTACTCAAAACTTTCCTCCCGACATTTCCTGATGATCGAATCCACCATCCATATTTAATAAAGATACGTCCAATTCTTTGGGATAATTTAGTATTCTATAAAGGTCAGTGCTTAGATCGGATATTAAAACGGCAAAATCCACGATACAGAATATTGGAATTTTTATATTAATCTCGTTCCATCGGCCTTTATGATTTGTGTATTGTATCTACATATACAGAAAAAAAAAAAATGTGACGCAAAGAGAAAAATAAAAAAGTGAAGTTCCCAAAAAATATTAAAAACCTAGTCTAGCTCCTAAACTATAAATAATCGTTGAACAAACATGGGGTTGTTTCGGGAAGCCCTTGGAGAGAGGTCTCTAAAATGATTCTTTATATGTAATTTCACGAGCCACCCTATCATCATCTCCCTACCCTTTTCCCAACTATGTTAGGGTCGGCTTCCAGTCTAACCGGATGCAGCTAAATACCAATATTTTACATGGAGCGACTGCCTATCTGACCTCCACAACCCAGTTACTGGGTAATACGATACCCCTTGATAAGACTGGTGGTCAGAATTTCGGGCTTCTGACGACCCGTAACGTCTGTCAAAGATCCACGAATGACAGCCGGGATCAATGGATTTACGTGCTTTCCGTGGCACGGACGGGTCTTGGTATGTGAAAATGGTCACACATCCACGGACCAAACGCATCAAGCGTAGCGCTGTTATAACTTAGCCACGAGCCACCCTGTATCCAATAAAAATTACATTCGTAATGTGCAGAAACAGTTTTCGGTTTCGGTTCTGTTAATTTCATCATTCAAGATGGGAAGGTTAATAGTGCCACACTAGCCTTTACCTAAATATTGCGACAGTATGCTAATTACTACTCGCTAAGAAGGGCACCGTTACTTAATTAGTAAGACCAGGAGTTAATACCCTACATACACTCGCTACGCCTTTTATACGTAACCAATATTTAACCTGTAATTAAACTATACTAGAGATATTTTAGTTTGTTAATAGTTCACGGTGATAGTACTTCACGTACTGACTAATGACAGGTTCACTGTCCACAAAGTAGACACAATAGTTAAACAATCAACATGAATCATATGTGATTCATGGAACAGGGAATGGGTTAAGATATTATTTTAATTATACGGTATAGAATTTAATCCAGGGTATATATTTTAACATTTTTAATAAATGTCTATGATACCCAGACTATAGAACTGAAATTACTACGTATCAATTCAATTATTTGCCTTACAACGCGGCAATGCTGCCAGCCTTTTGGGCACTTTTCCTGTTGACAAGGAAGCGGGCGAATTTTTTGAAGCCCTATGATTGTTGCCCGTTCCCTTTTTTTTTAAAAAAAGTGAAGGGCAACACCAATTTTCAACCATTATTTTCCCCATTTCTGAGTTTTTCTTGGAAAATCGAGTTGAATGGCGTGCAATAGGAGAGGCCTGTGTCCATTAGTGTGCTGCTATAGGTTGATGATGACGATGAGTTTTCTTCGAATCAAGTGGTCGCAATTCAACTTTTCTTTTACGTAGAATTGTCAATTTTTATTTGCCCATGTTACTGCGAACACTTAAACGCCAATGGACTTAGTATACTTACTTGCACTTGCAGTTAGAGCATTCTTTTTTTCACGAATAACTTTTGTCAGTTTTCAATGTTATTACGTAGTCTTTTTTCATTTGAGGCCTTTCTGCAGTGTTACAGCTTTTATCCACCAACAAAAACTTTGTATATCTATTCCTTTACGATGCAATGCAACAATCAGCGCACTGGTAACCCGAGTGTTTCGTCATGGTCTCTTGGAAGGTAAACTAGTTTTGACACCGGTGTTACTTGTTACACTATATTTTGCATGCAACAGGTATTATATGCTTATACAACTATTATTCTTTGAAACTTATGCTGTTGTTGTTGATCCTGTACGTACCTGCTCTTATTGAATGATGCTTTATCGAATTTTATTGGTTATCTACTGAGGGTAGCGAACGGAACACCTACCTTGTAAAATAAATGTCAAGAGAGGCAATCTCATAAATCTTAGGAAGGAATTTACTGGCCCTAGGTAGGCACAGCACAAATATACTATAATATGACATATATGTCTCTATAAAATGAATCATTTGCCAGCGGATAGGCACATAACATAAAGTACTCAATGACTCTTTCTATGACTCTCGCAGAGTTTACACTTTTTTTTGATATTTTATATGCTTTTAGTCAGTGTGTCTTTTAGTCTGTGCTAAATAAATGTATTTTCTTTCTTCTTATTTTCTTTCTTTCTTTCCATGTGTAACTAACATGCTTGTCCAACATCAACATAAATCACATTTCGAATTCAATAAATCATACATGCATTCCCAAATGTTTGCGCCAGAACAAAAGAACATAGAAACAAACGCCATCAGCTATAACAAATGCATCGCCAACCTTGAATAAAAACCAGCGTAAAATATTTAGTATTGTGTACTTATTCATTTGAAACAACCGATACAGCAATTCGCCATGCCATCTGGGCAAGAGGCCCAGATATGGCGCTTGCCTTACGTGATCAGCATTCCAGATCCACTCAGACACATTTTTTTTACTTTGAATTGCCCATGACATAGATACTGCGTTTGTTTTAATGGGTAAACAATGTTTGGGTATTCTAATCATTTGGGATTTCCCCATACATTGGAGTAAGATGTCCCCGGAAAAAATTGAGCCCATGGCTAGACAAAAATATGATTGGGGCAATATTTGTGGCAAATATATTGTTGTAGCAAATATGGTTTGACGTTCATGATTTATTATTTTTAGCTGTAATACATTAATTGATGTACTACATAATTTCAAACACAATACGAATTGATACAATGCGAATGAATAAATAAATAAAACTTAAATAGCATGGACATCATCAGCCTTTTGTTAGTACAACAATATAACTGAAAACCCTATAAAAAGAAAAAAATAACCTTGAAATTATGACCCTACGTAAGTACGTATGAAATTTTTTGATTAAATGTTGTCCCGTCGGGGGACCGCTCTAATTATTAGCCAAACGTTCTGTTAAAGTTTAAAATAGTAGCGGTCCCCCGACAGGACAATATTTAATCAAAAAATTTCATACGTACTTACGTAGGGTCATAATTTCAAGGTTATTTTTTTCTTTTTATAGGGTTTCACGTAGTCGGGGTTTTTTAAAATTTTTAATTTAATTTTTTATTTCATGCTTTTTGTAGGGACTCCTTATTATTTCTTTTCTTTTATTTTCTTGCGTTTTAAGATTCAATTAATTTGGTATTTATTCAGGTTTTTTGTAATTCGCCATTTTGTGGTGGTGGCCATCTTGGATTTGAAATTTGTCATAGTGTATAGTATTCTACTAGTCAAGCCCTTTCATTTGATACCCATATTGAGGGAGTTGTGAAATAATATGTAATCCGCCATTTTGTAGCGGCGGCCATCTTGGACCGATTTTCATCAAACATAGCTAAGAACACTCCCGACAAATTCACCTTTCAAACAAAAAAAACAAAATTAAAATTGGTTCATCCGTTCGGGAGCTACGATGCCACAGACAGACATACACACACACACACACACACACACACATACACACACACACAGACACGTCAAACTTATAACACCCCGTCGTTTTTGCGTCGGGGGTTAAAAAAAAACAAAATCACTTAATTCAAGAAGGCACTTTTGAACGGCAAAATTTACAAGAAAATAGAATTGATTGTGACGAAAAGGTAGTTTCATATGGAGAAGAATGGGCAAGACACTCCATAGTTACTTTTAAAGTGTTTAGCTATTGCTAGGTATTACACTGTCTGCCAATAAAAAGAGTTACCTTGTATGTTCACAATGATATTTTTAGACAAACTAGAGTTTAAAGTTGTAATAAATAAATCTCAGGACCATCATCAATTCATCATCATCACCCGCCTAGCCTTTTCCCAAATATATTGGGGTCGGCTCCGGTTTAATCGGATGCAGCTGAGTACCAGTATTTTATATGGGAGCGACCGCATATCTGACCTCCACAATCCAGTTACTGGGTAATACGAAACCCCTTGGTAAGACGAACGTGGGAACATACTTTACTATCAATACAATCATTCGAAGCACCATAGTCCGTATGCAGCAGAATTAATTACCTAAGCGACAGAGGAAACGGCTAATCTACCTGAGGATCTATTGTTGCATGCAGATATTGCATATTGCATTAGTATGCAGCCTTACCTTTAAGTTGGCAATAAATAAAGCCTTTACAAATGTTCTAATTAGAGGAAAAAACTATAAATGCTTCAGCAATGCTATCGACAGCATCGAATGCTAACTGTTGCGTTATGACTTATGATATATTGTTTCCTGTGCCAATTTGTAAACACCTATTGTTTTTTACGACTTCTTGGTGATATTCATGGTTATTTTAACGCTGACTTTAACTCCAATGTTGTTAGGCATCTAGTTCTTATCGAGTTGGTATCCTTTGATTGATGTTATTGAAGCTCAGTGCGCCTGAATTGAGCTTTAATTTTTTGGGATATTAAATCCTTTAGGCTCGACTAATAGGTCGATTGAAGGTTAAGCTATGCTTGCCGCGGTCGGTTCGTGGATGGGCATCAATTACATATCGAGACCTCTTCTTGCCTCGGAAAGCACGTTAAGCAGTTGGTCCCGGTGTCATTCGTAGACCTTTGACGGTCGACACGGGTAGTCAGAAGCCGAAAAGTTTGACTGGCAGTCTTAGCAAGGGGTATCGTGTTTCCCAGTAACCGGGTTATGGAGCAGCTCCATGTAAAATAATGGTGTTCAACTGCATCCGGTTAGACTGGAAGCCAACCCCAACATAGTTGGGAAAAGGCTAGACAGATTGATTGGTCTGGTTAAATCCTTTAGACAAAGAGAGTCCTCTCAACCAGATCAGAGCAGTTTACGGACCTCTGCTGTCCAGCACAGGTCCACAAACTCCTCAAAATTCCAAGGAAATAGAGATTTTTCCACACTTTGGTAGTAAGTTAAAATATATACAACGTGTTTTTTTTTACTCGAGGGGGTCATTGTACTCATCATTATGAACAACTTTTGCTATGGACCAAACCTGAAAGAGTGAAAAAAAATCAGCTGTTCCCTACATTTATGTTCGTATAACTCGTCAAAATGTAGGGAACACCAGATTTTTGTTTCGCGATTTCGGGTCATATATTTGGTTGCTATTAGAAAAGAGACAGGCCAAAGAATAAATTAATGGATTGCGTGAAGGAAGATATGGATAATAAGAAGAATATGGAAGGAAAGGAAGTGAACACTGAGTTGACGGGTGGCAGAAATAGAAGGAAGAACAAGATGAGGTACATAGCCGAACCCAAATAAATTGAGATCAAGAACATAGTCGAACCCAAATAAATTGAGATCAAGAACATAGCCGAACCCAAATAAATTGAGATCAAGAACATAGCCGAACCCAAATAAATTGAGATCAAGAACATAATCGAACCCAAATAAATTGAGATCAAGAACATAGTCGAACCCAAATAAATTGAGATCAAGAACATAGTCGAACCCAAATAAATTTAGATCAAGAATATAGTCGAACCCAAATAGAATGGGGTAAGAGCAGCGAGCAGTGGTGGCTCATTGGTAACAGGCCCGACTTACGAGTTTTAGTTCATGAGTTCTAACCCAGACAGCCGCTTTATTTTTTGTAATTTATTAAATCACCATTGCTCTTAAAACGGTAAAGGAAAACATCGTGAGGAAACCGGCATGTCCCAGAACCAAAAATTCGGAGACATGTGAAATTTACCAACTGGGCCCGCGTGGTAGATTACGGCTCACTCCTTCTCACAGAGAGGAGGCCTGTGTCCCAGCAGTTGGAACATTATAGGCTGATTATGATGATGAAGGGCAGCTGATTGATGCAGTGAAGATGATGAAGATGATTTTTATACCTTTTGTAACAACTTATTGACAATATGGATTGCAATAAATGAATATGATTATGTTAAAGAATTGTATGACAGTCGTTGTCGTTACAGATCGGATAGCTGACCATCTGGTCTGAAGACACAACAACAAAATTAAATGTAACATTTTTTTTTTTTAATTAGCCCCACACTAGGAATTACTCCTGTATCATGGGTGCGTTTACAGACATTTAAACTCACATACACAAACAGCCAGACCCGGAACAATTACCTGTGGGTAATACGAATATTTGTTCCGTGCGGGAATCGAACCCGTGACACGCAGCGCAGCAGTCGATCGCTCAGCCACTGCGCTAACCGTGTCGTCAATGTAACATTAGGATACGGTATGTGAACTAACTATGTATTAAATTGAATGATTGAAATAAGATTTTATTATTTATTTATTTTTGTAACTGCACAGCGGGCCCTATCAGAATACCAGCGCTGCGACATTTTTTCATATTTTGTAAATGTCGCAGCATTATGCTGAGATAGGAGTCTTTTGGCATCGTATAGGTATGACTTTCTGTTTCATTTTTTGTTACTTTTTTTATATTGTATTTAGTTTAGTTTGTGATCTTCCTGTACCCACGGCTACACATCAAGCTAAACATTTCCAGTTTTAGCTGACCTCGCAATGTATAAGTTTTTCGTACAATCAGAAGTCAGCTTATACTGGTTATGTATAGCTTGATGTGTAGCCGTGTGTACGAGTCGCAATAAATATATTTTTTTCTAGATTGTATTCAGTTTGTGCTATTAGTCTGGTAGCAGTGCTGCTAATCTCATCATTTTCGTGGAACAGTAGCGCCAGGAAAATGATTAAAAAAAAATAGATACCAGGTATTTAATGAAACACGATTCTTTACAGAATGTTTATTATATACTCATTTACATCAATTTAGTGAAACAGTTCAAAATTTCGTTTTTATTCTTCGAATTATCACGATCAGAATTGGTCGTTAGTGCGAGAACACATTATTTAATTTACATTTATTTCGTTATGGCAACTACCTACTGGGTATAAGGCCATAAATCCTATTTATTAAAATAATACAATATTCATAATATTATCTCAGACACTAATTCGCCATCAATCTTTTGGATTTTATTTAATTTTAAAACACCATTACAGCTATTTTAAATCGATTGTAGTAGGTACACAAAACGTATAACAAACATAAATAATAATTATGGTAACATCACTATTCTTCAATCATTTTCGAGACTTCTGTTTAGTTCTGTGAAATCTATGAGAAAGTATATTTTTCCATCGAATACTGATTTAATGCTTGCAATGTATCATTTCAACATGCAAGTAAAATGCACATTACATTCTTTTCCAAACAAAGCTAAAGTTTATAAGGGCATACTCTTCACAGATTTGCTTATCTTAACCACAGATTTATTTCTTTATTAAACTTATCTAAACAATTTCACATCTCCATAAAACACAGATAAACTCAAAATGATTTTTATGATACTACTTATAACGAATTACCCTTTAATCACAGTAATGACTAAAGCAACTCTTATGAACTAAGAAAGGCACAATCTCGAATATTAGGGGTTTTGTATTTATAAATTATGATTAAAGTTAAGTGACGTTTAAACGTCAAAAATGTATGGTTAAACAGTCGCTAATCACTGCTTAACTTTAAGCATCGTTTATGAATAAAGGGGTTTAAGCCCATCCGCTTAAACAGTGCCGCGTTTTGAAAACTACTACATGCTATAGCGCTTGCAACCGAATATGTCGCTTCCAACGTACATACATCAAGCTACCCGAAACTGTCAAATTTTCTTAATCAACCTTGAACCTAATGTTTTAGCGATAAAGTTGAAAATCTATTAAAGAAATGTGACAGACTGTAGTAGCTTGATGTGTTGGCGTCTGTACATCCATGAAATATTGCCATCTTGTATTAGTGCACCAAAGTGAAATGTTAATTATAACATTAAATATTTAAATCCAAGACCGTCTCTAGCACCATTGGGGAGAATCTTGTTGTGGTAACAAATACAGCAAGAACGGTCCACCAGCAACAGAACATGCTCAGGACAACCAGCGCTCGAATTTGTGCAACGTCACTAATTAAGCGGATAGTCTATACGGAAAATTATTTTTTGCGTGCAGCAGGGGCGGCTGGGGCAGCTGGGGGAGCTGGAGCTGCTGGGGCTGCTGGGGCAGCCGGGGCAGCAGCTGCAGCTGGTGCTGCAGTGGTAGCAGCAGCGGCAGGGGCTCCCGCAGCAGCGGCTGGTGGTGAAACAGGTGCTGGTGTGGCCATGGGTGGTGTCGAACTACCTTGACCACCGAATGGGTTCCAGACGAAACTCCACGAACCACTGTTTGGATTCGGAACGACGCTGAAGCCTCCTCCGTTTTGGGGAGCTGAAATTGTAATTTTTTTCAATAATAGTATTAACATTGTCAAATTAGTCAGCGCCTGACGTAAATTGACGTATTTTTAGCAGCCATGTTTTTAATCACGTCTGAACTGTCTATGGAGTATCTTAATTTGACAGGACTAACTAATATTTATCTTCTGTCCTTTTCTTAATGAAATAGAAAGAAAAGGATGCACTGAACTTAAATTTAGTTTAGTTTGTGAACAAGGGAATCTATCCGAACCCAAGTGGGAAGTGTTAGTCGATCTTTGTAAAGTGGGGCTACCTTGACAGAACGGCAGAAGGGTTCAGACCTTAACTGTATCACAAACTTATGCTCCATATCCTATTCTGCCCTTTATGCCCAAAACATGCAGCCAAAGTGACCTCTGCGCTGTCACCGATAACGCCGTGAAAATGATGAAGTTTTGTGCCAACTAAATTTAAATACCTAATTGTCGTGCCAGCGACACGAGGAAGAAGATTGTCTATCATCACATTCTATAATTACCTCATAATCAGCCTATATCGTTCCCACTGCTGGGACACAGGCCTCCTCTCGGTGAGAAGAAGTGGGCCTTAATCCACCACGAGGGCCCATTGCGGGTTGGTAGATGTCACATGTCTTCGAATTTTTGGTTTTAGGCCATGATGGTTTCCTCGCGATGTTTTTACACAAAGTAAAGCGCCTGTCTGGGTTCAAACCTACGACCTAGTCGCGGCTGTTACCACTGGGCCACAACTGCTCTCATATATACTCGTAATTGTCTAGAGCTCTTTGGATATATACTTATAGCCAACCCGAAAAAGTCCACTGCTGAACATTGCTGAATGTAAACAGGACAAGAACAACCCTATTATTATCTTATCTTTACCCTTGGTAGTTTAATTTTGGCAATTGACTACCAAGGAGGTAGGTTTGGGTGAGGTTTGTTGATTGCAATTATCCTGCTAACGAAATCACCCAGTCCGATATGTCTTGTAATAATATGAATTGAGATTGTCCCCAAATAGAATTGTGGTTATAAGGGTAGGTAAATGTGGCGCAGATCACTCGGCAGATGAATATATACATATTACAGACGAAGAAAATTTAAATGATAATAATGCTTGGGAATACTTTGCATTAAAAACTTTATGCTTGTCAATCATAAAACTTGAGCTGTGTGAATAAATAAGACCAAGGCTAAATAATATAACTTGGAAAATACTGTAGAGGGTGTTAAAAAAATTGCGTGCCATAACTTCAGGGTGAGTTCAGTATCGATAAAGGAACCCGTAAAAAATAAAATACCTTTAAAAAAAGTAAAAAAAAAAAACGAAAATTATCATAAGATGAACCTAATGTAGTACCTACTAATTAAATAGCAATCGTTTAGAATTGATTTAAAAATTGGTTAAAATAAGTTTTCATTTTGTTTAAATGCTAATTAATAATATCCTAGAGTTATCTACCTACTATCGAACGCAATGAAATACCTACGCCCGAACGCTTCGATAACGCCGGGTGAAGGATAGGTAACTAGGTACATAAATTAAGTCCTAAGCCCGTTAAACTACGAAAGGAAAATTGGAATTGTAATTTACATACCGTCGTAGCGTTAGGGGCGCACATCTTGCGCCATTTGTCGCGAGCCGTTTTCAGTAGCAAATAATGCCCTTAGCATTCGGACGCGAGAAGTGAAAGACAAAATGACAACGCGTTCGATAGTAGGTAAGTAATTATAGCATTTAAAAAAATAAAATAATTTTGTTAGTAGGTACTAAACTAGGTTGATCTTGCAATAATTTTTTAATGATTTTATTTTTATTTATTTTGCCTGGGTTCCTTTATCGATATTGAACCTACTTCTAAGTTATGGCACGCAATTTCTTTAACACCCTGTATTGTTTGCAACTTTGTACAGTATCTACGTAAAACCGTGTACCTACAGTTAAAAAGTGTGACTTTTCTAATAACATGACTCACTGCAGTCTAATTTTGACACTTTAATAAGCTTTGGCATATATAAAACATTATGAGAAGATCTAAACTGAATAGTCTGCAAACGCAAACACAGAATGACATTACCGTGGTGAGTGACTATCTCGGTGCATATAACTACTCTATTATAGGCGCACACTTGTATTTGTCCTTCTTAATGTTTACATGCATGTAACTGTGTAGCCTCTGTTGGCGACCCAATAAATAAATAAATAAATTATTGAAAAAGAGCCCTTACCGTTAAATAAAAATCACTTTGTATCTACTGCCAAACTCTTTTTCAGATGCTATTAGTAATATGTGTATTCCCGAAGGATTAGGTGTACAGACGCCAGCAGGTCAAGCTACCCGAAACTGTCAAATTTTCCCAATCAACCTTGAACCTTAATACTTTAGCGATAAAGTTGAAAATCTATTATAGAAATTTGACAGATACTACAATCTGTCAAATTTCTTCAATAGATTTTCAAGTGTATCGCTAAAGCATTAAGGTTCACATCCACATTTCACCAGTTATGTTAAAGTCTCCTGTAACAGGGGGCGAGCCTATTGCCATCAACCAGGTACAAATCCAGAATGCTACTGAGAAATTCCAGACGGAAAACCCATTATTACTTCGCCCGACCCGTGAATAGAACCCAAGACCTCATACTCAGTAGCAGCGCATGCGACTCCTAGACCAACGCGGCAGGCCGGCAATTAGTAGTATTCTAGCATGAAATAGTAGCATTGGTACAGACGCCAGCAGGTCACGCTACCCGAAACTGTCAAATTTATCCAATCAATCTTGAACCTTATTACGTTAGTGATAAAGTTCAAAATCTATTAATTTGACAGATTGTAGTAGCTTTATGTGCTGACGTTTGTACTTGCAATGATTATTATTTATACGTTCTTTAAACTTTTGCTTCAATTATAATAAGTTATTTATTAATTCCGTCCGTAATTTTCTTTACGTTTCCAACATAAAGTAGTAAAATAAAGAAAAGGAAGTATGTATTTCATTTAAAATGCGAGCGTGCAAACTGCGATTAATTGCGACAAGTATGTGTAACGTTTGTTACCAGCAATCCATCAATCACTCAAGCTTGATATTTTTTTTTGTCTTTCAGTTGGCTATACATAAAAATAGGCTATCATGAAATTGGCCGATTTTGCAGCCAATGCGACTAATCCACGAGCATATTTGAGTTTTCTACGCAAAAAATCGGAAAATTCTAGCAAGAAGTCATTTAATCATTTCAATATACATATACAAAAGGAATTGAAATGAAAAGGAATCGTATGTTTCGGTGTCGTATCTCTCCTCATCACTTGATAAGGAGAGATGAAAACTTGGTACTCAAAAAGAGTGATGAGTATAAATGGAGATGAAGAGAGACGGAAGACGAAAGACCTAAGAAAAGATGGAAGGATTTGTGTGAGGAACGATATGAGAGAAAAACCGGTCAAATGCGACTCGGACATTCGCCCCGAGGGTTCCGTACAAATTTGTAGGTATGTAACTAAAAATTTACGGTTTTCGCAATTTTTCCTTTATTTGTGCTATAAGACGTTGCTTCGTACCAAATTTCAAGATTCTGAGTTCACGGGAAGTACCCTGTAGGTTTTGATTCCCTTGCGAGTGTCGAAAATTTGCGGTTTGCGGCATAAACGGCTGTATCTTTTGATTACGTTGGCTTAGAAGTTTATTTTTTCACAGCTCCAAGGGTCAGTAGACTTTAGTATTTGATATAAATTCCAGCTTGATACCTCCACGCGTTTCTAAGAAAAAAGGTCTTGACAGACAGACAGGCGGACGGACGGACGGACATCAAAGTGTTCCTATAAGGGTTTCGTTTTTTCTTTCGAGGTACTGAACCCTAAAAAGTAGTGACGACTGACAGAAGAAAATGGAAGAAAATAACGTGTTGATCCGACCCCAAGTAACATGGGACACAGGTAGAAAACTGAAGATCTAGATAAAATAATCCACTTGAAAGAAGACAGGTCCCAGAGGTTCAAAAGCTAAAGTTACGATTTCTGTGTGACGAGTTACAAACGCATCTTCATCGAAGCATATCCCATAAGCCTTTGTACGCATTGCTGGTGGCTAAATAAGGGTCACTCTCAACGACCTATCTCCTAACTAACCATGCACCCTAATTGCGTAACACACGATCAACCGGAATCTGAATCATTTTGAAGCAAATTGCTAATCCATTGCTTCATAAGTTCGAAAAATTTGTCTGCTCAACACGTAAATAACGCAATGAATGTTGTTGAACTGTCAAAATGAAACCGATTCCGATTGATCGTGTGTTACACAATTAGGGTGCTGGTCGTATAATGAATGTTTTAAAATGTTCTACTGTAAGTTGAAAAGCAAGGGAATACAATCACTGGGGCTTATTGGCTTGTTTACCTCATAGTAACTATAACGAACCATGGTAGACTGTTTACTCGCAGTTGAAAGACCAAAAGCGTACGTGACGTATTATTGATTTTTGTAATAGTAATAAATGATACCTACTTATAATACTGCTAATATTATAAACGTGAAAGTTTGGATGGATGGATGGATGTTTGTTACTCTTTCACGCAAAAACTACTGAAAGGATTTGGATCAATTTGGCACACAGATGGTTTATAACAAGGATTAACATATAAGATACTTTTTATCCCGATATTCCCACGGGATCGAAACTTATGCGGGTGAGCCGCGGGGCGCAGCTAGTATTGCATAATTATGGTATCGATTCTGTTTGGTCTAATTCTGGTAATAATTGGGGAAAAGTGAAGATATTAATTGAATATCAAATATACTTACGGCCCATCATAATATAATTAACTGGTCCCGGTTGCGTTCCGGGTGGTCCAAACACCCCAGGGTTAGGGAACGCAGGTGGCATTGAAGTAGTTACAGGTCTGGGTCTACGAGTGGGGCAGTCCTCACACCAGGAGTCTAAGTAGTCCTCTGAGCTGACGGTGGTCGTGGTTGTTAAGCCATCGTCGTCGTCACATAATAGGTCGCACCAGAATCGGTCCCCGAAGAAGGGCTGGAGAATAATGGTGGTTAAAATTTAAATTTAAATCCTTGGCAAAAAAGCTGAATTTTTTTCATTGATTGTAAATCAAATCGAATTTCGATAATTATAAAAACTTCACGCTGATGCAATAATTCGTTTTTATTTTAATAAATAAAGTTTCGTAATCTTATTATATTCCACAATTTAAAATTCATGAAAATGACACATGTATTAATTATTATCTAAATAATCACTATGTAAAGTAGCGCTAATGATAAATTAGGCAGATTTGTGATGAATACTAACCTTAGCAGCAGAAATTTGGAAGCACAGGAAAATCACAGAAAAATAGACACACGCTCGCACCTCACCCATGTTTGTGATGTTATCATGAAAAAAATGGCGCTCAGTTCCTTTCATACTTATAACGAAGACTTTGCGCAAGACGCCTGAATTACTAATACATTGCCAAAGAATATATGCATTATTTTCAGTGGATATGCGTTAAGTACGATGCTTATTTGCCCAGGGCCGAGGATGTTTTTGTCATTGTTTACTATATTTCGGTTTCAAAACATCAGGTTTTGTATTTTCTTTAAGTTCACAAGAACATAATCAGTGATATATACCAAGATTATGGTTATCAAGACGGTAATAGTTATTTCTCTCTAAAAGAAAGAGAAAGAAATAAAGAAAGAGAAAGAAATAACTATACTCAGTGTAGCGGTATCTACAACGCCACATGCGAACAACGCATCATACTGACGTCACTCAAATCCTGCATCTCGCAAGCAGAGTTTACAATTTGCAATACAAACTTCCCAACATCAGTCGTTGGGCAATTGCCCGCCAGACACAACACCCGACTGGTTGGAGGGTCCTCCCTTTTCTATGGAGGATGAGTGAACTTTACACACTGTTCCTTAAACCTCCAAACTCAGCATAGTATGGATACAGATCTATACTATGCTGAGTGTAGCCTTCTCCATTGCATGCCACTTTACCCAATCTTAGACCTACCGCATCCAACTCTCGCCAGCTACTTTGACCAGCGTTGCGTAACACACTATCAATGGCTTACATTTTGACAGTTCAACAATATTTATTGCGTTATTTACGCTGGTGAGCAGATGAATTTTTCGAACATACAAAGCAATGGATTAGCAATCAAATGATTCATTATTGATAGTGGGTTACGCAATTAGGGTGCTGGTCATCGATCCACTTGGCTCGAAGCCTTCTCTTTTTTTACGCCTCATTCAAGATCCATAATTCAGATCCATATTCAACAGTAGCCAAGTTCAGAAACTGGTATTATGATAATTGTTATTATTACAGTTATCGATATCAGTAAAAGTCTCACTAAGCTGATTCCCTCCAAATCTTGAAATCAAATTGTAAACAAAAATTTTAGATGGTCTAATTAAAACCACGAAGACCTTTGCAATAGAGAAAGGGCAGCTACAGCCATCAACTCTCAAGATCAAAGGTGGTTCCTACAGGATCTTTTCATAACAGTGGTTAGTAGGAGATTTAAGAGATTATCAACTTTCCGTATCTCTTCTTAATAAGTTTGTAAACCGTATCCACTATTTTACAGATCCGAATTATTCGTACATTCATGTATCGACACAAGTCTCATCATCGTCTTTACTCATTAAGTTTGCCTTAACTATAAACGGATATCCAATTAGCCGTAACAATCATATTATTATAAACATCTATAGATTTCCCACTAGGAACTTTATGTTAACAAATCATCATTCATCAAGACTTTCAATCATCTAGATTTTCACATCCATGATTTTAACCTTCGTTTGTGGAAATTCTTACAAATCACAACTACTATAACGTTCAGCTCATACGACTCTTTTAATTTTGCTTGGCTATTATCAGCTCTATTAGACACGGTCAAGTTTGAATGTACTCGTTTATTGTCCTGTGTATAGAGTATAGACGTTTCCTCCACTGCATACTAATTGCTCTTTAGAACAATGTGCATGCCCTATCAGTTCTCTGAAGCCATTCTCAACATTGAATTTGCAATAATCGTTGAACTGTGAAACTATAAAATCTTTGTCCTTTATGTTATTAGTATTACAAAATATTGATTATACTTTGCGTTATTTCATGGTCTGTTTTGTTTTTGAAATTGATACTTCGGTATGACTAATGTCAGCCGTATCTTATCCTATTTATGGAGGTTACTTTAGACCTAGGTCTTCTAAATTTATTTTATTGTCATTATTATCGGTTTCGCTTTAGTAACTTTAGCATCATTCAGTCCCTTGGAGGGTTATATCAGAAAACCTAGTAGGCTTGGGAGAGTTTGTAAATTTTTGTTTATCGTCGTGCGAAGACATAGTTGTATGGCTGATTAGCAGCTATTATATTATGAGATATTTAAGTATTAGTGAAAAATGTTCTGTAAGAATAGAATGGTTAAATATTTGAAGGTGTTTGAAGTAAAAGAAAAACCCATGACCAAAAAGAGTCTTTATTGTTTCATCACATTGAAACCTTGCTTTACTTTACATACCGTGTAATATGTGCAATTTCTCAAGACATTCATTCATCGGTAATAAAGCTTTTATGGCACGTTATGGCATTACAATTTTTATTTAAAATAGTAGGTATATGTTTCTCAGGTTCCCACGGGCGCGTTTTTTACGCGGCGAATTTTTTTCGCGCATTATATTTTCAATACTCTGCTTAGCGCCGAGAGTTGAAAATCCAACAGTGTGTTCTATTGACGCGCTGACATGCGCTCTGTTGGATTCTCAATTCTCGGCACAACACCGAGAGGTGAAAATCCAATTCGCGATAAAATCCCGCCGCGATATTTTTACGTCCGTCCGAACGTGTGCTAACATCACATGACAAGCGACAGCGATTTTGTTACACGTGTTTCCAAATCTGTATATGGCTTTGCCATAGCAGCTGTTTTAGAACATGCAATGTACTTTCTATCGTTGTCATCTAATGTTAAACTCTTCGCTCCTCGCGCTTTATTATTTATTACTTAATGTCCAAAAGCCACTTTGTAGCTGACACCTGGCCTCTTCGGGACATTGCTGCCTACTTCCACCAAGATCGGTGTGTAGTCGAATCTAGCCGGTTTGGTGGAACAGTCTTTGTGTGGAATCGGGAACACGTAGTTGACGTCAACATCGTATCTGGAAAGAAGATATATTTGAATATTATTTAATGTCAAAGTTTTTATTTGTTAAACATAGGTGTAAAATAGGTGTTTGAAATAGAATATGAACAGTGACCTCTATGTTTTGCCGTTAACGGCGTACAAATATCGAGTGACAATAAAAAGTTTCCCTCAGTCGTCAGTTTAATTAATTTGCCAGTTTCGTTGATTTGTCAGTTTTAGCGATTAGACGGTTCGTCAGTTTTATTCAATTCGTCAGCCAAAATACAGTCGGTAGAAAACTGCCTTCCTCAAGAATTGGGCTATCAAATTCAAACATAATTTTCAAATCTGATTGGTAGTTCCAGACATTAGCGCGTTCAAACAAACAAACTTTTCAGCTTTATTACTAGTGTAGATCAGTAGATAGATAAATAAAGTAGGAGGTTCCAGCAACAAAATATCTTGTTCCTGATTCCCTGAAAATAAAGTTTAAAAGACTAGTTAACTAACTGTTATTTGTAACATTTACATGTTGTACCGCTTGGTCGTGGGAACACATTAGAATTGCTGATTGCCCATTAATTAGAATAGTCAATTGCACGAGGTTTTTCGCACACCAAGCATTTTTATAAGAAAGAAATATCTATCAGAGGTAAACCGTTCATTTTAAGTAAACCATTTAATTGACTGAATTTTTCTTCTCACGAATTCCGAACTTCATTCTTCAATCATTTGCAATAGGTATTTGTTTTTTAAATCTGTTCCCGCCCTGGTGGACCCCGATAGGCTTCTTTATGATGTATGAGAAACCCTTTTCGTCCCAATCTATCTCTTTCCTTTCAAAAGGCTCTGTGGTTTCACAAGTAACTTGCCTTATCCTGTTTGTGTATGCGGAAAATGGTTACGGTTTGAGATTAGGATTCCTTGAGCTGAATAGACTTGAAGTTAGGGTTGCATTTTTAAGGGAAATTTGTTTTCCCACCACCGCTGTGATTTTGTATAGGGAATTATGCTGAGCGATGGCCGTTTTGCGTAAATGTGACGCATATTTTCCCCCAACTTTATCTTTTTGTGTTCTTTCTCTGCGTCAAGTTAACCTTAAATAAACGTATTTTCTTTCTTTCCTTAATGTTCTTTGCTTGGCTTCAGTTTTGTTACATTTATTTCGACTTTAACCCTAGTAACGTTTTTTGTAATCCTTGGCCGGAGTATTAATTATGATAGGTATTAGGTAATGCATGTATATATTACAGAATCAGCATAATAACAAAAGAAACATGCAGTTTCTATATATCTACGTGTTGTAATGCATCTATATAGTTACGAAGGTATTAAAACTAACCTTTTGTTATGTATTTCCGACCCAATATCCTAGTTAAGCAGCATATAAAATACATGCTAAAAATAAAATAAATATACCTATTTTCTTCCTAGAAAACTTTCTTGGAAATATTGTCAGGGAAACTACATGTTTACTTTCATTTGTTTTACCCTAAGTGAGATGGAATAAAAGGCCTTATGTACTTAAGCTTCGGGTCTCAAACTCCACACTAAGTACATCTAAGTTATAGCCCAAAATCGGAACTACATAAGGGCCCAATACCGTTAATTTGAAAGGAGAGCTCTTTGGAAACTAGGACGTGATTGCCAATAAATAAAGGTTAAAAAGTTTGCGAAATAAACGGGATATATTGGCCATTTGCTACAGCCGGTACCGATCGAGGATTGAGTAGATTTCTATTTAAAAGTACTTCGCTTTTAGTAGACAGCTGTGCAAATCCCTGAAAAAGGTCCTTGAATTTTATCTGGTTTTCTATAGCCCTGCGAATAGCATGTCTTTTTTTAAAATTGGACTATTTACTTACACGATTTTGATTCGATGTCAATGTCAACTAGGTAACTTGAATAATGCATGTGTAATTGAACCCAATAAACGCATAGCTCAATAACTGTAGTCGCTTGACAGGCTGCGTTCCGACGATCAACTAGAGCAGTCAGTTGCCTGCAGATTTACAGCGCAATTTTGTTTCATCTCACGTACCACATATACATCAGCCTAAAATATACATACATGCATACATAAGAAGACCAAATGACCCTGATCCCCTTACCTCGGCAGCTTATCCCGTAGGTAAGCCATTACGTTTTTCGGCAGCGCCGTGGTCCGTGAGAGGACGAAGGCACTCAAGTACCTCGCGCCCTCCAGCTGTTCTGCACAGTGGAGGAGGAGGGCCCAGGTTTTGTACTCTGTGTCTAGTACGTATGTGTTGTATATGCCGTCATCTGGAAAGGGAAATAGAAATTGGGTTATATGTATTGGGGTAAAATAGGCCGCACATTGTATGTTTAGGCCGCACATTGTATGTTTAGGCCGCACATTGTATGTGTAAAAAATAACATAACAAAGTGTTATTTTTTAAATGTATTTTCTGGTGTAGGATAAAATATACAGAGTGGCGATTAGGTTATCACATTAAGGGCTGATTTTTCAATCGACAGATAATTTTTATTCGTTGAATAAAATTGATGTCTGAAAGATTTTGAATAGAAGAACTGTCAAAAATTCAAAATTATTCCTTATTATCCAGCACTACAGCATTACAGTCATTTCATACAAAAACTGTCAAACGACAATTTTATTCCTCGAATAAAAGTTATCTGGCGATGGAAAAATCCGCCCTAAATAGTACAGCGGTTATTACAGTTTGTTATCCGACTGTTAAAAAAAAAACAATTTAACTAAAAATAGAAAACTGAATTGTTCAATCAAAATAAAGAGCATACAAATTGGCACGAAAAATACCAATAAGCACGCGAAGTCTTGATGATATCCACAAACAAATACAACACAAAATGTATGGTTATGTTAGCAAATAATAACAAAACGAAAGAAAAGATTCCACGGTTAGAATGTTAATTGTTATTAATTGTGTATGTTTAAAGTACGTATTGTAGAATACGTGGTTTCAATTTTATTAATGTTACCTAATTGCCACAACGTATGTAAAGGAATAAATATATTGGGACGTGTCTTGTTATTCAGCTTTAGGTTGTAACGTCTCGTCCTTCGCAATAACTAATAAAGTTGTTGTAGGGCTCAGGAAAAGTTAACGCTCCTTTAAGAGAATAACTGGACAAGGTCATTGAAAGAGAGGTGTGGAGGAATATTGGAGAAACTCGTCGAGAACTATAGATCTTAAATAAATAAGCTATTAAATATTGTCAGCTTTTATTCCCGACTAACTGATTTTTTTCCATCATAGCTGACCAACATCTAATGCGAGGCATTTGTTTATAATGGCTCTACAGGCATGGCAGAGACATCGACGTGAAATCAGCGCATGACTCTAGACCCCCTTAGCGTAGAAATTTTACGTCGGTTACCAAGACACGAATCGACTGTTTCATAGAAAAGTGCAATACCTACCAACACGGTCAAAATGCATGTAACAACTTTTTATTTTAACAAAATTCACGTTTCACGATCATGTATTGTATTGAATCCTTGGTAACAGGTTGCGCTTCCATGTCCCTGCCATTCTGTATCCTGCATCTTTAATTCTATACTGTAAGGGTAGACCACTAACTCCCGACATCACACTAGTTAATTCCAACAAAGGATAATGACCAACATGATGTCGCCACATTATACAGATATGTATGTCTTCAAGAAAGGCCGCGACCACGAAGGGACTTGTCTTAATTAATTATCACGTGTGGTAGCTAAGAATAATGAGCGTCGTGTCGTACGAGGCAACCCAGGGATTATATTAAGACGACGAACAGGAAAAATGTCCGTACAAGAATACTTGGGATACCGTATTATCCTTAAGGGATATACAGATGGTATGATTTATACAATACAGTAATTTTTATATATACTCGTACAGATTTCGCGTGTTTTTCCTCGACGTGCTTCTTTTATATGACGGAAAACGAAATTGTTTTGACTATATACATATTTTAATATAGGATCGCTATCCAATAGGAACCTGACAACAGTTTATTATTTCGAGCTAAATATCTCTCATTGATTTTCAATATTTTCATAGCTTCTTCTATGTTTACTCATTTTTAACAACCTATTAGCGGTTTTGAGGAAGAGACGCCACAATTTTGCCAATATCCGGTAATTGCTTTGTACATTAGTCAATATAGATTTTTATAAAGTATGTTATTTGCGTCAATATTCTTACATGTCCTCTCAGCATGAGTCCAATGGGCTGGTTCATTCAAGTCCACTCTCCAGGTAATATTGCCCAGTAGATTCTCCCCAAGAGGATCGTCGGCAAATCGGTACGTAAAGTTCATGGTCACTCCTGGAGTAAATTCTATTGAGCCATCTGAAATATTAATAGGTATAGTGACTGATTCTTCGTCATAATTTCGGCCGAAAGACGTCTACCGCAGGGGCTGCAGTCTCGACATTCATAGCGACCGCTATGAATTTCGAGACTGCAGCCCTTGGACATGGGTCTCGCCCATGCATCGTCACATCGACCGGTCCAGTGCTTTGCGCATCCGGTGGAATTCCGCGACCTTCAAGATTTGTGGAAGAAAATACCGACAGTATGATGTTGACAAATGCCGCCGGTCTATTCTGTAAACTTCTCAAAACATAGGTGAAGTGACCTATCATTCCAGCTTTTTAGTGAGATAACAATATCATTAAGCCGGCCGATCTTCTGATTATAAACTAATAGGCATGTGTTTGTTAAAGCAATGACACTTTATTTTTTATGAATGTCTGAAAACAGTTCTGCTGAAATTGAGACTCTTCTCAGAACAATGCGAGCGAAATCTCATCTTGACATTGACGAAAATAAAATGTAAATTAATGAATGAATGAGTCAGTTTTAACAAGCAGAACGTCCGTAACGAATGGTGGCTATGTGTTTCAAATTCATACAGATTTCAAAGAAAAAATGCTATTTTATATAGACCTGCGGTAGGAACGTGGTCGTCTTCAGTGAAAACTGCTTTCATACAGCTGTACGAAAGAGCCTCTTCAGCACTCGCATAATATTCCACTACGTACCAGTCACCCAGCATCTGTGAAAAAAATTGAGCTTTATTTTTTACATTTCACGTTTCAATTTGCTACGAGTGGTGTCACCGTAATTTTGCGCCTAGCCTTAACTTATTACTACATTGGTTTCGCGTGATTTTGCTATTCGTTTAAAGTTAGGCGTATACGGTTATTATAAATTAGGCGTAATCGTATTATAAAAAATGAAAAGTTGCTCTAACAAGATTTTGCTATTATTTTAGACAAGTATGTATTTATCTTAATATGTAGATAAAGTTATTTTTTCCTGGCAACCCAAAAACTATTTTAATTGATTGGTAATTTTAACTCAGTTTCTAGACGCGATAAGTTTATCTAACTAATGGGAAATCACAGTCACATCAAATGTTGCTATTTGAATTGAATCAGGCGAGTTTATGCTCCTGATGATTTTTTGTTATAATTGATCCGAAAAGCTTATTAGGGTCTAGATTTCCGTCACGAAAGGCAAGGCCTTCAAGGGTGGTAGAAAAACGTTTAATGTCATGTCCCGAATAGTTCCGGGATAATATTGGCTGCGAACATATAGTATACATAGTAGAGGGCAATAAGACGGGGGCATCAGTGTATGCTAGTTTAAGCTTACACTGTCCGATCTTCACTTCAATTCCATATTGCAAATCACCATAGCTTTTAACCCCAAGCCGCGACTGACCAACAAACGGGTGGTTTGATGGTCAGGTCATTCCAATAACGCACGTGAAAGTGCACATCTCAACATCAAATCTTAAAGTCCAAACAATCCTATTATACAGGCTGACTGGTAACTCGATGTGTTCCTACCTAATAAAGATGTCTTCCCCGAAATTTGTACGCTTAGTGTTATAGTAAAATTTTGAGATAACTGGTGTCAAAGTTCGTACACGTAGATGATTTATGAAAATAGTTAATAAACTTCTCAAGTACTTTAAGTTTTAACTGTTTGATATTTTAGAAAATTTGGTTACATCAATAGGTGTGTTAAAGTATTAAGTAGCCAATGGAATAGCTATGAAAGCCACTCAATTAAAGAATTTAGTGATAAGTGATATTTAGTGACGAATTCTGGGAAATTTTCAAAATAACGTGAAAACCGGTTTTTCTCGGATTCCATGAATTTTCGCCTAGGCTTTATGGGGTGCTTAATTGTTGCAAATGGGTCATACTATCACGCCCTGGAAGGAACACGTTGATTTACCAGTCACCCTGTATAAAAGACGTTATGAATTCATTAGAAAACATTATCCTTTTCAAATGGAAAATGAAATTGTATAAGTAGCAGTATTGAGTCATCAAATTTAATATTGACTTTCAAAGTAACATATCTCTTTCTGACTTATCTTATTCTGTATTCATATGCTAATGCCTATTGTGATGTCGGTTTAGTTACACTTGCCGAGATGACAGATCTTGTTCAAGCAACAATACGTCTTGTTACCGGTAGATCTATTAGAGGTAATCTTATTATGATGGAGAGGAAACGAGGGTATGTAAATGGTGTTGGTAAAAATTTCTTTATTCAAAAATAAAATAAACGTTTAAAATTATCTTAAAATATTTATATAATTTAAAAGCTAACACTTTTAAAATAATAATAATATATATAAATAATAATCCTAATAATATTATTAACGTGAAAGTTTGTATGGATGGATGAATGGATGGAAGGATGGATGTTTGTTACTCTTTCACGCAAAAACTGTTGAACGGATTTGGATGAAATTTGGCACACAGATGGCTTATAACCAGGATTAACATATAGGTTACTTTTTATACGGATATTCTCACGGGATCGAAACTTATGCGAGTGAAATCGCAGGGCGCAGCTAGTAATATATAAAAAGGAACAAATCATAGGGCATCAACAAATTCGTCCGTTGTCAAAAGGGAAAGTGCCAAAAAGACATTGCAACACTTATTCTTTGTCCAAAAATAGGCCAGCCCCGATTGTCCACTTAGTTTTTCGAAACATTACTTACCAAGCGGTTGGTCGACTATTCATGTAACCAGAGGGTTGGTGAAGTTGATTTCAATCCACTGTTAAATACGGGCCTCGTCATAGCCGAGGAAACAATGCTATAGTCAAAACAGTTGATTTTTGATTGCGAAAAAATCCAGGATCGAAGTTTACCTTAAGTCCCATCTTACTAATCTTGGGAAGAATGAGGGTGCCGAAAAAAGGTACAAGAATCAAATTAGGCCCGCAAACTTACTTTGCTCACTTTGATGAATAGCTCTTGTCGAATCAACGGAACCTTTTTTCACGTGAACTTCGCTCTCAAACAAGTCCTTCGTTATAAACCGTGCTTGATTATACCTTTCCTTGAAAACTATACTAAAACTTTATTATGAAGATATTAAGGTACTACCAATATATCAGAGTCCGAATAACGTAAATAAATTGTATTTATTTAATAATTTTGGGGAAGTAGTCTTCGTCTTAATCGCCGACCTCATCTAGTTTTTAAAATATTATTGACGTGTAAAAGTGGTTACGCAAACCTACTTACAGAAATACTCGTAAAATCATTTATAATGTATAATTTTAGTACCTATTTAATTAATATTTATTCGGAAAACTGGCGACATCCTAAATGAACAATTTATATTCTGCTGGGATGGGAGGGAAACAAATAATATATAAAAATCATCGTGTGGAAATCCAGGCAATAAGTGTTTGTAAAATACACATCCACCAATATCAATTATTCATATTTCATTTACGAATTTATTTATGCCTATTCGATTTGAAAATTTATTGAGGCATAAATTGCGGATGAATGGACACCAAACAAACGCTAATTGTATTGAACCCATACTTTGTAGGATAATATTCATTTTGAAGTTATTACAGCGTGCTGTATGTTCAATAATAAATTGTGATTCAATAAGTTCGTTGCTCATTGAGTAAATTAACGGCGTTTGTTTATCTGCCAGTTTCCGGCTCCTACGCATATGCGAGTATGCGGACTTGACCGGCCATATCGCTCTATGTCGATTAGACAGAACTATTGTTATGTTATAGGCATTCTTTTCATACACTCATACTAATCATAAATGTATGAAGAGTTATTACTACTATTGGTAAAACTTGGACACGCACAAAGCTTCACCATTATCTTTACTATAACGAATTGTGCTATGAATACGTTCATTATTATTGGCAGGGTCCTAATTGACAAAAAGTACGTAGGTACACGGGTGGTCATTTTTGTTATACTAACTACGTAATAGTCGCTAGTTACTTAGTAAAAGTAGGACGTTTTCGATGGGCAGGATATGTCGCAAGAATGGACTAGACCAGAGAAAGAAATAAAATACATTTGTTTAGCACGAACTAAAAGACACACCAGATACTTACATCAGATAGCAACAAATAAAAATCAAATAGAGAGAGCACCCAAACGTTTACTGGATAGTAATCCGGCGGCCCAAGCGGAGATGGTTCGATGGCGTAGACCAAAATTTAAGAACTGTTGGAGTGAGATATTGGAGTGAAAAAGTCGAGGAGAGAAAAATAGGTCACGCTGAAGAAATATACTGGACCAGGCTAAGGCCTACCCGCAGCTGTAAAGCCTAAGATGATGATCACTTAGTGAAAGTATCAAAACAGTAAGGAATTTGCACGACTAAACTGCCTCACTTTTTTACGCTAAAGCGATTTTTGCTGTCGCACCCAGTTTTATTTACAGATACTTTCGCTCACTTGTCCCATTCCTCTCGCAAAGCCTTGTGCCGATACTCAGTACGCTCAATACCGGATTAACGCTCTCGTTCCTACGTAAGGACTCTGTAAACAGAGATCTTTACACAATTGATTGCAAACAAGCATTTGATCACGTTGTTCGCAAAAGCTTATCGATTATCCTGTATGTTTTGTGGTAAAAATACGTGAGTGTTTTTTGCGATACCAGGCCAAAAATAAATTCATAAATTCTATTCATAATAGTCGAAAATCAGGTTACCTACTTGTGCGAGAAATACCAATATGTAGGGTTGTGCGACAGGGATGCATACTAAGTCCGTTTCTAAATGACATGTAAAGTGAAGCTAAATTTCGCCCTTTTAAAATTAAGCGAAAAAGTGGAGTAAGTATCTTTAACTGTATTCATTTTCAAGGTGTAAATCATCATCATCGACTCGATTCAAAGATCGACAATGGTAACTACTGACTAGTGACTACTGTTAAATCTTTGCTGAGATCTATGAATTGAAAAGGTCGTGTTTAAAAACTGATAGTACGTAATCAGAAACTTAGCTCGGTATGGGATAGTATTTATTTGTTTTACTCAAAACATAGGAAGCTCTCATTTACTCTCTCCGTGCAAATACACGAAACGAAGTTTCTATTTGATCCGGTTTTCTCTTTAATTTTCACGGAAACAGGACCAGGCTTATTATCACGCTCGTATTTTCTGAACAGGACAATAAAGTAAGTGGCGACTTTCAGTTAATTTATACTCAAGTTTCTGCTGTTTTATTACGAAACAAAGTTTTCTGTAAGAGCAAATATGGTTTGAAGTGGTTCAAGAGTTTCATAAGCTCACATTTAATTAGCAAGTTTAACTGCTAAAATTTGATGGACCTACCTAGCTACAATTTTGTAAGAAGAACATCTTCATACTTATCTGTATTCAAACTCAAAACACTTATTTCAAATAAACCAATTATAGGCACTTTTGAGTTGTCAAGGGGTCGGTCAGTCAGAAAGATGAAGTTAGTTGCTCATTCCGAAGCCTAGTACGTACCTATGGAGAACGGGCAGGAAACTCCACGGAGACTCTTATAAATCATAAAATTGTTACAAAATATTGATTACATCATTCATGTTGAAATTATACATGTGAGGCCGACGTAGAATGACGTGCAAATTAAAAACGTCCGTAATAAAGGATTAAAAAAAAAAACAGAAATTAAAATAAGCCGTAACAGCTAAGACATGACCAGCCCCTACTGCCGGCGCCCGTTCACGAATATGACGCATGGATCAGCACCATTCAACTCAACCATTTTGAAGGGAAATTTAATGATCCTACACACACGCCACCACCAGCGAGATATTTGTGTGAGCATCACATACTCTCAGCCGCCAGGGCACATTTAAGTCAATGAAAGACGTACCCAGTAAATAGAAGTTTAATCGTAGGTACATGCTTACACGTGTGCTATGCAATCATACAATATTATATTTACTACACTGTAACACGAAAAATTGACTAACTAAATTGAAGCGTACTTAACATTTGTATAAATTGTTGCAACCAAGTAGTTGCCGAGTACCCACCTTCACCGACTGTAGAAGTTAGTTTAATAAGTCATTCCAAACTACACATTACTTAGGTTACGGCAATTTCTGTCCCTTGTAAGTAGGAGTAGTTAACCGTACAGACGCCAGCAGGTCAAGTTACCCGAAACTATCAAATTTTCCCAATCAACCTTGAACCTTAATGCTTTAGCGATAAAATTAAAAATCTATTAAAGAAATTTGACAGATTGTAGCGGCTTGATGTGCTGGCGTCTGTACGTACTACTTAAATTGTTCACCCTTACGTGGCCGTATCGATTATGTTATCTCATTAAACCCCTTACGTTAAAAGGGGTATTCTACCGTGAGTGAGGGACCACACACCACGGGTTATTTTATGCAACCATCATCTGCTTACGCTTTTCCCAACTATGTTGTGGTCGGCTTCCACTGGATGTAGCTGAATACTAGTATTTTACATGGTCAGGTGCGACTGCCTATCTGACCTCCACAAACCAGTTACTGGGTAATACGATACCCCTTCATAAGACTGATTGTCAGTCAGTCTTTCGGGCTTCTGACGATCCGTAACGACTGTCAAAGATAATTACGAATGACAGCCGGGACCAACGGTTTCGACGGTTATTTTAAGCAATCGTGTACTACACGAATAGGAATTTGCAAGAAAAAAAGCCTAGCTTTTTCCTATAAATGTAGCTGGAGGCTGCTTTCTATGTCCTCAAATGTCTAGAAATAGCTTGCACATTGGTTAAAAGTAGAATAATTATGTAACAAGAATCGTTTATAAAAACAGCCCATACCCATGTCAAAATCACAATATGCCAAGCGATTGGTGATCGCAGAATCATGTCATGTATGAATATTTCAAAGCAAGGGTAACGCTGTTTTTAATTGACTTTAAAATATCTATCATACAATTTAGGCTTTTTGATGTAAAATTACAAACCCGTGGCAAATCAAAATGCGGCACTGCTCTCACTTCAGGACATTTCCTTTTATCGACATACTTTGCCAATATTACATGCACCAGCACTAAAGAAATCACTAAATAGAACACTTTCGCCATGATTTCAAATACTTTTTACGACAATTTGAAATTAAATATTTAACTATTAATCAAACTTGTTATTGATTTATTTATTGAAGTCCTTCGATAATCTATTTAAGTTTAATAATTCACGGAATTTCGTTTAAACGTATTATTGTAGCGAGTGTTGGTATCGAACTAACAAAAAGGGAATTGTTATCATTTTGTATGGGACACAAGTAAATGGGAATGCTGGCAGCATACCATTATCTCTATGACTCACTGTTTTTGTTATAAATATTTGATGGCGACCATCTTGTTTTTTTTTTTTAAGTTTTAAGTAGTTTTGTTAATGATATGATTGGAATTTCGGTAGTTAAAGAAATGGGATGTGCATTCGAAATATCGATAGATATCGGTGTTTTTGATGGGTCGTATGTTTTGCTTATTGTTGTCCATTATAATTACCTATTTCGAACGAATTTTGTAAGATGATAAGAGGCAGAAGGGTAATAAAACAGATGACGAGCTTAGAGCGATATATTAATTACTCTAATTGGTTTTAAACCGTTTTAATTAAAGTAATAAATAAATAAATAAATCTACCGAGACTAGATCCTTCTGTAAAGTTGAGTGATTTCAGTGATATTTCAGAGGAATCCTTTCCTAAAGTGGTTTACGTGCAAGAAGCGCTTTAGGGATGTTTATACCCGGTTGTTTTGTTACACAGGGTGGCAGGGACATTGACGCGCACATGTTGAAACTTTTTGCCGGTTATAAAACAAAAAAAAAAATTGCTGTTCCATACATTTTGACCGCGTAAGTATTGGATCTTTAAGTTTTACTTTTTATGATAACCTACGAAAAATGTTTACGGGGGTCTAGAGTCATGTGTTAAATTCATGGTTACAGTTTGCGCGTCGGTGTCCCTGCTACCCTGTATTATCGTCATTTGTTTTCTAAGCTTCGAGCAAACACAGAGGGGCATTTCTCGTAATTTTAAGAACGTTCACAGTCTGATATCAGTCTCAATCTGTCAAAAATACCTCTAATGTCCCTATATTTTGACAAGTTTTTGACATTTGTTGGTCGCCGACATGAGATTGCGACTAGATTTTGAACGTTTTTATTTACGAGAATAGGCCTTCAGATCATAGTAAAGTTATCATTTATATTTCATCTTACGGTACTAAACACTAGAAAGCAATCTGAGAGCCGTCAAATACAGGCAAAAAGATGTCAACTGTCTAAAAGAAGAATTATAGCTGTCATCAATCTAGGATGCCATAAATCACACGAATGTAGAAAAAAAAAATGATGTTTGTTCATAACACGTCGATAACACATTAGTCAACGGGTCTGTTAATTTAATGGAAATTATATTGTTAACTAGAAAAAAAGCCTAGATTTAAATTTAAAAATGAAAGTCACTTAATATTATTAAGATAAACGGAATGTTTTAAATTAGGTTTGACTTAGACACGCGGACTTAGATGCCTTCACCTTTTCCCAGCTATTTTAGGGACGGCATCCAGTCTAATCGAATGCAGCTGAATATCAGTATTTTACATGGAGCGACTGCCTATCTGACCTTCACAATACAGTTACTGGGTAATACGATATCCCTTTTGGTAAGACTGGTTGTTAGACTTTCAGGCTACTGACTACCCGTAACGACTGCCAAAAATCCACAAATAACAGCCGGGCCGCCAGCCGTGCTTTCTGAGGCACGGAAGGGTCTTGATAATTATTTTCCCAAATACAATAAAACAAAATATTATGGAAAGATGTCTGGGTAATACGATACCCCTTGATGATTAGACTGGTTGTTAGACCAGAGGAGGTTTCAGGCCTTAGATTACGATGATTTGACAAAATAAGATGGCGGTTTTTTTTTGTTATTTACCTAAATATTTTTGCTACAAACAATATGCAGTGTAGCTGTTAACTGCAAAATAACTTTGCTTCATAACATAGCATTGCATTGTAAGTAACAAAACATTACCCAACCGTTCTAATCTGTAGCTACATAGATGTTGTCAATCTTCTACTACTTTGTGTCGCTGAGTTATTTAAGTTTTGTTCGCCCAAAACTTCGTCAGTACTGCGGCGTTATCTGTGGCAGGGCAGAAGTCTCTTTGGGTGTATGTTTTGGGGCACAGAGGGCCTGATAGAAGGTGAAGCATAGTTTGTGACTTAGCTCTACAACCATACCGCATGGTGTGGATGCCGTTCCGTCGAGGTAGCCCCACTTTAGGAGGTTCAACTTACATACTTAGAAATATATTGCCAATATTTAAATAAATTTTCTCGCTAATCAAATTTTATCATCCAAAATGTGACGATATTAATCATGGTTAGCTCTGATTATTTAATGTTGATTACAATAAATTAACATTTCAGAAAATATGTATTATATGGTGACATTATGTCTGTCGTATCTTCGAACTCATTACCTAATTATCACATTAACGTTTACATAAACAGTAGTAGTTAATATAAACACTACACCACGCTAACAACCTCACTGTTATTGAATGATAATTTGTAAAGGAATTTTTATCCATTTTAAAACGGAATTCTATAAACGTTAACATTTTGTTTTCGCTTTCAGAATTTCAGTAAATTCAACCGCGTAAAAGGAATTGCAAAGGTAAGAAATTCCTAGTTCACAGCTTGCACTATTGAATTTCCTTTTGAGGCTTTAGATAAATTTTGTACCAGGAAAAATCCAATACATGTGGTATTGGATTTTATCGAATGTCGTAGTGTTTTTAGCAGTTACAAATAATATTTTTGTATGTGATTGCTAATGCAAGCATTCACGTAATAATTCCAACGCACACTATGCTCGTTTTCACTAAAAATAGTCGACACCGAAATGTAATGCCTAAATAAAAGCGCGCTGTTGAATTTTCAACTCTCGTATCAGCACTGAAAGCCGAAAATCCAGGAACGCGGTTTTATTTAGGTGTGTGTGAGATTCAAAACCCTCCTTTTGGTTTACCGTAAAACCTAAACGATTAAATCTTAGTCAAAACCACAACATTAGTAAGTATCGATTGTTAAATTACCTATTTCCTGTAAAACAAAACCTATTAAGTAGGAAGTTGAACGAAACTGTGACAAGTTAAGGCCAAACATTATCTATTCTAAAAACGGGCGTGGTAGAGACTATGCTTCGAACATTCCTATACATATAGTAGGTTATGTAGAGGTATTATCGCTCGCCTATGCCCTTTGAAAGTAGAGCTGTACTATTATTGTCCATGGTAATATCGAATTTAGGTCAAATGTGCGTAATATCAGTTTCAGCCCTATTGAGCATTAAGGTCTTACGCCGAGGACGGCGCACTTTTAAGTCTCTTAGACTTAAGCATATAAAAATTAAAAAAAAAACGAAAAAAAAAATTTTTATGCATACATGACATGTCACATAATTATATGAGTAGCAGAAAAAACAAAAGAAGATGTAAAATATTTTAAATTAAAAATATTAAGAATGGAATATAAAAAGAGGTTTTATACCTTCTTGTTGGCTCTAACAGTCTGACAAAAAGAAAAGATTCTGAAGGGTTGAGAACCTCCTACTTTTTACGACCGTCCGCCCCGCGAAGCGCAAACAATGTTTTACCTAAACCCACAAAATTTAAATGGGGTGAAGTCTAACAAATGGGGAAGTGATCATTGTGATCAAACACTCGAGCGACACGCGTCAACGACAGAGGCCGTCGACAACATGCCGGTCGTATGTTTGAGCACCGTACTCAAATACACGAGCAGCGCGTGGTCGACGTCAGCCGCCAACTCGTCGACGGCGGGCGTCAACTGCAACTGTGGACGAGTGTCGACGGCAGCCGTCGACACTCGTCCACAGTTGCAGTTATCTCTGTCCTTGCTCGTGTGTATGTACACTAAGTGTTTTTATGCTTGAGGGATACCAAATGACCTATCTGTACAGTAGAAGTCCGTTATCAGTGTTGCCTCTTATGTTTAAGATAAGGAATAAACCCAGCACGACGAAAATTGGAAGTCGAGAAACTCACTACAAGATGACAAGACTACCAGGAGGCGTTCCTACTCCGACACGGAAATTGTTTATCAAGCCGCTAAACACCATTTTCCATCATAAATGATTGATGGGCAAAATTAACGGCCAATGAGAAAAGTGTTCCATTTTTAAACCGTGCCAGGCCAACATGCCAGCCGCCATGATTGAAACAATTTTGTATCGTTTCAATAATGATAATATATGGGACCCAAAAAACAATTTTTAATTATTTATTTGAGCCACATAGTACAGCTGTGATTTAAGACAGGTTATTTATAGGTATTAGCGAAATTCGGACCGTTATAACAACTTATAACTGGTTTCTGTAACCGAGATTTGATTCATCGTAGACTTTGCAGTGTGTTTAAAATGTGATGTAGCTAGAAATTGCAATTTTGTGGCAAAACAGGAGATGCAATTTTGTGATACCTACGTGCTTCGATCGGATTTTTGCGGAAACAGGAGATCATACAATACGTGTTGTAGTGTAGAGCATAGATTATTCATTCCACAGTGAAGGGGTGGGTTCATTTTATTGGTTTGCCGTTGGTTGTGTATATCTAAGACCTCGAAAGGAAATCTTGTTCATCCTTGAGATTTTTAAAGTAACTTTTTACTATAACGGGACCTATATTTATCACTGATACTCTTTACCTAGTTTTGTGGAATTCTTCTTATTTACAACAAAGATACATATTTGAACGTTGTAGCTACATTTTAATGCTAACCTCAATAAAAGCTTAGTAACTAAGTACATGAAATTGTAAGTACTTAATACGTTAATTTTCGATAGCACCGCACCGGTAGGTCGACCGGCGACCGCTTCCGGACTCGGGTTGGGTTTCCGCACCAACACCGGAAAACTTTGTATGACCCATATCATATATTCTGAATCTGAATACATAAATTAAATGTCAATTGTTATGGTACGCGAGAATAAAGCGTAGCTATTGAAATAAAGTGTTATTCAATGAGATATGTCGCATTGAATAACACTGTTTTTCTGGAAAAGCCTTTTATTGAATGCTACGAGTATAAAAGATTTTCTAGCTAAGTACGTAAAAACGGGATATATACTTCTAGTAACGATTATATATACTATTACAGCCTAATGGACGTGTAAAGTTTAAGGGGGACTATACTGGACTATTTAATTAAATATCAATCAGTCATGAAATATCAATCAATATGATTTTGTGGACTCGATCCTAACCGATTGGACGGAGAAGGCGCAGCACTAGGAACGGTAAAAGAATATGAGAAGGCTTTTGCCCAGTAGTGGGATAGTAGAGGCTAACGGAAAAAAATGATTTTATGAACGTAGAGGGTGGTATTGATGATTTTAATGATTATAATTCTATAAAGTCATATTTTTTTCGCTAGTGAATTTTTTAATCAACTTTCAACATGGCACTGACCTGCAAATTGCAAAAAACGTAAGAAAATTTCGTGGGCATACCTAGCACATCCCCCTTAAGAGTCTAGAGTAAGAAAACTCCTTACGACGCTATTGCCATTCCAAGGAGTTCTGCTTTCTCTAACCTTTGATCGAACCGCCTTACAAGAGCCTAGTAGAGATTTCTCAGGGCTTTCGGTCATCATTCATTATTATTTCAACATGTTTATTATAAGATAAATAAATGAATATGCATGGAATGCGTGTCAAATCTGGATCAACTTTAGGATAACCCTAACGCGGTGTACACACCAGAGGAAATGTAGTATTGTCGTTTGTTAATAGATTCAATAGTTTTGTCAAAAACCTTTTCGAAGCAACGACAAGGTTTTTTGAGCAGAGGAGCAAATTTACGTAATTTTAAGAATGTTCACTGTCAGGTGTCAGTCTCAATCTGTCAAAAGTACCTCAAATTTCCCTAAATTTTTGACAAGTATTTGAGATTGATTGTCGCTTTTTTTTTTTTTTTTGAGGATGGGAAATCATCAAATGACTCCTCCCGCTCTGGTTGGAGCGGAAGGGAGTGTCAGACTCTTACTGACTAAAACCCACCCGTGTTCCTCCCTTAGCCCTTTATGTTCCAGGGCAGCGGTAACCCTTTCGGACAATCCCGTTACCCCGGACAATCCCGCTACCCGATTGATTGTCGCTGAGATAAGATTGCGATTAGATTTTGAACGTTTTTAATTATGGGAATTGGCCTTCTGATCTTTGACAACTTTGACTATGAGACGGTTATGGTGGTTATGAGTGTGTTCACCATCATAGTTTCCATATAAAGCAATAGCCTTTTTAAAAACAACCTTGACTTAAAGTCAAAGATCGTCTTTCGTCGATCGATTAAAATTTATTTATCCTGTTTAGTGACATTGAGAAGTGATTTATGTATTTATCTAATGTTATTGACCGAGTACATGTAGGTCGTATGCAAATCTCGCCAAAAAGTGTGTCAGTGAGTTAATAATTTTAGTATATAATTAAGATTATACCTGACCTGATTAGACCTTCAAATAGTTGTATAGAAAGGTAAGAGTTTGATGATCCATATAAATTTATTTATTCTCACACTGGAACGCCATACGGCAATTACACCAATGGACTGGTTGTCAGACTTTCGGGCTTCTGACTACCCGTAACGACAGTCAAAGATCCACGAATGACAGCCGGGACCAACGGCTTAACGTGCTTTCCGAAGCACGGAGGGGTCTCGGTATGTAAAGATGGTCACCCATCCACAAACCAACCGCGGCAAGCGTAGCTTAACCTGACCGATCAACCTGTGCGGCTGTTATTATTTAGCCACGGGCCCCACAGATAAGGTGATGATAAGATTAGATGTAGTTTTAGTATAAATATATACTAAGGAACTATGATATGTAGGGTCACTGACCCGCACTGGGCTCGCGCGGTGGATTATAGTCCGCTCTCTCTCACAGAGAGGAGGCCTGTGTCCCAGCAGTGGGAACACGGCTGATTATGCTACGCTATGCCGTATAGGTAGGTAGGTTTATTGCAAAACATGTTAGGAATAAAACATAAACAAATATAAAAATGTATCTAGTTAATAGTCTGAACGCATTGCAGTACTTCGAAGAAGAACAAGAGCATGTGACGGGACTTTTGATTCACATAAAGGTAAATTCATTGGTTCTCCTTCAAGAAAAAAGTGGAGTTATTATTTATCATACCTATTGGAAAACCTTTGCCCAGTAGAGGGATGAACAGGTTAAATAAAAAAATATATACCCATGGTTCTCTGTAAACTTTTGATGTTAGTCTTTACATGATGCACATGCAATGGCATTAGGGCTGGTCCTTAATAGACGTGACCTAGGAGCCCTAGCCCGACGAGGTACGCATTTAAATTAGGCAGAGGTTCTATCAATGGCCTGCCTGCCTCCTTACCTAGATAGACTTAACACTTGAAGCTGGCTGGAATGCACCCGAAAGGCCGAGCACCAAATCTTATTTATGACACAATTTGGGATGGATTTATGAACGTTAAAATTGGAACTAACTTACTGTTTTTCGTGGTCCTGGGTTTCAATACTCTCCCTAGGCCGGACAAAGCCTTATTGGGTGATAAGCCCAATAAGGCATTACAATTAGGAAATTTGTAGTAGCAGCAAAGTCTTTATTCATACAGGGTGGCTAAGTTGTAGAAAACCATGCATTTAGCACATGATTCTAGACCCTAGTTGAAACTTTTCGTCGGTTATAAACTGATGTTTCATAGAAAAGTGCAATAACTACACGATCAGAATGTAAAGCACAGTTAGTTTATTTTTACAACCGACGCTAAATTTCAACACAGAGGGTTCAGAATCATGGACTGAATCGTAACAAGTTGCGCGTCGTTGCCCCGTGTCACCCCATATGTACGGCAATAGGTTCCCTATAACTTACATGGGATTTGTTACGTAACTCGCGAAATTTGGCTGGCCCGCCCCATCTGAGACTAAAGTCGTGATGTTATGCTGAATTAGAAACTTTAAGCAGACGCGTCATGTTAACGGCTTACTGTCACAGACCTTTACCAATAAAATATGTTAGTCGGTGTCGGAACTGTGACTCACATCGTCCTCGACCGGACCTATAGCTTCTTTGCATACCAGGCATGCCGTACCTTTGTTGCTAAATTCTTTGACTATTTTAGTGAAACGGAGTCGGCTTACAAACAGAGATGTTTTCTGCAGTGTTCGTTTACCTACTTTTTTATTCTTGAAAAACTTGAGTGTGCAATGGCGCAATTAGAATCAAGTAGGATCTTCAAAAGCCTGAAGATTTGATAACCAGTCCAGTACCAAGGGGTATCGTGTTACTCAGTAGCTGGGTTTTGGATTGTGGAGGTCAGATAGGCTGTCACTCCATGTAAAATGCTGGTATGCAGCTGCATCCGGAAGCTGACACTTAGTTAAGAAAAGGTTAGGCAGGTGATGATGATTATGCAATGATGTAAGCTTAGAATCGTGGTTTGGTTACAAAATGACGATAAAGAACCACAAAATGAACATCTAGCTTCTGGCAACAATAATTCCTCTCAGTTTAACGATAATAGTAAACAAAATAAAACATCTCTCCGGATTTTCAAGTTAGCTATCAACTTCATAACCGTTTATCTTTCTCAATGGCATAACATAATTCCGGACGTGTTTCAAGTTCCGCCAGAATCCGGAAAGAAACGGCCTACAAAATAATACGTGCAGGTATATACAGAAAGTGTTTTTACTTTTCTCGGTCATTGTACAAGTTTTCACCAATTTGTCTCCTTATCACAAAGGCGGTCAGGGGAGCGTTGATTTTGTTATTCATGATGCTACTTCAACATGCACATTTGTACTTTTGCCTGTGACTGTATGGGAAGGTTTAGAACTGGCAAAGCTCGTAAATTGTTTAGTTTTTTGGGTTACAAATGTGATTCTCTGCGGCAAAGTTCACGTGTGAACGATGAATGCACAGTTATGGCTAACAGTTCATTGATTTTATTTCGTAGTTTATTATCAAGAACAGATTTGGATTTTACATACATACATATTTAAATTTTTGTTATTTTTATAATGAACAAAATATAAAGAATTTACATTCTTTCATATATCCATATTTAGAATTTTCATCTTTGCTATCTCTAAGTTTGTCTAGAAAACATGTTGGTTTAGGTAAAAAGCTTTGTCATAATTAGTAACAGTTCGTTTAAATTGAGATACAAAGTCTAATAATAAATAATATAAAATATGCCTCTGGGGCGTTGGCGACGTTACAGGGTACGTAAGTACATACTCGTATTTACATACAAGTTTCATGTTAAGATTAAAATTTAAAGACGTCAAAACTCACATCCCGTTCTTCACATTCTTCTTCATCACTACTATCGTAATTTTTTGGTCATTTAATTACGGGCTAATTCGTCCTTGAATTAACTAAGGGACAGTTTATCGAATGAAAGTTATCGTAAAGTTAATGTGAAAAATTATCAAGCGCGCGTAAACAGCTTGGATTGGTTGAATAATTTTTTAACAATCAATCGCAGTAATTTAAGCGCGCTTGATAATTTCTCACATTAATTTTATAATAATTTTCGTTTGAGAAACTGGCCCTAAAACACATTAATCAACACCATAATATGACCAAACCTGCCACCTCTGTACGAACAAAGTCTCGAATCAACACCGCCGCAGAATCTCCGGCGAATCTAAATTAGTTTGCGCGCAAGGAATCACAATAGCAAACATTTTGTACCTTCCCATAGTAACCAGATCACGTTCAGGGGTTACTTGCACACTTTCCTAGCATTCCTCAGTACGTGAGACTTACCTCTTTAGGTGTTTCCAATAGTAATTGAGATTGGCTTTTGAGTTATTTATTGGGGAAGACTTTGATGAAGAGATTCGAATGAGATTTTGTGGAGTGTGTTCAATTTCTTGAGAAGATTAGTAACGCTTTTGGGTTTTTACTAAGTATAAGAGGTTGTGGCTAAGTATGTCAGCCGCATGGGTCGGTCGATCCAGGTTAAGCTACGCTTGCCACGGTTTATCCGTGGATGGTATGATCTTTACATAATATTTTATTTTATTGTATTTGGAAAAATAATTATCAAGACCCTTCTGTGCCTCAGAAAGCACGTTCAGCCGTTGGTCCCGGCTGTTATTCGTAGATTTTTGGCAGTCGTTACGGGTCGTCAGTAGCCTGAAAGTCTAATAACCAGTCTTATCAAGGGGTATCGTATTACCCAGTAAGTGGGTTGTAGAGTTCAGATAGGCAGTCGCTTCATGTAAAATACTGGTATTCAGCTGCATCCGGTGAGACTGGTAGCCGACCCCGTCAGAGTCGGGAAAAGGCTAGGCAGATCGATTGAAATTGGCCTTATTCTATGTCTATCAAAGCATAATACGAGTATATTCGGAGTAGGTATGTTACATAGGAAGAAAAACGTAGGATGTAGAATAGGGTAGTTTCCTGGGTAAAAAAATAATGATTATATTTAGTCCGTAAGTTAGATTATCGCAAAATATTGGACCCGTATTTTTTCTTGTGTCAATCAAAAAAAAAAATGACGAAGATAAAGCGTGTCAAAATTTGGGAGGGGGGCTCGCAACTTCACGCCATGCTAAAAAATGTAGCAAGGCAAGGCTCACAAGTGATGTCACGCGGAACTTTAACGGGCGATATCTTCATCATTTTTTATATAATCGACAAAATAAAAAATACGAGCCCAATATTTTTTGATAATATAACTGACGGACTAATTATAATATTTTAGGAAACTAGCCTATTCTAGATTTAAAAACATACCGGGGTCCCAAATCTGTCTGCTAAACGTACTAACCATAGCAGTCCTTGTTATTGTTCCTCAAAGTACACTCGCGAGCAATGAAAAAGTTCCAGTGACATAGCACCAAATTGCTCCTAAACGGGAAAGGCTGGCTTAATGACGCCGACTGCAATATTGAAGTACATTTAACAGCGCATCAGAATATTACCAGCTAAAAACGTAAATATTGTGTTCAAATTTTAAATTATATGTCTTAGGAGATATTAAGGTGTTTGTCGGCATTTTGTGGGTGGAACTTTTTCATTGCTCGGCAGTGTAATTATTAGCAATATCAACAGTTTCCATATGGCCCACTCCCTCTCACAGAGAGAACATTATAGTTTGATTATATTTATACTATACTATATGGTTATTATGGGTCAAAAACTAGCTACGAAGATAGGTGTATAAGTATGTAAGGTAGTGGGTCTAATTGCATCGGTGTTAGTAGGGAAATTGTCGGCATCCTAATTTCACACCCCACTTGGTAGAGATTCGATTGGAAAATCGGGGCATCGTCGGCTTTAGGCAAAGGTTGGAGACTCAAAATATTGCCATCGGGAATTTTAATCGAAGTGTTAGGTTTGCGTGGCATTATGCTTGCCAACCAAAAGTTGTGAGACCAGCATGTAACAACAACATGTTTATGTGGCAAACAGACAGCATGAACATTTGTTGATGTGGTAGATATATGAGATGCTCATTTTTAGGAGTTTAGTGCATTTTAAGTATACTTTCTGAACACAGAAAGTCATCAGGTCAGATGACTATGTGTCAGTGAGTCTTTGTGTACTGTTTACAGTGTCTCCATACGTTGTCTGTCTTTCATCCTACTCTCCTGTCGGTGTGAAAGTGGCAAGTGAAGTAGGTACCTAAATAATCCTTTTGTTGATTGCAGAGCATTATCATTATTTCAAAATGAAGAGTTTATTCCGCAACATTCAATTAACTCAGCCTATCGCAATCCACTGCTGGATACAGGTCTCTCAAAGGCTGCGTCACAACACCCTGTCCTCCGCCTTCCGCATCCAGTCTATCCCAGCCACCTTCTTAAGGTCGTCGGTCCATCTAGATAGGGGACCTCACACGATACGCTTGCCGATACGCAGTCTCCACTCCAGGACTCGTCTGCTCCACCGGCCATCGGTCCTTCGACAAACTAGGCCAGTCTACTGCCACTTCAGTTTACTTACTCTGCAAGCTATGTCTGGAACTCCGGTTCAACATTACATGGATGAAAGGAGATCGGACATTTTTGTATGGGCTCTGGCCCAAGTGGCGTCAGAGCATGAGGCTTATTTCATTTGAAAGTTCACTAGCTAAGCTTACTTTTTTTGTATGGGTAAAAAAAATCCATCCTGGGAGAAAAATGTTACTGCGTATAATTACATAAACTTAATATATTGGCGTATTTTGAACTATTTACCACTTAAATCTATTTATTTTAACCCGATATGGTATTTTTGATGTTGCCCAACACTTAAATGATGACTCAGATGCGTGGTATTTTTTGCGCCAACATGAGAAAGAGACAAAATATACACGTGGTATGTTTGCGTTACCTAACCTAACCTAACCTAAACCTAACCTAACCTAACCTAAACCTAAACCTAACCTAACTTAAACCTAACCTTTTTTTTTCGGGGTGGAAAATCCTCATGGACGTCCGCCTCCTCGGGTCAGGGGGGGAGTGAGGTGTTAGACTCCCCCCGCGACGTCTAAGAGGGGCGCGCGTGGAACTAGGCACCGCCACCTCGGGGCCTGATGTGTGGGGGGCAACAGACGTCCCCGAGTCCGTTGCCCGTGGACCCATTTAGGGGGGCTGGAAGAGGGCGTTGTCCACCCTCCACCGACGCCCGGTGCGCCTGCTGCGGGCCGGGTGAGTGGACGAGATCTCCCTCTCCCTTTCCGCAGCCTCCTTTTGCGAGACGATCGTTTCGCAGAAGAAAACTACCGCGTCCCAAGACTCTTCGCTGCTGATCATCGACTCAAACACGGCCGGCATCGACAGGTCACTGCCTACTTCTGAGATGAGGGCACGGCGCGGCTCCTCCCAGGCGGCACACTCTGCCAGCGTATGCCGCGCCGTGTCCTCCCGGTAGTCGACGCAGTGGTGACACTGGGCGTTCGGCTCCCTGTTTATGTGACACAGGTATTTCCCGAAGCAATCATGCCCCGAGAGCACCTGCGTCACCCGAAACGACAGGGAGCTGTGCTCCCTCCCGAGCCAACGCTCGAGCACCGGCCGGACCGCCTCGATAGTGACGAAGCCGGGCGTGTAAGCCTGTCCCGCCATTCCGCCACCAGGACCTCGCGAACCTGAGACCGACGCAGCTCCATGTGTCGCTGCATCGGTCGCTCACCCCGCGCCCTCGCTTCCTCGTGCCACCGATACAATGACGTGAGTACTCTCGCCTTGAGGTCCCAGGGCGGAGATCCAGCCAGTACGCTGGCCGCCTCGTAGGAGATCGTGCGATATCCCCCGATAACTCTGACGGCCATCGCTCTCTGCGGTTTCCGTAATATTGCGATACTGCCGGCCGTCAGGTCAGAGGCCCACACCGGGGCCCCATACAGGGCCATCGATCGCACGATCTTCACATAGAGCCGCCTACAGGCGGCGCTCGGGCCCCCCAGATTGGAAAGCAGCGTTGATAGCGCCCCAGCCGCGCCCAACAATTTGGGCGCCAGCCGGAAGTGGGGGCCGAGGTCCCACCGGCTGTCGAGCGCCAATCCCAGGTATTTCATGGTAGACTCAACTGCGATCCGAGCCCCCCCCCGACCACGATGTGTGAGCCGGGTGGCGGCGCCCGCCGGGGGCCATGAAATATAAACCTAACCTAACCTAACCTCATTTAAAAGAGACAAAAATGTTATGGCATGAATGACAGTGACTGCCACTGTCATTAGTAGTCATTGGCAGGAATGGCTGTCAATGACAGTGATAGTCACTGTCATTGGCAGGAATGACTGACAGTGACAGTCACTGTCATTGGCAGTTGTCATTGGCAGGAATGACAGTGACTGTTACTGTCTTTGGCAGTCATTCTCTCCGCTTGCTGCTGTTTGATGCGATACGTTTGTGTTTGAACTGCGTTACCTATTCTGTTATTTGTCCACTCTTTACCGGCTGTGTTTAATATTGATGTGTTTGATTGATATTATACATACGAGTATATAATGTATAAGGAGGAAGAAGGACTACAGGGCATTCAACATTATTACTGTAGTTGTATCATAGGGAAAAGGACAGTCGGATGTTGCGCGCACATCATGAGCGTAGTGTGGTATCTCGGGTGGGCTCGTTACGAGAACATAGAACATCCTGCAGCATGTATATTGTTAGTTTAGTTCAGTTTTCAGTTAAAATACTTTTTTTTTTGTTACCCTATATTGTCCCACTGCTGGGCAAAGGGCTCCCCCAAATCCTTCCAGGAACTCAATACTTAATTAAAGTACTTACGATGAAATATATTGTATAGTAGGTTATTTTATGTTTTCTTCTTCAATGATTGCATTTTTTATTCCTTTCTCAGAAACAGTTTTCTTCAAACACTTTTAAATACTATTTCAAAAACAGAGTATTATTCAAACAATTAAGTTAAAAGAAATAGATTTAATTGAATAAATAGTTTAAAATAGCTCGATATAAGTATGAGTATTTTAATTTTAATACACCCTGTAACTTTTTCCTCCCAGGTTAAATTTTTTTGTACCCATACAAAAAAAGTTAGCTTAGTTAATGAACTTTCAAACAAACTAAGCGTCATGCTTAGACGCCACTTGGGCCACACCCGTCCGATCTCCTTATCACAGCATAATAATAACCTTGGTCACATCGATCACTAATGTTCTTTATTAGTGATCAATGCTTGGTCATAAGCGAAAGGCTTTTTAAAGCCACATTAACCAGTCCAAATGTATTAATTTCTTCCTCTGTATAAAAAGCAGACTCTAGGCATATAAACGATCTCATATACATTCAAATGTATATACTAGTGGGTCAGGCCAAGATTGAATTAAGAGTTTGTAGTACAAGGCCGAATGACACTCTTGGAGAATTTTTTCGAGTGTTTCCGGAATGTTTGAAGTAAAAAGTTTTCAGATTATTCACAAGATATGGAAAAAGAAGTAAGTAGACAGTTATTGATGTGATGAACAAAGCTGTATATTTTTTGATTATTTATTTGTCAACTAATTTTGTGTTCATAAATGTGTTTGATCTATGATAAGATATGCCTCTATGACTTATCATAGATGGGATGGCCACCCCATCGACAAAAATTACGAACTTCCATACAAATTTTCATCCCCTATTTAACTACTTTAGGGGAAGTCTTTTCTAAAATCCTCTCTTAGTGCTCTCTTTCGTTATATAAGGAGCTCTTGTGCAAAATTCCACCCTTCTAGCCCCCGCGGTTTTGGCTCTTGTCTCTCAGTGAATTCAGGATGAAATGGAGAAAGAGGAGTGTATTTGAAATGATGACTGCGTATGTGTCGAACATATCTACATTGTCTACCATTATTTTTTAAAATATTTTTCCTTTACCATGACAATGCATTCTTTAATTATTTTCTCACGCAACTGTTAATCACCTTTTCGACTCATTTCAATATTAAAGACAGAATATGTGTTATAAAAACACAATCGCAACCCACGGCGATAGATGACCGTCATTCACATAAGTAGAAGCATCCGGGCAGCCAGCTACCAAGTTAATTCAGGTTAAGAAAACAACCAGGGTAACTTGACCCCTACTTACAAACAAAGACTACTAATACAGGAGTCAGTGTAATCTGGAAATCTCATTGATTTTATATGTTAACGATGTTGTCCTGGGCTTAGAAGATATAAAATGCTACTGAACCCGCTAAATGTGTTCGAATTAATATTCTATGACAATAATTTTGTACATTAACTTCGTACGAGGTTTAAATACTTCATTAGATGGCAATAGAGTTTTAAAGATAGCAATAACAACTGATAGAAAGTCCTTCGTTATTGTGTGGTTATTATCTAATTAAATATTTACAATAAGTAATTATTATTTATGAATATGCATAGGATGGTTTTGAATAAGCATCAATATTTACTAGTTTATTATCTAAGTTTCTCAAACTGGTAATTCCTTCCTTATCGGCGGGTTCTTAGAACTCTTTATTGGGTGATTAAGTTATCATCATCGAGTCCCTGATGGTAAAGGTTCATAGACCGCATATGAAAGTAATTTCTTCTCACACAATAGATGATTAAGAATTCGTTGACCTTAATCTTTATATACAGGGTGGCAGGGACGCGCAACCTGTTACCATGGATTCAGTACATGATTCTGAACCTGGATTTTGGTGGTTTGAGGGTTACAGTTGCGTGTCGATGTCCCTGCCACCCTTTCTTATGCATTTTAAGTTCAATAGGCTAGTTTCCTAAAAAAATCTAATTAGTCCGTCAGTTAGATTATCAAAAAATATTGGACCCGTATTTTTTCTTTTGTCAATTATATAAAAAATGATGAAGATATCGCCCGTTAAAGTTCCACGTGACGTCACGCCTTGCTACACTTTTTAGCATGGCGTGACGTCATGACTCCCCAAATTTTAACGCGCTTTATCTTTGTCATTTTTTGTTTGATTGACAAAAGAAAAAATACATGTTCCATATTTTCCGATAATCTAACTGACGGACTAAATATAATAATTATTTTCTTACCCAGGAAACTACCCTATTGAGTAGCGAAACTATGATGTATAATAAAATAAATAAAATAGTCAAAAGAACCAGAAGGTTTTCCCTCAACTTGTTGTTCATTTGTTTTTTCTTTATGCATCACGTTTAGCGCAAATAAATTGACGGAACTTGACGGCACGGTTAGCGCAGCGATTGACTGCTGCGCTGCGTGTCGCGGGTTCCGTGCGAGAATCGTCTCGCACGGAACAAATATTTGTATGACCTAAAAGTAGTTAATCCGGGTCTGGCTGTTTGTGTATGTGAGTTTAAATGTTTGTAAGCGCACCCACGATACAGGAGAAATTCCTAGTGAGGGGCAACGTTTAAAAAAAAATGTTTTCTTTCTAACCAGCATTCGGGGAAAAAGAAAAAGCCCTGTTCTCCATGGTGATTATTATTCCCCGCGTAATCTTATCACTAGCAAACCACGTACGGTTATATCAATTGTGGTATTTTGACAGTTCAAACCACGACAGCTTTGCGCTTTTTGCGCAAAGTCATTCATTGTGTCATAGAGAATACGTCATTAGCAGATGTCGTGATTACCTAAGGAATTGAAGTGGTCTCGAAGTAAGAAATCATTATCACTCAATGATTCCGTATTCGAAACCACGTTAATTCCTTAGCTAATCCCGTCAATCTCGCGTCCATTTCGCGTGCTTCGTTCATTGTGTCATAGAGAATCCGGCCCGTGACCAGCACCCTAATTGCGTAACACACTATGAATCTAAATCTGCATCATTTTTAACCGACTTCTAAAAAAGGAGGAGGTTCTCAATTCGGATGTGTGTATTTTTTTATTTTTGTTCGCGCATAGCTCCGTCGCTTGTCAACCGATTTGAAATTTTTTTTTGTTGGAATGGGTATACTTCCTAAATGGTCCCATAAAGATTTCATCAAAAACGGTTCAGTGGTTTGGTTTTTAAACCAACATTACTGATAAAAATTACAACTTAAAAGTGAAAAATAAAAACTTTTTGAAGAAAAAGCCACCGACTTCCAAAAACGACACTACAAAGTGAAAAATAACATTGATTTCGGAAGTCGGTGGCAAACAACGAAAATGCGAACCCAACGACACCGACTTCCGAAATTAAAGTTACTTTTTACTTTGTAGTGTCGGTTTTGGAAGACGGTGGTTTTTTTTCTTCAAAAAAGTTTTTTGATAGATATTACTAATCCATTGCTTTATATGTTTGAAAAATTAGTCTGCTCAACAACGTAAATAACGTAATGAATGTTGTTGAACTGTCAAAATGAAACCCATTTCTACTGACAGTGTGTTACGCGATTACCTCGCTGTTGAGAAAAATAACCAATTTCTTGTAAGTGTAACACACCGATGTCATTAAGGTAATCCATTAAGCATTCTTTATTTATTTTATTTTATTTTACCATTTATGTACTTACACACATATATAAACTAAACAGACATTGAAAAACAGAACAAAAAAAATAGGTACAGAGGTGATGCTTATTTCATAAGAAATCTCTTCCAGCATACCTGAGATAGGACAATAGATACAGAGATGTAGACAGCGTGTGATAGAGCAAAGGAGACAAAAAATAATACTTACATAGAATCAAAAAAACAATTCACTTAAAAACTAAACAAGCATTAAGAGAATATACTATCATACATACAAATAAACATACATAAATACTTTTATTACTACAATGATAATAATTATACCACACACAAAAAAAAAAAACTAAAATTAATTGTAATTAAAAAAATCTTTCTATTCGACAGTCGGCAAAGAACTTGTTAATTTTAATTTGCTTCGTTGACGACAGCACTCGCGAACCGGGTAGCTTGTTTCACCTAATAACTTACATTGCAGGCGTGCCTAAAATGCTAATTACAGCTATCGACCCTTTCGACCGGAGTACATTAGTAGGGCATTTACGACGGCTGATCGATTTTGTTGTTCTATTAATATTAGCTCGCTAATCGATTGACGTGGGCAGGAATGTTTCGTGCAAAATTATACATACCTATACATTGTAATCGAGAATTTTTGAATGTGTCAGTAGTAATGGCATGACGTAATTGAAATTAATATAAAAAAATAAGTACTTATTGTAACTAATAAAACCCATTTGAGTTGTTGTGTGTGTGTCCTTCAAATGTTTCCTTTCTGAAAATCATCTAACTAACTACTTAGGTTATATTTTATACTAGCTTCTGCCCGCGGCTTCGCCCGCGTGGATGTCGGAAATTATCCCACGGGAACGTGCTAACAGGATAAAATGTATGTGCACCAGGATGCCATCTATCTCGCGGGCCCTTTGTGGCTAATTACAATAGAAAACCAATTGTGTCTCATTAATGGTGATTAAGAGGGTACCTATATGATATCTTTACCTAAGTACCTACCTAATTAAAAAAATAAATAAACTCAATAACAGAAAATAAAATACCTACCTACCTAAATAAACCTATTTATGACGATAACTAATCTAAACTCAATCATCATCTGCCTAGCCTTTTCCCAACTATGTTCAGGGCAGGCTTCCAGTCTAACCGGATGCAGCTGAATACCAGTATTTTACATGGAGCGACTGCCTATCTGACCTCCACAACCCAGTTATTGGGTAATACGATACCCTTGGTACGACTGGTTGTCAGACTTTCGGGCTTCTGACTACCCGTAACGACTGTCAAAGATCCACGAATGACAGCCGGGACCAATGGCTTAACGTGCTTTCCGAGGCACGGAGGTGTCTCGGTATGTAAAGATGGTCACCCATCCACAGACCGACCGCGGCAAGCGTAGCTTAACCTGACCGATCGACCTGTGCGGCTATTATTATTTAGCCACGGGCCCCTCAATCTAAACTCAATAAATAAGCAAAATCTCTAAAAACTAATATCTATACGAATGACTATCCTACCTAACAGTATTATAAAATAACCTACGGTCACTACGTACACTATCAAATATACTACCTATACTTTAAAATTAAAATCTATACCTACGACTTATATAAAAATAAACCTAAATAACTCTAAAAAGTAAAAGGAATAAAAATGAACTCCACTGCGTTTGACCTAACCTACGACAAACTTATTATTTGCGGTTGGTACAGTAATCGGATCTAGGGATCGAACCGCAAAATTAAGTTTGTTTTTTATTGTATATACTTTTCCGGGATAAAAAGTACCCAGTGTGGTGCCCAGGATATTAAAGAATAATTATACCAAGTTTCATCGTAATCGAACCGGTAGTTTTTGCGTGATGCCTGAACAAACAGACAGACAGACAGACAGACAGACAGACAGACCGACAGACAGACAGACAGACAAAATTTTTTTTAATCACATTTTTGGGTTCGGTGTCGGTCTAGTAACACCCCCTGCCATTTATTTTTTTGATATTTTCAATGTACAGAATTTTCACTTCTACAGATTTATTATAATATTTTATTTATTTTATTTTATTTTATTTATTATTTTATATTCTGTAATCTTTATCTTACCGAAGGCAAGCAATCGCGCGGTCGTTCACTAATGCGATGGACCGATGAGATGAAGGAATCATAGTTCTCTAAATTCTACACGGTGGTAAGGAATGTGCTGGACGTGGATCATCCGCTCCAGATACAACTCCGAAGCTGACCACGATCCTCAGACATGAGGGACCGACTAGAGAGAGATTATTTATCTAAATTCTAACTTTATTAATGCTACAACTAATTACTGCACGTACTGCTAATAAAACTCCTAGCGATAACACTTTTTTTTTCTAAACTATTACGAGTATGTTTACCTGTGAACAGCGTTGTAGGTTATATTATTACTAAAATTGTTTTTGTAAAATTAGTTGTAAGTTCTTATAATGTAACTGTTTGCTGTTCCTTTGAATAAAAAATAAAATGATAATATAACTGTAACTTACTTAAGTGGATAGATAAACTCTTGACTTATTTGTATTTTGAAGTAGGTTTAATAAAAGCTAGATAACGAAAAACACGTTACAATTTTATTACCTAATTCATAGGATAGATAGAAGCTGAACGGCTTAGCTCATCTAATGAAACGAATGAATACAAAATACCGCTTTACCAGTACCTCTTTCGTTTTGTAAATGTCAAAATTAATTTAATATTCAGCATTTACGGCCCGATATTAAGCCAATTGGAAACCTAGTTATCAAAGAAAACCGAGAAATTACGACAGTGTCAAATGTAATAACACCTTTCTTCAATTAATTGCTTTATGAAGTCTGGTGAGGAGAGTGATTCTTTCTTTTAATTTAATTAACCATGTCAATGGAACGCCGAAAACGAACTTGACCAACTGCACATATAAAGTATTTTTGTACACAGCCGGCCAGAATAAGGGACTCGTATACTTGAGATTTTTTATTGGAGAAATGGAAAGTGTACACTTTATTTTGTTTGTAATATAAACACTATATAGTACTTTCAAATGTAAACGTACGCCTATATAAATACCTACTTCTCACTGAGAAGAACGTCATGTTAATTCAACAGCAAAAATTGCAAATAAAAGAAACACTGCCCACCATACAACGGCCTGACATCGAACCAGCCAATTGTAAACCACCACATTATAATCGTAACAAGATAATTCCACCATTGTAGTACACAAAAGATTCCAAAGAGATTGCCCATTTTCGTGTCAAACATTGCGAACGATCTCATTGTGGTTTTATTTGATTGATGATAACGTCAAATTTGACGGAACAAAGACGGCAGTATGAGACAAAGTTCTGATAGGCGATAATTATTGAAGCAGTGTAATTTTATCTGTAATTAGAATCGTGATTTTGCTTCCAATCAAATACGACCACTATTGATAACACGAATTTGATACTGGATAATATTACGCTATAACAGTAACTATGTACGGAAATAATAATGAACGCCATTTATTTGTCACTTGGCTTCGAAAAAAGGTTCCTTACCGTGTTTAATGGCCCGAAAAAGATGATAATCCGACACGTTCGTTATTCTCATAGGAGAAATAATATACTCGTACAGAGTGACATAATTACATTAAGGAAATTATTAATTAAGTATTTACAAGAAAGCACTAAAATCGACCAACCAACATTGTTTTATTAATAAACGGTACATAGACTTCAGAGACGTTTAAACGTCAAAAATGTACGGTTAAACAGTCGCTAATCACTATTTAACTTTCAGCAACTTTTATAAATAAAGGAGAAGATGATTCTGGTTAATTTGCCAATGGTGAAAAAATCTTTGGGTTGCTCAATTATCTCGGCCGCCACAGTACAAAAATGAAAAACACGATTGACACTAGGGCGATGTTGGCATGCGTGCAAGAGGTTTTAATTAGCATTCTTCTCCAGCCGGTTAGTAATTATGTTTTGAACAAGCGTGGGCGGGCCCTACGACGTTTTTCCGCTTTCCTATCTCATGTTTTATACCAAAATCTTAGCTTATGATAAGGCTTTTGTCTGCATTTTTACTGTCAGAGATAATTGGACGTTGAGATGCTTCTATTTTTTTAAGAATTGTCTTCTTAAGTGGGTTATATTTATCTAAGAAATATAAATTTTTCGTTTTTGGGTCAAGGTTAAAACTCAAAATCCAGAAAAAAAATAAAAAAAATCAATAAGAATATTTTATTCTGAAACACATACTTAGCTTACTCAAATCATGTTCAAGTCATGTCAAATTTTATTTAGAATACCCACTTAGTAAACGTTACATAACCAAACCTTAGTAAACGTTGAAATGAAAACTATACTATAAAAACTGAGTTCATTAGCAACCATAAGCATTCTCTCGCAAGCTCCCAGCGTCTGTTATGAGCGTCAATATTGTTTCTGGAGAGTTCCGACCTACTTAATAACCATTTATTTGTGATTAGAAATTAAAACAAACTAGTAAACTGTCGGTTTAACATACCGCCAGTAGAAAGTATTTGTGAAGACCATTTTTAATTGGTATGTACTGCAGCTTTTGGTTTTGACTTAGTACTGTCTACTGTTGATTCATTTGCATGAACTTAATGTTCAGAGTGGGCATCGTCTGTCTCATTGAGTATGACAGTAGTTGGTTTCCCTCATTTTAATCTGAACTTACTTAGTATGTCAAGTACTTTCGACTTTTACTAGGAAAACTCAATCACGTGAACCTGATCAGAGAGGTACGGAATATTAGTTTTTATTTTTTGGAAGTCGTAGAGGGCGCTAAAAGATTAATTAGCCCTTGGCACGTTCGGACAAGTTCATTTGCATTCTAACAGCAGCTTTCAGCTAACTTATTTTTAATTAGCTGTAGTTGTTTAATTGTGAATAACAGTGTGTTGTGTAGCTTACAGTTACAACAGTAAAGAAAAACAACTGAAAGTCATCAATCACCCAAAGCAAACATTAGCAGCTTATTTTGTCCCATGTTTGCTTGCTAGGCTTTAATGTACTTGTGAATAAAGGCTTTAAAATTACATGTTTACGATGTATTTTTATGCTTGCTATAATAATCAGCCTATAATATTCCCACTGCTGGGACACAGGCCTCCTCTCGGAGTTGGCCCTAATCCACCACGCGGGCCCAGTACGGGTTGGTAGATGACACATGTCTTCGAATTTTTGGTTTTAGGATATACGGGTTTCCTCACAATGTTTTCCATCATTGTTTTAAGAGCGGTGATGATGAAATTATTTACTCAAAGTAAAGCGCCTGTGTGGTTCGAACCTACGACCTACAACTCGTAAGTCGCGGCTGTTACCAATGGCGACCACTACTCTTACGGTTACTGTTGCTATCATAGATATAAGCGCATTACATTTCTATGGTTATGGAAATACTAAACTATTGCAGAAATCCAGCTGTAACTATCAAAACGAATCCTTAACTAGCTGTTGCCCACGACTTAATCTGCAATCCAGGATAAAAAGTAGCCCATGTCCTGACCCAGGTCATGGTCTATCTGTGTGCCAAATTTCATCCATATCTGTTCAGCTGTTTTAGTGTGAAAGCGAAACATACAAAAAATCAAATCTTTTCTCTTTATAATATTATAAGTTTAGATATTAAAGAACCAAATAAAATGATGCAAAGGTAAAGTAACATGAAGTTGTTAATTTGAAGATGCTAAAAATCTGTCTAATAAAGTAACGAGTTCACTTTCTTCTATTGACTTTAAAACAGATAGAGATGCAAATGGCGCTGGTATTCGTATCGATACCAACAAAACTGTTTCACGTTTCTTCTCATAATTCAGAAACAAGATTAACTTCAATGCTCCAAAAATGGTCCGCGTTCAAAATGTTACGCTATCAATAAATCAAAATAATGATTACCACCCAAATTTAAAACACGATAGGTACAACTATAGAGAGATTTCCTAAGAGAAAGTGAATGATTTTGTTGTGAATACCTCCAAACTGGTTATGTGTAATGGGATCGCAATTTTTACTGGCGGATACATTTAATCGAACTATTGATTACGTTGGGGCACGTTTATAATGATTAGTAGTTATGAACTTATACTATAGCCTGTAAAGACTCGGAATAGGCTTTGATCGAAAGTTTAATTTATGTAATGTTATGGCTCAGGTGGTGCTTATGTTCGATTATTAATTTTTACAATATTCAAAATTTTATTATAAGGTTTTGGAGACATTACGAAGACCTTTGCAGAATTATTTTTGAATATGTATATGTATACGTCTGCAAACCCAAATTTCAAATGTTGTAATATTCGTGTCAAGGTTCTAAGTAAAACATACTAATAATCGGAAACACCTGTCAACTTAATAAATTGTTAAAAGATATTAGTAATTATTAGAGCTAAGATAGAGTGAAAGTACTTCATATGGGCAATTTGCAAATGACGCAACTTCATCTTAAAAAGTAGTATCTGAGGTTTCACTTAGGAAGTTTTTGAATCGATCAATAAGATCTCAAGGAGGTTTATGACACATTTTAATAACATGAATTTAATATTAAATACATTTTAGCAAAACGAAATACTGTTAGCCCATAAATCTTACTTCGGCAGCCGAACGAGGTGAGCCAAACCACGCCCAGAGGGCATTGAACAACATAAATACACCACAAATTCACCGACCACACAGCTTTAAAACTAGAATCAATATGAATACCAATAAATCGTTAGAAAATGATACCCAATATTGATGCCGTATCTTAAAAACAAGTCAAGAGATATCTAATATATCACGGAACGCCGAACATGAAAAATACATAGGTATGCTCCGTATATTCCGTGCGATATCCCCGAAAATATCCAATATTGTGCGCGGTGAACATGATGCTACCCTCGTAAACTGATCATGTATAGGACCGATATTACGCCGGCCCATTTGGCTAGTGGTTTTGTGATATTGACGTAGTAGTTCACGCACTCATTGCATTGGACTTGGGTGGATCACACAGCAAACTGAATACTAGAAGCACAGGAATCAAGAGATTGAATAGGTGTGACCAAATGAAAATTAATAAGGAAAATGAAATCAAAAATAATTTTAGGATTAGCGAAGATCGAAAAGATTAGGAACAAGAGCTACAATTTAGAAGAGATTTTACCGTGCCACAAAATTCAACTAAAACCGCAAATCTTAACCAAATTCAAGTCTTTGAATAAACCGCTTCCTAAACAACAGGTCCAGTGATTCCTAATTCATCCATAAAACTAATCGACAGAGACGAGCGTCGAATGCTTAAATACGTGTAAATAAATAAAATTGCGCGCAGCCACAAAAATGTGTGTCAGTGTGTTGAGTGCAAGCGTCGTCCGGCTTCGAAGGTACTAGGGTTGCTTGGACGTCATATTTTTTACCAAAGTCAGATTCTTTTTCTTACGCTGCAGTATGGGAATCGTTGGCTATTTTGTGATGTGTATCATTTATTACATAACAATGATTATTTGGTTCTCAATTTTTTTGAGAGCAGTGTCCTGCTAATTCATTAGATATGTCATATTTTTTTGAAAACTACTCTAGTCCAGAAGAAATTTTGTCATTTTCACTCCTTCAATCTTCAAATGCTATGGATTCAATAAATTTTATTGATTGGCATCTCGCGTGCTACGCTCAATTAGCAGTTGTACGGGTAGAAAAGGAAAATATTGAACCATAACTAGTTAGTGAATAAAATAACAAATTGATTACTGATTTATTGCAGATCACTGAAGCAGATAATGCGATGACAGATCATTTATTACACGATGTTGCACGCAATTTGTTTTTTTATGTAACTTTAGTGGTAGCCCTACAACCAGCCCTACTAAACGAACAGATGTTTAGGAGTCTTTTGATTCTCACCTGTCATGTTATTTGAACTTTTACAAAATTATCTGTAAACATTACAAGCGGCACGAAACGAGCGTACGAAATTTTGACGCTCTTTTACAAAAGGTATTCTTTACGTTGCGAAGTCGGGGATTAAAACTGTAATGGCGGTAATCCGTGCCGTTTTGTTCGCACATATATATAATAATTATGGTATAAAATGTGAGAGCTTAGGATAACAAGTTGCCATCATAAAAAATAATAGATTTAAAATGTCTTTCCTGTATGCTTTTATTTTATTACGACACACCTTTACGATTCTACTAATTTAGTGAACATGCGGTTTAATTGAATTATGAAATAATATTTTAAAGATATTTACTGTTAAGACTGAATAGAGGCAATCTAATTAGATCTTCTGACTTTGTGCATCGATACAAAACTTAAGTGAAAGGCTGGGCAGTTTTTAGTGTCTATAATATGTTTCTGACTTATATATAGACAATACTAGTATGATATGTTATAGACTAGATGCAGAAGGCGAAGGACAGGGTGTTGTGGTGCAGCCTGGTAGAGGCCTATGTACAGCCTGTGGACTGCGATAAGCTGAGTTTATTGATGGATTGATATGTTTCTACTTCTTTTTTTACATAAAAAGTCAATAATAGGCAAAGGTCTGACAAATGTACAATCATCCGAGTTTTCGGAGCGCACTTCACCTCCATCAGTTATGAGGCATCCACCATTAATAGTTGGCACAACATAAGTTTTCCCTTCCTTCGGTCCCATTCCCCGAACCCATACATCTCGAATATCATGGCCGGCTCTCAATTTTTAAAATGTCAATTAACGTCGTAAATTTTTATCTTCCGTTCTTTGGATGCTGATTCAATTTCAGATAGCCATACATCTTTATATTTTTTAATTCATATATTGACGCTTGCTGAATGAGAAAATTGTTTTTAATTATTGCTATTGGCTTTACGAACTGTGAAACGAAAGTGTAGTGTTTTTGTTGGAAATCATTTCTTGTTTTCGCAACGGTTATCGTTGGGTGGTCACTGAGGGAGCCTGATTAAAGGTTGACCTTACAAGTAATTTGCTCCATAATTTGGTTTAAATTGTTGACATCCATACAAATTCATTTGGGTAACTTGTTATTTCCTTGTAACTCATTATATTAAAATTTCGGGTCAGTGTATACCGATTGATGTGGCGGCGCTTGGGGAGATCTATGTCCAGTAGTGGACGTATTTCGGCTAAAATGATAATGATGATAATTATCCATATATTGCTTTGTTTTGTGAGTGAAGTACAAAGGTACTTCAGATACTAAAGCCTGATTATACTTATGCACGCTTTGCACGCCATAAATACAATGGAATAACAGTGTCACGATATATGTGCGACGAACCGTTGTCATTTCTTCGTATTGCGTGAGAAAAAGAACGGTTGGGATATATAGATTGTACTGGTTTAAGCTTGCAATCTTGATCATCTACATATCTAAAACCAGGTGCATGGTTATAGAAACAAGTCTAAATGTAGACTAACAAATAATCAAGATGTAGGTACTAAAATAAAACTCGATTTCGTTTGCGGTCTTGAAATCTATCCATAATATTGTTCAGAACAAACTCAGGTGTGACATGCCCTTGTGAGCAGTACAAACAAATTAACACCTCTATCGAAAGTACCGCGTCATAAGTTATATCAAAAGGAGCTCAGAAAAAAGAACGTTCAAATAAGCAAAACAAACAAAACATGCGTTTCGGTCACAGATAGCGAAAGCTCTTATTGACACGTTGGAAAGTAGCCGCACTTGGGAGACCTTACATTTTTTAAGTTGCTCTGTCAATCAACTCTCTTCCGTATTCTTATAGTGATAAAGTCTTCGGGGATGGTAATGATAAGATTGTTGAACAGCATCAGGCTGTAGGCGGACCTTATCGCCTATTGGACATTTAGGTTGAGTGCTCGTCAGTAAAATTCCCCGTACTTCTTCAGGTGCATCAATCTTTTTGTATATCATTGAAGTTCCGACTTTTTTCGTACTCCGTTCCGCCATATTAAAGACAAGTGTTGAATTTTTTATCGATGCAAATCTTGAAACTGTCTTCGTAATTCAATTCGATTGGTTTCCTTCGTTTATGACCGACACACCAATCTGTTATTTAAATAAATACCGTTTTAAATATGTATATTGTTTATTGTCACTTATGCGATTTCGGAACACAGCATAATTTTCCATTTACATAATCTATTCACTCAATTTCTATTTGTCAAAGCGACATTTTCATGCAAAATCAATGCGTACATTAACCTCTGTTTGCTCATTCGCAAGTACAATAAGTCTTGTATTTAGTTGTAGTAACATTGTAGCATCTGTTGTAATAGTTAGTGTACAGAAAAATCTTCTTTCTTCCTTTTCATTATGACTTATTCTTGGTTGAAGCTTTCGACTGCTTGTGCCTTTGGATCGTCACTTGAAATTTCGACGTACACATTGTAATATGCATCTTATCTTGTTCTGGTTTAAGTTGAAAGTTCTTTTCCTGTACTTCCATCAGATAAGGCATCTGATATCCATCTAACACTTTATATCGGCCACGAGGCTTGTACTAAAACAAAAGTTGGTCGCATCAACGTCGTTAATAAACCGGATCCTAGGTGGAGATTCACTGACGGATCACTTCGGATCAGTTCGTTTTATGTCTGATTTAACATGACACTTAATGAATTGGTATTGGGAAACGAAATCAAGAACATAGTCGAAAGTTTAATATTAATTAATGTATGGTCAATTGATACAATTATGTCTTATAATTTTTTCGTGACCGATATTAAAAAGCCGCTGTGTCTCGCGTGGATCTACGTTTGTGCATAAGAACTGTTATTTTCTATGTTTATGAGTTCCTAAAACCAACCTGTTGACTTACAACTGATACCATTTGCAACGAATTTCAAATAATAATGGCGCCGATTCCCTTGTTCACAAACTAAACTAAATTTAAGTTCAGAGCATCTTTTTCTTTCTATTTCATTAAGTAAAGGACACAAGAATAATATTAGTTTAGTCCTGTCAAATAAAAATACTCCATAGGTAGACAAGTTTAGATGTAATTAAAAAATGGGCTACTAAAAATACGTCAATTTACGTCAGGCGCTGACTAATTTGACAGGACTAAAGTAATATATATTTTCTGTCCTTTTCTTAATGAAATAGAAAGAAAAAGATGCACTGAACTTAAAATTAGTTTAGTTTGTGAACAAGGGCATCGGCGCCATTCACGGACAATATTTAATTACCTAATAAAATGTTACTGCAACTGCTTATTTATGTCTTCGAAACCTGAAAGTTATGACTGTATATAGCCCGTGTGATTGATGTTTATAGTAAGTGAACGGCTTTTAAAAGACATGTTAAAAATGAGTGGCTAGCGTGAAATTTTGTCCTGTTCATTCTATTTCTTACCTGTCTGTACAAGTAGGAAATAAAGAAAGAAAATACATTTATTTGTGGTAAATATGACGCAGAGAAAGAAAACAAACACAAAAAAGGACAGACAGAAAAAGGCAACGAGGAAGAGAGAGAGAGAGAAGGGTTGGTGGAAGTAGGCTCATGATGAGGTAAAACCATTTGTCAATCAGAAATATTAAAGAGCCCAAGGAACTACCACTAGACTGGATACACCAGTACCAGTGAAATTTAATTTGATAAATTAACTGTTTGTTTTCTATTAATTGAATTAATCTTTATGTTTTGGTAAAACTAACACGCTATGGGCCGTTGACGCCTGATAATAAACGATTTTTATTTTTTATTTTATTTATTTTTATTTATTTATTCGAAAGCATCCATCGGTTTCTTATTAAACTTCAACTATATCCGACTACTTTGGTTACTTATCTCCTTTGGTGGCCGTACGTATATACAAGAGATTATTTCAAAGCATGTAGGTATCTTTACAACAGCTGTTTATGCATGTAACATACGCACAGATACAACGAAGTTCACAGAATTCATTAAAGTTTCACAACTTTACCAATTAACATGTCTTCAGCCAATTTTCACTGTGCTTACCCATTGATTAAGAAACTTTCGATATCGGGTTTGAAGTTTACCAATACTCTCAGTATTCGCCTGTCATGGACAGCAGATTCAGAGAATCTTAGGGTTTCTTCAACCCACTTAAGGCATTGTGCTGTAATTAACTCTATTTAAGTAGTGATGGCCCAGTAGTATCGGCTGCGACTTGCGAGTTGTAGATCGTCAGGCGCTTTACGTTGTGTAAATTATTTCATCATCATGGCTCTCAAAACGTTGAAGGAAAACATCGTGAGGAAAACGGCATGTCCTAGACCCAAAAATTCGAAGACACGTGACATCTACCAACCCGCACTGGGCACGCGTGGTGGATTACGGCCCACTCCCTCTCACTGAGAGCCTGTGTCCCAGCAGTGGGAACATTAAAGGCTAATTATGCTATGTTTTGTTAACTCCATTTTGGGAAAGACAAAGATTATGGCTGATTTATGTTGATCCAGTATTTCATGCCAGCTCTGGAATCCAATTTCACTAGATCGAAACTGGCCCAAGGTAAACAGTTTTCAATCCAGTCTGCCATTCAGTGTCCAGCTACTAATCTAATGTACTAGGTTCAAACACTGGATATTGGATCAATGTATAACGGGGGATTGTCCGAATTTGTCTGTTTAATTTTAAATGGTCAAATTAGTGTATTTAAGTCCTGAATGAATCATCAATCATGAATCTGTCATTCATCCTTGTTTTAGGGAAATTAATGGTTTAAAAAACGATAAATTGCAAATGCTCGATTTAACAAAAATCCAAAAAGGTCGATTTCAAAACCATTTTTTACAAAATAATATGAAAATTACATGTACCATGAGGTAATGCATAATCAGCCTTTATAAATGTAATTAAAGATGTAGCAATGATTTGTAGCCATTAAAAAAATGTGTAAAACACAAAGGGAAATGAGTAGTTTTCTTTTAATGTAAGAAATTCTTGAGGTTTGCAATTAATCGTGCTTACTCATGCGCGCACGCAAGGTGTGGCATTCCATACAACCGACGAAATTCCGACGGATTACAGGAAGTATTGTAATATCTGTCAGCAATCATAGATTTATTCAACATAATTTGTCTTGTTTTTTTTTTTTAATGATACTTTAACTATAAGTTGCAGCTTTTCAGCAAACATATTGGTTCACATACATACAACCTATTCATTCACAATTAATTGGTTCGATTTGGTAAATTCCTGTACCGAGGTAGTGGTTGGTCAAGACTTTTTCAAATATATTTAATGTGAAACAATTCGCGGTGCCTTACCAGCCATACATATGTCGGAGAAGGCATGTCTGTCTCTCGTTAATATCAGGCATATTTTAATTACTGTGGGCGTATCATCGGTAGTGTTGGTTATAACACAATAGAAAAAAACGGTTTGAAGTTCAAATCAGATTACAGTTCACGAACAAGTCAGCCTCACTAGCGAATCACACACTGTAGGTACACAACTCAACGAGACAGTTTCTTAGCACATGTTGTTCGTACGATGTCCAATGTTTCGATGATCTCGAGAGCTCTGCTTACACCGTTCTTGTAGCTGTCGCTCTCGTCCACCTCCACGAACTCAGGCTAGACTCTGTCTAGCGCCACGAGATGGCGCTAGCGTTCCGAATAAACGAATAACTCCGACACATATAAACATTAAAAAAACTGGATGAGTATTTATTCTTACCTATTTCAGGTAACATCCATGTTATTTGTAAGTATTCATCAATGTATTTTAGAGTTTCATAAAAAATGCTGTTTTTCACAGTTTGTTTTATTATTCTAACCTGCATCTTTACGTAGCACACTATCAATCACAATCTGAATAATTTTGTAGGATATTGCTAATCCATTGCTTCATATGTTCCAAAAAATTTGTCTGCACAACAACGCAATAACGCCCTGAATGTCGTTGAACTGTCAAAATAAAAGGTATTCCTACTGTCAGTGTGTTACGCAATTATCCGGCTGATTCTTACACACTACTTTGTCGCCTGATTGCCATGTTTCAATATGTTTTAGCTTGTTACTTTTTTGGTAACTCTCTAATCAAATGAGCCCCTTTTTTCTTGAATAATAATTAGCTGGATGGTGACATCAATTACGGATCCTTTCCTCTAGGTCAAAAATTGAGCCTTGCGCAATTCTAAAGTATTGGCACTCGAAATTCTTTCGTTCTTAACGTGGGAATTATAGTAAGATCCGCAAACTTTCCAAATATTACGTATTCAAATAGTATGTGCAATAGAGAGACGAGCCATCTTTATATTCAGCAATACAGTCGATGATACTTGGGACTCGGATATTCCATGAGATAGATGGATACGGAAGGTTCACTCTTCATTATTCTCATTCTAATTTTCCTGTTTTTTTTTTGTCCCAATTTATTTGGGGTCGGCACATCATGTCGGTATCTTCCATACTTCTTCTATTCCTCTCTCCTTCGTCCCCTCGGTAGCCACCCCCTTTCTAACCATGTCACCATTCACACAGTCTATCCATCTTTTTTTTGGTCTTCCCCTACTCTTATTACCATCAATATCCACACTCAAACCTTTCCTCAGATTTTCCTTATTCCTAATATTTATATGTATATATTTAAAAAAAAAATATAATTTAGTTTATTTTTGACTTAGTTTAGTTTGACGAGTCGCAATAAATACTTTTTCTTTCTTTCTTTTCTTTATATCTTATTGTTGTCTTCATTTATCATTATCGTCATTGCAATAAAAATAAAATTATCTCGCTGACCATCTCACAGACGTAAATAGGTATTAATTGACATGTCAGTTGTCAATTAATAATTTTTTTTTTTTTTTGTTAATTTATTATTTGTTGTTGTTAAGTCTGTTGTTGTTTGTTGTAATTACTATTGCAATAGCTATAGTCACTATTTGTGGCACTGATGCGAGCACTCACCCACAAGTTTTTCTTGTACATTTTTACGTTCAAAATTGCCTTTTAAGTAAGTTTTGACTTTGATTTTTTAAGTTTCTTTCTGTATTTAATTTATTCTTAAGTTGTATCGAGAATTGCTCAAGTAGAATAATTTGTGATATGACCTCAGTTATAAAGAAAATTCTAAACAATTCTATCACTAAGGGTCAAATTGGTGGTGAATGGCGTTATTACGGAACTCGGTAAAATTACTCGAAGTTAGAAATAACTTCGAGTAATTTTACCGAGTTCTGTTTTCCCACTCAAGGGGAGTGAGCCTTTTGAATCATTCCGTTCAGTTTTTTATTGTGTATCGTACTATACACTTGACTTTACCCACTTATGATAAGTGTATGACGGGATTTATGCTTACTCTGTCGTAATCTTGGGGCACTGGTTCAAGGATAACCGAAAATCGTTCGTAGTTCATCGACTTGACAGTGATCCCTGTGTGTTATTTTTTGAGGAGATCCTGTAAAGAGGAAGAGCCAGGGTAGCCCGCTAAATTCAAATTTTCTTACGGTTTTTGCAACTGGCAGGTCAGTGTCAGGTTCCGCGGGCCACCGCTTCCGCCTGAATGTTATCTTCTTTCATGATAACCTAATTATTTTGATTTCTTTTATTTCTTGAATCGGATATATGTATTTTGACTGTATAGATAATAGCTTCGATAGTATCGTAGAAAAGTTTGGCATATGTAAAACATGTGATTTGTCATAACCTTTGTCACTAACTCACATGTTTTGTTTTGTGTTGTGTTGTTTACGAGTACTTATCGTAACAAACAACAAGACTTACTCGTAACAAGGGTCGTCGGATATATGTAGTTGAAGTTTAGTAAGAAACCGATGTATGTTTCCGAATGAAATTTAATTTGATAAATGAACTATTGGTTTTCTATTAATTCAATTAAATTTTATTCGAAAATATCCATCGGTTTAAACTAAAATTTCAACTATATCCGACGACTCTGGTTACTTATCTCCTTTGGTGAGCGTATACCTACACGAGGTATAATGTCAAGATCAAAACCAAGTTGTTTCTATCTATCTATGTATAGTTGACTTCATAATTATAATTGGTTTACCACACTAAGTTTGAATGTCACTTGCTTGTAATAAAACGATAAGGTCTATTTGTCTACGTGACAGTTTGATAGTTTGAACCATAGATATAAGAAAGAAGTTCTATGGTTTCAACCTTAGGGCTGATTTTTCAATCATCTGATAAATTTATTCGAGGAATAATTATGAAATTTTGACAGTTATTTCATACAAAACTGTCAAACGTCAGGTTTATTCCTCGAATAAAAGTTATCTGGCTATGGAAAAATCAGCCCTTAGTGAAGTTTTAATTTACTGGAAATTAATGTAAAATGTTTCTAAGCGATTGGACGGAGAAGGCACAGCACAAAGAAAAGTAGAAACATATGGGGAGACCTTTGCCCAGCAGTGGGACTATGTAGGTCAACAGAAAAAAAAAAAAGTGGTAAAACGAACTTGACTATACCTGTTAATAAAATTATCTTTAAATAAATGTTCGAGACATGATTTTATACGATTATTCACTGTTTATTCAACTCTGTCGAGTCGAATAAAATATAGCAAGAATTCAATCACGGGTAGTGAAGCATGAACGATAAATTTTCGATACTTTCATCACAATGCTCACATACTCAGTATTCACGAATGAATAATTGGCAATACGGCGTAACATTTAAAATACATGTATGAGTTTATTAATAAAATTGTTTTTCGATACTAATAAACTTGAAAGCCCTAAATGCCAGGTTGCGAGAATTTACCATTTGGAAGAATTCGAGATAATCCCAGGAGCTAAGAACAAATCTAAGGGACTACTCCCTAAGTCCGTTAACGAAGGTATCTGGGCCAGATAGAAAGGACTTCGTAATTTCGGAGTGCCCAAGCTTCGGATTGTCGAATATTTTACTTTTTCGACGGGTAAAAACACATCTGGAGTAGGGACAAGTGTCAGATCGTGGTGTTAATTCTTAAGCCGGGTTCCAAACTAATCTTATGTCCGTAGGTGATAAATTTATGGATTTCGTGGTTAGTAGACCTTTTGAGCGGAAAAACAAAGGTGAATTTGTCATAAGAGTCGTCGAAGTCGTTATCAAGTCTGCCAGCTCCGGATGTAAGCTTTGTCAAGCTGCTTCATTAAGCTCTGTTTAAAACTTAATTGTTATTTATTTGTCTATAGATGTATGTAACTTACGACCCAATGGGTCCCTCTTAATGGCAAGCGACATCGCGGCAGGCCCAGACGGAGATGGCGGGATGAGCTGGACTCCTTCAACAAGAACTGGTCCTTAACAGCTTTAAACAGAGAGAAGTAGAAAGAGAGTAGGGAGGCCTTTGCCCAGCAGTGGGACATCACAGGCTTTTAATAATAATAATAATTTAATAATAGATGTATTTTCAACTCAGCCATTCACAGTCCACTGCTGAACATAAGCCTCCAAGGCCGAGTCAATACTCTGTCCTCCGCCTTCAGCATCCAGCCTGTGTCAGCCACCTTTTTAAGGTCGTCGGTCCATCTAGCTGGGTGGCGTCCCACACTACGCTTGCCGATACGCGGTCTCCACTCCAGGACTCGTCTGTACTACCGGCCATCGACAAACATGGCCAGCCGACTGCCAGTTCAGCTTGTTGTAACTGTAGCTTCAGTTTTTTGTATGTTACTGCTTAACAAACGAACATACCTATCTACTTTTAACTACTAAATATTGGCATGCCATCTCTAAATGGCGGAATGTGTACTGAATTTTATAATCGCCATATTTTATGCAAATAAATGACTTTGATTTGATTTTGAACATACGCTGTAGTATCCAAACAAATATACAACGTGAGGAAACCGGCATGTCCCAGAACCAAAAATTCATAGACATGTGACATATACAAACCCACACTGAACCCGCGTGGTGGTTTATGGCCCACTGACTCTCACAGGCCTGTGTCCCCAGCAGTAGGGACGTTATAGGCTGATTATTGCTATTCAAGCATCTAGACAGAACGGTTTTCAACCTCACTTTTTACCTTTTACTCCAGTACACACTCAGAACTAAGTTATAGGACTAAATTACACGAGTTCCATGGCGGCAATGAAGGCGTGTAAGTGATTAACATCAAATTGGACATGTTTCAATTTTAATACTCAATCTGTTTGAACATTTAGTACAAGACAGTAAACCTACTTAGTCTACGATTATGCTAAAAAAGCAAACATGTTATGAGGCCTTTTTGCGGTCGAGTTTTTGATCGATTGGGTTCTATCGATGTCGCGCTGGTCAATAGTTTTTTTTTTTCTATCTTTTTATTGGGCAATAATTAGAAAACAAACCAGGCTGACTGATTGATGTAATTAATTATGTTGTACTGAATACTTGATTTAATTATGGACTGGAATGAAAGTATCTAAATACATTTATTTTGTCGTGTTTAGCATAAACATCACGCATGTATTCGCCGTAGGGTTTGGCAGTGGTGTACCTATGTCGGGTACACCCACAATTTCGCCAGTTATGTTTAAGTCCATGAAATAGGGGGCGATCCTGTTGCTATAAATGAATATTTATATTCATTTTTTCCTCTTTAATTGATATTTTGAGTACTGGTGGCCCAGTGGTAACGGTCGCAACTTACGAGTTGTAGGTTATGAGTTCGAACCCAGGCAGGCGCTTTACTTTGTGTAAATTATTTGGTCACGACTGCTCTCAAAACGGTGAAGGCCAACATTGAGGACACCAGAATGTCCTAGAACCAAAAAAATCGAAGACATGGTGTCATCTACCAGCCCGCACTGGGCCCGCGTAGTGGATTACGATTCTCCCTCACACCGAGAAGAGGGATCACTCTAGGTATATTATGCAGCTTATTGATATTTTAAAAAGGAATTTAGACAAGAAGTTCGCAAGATGACAGAATCATCGAAGTAAATCCTACTAATATTATAAAAGCGAAATTTTGTGAGAATGGATGGATGGATGTTTGTTACTCTTTCACGCAAAAACTACTGAACGGATTTGGATTAAATTTGGCACACAGATAGTTTATAACCAGAATTAACACATATGATATTACATTTACATAGATTTTTATCCCGATATTCTCACGAAATCGAAACTTATACTGGTGAAACCGCGGGGCGCAGCTAGTAAATTAATAAATCTTTTAAGATTATCTTTTCGTCCTATTTACGAGTTGGCACTCGAGACTGATTGAGCTCGAAACTCGAGCAATAAAGTGGCAGTGATTTGTAAATAACGATGAACATAAAGAAATAAGTGTAATAGTACTTGATAGGTAGTAGCAGGATAAATAGCGTGGTCTCCTAGAAAAGCATGTGTCGCATCCGGGGCGGCGGGCACGCGACGCGCGCACGCGCAGTCAGAGCTGAGACACGTGCGATGGAAGAGAGTGCGGGTTTTAAAAATGTTTTGTTCATTCAGGTTGCTGTGTATCATTCTGTTACGGTAGAAGGCTTTAACGGAGATATCGTCAAGGCAGAAATGAGTTTTCTGTAGAAAATTCAGAAAATCATTTTTTTGTATAGTTATGTAAATATTTAGTTCCAATTTTTACTGTTATTCATGTCTCAATACGTGTTTTTTTGTCTGCATCCAGACCACCTATTAGAACAAACAACTCACCAGCAACCATACGACCAGACACCGACCCGAACCGCCGGTGTCGACTCACCAGTCTAACTGCATAGCAACTGCACCAATGTGTAGGGTACAGAAGAGTAGTCAAGAATAATTGTCCTCATACACGTTATAGAAAACTAGATATCCTTTTATCTACTAGATATCCTCTTTTATTCTGTATTTTAAATTAACGGTACGACCCCCTTCCTTTTCTCGACTGCATGTCACCCCATTCAGGGCAATTCCGGCGATTAAAAAAAACCTACTCAGTTCAACGCTCGCACTCTCACCGCGTGTACACCACCATACGTACATACGTGTATCTGGCAGTGACAACAGCCCACTTGCGAGCATCCTACTCGCGACCTTGTCGACCGACATGCGACATGCGCAGAGATTTCACTTCCTTTAGACGAGCTTGAAAAAATTTCATCAAACGCGCTTTGATCTGTGCGGAGGAAGTGTGTGTGAGATTAGTATGATATTGGAATGCTGATTTTTTTTTGTAGGGTATTTAGTGTGTTGATATTAAAATTTTTGTGTACAGTCACCAAAGGAGATAAGTGACCAGGGTCGTCGGATAAAGTTGAAGTTTAATAAGAAACTGATGATTAATTTATAGAAAACAAACAGTTCATTTATTTAATTAAATTTCATTCGAAAACATCAATCGGTTTCTTAGTAAACTTCAACTATATCCGACGACCCTGGTTACTTATCTCCTTTGGTGACCATACATAATCAGCCTATAACGTTCCCACAGAGAGAGCCATATGAAGAGACTAGCTGCTGTCTCTCAGCCTTCTTCATGATTTGGGTCATCAAATGCAAAAATAATCTTTCAAATACGACTGTTAGTTCCAGAGATTAACGCGTTCAAACAAACAAACTATTGTGCTTTATTATTAGTATAGTTAAAGAGCAGAACGGTTTTGTAGGCTCACAAAAACTTCTCCGGGTTCTATTGGACCTACAGTGTTCTGGCAGCTTTTGTTTGAGGTTCTGTTCTTGATGTAGGTGCTAGTTTTAGTGACAGTTGATCGATAATTAATAGACCTTACACATAACGATTCGATTTGATTTGTGCCTCAAGTCGTGTAGATGTATAGTACAGAGAATGAACGAATTTCGATCACCAACCTTGATATGCTACCGTATATCCTATCCTAGTAATATTAAAAATGCGAAAGTTTGTAAGGATGGATGGATACATGGATGTTTGTTATTCTTTCACGCAAAAAATACTGAACGGATTTGGATGAAATTTGGCACACAGATAGTTTAAAACCAGGAATAACACAAAGGATACTTTTTATCCTGATATTTTCACGGGATCGAAACTTATGCGGGTGAAACCGCGGGGCGCAGCTAGTATTATCATAAATTAAGATTCGTGTAGAATCTATTAAAGTAGTAAAGGTTGATAACCCTACTGTGTGACCGTCTGTGTGTGCCTTAGAAACACAAGCAAAATATTTTAATTTATTATAAGCCTGTGTCGCTGCAGGGTAAATAGTCTCCCCACCCTTTTTCCACTTTTCCCGGATTTTATTCAAATAATTGCTTCTCATAATAATTTAACTTTCTACGAGTCTGGCAATAACCCAAGCCCATAATCCCACAGCACATCTACATCTTCGTTTGTATTAGACAAGCGAAGGAAAATAATTTTTTGACAAACACATCATATCCGGTGAAAACATGTCCTCCGAACATGTACTAGACGTGGGAAATTGTGTTTATAACATAAATAATCGAGGAATGTCTTCTTATCTTGGACTTTCGTTTTGAAACTAAGATATGTAAGCACTTCAAGTAATGAAGCGATGACGACTTACAAGTTTGCGCCTACGCAAACTTGTAACATCATCTTTAATGACATTAACTGTTCAAAGTAAATTAAGTGTCTTATGAACTTGAGTTTACTTATAATATCGGCGAAAGTGAGAACTACTCGCTGTCAATTTTTGTTTTGAAACAGTTTCATTTTGAATTTATTATTTAACTAGCGATCTGTCTTTGCAGGACAGGTGTCTAGTTAGACAAGACAGCGAGATTTCTTTATTATGTGTATTCCTACACATACAGTAAGAGTCTGACACTCCCTTCTGCTCCACCCAGAGCGGGAGGGGTCATTTAATGATTTCCCATCCTCAAAAAAAAAAAAACCCTTCCGAAATACATTCTCTAAATGATAGTGAAAACAGCAGCAAAAACCGTTGCGAAGTTTAGATGAACACCGCCATCACACAAACAGACACGAAAAGAGTCTTTGATTATACTATTTAAAGACATACTCGTATATAACTTCAACGGCATCGTTATTCAATTGTTTGATGTGTCGTAGTTATTAAATATGATGTCATGTAGCCGAAATGTGACATGGTTGGATGTACATTCTTTCCATAGGTACCACTTCGGGGAAGGCGTCACATGACATGTCATAGTTACTACATACCTATAAGCTAATGGTTATCCTATCATAATTACTTTCCTCCAGATGTAATACTGCAGTAAAATTTCACATGTCAGTACCAGCCTAGCCTTTTCCCAACGTTGTTGGGGTCGGCTTCCAGTCTAACCGGATGCAGCTAAGCGAGTATTTTTCATGGAGCGACTGCCTATCTGACCTCCACAACCCAGTTACTGGGTAATACGATACCCCTTGGTAAGACTGGTTGTCAGACTTTCGGGCTCCTGACTACCCGTAACGACTGTCAAAGATCCACGAATGATATCCGGAACCAACGGCTTAATGTGCTTTCCGAGGCACGGAGAGGTCTCGGTATGTAAAGATGGTCATCCATCCACAGACCAACCGCAGCAAGCGTAGCTTAACCTGATCGATCGACCTATGCGGCTGTTATTACTTAGCCACAAGCCCCCCAGTAAAATTTCGCATGTCCGTCGTGTAATTCGGAACATTATATCCTACATGCTTGTATATTTTCTTGTCGAATACTTACTTTGGTGCTAGCCTGGTCCTTCGAATGGATAATTTAGATGTCTACTTACATGTTATTCCGGAGGGAAATCATTTAACTTTGGGACCTCATTTTATTAGCGGTTTCTTCAGAACGAATGATTGCGAGCTTGCTTCCCTTTTGGGAGTAACAATAATTACTTATTGTGGGAAGTTAACAATTAAAATATTAATTTCTGTTTAATTCATAACCAATTATAGTAATTTCCACGTCTTGTAAGTGAAGTAAAAGCTTTGAAAGCCATATTTCTAAGCATTTGTTCAGTAAATTAATTAATCTGTAACTGTTAATGAGTTGCTTTTACGGAAAGTTGTGAAATCATATCAATTTTGCTAAGGCGCGAATTTAATTTAAATTCGAGATTAATTTTTGAACTTGAACGGCTTAATGTATTACTTCCAATTATTCAAACGTATTATTATATTATATGCCCGTGGCTAAATATTAACAGCCGCGCAGGTCGATCGATCAGGTTAAGCTACGATTGCCGCGGTTGGTCTGTGGATGGGTGACCATCTTTACATACCAAGACCCCTCCGTGCTTCGGAAAGCAGCTAAAGCTGTTGGTCCAGGCTGTTATTCGTGGATCTTTGACAGTCGTTACGGGACATCAGAAGCCCGAAAGTCTGACAACCAGTCTTACCAAGGAGTATCGTATTACTCAGTAACTGGGTTGTAGAGTAAAATATTGTGCATGTAAAATACTGGTATTCAGCTGCATCTGGTTAAGCTGGAAGACGACCCCAACATAGTTGGGAAAAGGCTAGTCAGATGATGATATTCAGGCGTATTATATTACTTCCCATTATAGCCAGAAGTTCCTTTGTATTCGTCTTGACCACGTCCGCGCGGACGTAAAAATATCGCGACCAATTTTTCCCGCGGCGATTTTTATCACGCACTGGATTTTCAACTCTCGCTGTTGAGCCTAGCGTTGATAATCCAACAGAGCGCATCCCAGTGCTTCAAAAAAACACGCTGTTGGATTTTTATCTGACGGCTCTAAGCAGTACGCCGAAAATCCAGTGCGCGAAAAAAATCACCGCGGGAAAAATTGGCTTAACATGAGTACTCGTAATATCATCAGCTTTTTTGATAATCTAGGGGAGACAGTTAAATCATGTCTCGTTTTGTACATACTTCTAAACCTCCGAGTCATGTTAATTTAAATATCATGAGGTATCGTGTAACAGATAATGATTACATGTTTGCCAAGTTACTGCTAACTGTTGCACCAGATACTGCTGCAGTTTCATCATAATTATGTAGCCTTAAGTAATTCCTGATACGTTTATCCTGAAAGAAAGATTCGTTCACGTACAAGCATCGCCCTGAACCACCTCAACCGATTATCACCTCCAGATAGTGCTACATGAAGGAATAACTAATTGTTCTATTCAAATACAGGATCCTTTATAATATAAATTTGAGTCATTCTAATCTCCTTATAACAATTAAAATGCTCAATAATTTAAAGAAAGAAAAATATTTTATTTAAGACACGCACAGGAACTACAAATAGTAAATATATAGGGGCATTTAAAACTCACAGTTACATACACAACCAAAAATAAATAAACCAAAAAAAAAAACAGACCTGTGCCAAAAAGGCTCCTATCTCATAATGCTGCGATATTTAAAAAATAAAAACTGCCCAAAAAATATAATTGCGTAATCTGTGCTACAACAATGTATATTTTTTTTTCAATGTACAAAACTTATCTTTGTCAGAATGAATGAAGTTAACTTTAGCATAGCAAAACATGGTGATAGTAGAGTAGTACAACACTAGACAGTATGGCTCAGTTCAGTTATAACGCATAGTTTATACGACGGGTGGTCCGCCCCGGCCTAGATATCTAGATCGAGCCCATCACTAGCATTAGGAATCAGCCTGTGTAGTTTCCAACGCTTTCATTTGTTCTATGACAATGCTTCTTCCTAGGTATCTCTGATTGAAAATGTATTCTTCTATTATCCGGCTAAGTTGGGGGATGATTGTTAAAAACTGAATTACAGAGAATCGTCTAAGCAGGGAAAATGGCAATCTAAACCTAAATGAAAAGTATTAAAATCATCACAAATCAATTAAACCTCAATCTGTTTTTCTTTTACAACTAAATTTCTCATACGAGCCTAAATGAAGATTTAAATAATGTAATCATTCATCAGATGATGAATGATTACATTATTGTCCCATAAATGCGGCAGGTAAATGTAAAACATGAGCAAAAACACGAATGCTATTACACGGAGACGACAATGACACGCGACTGCGCGGGCGCAACACAACACAGTGGCGTTATGTTCGATTGTAGATACGTCATCCACTGTGAATGCAACGTCTCAACTGTCACGGATCAATGCATGCATGACGGAGATTGTTACGCGTAGTGTTACAATTTGTAGGTTAACGCATTTTTGTACAAATTATGATTATGTGTACAATTTAGATTTAGATGGATCGACGACCTTAAGAAGATGGCTGGGACAGACTGGATGCGGAAGGCGCAGGACAGGGTGTTGTGGCGCACCCTGGGAGAGGTCTATGCCCAACAATGGACTGTGATAGGCTACGTTGATTGATTGATTATACAATTTAGGTAATTTTCCCCACAATTTTTATTTAAATTATCTCTGTCGATCGACCATTCATCCATTCTTATAGATTAAATTTTTGGTTTAATTTTTGATTTCTTAAGCTCTAGGTGGAGCCAAGCATCGTTTACCCCTGCCGGGAGAGCGAGATTAAATACGAATAGGTGCGTAAGCACTCCAGCGGCGCCACGACTAGAGGAAGCTGAAGAGCATCGTGAGGTTTTAGACAGCAAAAGTCTGAAAGATTCTTCCGGTCGCTCCAGGGCGAAGGAAATCTATGAAGATTTCTAAGCACCAAAAAATAAGCGATAATTTTACAGACAATTTTTATTATGAAAATCGAAAACATGACTTTGAAAGTCGGGGCAAGAGGATGCTGTCCAGAATATTCAACGATCTTTGAAGAAAAAAAGTAATTTCAAAGCGGCTTTTATTTGACCTGACCCAACAGACGACACGCATCACGTATCGATCCTATAAAGATTTATAGCATCAATAACAATTTATATTTTAGAACGATTTTAATGTGCCGGTCCATTATAATGGCCATTAAAAGATAAATAAATTACTGGTACTTACACAAGTACATACTGGGCAAAATATCTTTTATGAGCCTCTATCTAGGGATCTAGAGAAAGTGGTGTACGAGCTTACGACTCACGATCCTTTGCCCTCTAATATATGTAAGATTGATCTATGTCTCTATCTAGGTACTGTAAAGGTTGTCTGCAAAAGGCGACCTTATGTCGTGCAGGCTGGCAGGAAAAAAACTCAGATTGCATTCGACCATTCAAGTGAATTTAGAATTCGTTTTCAAAGCGCATCGAAGTAAACACGTTTCCTTGGAATAAACGGAATAGATATAATATTTAATTATTTAACGCCCCCACATAATATTCTGACAGTACTATGCCAGTTCATATTTTTAATGAAAAGTTACATAAAACCAGGTTACATTAATATCCTATTATTAAAATGGCACTAGTTGCTGAAAACCATTTCACTAGTTACGACATGAATGAATGAATGAATGAATTGAATGAATGAATGAATGAATTTACTTGGTGATGATCTGTGTGATTCTTTCCTCAAAAGACCATTTCAGACACCAATCTACATGGCCTTCACATGATCTGTCCAAGATTATATATATAAGATTATATATATATGGACTTTAAAAGGGACTGTGACCTCTGAGTTTGTTTCGGCCTTTCTTTTCAGAGTAGTCAGATAGGAAACATCGAACTAATCTAGTGAAAAAAAAATATGATTGACGTGTAAAAGTGTTTGTACAAACCTTATTACAGAAAATAAATCATTTATCATTTAGCCTAATTTCGTTCATAGGAACCTAATCATTCGCGCTACTGATAATTTGATTATCGTAGCTGAGTTCTGCGCTGGCATTATACAGGGTTATTTTTCAAAGACCAGCCAAATTTAAGGGTGTCGCACAGACCATTAAACTGAACAACTTTCTCAATGGGACCAACATCGTAATCGCAAATAAAAATTCAGCCGTCCCATACATTTAGGTCGAGTAGGTATTGAAGTTTTATATGGGACCGTTGATAAAATTTTCGCGATTACGCTATTTGTCCCATGGAGAAAGTTGTTCAGTTTGATGGTCTGTACCACATCCTTAAATGGCTGGTCTTTGAAAAATAACCCTGTATATATTTCCATAGACATGCTAAGAAAAATAATGCCTAAGATCACTACGGACAAATAAACGGGACGTTGAATCGGTGGCCTGAATTTGTTGTTATTTGCAGACAATAAATTCACTGTGACACTCACAAACATTCCCTTTCCCTTGGAATAATTAACCAAGTCCTTTTTTACGACACCAACAACTGGAAAAGGGGTGACCCATTTAGACGCTTTATTACTGAGTACCAAATTGTTACAAGTTTCAAAGCAATTAAAAACTCTCTCACAGTCGAAATATCAGATAGTACCTAAAGGTTTAATCCAGACAGGCGCTTTACGAGTACTTCGTGTAAATTATTTTATCACCACTGCTCTCAAAACGGTGAAGGAAAACATCGTGAGGAACCAAAAATCGAAGACATGTGACGCCTACCGACCCGCACTGGGCCCGCGTGGTAGATTATAGCCCACTTCCACTTGAAGAGAGGACGCCTTTATCCCAGCAGTAGGAACAATATAGGTTGATTATGAATACGTCTATCAAACAAATAAACAAAACCTTATCTTCTACAGTATTAGTATGATTTATTAAGAAAGTGAAAACACCATATGTGATAACTTCAAGATAACAATCCAAACAAAATCTTTAAATAAATCAATATAATAATAAGTATTGTCCAATTTCATGTCACATTCCTGCATAATGTCACCCAAATATAGCAAAGAAACTTGGAGATGAACAAAAGAAACCCGTTATTTATTCGTCATTTTTGATAAAAAATTACATTATTTTCTAAAAATAATTTATGTAATGTTTATGTTGGTATGTTTTGTAAATGTTATTATAGGGGCCCGTGGCTAAATAATAACAGCCGCACAGTACGCTTGCCGCGGTTGGTCTGTGGATGGGTGACATCTTTACATACCGAGACCCCTCCGTGCCTTGGAAAGCACGTTAAGCCATCTTCGGCAGTCGTTACGGGTGGTCAGAAAGTGTGACAACCAGTCTTACCAAGGGGTATCATATTACCCAGTAACTCGGTTGTGGAGGTCAGATAGGCAGTCGCGCCATGTAAAATACTGGTATTCAGCTGCATCCGGTTAGACTGGAAGCCGACCCCAACATAGTTGGGAAAAGGCTAGGCAGATGATGTTTTTTAAATGTTATTGGGCACTTTCGGAGTTGCAATACAGATACAACTGTTAGAAGTCGTTATATTCAAATCCATTTTGTTTTCTAGATATAGACTTGTAAATACATAATAAGTAAAAGGCCTACGCAGACCGGGACGGCATGGCAAGGGATTTAAAATTTTACTAATGGACATTCAAACGTATCGATATAGAAATACGACATAAATTGCTATGCCTTAAAATGATGCCGTGGCATCGAAAGGGATTTCATTGCACGGCATTGAAAGACGCGCCACGGGCTCCCGTGGTGGGATGCCGTGGCGTACTGCGGTAGGCAACGGCATGCCAAGGACTCCAGAGCTCGTTTTGACATACCGCGGAGTAACATCAACACTCGATCATACGCAACTGAAGACTAAAAGTGTATCGGGCAGCAGAAGCTGCCAAGGCGTGCTTTGTCGTGCCGCGACACGCCGTGGCATGCCGTGGCAAGGCGCTGGAATGCCACAGTATCTAAGCGGCTAATGTGCGCTGACTGACGGCAAAATCCCTTGCGATGCCGTCCTGGTCTGCGTAGGCCTAAAGTCCTCCAGACCGTGTTTCGGCGTCGGCGGCCAATCTCAACGGAGACTAGCCTTCGGCGCGGGAGTTATTAAGTATAGTGCACAAGTGTGCGCGCAGACACAGGTGCATTCCCTTTTCCCTCACTCTCATAGTCCGATGGGGCTGCAATCCGACACGACCGGAGAGAGATCAGGCGCAGGACCAACGGCTTAACGTGCTTTCCCAGGCACTGGGTTATCACACCGCCAACTTCCAAACTCCGGGCTGTTACAAAGAAATCCACCTAATAAGTACATCCTGTCTGGATATCAGGTTTTCGTCTCCACAGGACTGTCTTGCTGACCTTCTTCCGGTCCATGGTTTCAAGTCTTCAGACATGTTCGATATAGGGCACGATTTCAACACAAAACAGAAACACAAAGTTACCGGTAGATAGAGCATATGAATATTCACAAAACTCGCACATAGAACAGTTCACACAATAAAAAACTAGCGTAACTATAAACTAAACATCTTATACTTACTTACTTAATACGGATGGTGTTTGTTACTCTTTCACGCAAAAACTACTGAACGGATTTGGATGAAATTTGGCACATAGATGATTTATAACCAGGATTAACATATAGGATACTTTTTATCCCGATATTCCCACGGAATCGAAACTTATACGAGTGAAACAACGGGGCACAGCTAGTAGGACAATAAACTAAACTGATTATGGCAGAAACGGCTGCGCGATTGGACATACCCGCTCGCAATGATATTTCAATATATCGCAGTTACAGAGAACTCTCCGAATTAGCACATTAAATATTTTTTCCAGAAATCATTTGAAAATAATGTATCAGTGTTAGTCTTTTCTTAAATTAAATTAACCCATCCATGTCCGCCTCACAATGTAGCTATAGAACTCAATGCTGATGTGAATAGAAGATTGAATACCGATTACTGTATCATACAAATGTATCTTGTCATGGTGATTGATCGTCTTTTGTTGAAGCCGAGGACTTATGTCATTGTGTATTAGACTTCGTGGGGATTCATTATTTGCAATCATTTCGCGATTACTATTATAGATTACTGTCGATAAAACTGTCTTATTATCTTGTATGAAGATTGGTGGTGATAAGGTATTATTATTATTTTACGTACATGTTTAGTGGTTTAGTTATTAGATGCATCTTCTTTTTAGCGTATCGATGGCAAAAAGTTCAAACATTTTTGGCCCAAAATTCAGCTGTGGGAACTCCGCTCACTGACACGGTCATAACACCATTAAGTGCACAAGTGACGCTGCGGAAGTAATTTGTGCTATTAGAACACAAATCGTATCAGCATCAATAGTTTATCGATGATTTTAGATTTTATAAACATGACTATACTCAAAAAGCTTCGCAACAAGTTTTAATAAAGACACTACTAAAGATCTTCATATGTCAGAATAGTCAGTGGCGAACAAAGATTCGAGATAAAGGCGTCGAATTTACTAGCACTGAATACATTACTATCTTATCAATACGTCATCTTAATTTATTCTCAAGACATTATGATATTAGCGAATTATTAGGTCGCCGATTAATAGTTTTTATTGCTGACCCGTCAATAGTTCATTATTTCGCCATTGTCCAAAACAATTCGACATGGAATCGTACTTATTATTTTATTGTATTTTAAGAATGTCAAAAATGTGGCACATTTTTTGTCTTCAAAGTTCTTTTGTGTAAAAGGTGAGGGTCGTCAACACTGTCTAGTATTAGATGACTATCATAAATATCAATAATCGATAGTAGGTATGTACAAGAAAACCGCAAGTGATTTTTATTGCCAACAAGATCGGTACCTATGGTTCTAAGTTTTACATTTATATGGTTATACGATAGAATCAAGAGAAGAAGTCTCTGCTAGTTCCATTATGAGTAGAAATAATGTATTGGACTGACCCTTTTCACCTTGAATTTTCAGCGATCGATCCCTTGTATACAGCAGCAGCCAGCAGATAGCAGCCAGCAGATAGCAGCCAGCAGATAGCAGCCACGGCAGGTGCCCAAAGGCAGTGGTAAAAAGTTTCATCAGGTAGGCTGTTTGCTTAATCAGTAGTTAAATATTCCCACTACTGGGACACAGACCTCCTCTCGGTAAAAGGGAGTGGGCCGTAATCCACCACGCGGGACCAGTGCGGGTTGATATATATCACATGTCTTCGAATTTTTAGTTCTAGGAAAGCCGGTATCCTCACGATGTTTTCCTTTACCGTTTTGAGAGCAGTGGTGATGAAATAATTTACCCAAGGTAAAGCGCCTATATAGGTTCGAACCTATGAACTACGACTGATAAGTCGCGGCCGTTACCGCTAAGCCACCACTGCTCTGACCCCCGATTCATCTCCTCACTCAAGCTGTTTAGCTGTTAACCAATCTCGACTAACCTGGAACATTCTTTTCACGAGAGATTCGCTTGAAGGTCGTGAACATATTCGACAGATGCGTCTTCTGCCGAAACAGAAAACGTATATAACTCTCTTTTATAAAAATAGATACTAGTATTTTGTCACTTTATAACAAGACACTAAGCCAAGCAACGTGTAAGGCGTATATCAAGATATTAGCCACGGTTTAAATTATTAACGAGGCAGAATTTATCTCAGACCCGTGCGAGAAAATGAAAGGCGAATGATATTTTACACATGTTTATAAATCCAGAGATATGGGAATAATACTTCACACACTAAACAGCTAAGCGATTAGTGGGTGAATGAAGTTTCTTTTCGAATTTAAGGAAATTAACTATCTTTACCGTTTTGACAGCAGTGATTATGTCTTTTCCGTTTTGAGAGCAGTGGTGAAAATAATTTCCACTGTGTCCCAGTAGTGGGAAACATTATGTGTTAGGGACTGTTGACCTGACAACAAGGCGATTCATACTGAAATGATGACCGATAGAGATGTGACATGAAGACATATTGCGACAATCCCTAATAAATTAGGAACGGGTCTGAAGGATAATGTTGATGATGATAGTATGTATACGTTGTTTGTGTCCCAATAGATTTGCATATGTCCCAGTGACCTTCAGGATCCTTGAATTTTCATGCGCTTTATTTTGGGCTCTTCCTTAACGCATTGAGAGTAAACACTCCTTTTAGAAAGCCTGCCGATCCTGCGGTCGGGGAATGTCCCGCCAAATGGTACAAATCATTCTGTCACAGGAACTAATATCTATGATTTTCATCAGCCAAAAGAGTTATTTCAACAATATGGAAAGCTACATCCCGTAATTGCCTCATAATTGCTTTATAACGTAAAAGTACCAACTTCAATAGTTTATGATAGTCAGCTTATGGTCAGGTTATAAGAAAGGGGTGACTTTAGTACCAATAAATGGGAAACAGACCATCAACCTGTCAAAGCCTAATAAAATTATGAATATGTATTTAGATTTAAATAGTCTGCGCTTCGTAGTGTTGATAGCCTAAGTGGGTAACGTATGATAATGAATGAATATGAATTTACAATTAGAATTGAAGAAATTGATAATGAATATGGAATCAAAGATGTTGCTGATTGTATGAATGACTCACTTGGAGTTTTAGATGCATTTGATACTTTCATCTAACTACAACCTGCTATGTCAATCAAAGTTTGTGAAGCTAATCACAGTATTCAAATAAGAAATAAACGTGCTGTGCCATATAATCACAATTTTGCATCAAGGCACAAATTTCTCTTTGCGAAATGTGAATTTTGATAGGCACCAAGCCTAATAGCACATAGCAATATGTATTGTTCCCGAAGATATCATCTCCAGCACTTTGGCAGACAAGATGAATGTTGTAATACGCATTGACGCATGCCGATTAGTGCCGAAACAACCCGAGATAAAACGATCCCACACGATGACCTTACACACATTTCATTCATCATCTCCGTACCAAGTTAATTCAGTCAGCTCAATCGGTTCGAAAATTTGGTATGTATGTAGGCAGACTTTCTCCGGGTGAAATGGGTGTGAAGAGAGGGGGACGCGACCTTGTTAGAGGGAGGTTGGCTTGGCACCTGCGCAGTATCCACTTGTCACTCTCCCACCGCCGCGTGCGCACCGCCGCGTCCGAACAACCACGCGACTCACGCGCACGTGCGCTTTACTTTTACAACTTTTTTTTTTTTCGAAAAAAAATCTGTGGAACGTTTTTGTGTGCGAACAGTGTTGTGATTGGAACATTGCTTGACTTTTCGTTTGCTGTTTGCCGGTTTTGTGTTTCGAAGACTACGGTATGTTTGTTGATGATACTTAATTATTTTATAGTTACGACCGTTATTTAAGGGGATAGGCAGTGGCCTCATCCTCCAATTCGGCGATGGTGGTAATCTTCCCAATGTGTTTGGGTGTGTGCCTAACAGCAGTTGCCTGGATGCTAATGACTTCCTATCTACATTGCCCTGGATTTTTACCCGTGATCTCTCGATAGCTGCTCTTGCAGCTCTTGGACCAATGTGTTGTTATATTATAATTCTGTGACCTATGACCTACGATTCGCAATCATTCCAAAGATTATGCGAAATTGGCAAATAACAGACATTGTCCTATTGCCTATGCCTATGCCTTGTGGCTATGCAAATGGCTCGGAACAGAAAGCACGAAACACAAGTCAAAATATTCATGAGACAGAACTTAACTAGCTCATTAAAGTATGGCATATGGAGGGCGGTGAACATTGGAACAATATAGCCGTTAAACTTTACGCCATCAGTCGATGGCATTGTTAGATAATTTGTCGATACTATAAATCCAGGAATCTTGCTTTATAACAACCTGTTAAATGATGTAATAATCGGATTTTATAGCAAGCAATAAATAACGCTCAAAGTAAAATTACATATTTATAGATAACAACACATTATTGCGTTGTTTTCCATAAAAATATAATTTTACTTTTGTGAAGAAATAACTTATGCCGATTTTTTTGTATAAAATCTTGAAAGACTGGCGGTATTTAGGTCATGGCTCAAACCTTCTCTTTTGATATGATAATTAGATCGTTCCTGGTGTGTTAATGAATATAGTGAAGAAATTAAAGAAAAGAAAGATTATACAACTTACCTACAGGCGTAAAACTACATAGTAGCATTAGAAATTAGCTTAATTAATCATTCCGAGAAAAAAAAACGTTGTATCAAAACTTACAAGCAACCGAAATCCGGACATCTGTAAGAATTTTCTCATGTCATGACTTGTAAATTGCTCATCTTGCAAAGGAAATTCGTTCGTCCGCTTACTAGGATGACATCCTTCATCGAGGTTTCTTTCGTTGACCTAGTTTTTACTATTTCTACATACTTCGTAATACTAGAAAGAACATGAACTTAGTTAATTATTGTGTCATGTGATTTTCTTAGCAGTTCCTGTCCTGCTGTGTTCAGGTGTTTGGTTGAAGGCACGATTACATTATCACAAAATGATGAAACTGAAACTGATGATGTAAACTCAAGCTGATGTATAGTTTTTCAAAATATTTATGCCTAAGTAGAAATAATAAAGCCAGGGAACACAAGATAAGATTACCTACGAAAAATCGTAGACAAACAATAAGTATTGACAATGAAAAATTCGCATGACTGCCTAACTCAAGTACAACTATATAGGTTTCCAAAAGAAAAGGGGATGTTAGCAATATTTTTACGATAATCATAGATAAACTTGTTGGTATTAGTCTAGTGCAGAACTATCGAAGCTACGAGAAAACTTGACATTGTCGATGAAAATTTCGCTTACCTTCCAAAAGAAAAGCGGATATAAATAATAGAAAAAAAGGCAAAGGAATAAAATACGGTGTTACGAAAATCGTATATAAACTAACTAGAACGAAACTAAAACATGAAATTGGTGAAGAAAGCTTTGCTCAACGACGGTTTTCCAAAAGGAAAGTGAAATTTAATAATAGAAATAGCCAAAGGGATACACAGTGTTACGATAATCGTACATAAAGTTGTACTAATCTGAAGCGAAACATTGACTTTACCTGAACATTACTCAAGTTCTATGGTAGAATTCAAAAGAGGACAACAGTTTTCTAAAAGAAAAGCATATATTAATAATAAAAACAAAGCCAAACGTCTTGTATTAATATTCTAATGGGGACAACAGTTTTCCTAAAGAAAATAAGATAGTAGTAAATTGAGACACAGGCAAAGAAATAAAACACAGTCTTACGATAATCCAACACAAACTTCTAATTTCTACTAATAGTCTGTTAAGAAACGATGGGTGGACTGTGTGAAAGATGACATGGCTGGAAGGTGATTACCGAGATGACTACTAATAGAGAGATTTGGAAGAAAGAGACATGGTTGCGCTGAACCCAAACGGGGTACGTGCAGGAGCATGATGAGTCTGATACGAAACCATCTATAATACCTTGTACTAGTATTTCATAGTTTTCCAAAAGAAAAGCTGATATTAATAATAGAAACACAGGCCATATAAAACACAGTGTTACGCTAATCGTACACAAACTTGTACTAGTCTGGTGCGGAACTGCAGTATTCAGAGCGGATCGCCGATGTGGGCCGGTCAGGTGGCCGCCCTCTGACGGAAATCTCATTCTATGTTACGTTGTGGTGAAAGATAACTTTTATGTTTTTGATGACATTACATTTTTATGTTTCCAGGTGGTTTTAAGTTTTTAAGGTAAAATATAATAGCAATCGCGTGCTTACAAATTTTTGGCATTTATACTCCGAAGTGCCAAGGTTGTTTGAGATAAAAAAATAATTGTCATAACATTAGGGTAAAAGTGAAATTTTGCAGGAACATACATTATGTACGGATGAGAAGATCGACGTTAGGTAGACCATCAGAGAACAGGCATTCAAAATCATCTTCTCAAATGTAGGTCAAAACAAAAACAACGGTTTTAAGAAATCTCTACAAATACAGAAATACAATGAATTCACAAACCGTATTAATAGCCATCCAATCGCATTATTTATCGTTGCTCCCGTCAACGGTACAGCACAGTTCCGTTCCGCGCTTGCGCGTTGTGTAAACAGCGCAGACTGGTAGCACGCGACTTGGCACGACCTTGACATTGGCCCACCAGGGCGTTTACTCCAAAGTCTTGAGACATTAGGTCGTCTTTTGTTTAGGTTCAATGGATTACCACTTTTGGCAGATTGTGAAACTGCAGAGGCGTTCAATTGTTTTCGTCGAGTAGTATACCTAAAGCTTCAGCTTCTTCGTCTTATAATATGGGGCGTCAAAAAAATCTGTCACATTCACTAGTATTTGACATTAAAAGCTGTCAAAAAAGGCTCTCTATTTGGACAGTCCTTATTGTGTGACCGTTCACTACTTTCTTAGGAAACCAAATCTTAAGCCTGATCTTTAGGGTCTTCTCGATTGGTTATTCATTTTGATGATGATTTTCAGATTTAATGCTACTTACTACTGATAGCACGGCTCCGTTCCGCGCTTGCGCGTTGCGTAAACGGCGCGGACGCTGCATTGGAAGCACGCGACCTTGACATTGACCACTAAAGCGTTTAGTCCAAAAAGTCTTGAGGCAGTGGGTCATCTTTTGTTTTAGGAATGAATGGATCACTAATTTTGGACGATTTTGTAACTGAGATGACGGTAGTATTGTCTGTGACTATCTACTCTATTTGGGGAGCAACTTCTAGATTTATTTGAACATTATATAAAAGAGAAATTACTATTTTTATAAGCTAACACTAATATATATATATATTTACAAGTATATAATAAAAAAATAAGAAAAAGGCAGGAGATTAATTTTTTATAATGATGATAAAACGAAGTACATGATTTCCTTTTGTTTTACATAGTTCTCACAATATATAGAAGCAATAAGAATAGTGTACCCAGGATTTGTAATATCTTGATTTTGAATGTCCTTGGAGTTCCTTGCCCTTTCTTCTCCATACAGATTTACGCTAGTTTCAACATTCTGACCAACTGACTAACTCCTAGACAATTCAATGGTGCCTATAAATTAATTGATTGCAATAAATGCATTGAGTTTGAGTTTTAAGTAGCATTAAATCTGTAATTAATTACGGTTGTTAATAAACTTAGTAATTTTATGAGTAGATACGCCGATAGTTACAGCAATGAATGTCTTTAGGTCAAGCGGGGTTATTTCAATTGTATTAAACTGTTAACCAGGCAGCAATGATGAAGAAAAATATTAAAGAAAGCTTCTTAAGACGTACGGTCACCAAAGCAGATAAGTAACCAGAGTCGTCGGATATAGTTAAGTTTAGTAAGAAACCGAAGAATTTTTTCTAATAAAATGTAACTTAATTAATAAAAAAACAGTTCATTTATCAAATTAAATTTCATTCGAAACCATCCATCGGTTTCTTACTAAACTTCAACTATATCCGACGACCCTGGTTACTTATCTCCTTTGGTGACTGTACATAAGGAGCAGGATTTTCTATTCTTTCCCAAACATCAAAATGTATTTTCATCAGTCTTTTCATTTAAATATAACGCCTTAATTTATGTTCACGTTATTAAAATATATGAGAGATCCTCTATCCTTTATATCCAACGTGGAAAGTGTTGGATCGTTCATATTTTTCCCTTTCAGCCGACGACAAAAATAATGAGGTGCTTTTTACGAAATTATGTTCGCAATCTAGGAATGGTGTTACTTTATAACGAAGTTCGGTTTCTTCGATGCTTGGATATTTACTAAATACGTATTTAAATGGTTTAATTAAGCCATTTTGTGATGTTATGAGATGTTGTAAACAAGAAAATTCATGTAATAACTTGAGACTGAAAACTTTCTCCTCATGTTATTAAAGCTGGAAAATTAATTAATATATTTTGGAGCTTTGGTTTATTTTAATCTCACACAGCCAACATCATTAACGCAATAAACCGGAAATTAAAAGAAGAAAAGTTAGGAGTAATTATAAGTATCCACGATTAGGAATAATTATTATTATGTGGATAACGGTGCTGGTTGCGTTATTACCTAAATGTTCTAAAATCAATCTGTACTAGTATTAAGTATTATTACGCAATTGTTTGTTGTCCGGAAGAAATAAAAAAAATAAAAAACAAAACATCAATGTCGTCTTCCAGAGTCTATTAGGGTAACTGTCTATCACAGTTCATATTCTTACTTCTAAAAATATCATACTAAGCGCCTAATTTCTAATACATACCTTCTATGTTTTTGCAAAAAAATGCATTACACAGACGCCTGTATTCCTCGAAGGATTAAACAGAGGTGTGCCTATAGCAGGGATGTGACGGACATACGTATCTGCATCCGCAACTGCGAAGCGTTCGCATAAATTTTGATACGAAAAACATTCGCTTCCTCAACTTTTGATTTCAAGCGCACCCTCATCCGCATAGACCCTTTAGTATATTGAATAATTCACACTCTTTATCTAAACAACATAATTAAATAAGAACTCACAATTTCACCGCGAATGCCACGGTCAATTTCACAGGGGCAATCGGTTCGATATTAGTTCATCGAACATTTTACTGCGTCGTTCATTCAATCGATTGCGTGAAGTGTTTGTGACGAATCTTTTTACTCTAGTTCTGCGTGTAAACGAATTTGTGTAGTGGTACAATTGAATAATGGCAGGTATTACGTTGGCCAGTAAAACAGTAGTGGTCTACTATTTCACTACTTTGAGATTTACATAATTGGAACAAGGATAGATTTTGTCTGTATCTTTAATTAATTTCATGTTTATTTTATCCTGACTTTTTATACTTTGCACAAGTCTTGTCAACTCGCTTTCTATTTTAATTACCTTTATTCATCATTATCATCATTCTTCTCCGCCCTTATCCCAATTTGGGATCAGCGCAAAATGTCTTCTTCTTCCATACTTTTCTCTCTCGACTCTCTTTCTTGCCATTTTAATTAGATAATGAAACAAACAAAGACATTAAGAATACTATAGATTTATTATTTTTCCAAAATAAAATTGAGATCAACATTTATCCAATTCGTGTGTCATGTGATGAATTAAACGCTTCATAGTATAGTAACCTCGCTCGTAATCAAAACTTAATATTATAAAGAGAAAATATTTTATTTATTGTATGTTTGTTTGTTACGCCTTCACGCTAAAATGACCGAACGGATTTGCATAAAATTTGGCAAATAGATAGACCATGACCGGATTAGGATATGGAATACTTTTTATCCCGATATTCTCGGGTAATAGAGACTTATTTGGATGAAACCGAGCTAGTAATAAATAATGATGTGAACAAGATATGCAGAACCCTACATACTCATTTGTATTTAATATCACACAAAGGATAATAAGCAACTACTTACCTGAAGTTACTACATAAGTTATGCTCTTACTCACTTGAAAGAACGTACACAGAACATTCACAGCTTCATACTTTACTCACGTCCAACCATTACAATTGACAACTTAGTCAAACAATGGGATATTAAGCATTGCCTTATATTCAGAGAAAGTTGTTTTCAAAATGTCGGCTGAAAGTGTTCGTGAAAAATAAGTTGAAACGAGTCGAGAAGTGAAGGGAAGGGTTCAGATCTTGAGACCATTGCTCTTTAATCTGATTAAAATAATAACGAAGTTTTAGTTGAGTTGTTTTATTATTCGGTAATTTATTATTTCATATATATTCATACTTTAAGTACACAAATGTATAGTACCGGACTTAACGTCATAGGCATTTCCTACCAGTCAACCTTTGGGCGATGCAGAGACAAACTGTGGTAGGTGCAACAACAGAAAATTGTGAAATAAATATTTATTTCAACATAAACCTATATAAAAATATTATAAGAAAATGATAAATAAATTAACTAATTAGGTAACTTTTGGTCATCATGGTTTATAGACGTTTTCGAATTAAATGTAAGTAGAAATAATAGATTATCAGTGTAGATAGTAATTTTATTGACTAACATTGGCAATATCAATAAATGCAATCTAGTTGGTCGATATATCGTGGTTTACTTATATTAGTAACGAGGGAATGGTTTAACGAGCTTCGGGGCCTAGGGACGTCTCTGCCTGCCTGGTTTAGCTTATTTTGTCCTCCAAAAAATATGTAAAGATAGAAGAGGTATATTATTAATTTACGGGATTTTCTCAATTTTCGTATGTTATTTAATAAGTAGGTTACTGAATAATCTTGAGAAAATCCCGTAAATAAATAATATACCTCTTCTATCGTTATATATTTTTCTCTATGAAGTGTTTTGTGAGTACATAAATACTTAATTTAAAATTAGTGCAGCATTAAAGTACCTTATTTCTTAAAAGTTTCCCTTAATCATAGTTTCGATCAATAACGCGTTCTTTGAAGTCGAATTCTAACCAAGCAGCTTTAATGAACTCATTATGTAAAACAATTTTGTACTTTAAATCTCTCTTTCTTTTTTATCTTTTTTTTTAATCTTTTTCGTACAGTTTTTCATTGAGATTTTATATTTTATCTTTATGTGCATGTGCATATACCAAATATGTCTTTAATTTTTGTATTTGGTTTTAAACCCTCTAAAATAAGTAAATAAATAACTTAAATGAAGTGTATCCTCACTGCCAACAACACAACCTGCATTAACACTATTTCTAATCTGTAAACAGATCACAAACCCTTAAACGAAACTTAACACTACTAACCAGCATAATTACAATAAGGCACAGGTTCTCTAATTAAGTAAACAGGAAACGTCTCGTGCGTCGGTATTCGTTTAATCACAGTTTAATAGTTACGTTAATGGGTGAAACTCATCTCCGCACTGACCGACCCATCTGTTTTTGTTTAGTTCGTCTGCGTCCGCACTTTCCCCGTTTAGATACAGTTAAATAGGATACGATTTCAGTTGGATATGTTTATCGTGATCTTTGAGGAGTACACGATTTTGATTGGACAATATTGTTGATGATCAGACGATAAGCATTTATTGATCCTCCGTCAGCATCTCTCGTTTTGGAGCCGATGATTTTGAAAGATTGCATAAAACCATGAGGAGCAGCGATGACCGACCTATCTATTTTTTTGTCGTCTGCTTCCATACTTTCCTCGTTCATAGGATAACATTCATGTTGGTTCTCTCATGATACGTGGTCTTTGCGGACACGATTTTGCTTGGATTATATTTTAGCTGGTTAGCCAATGGGCATTACCTGAGTCTTTTTTTGTGTCGTGGACTAAGGTTTGCTTTTTATCTGTCTTTATTTAGTCCGTCTCCGTCCACACTTTCCCCGTTTAGATACGGATTAATTGGATACGATTTAAGTTGGTTATAAACATGTTCAATCCGACTTAATCAATCGCGTCGTGATCTCTGAGAGGTAAAGAAGTGTAAGTACAGTTGCACGATTTTGATTTGACGATATTTTAGTTTTTCAGCCAATTATCTGTTACTTCGTCGAGCGTAGTGACAATATTATGTCCTGTTTTGGAGCGTAGGGCTTTAAAAGACTAGCTCTTTAAACCCACTTGGATGGTTCAAAGAGCTAGACCCCCTGTCCAGCTTATTGAAACTATTATCTTCTTTTTAGCTGCCAAGAACTTTGAAAGATTGGGTAAAACCATGTGAGCCGGTCCTGACCGACCTATCTGTTTTGGTTTGATCCGTTAGATACTTACCGATTAATTGGATTTATTTGATTGATTGAAGCTGGATAATTTTATCGTGATGTTTCAAGAGTAAAGTGTAACGTGTAAACAGGTAGGATACAGTCGCACAATTTTTACTAGAAGATATTTTTGCTGGCCAGCCAACGAGCAAGCCATTTATTGGACGATGCAGCGATGGTCTAGTTAAGAACTTGTAGTTTTACAGCGCCAAGGAATTATAAACTACGAAAAACTCTACGATTGGCACTTAGATTCTAACTGCAGATAATGTGATTTAGGATGAAGTGTGAAGAAAATATTGTCACAAACCCAGCCCAGTGGACAATATTAAACTAACCCCTTTATAGAAAAAATCATTGAGCCATGAGCGATTATGATGGACATATTATTCAAGATTTTTAAAACTGTTTGGCTGTTCTGACTTTTCCATCTATTTTAGGTTTATAGAAAAAAACACGGTCGTCGTCTCTCTAATGAAAGCAGCCCTTTGAAAGCAGTTACTATCAAACATGACAACTATGAACCCAGCATGACGTCCGATATTAGCTCCTGTATCCTAAAGGCTAGCTTTTGACGCCAGTCTTGCATGGAAATGAAGCCATTTACATATTTTGACAAGGGTCATATTTTTCATTTTTTAGGCAACTTAATTACTGTTATACTTTATCACAGATTTGACACTACAATGAATGAATATTTAATAAACTCATTACTATTACTTACATTCTGATTTACTGAACCATAAATCACAGAGCAATGTCGACTTTTTAAACGACCTCCATCTTTATATTCAATTCAACCGAACTTTCTCTAGTTAGGGACTGATTAATTGAATTCAATTTATTTGAATTTTATTTAGTCGTTATCTAAAGGGCTAAGGTTTCCTGTACGTTCAATTATTATGCCGCCGGGTAATCGAATAATTACATCGATTATCCGTGAACTACGAGATTCTATTTTTTTCGATTACCTGTGTTGTGGTGGGTATTTTATTGATATTTTTAATCTGATCGTTAATTTTGATCCTTCAATAATTTGTAAACGCAATAATATTTCAAAATTTTACAAAGCTATTGCAAGTTTATTATTTTAAGATGTAAAGAAATGAATAGAAAAAGATGATAATTAATAAAATGGCTGTCCTCTTTCCTGTGAGAACTGACGTATAGCTCAATAAAGAAATGAAGCATTGAGGAGACCACCCAGATTTTCCTATATCCCAAACCACTCGACCATAGAAGCAAAAACTGCCTTATTTAACTAACAAAAAGCTAGAAAACCCAATAATATTGACCGCACATACTAAGATAAACTTTTCAATTATTTTTTACTCAACAATTTTTTTCTACAGTTACAAAGTCAATGCGAACAAAAACCTCTTCATTACCCCTGTGGCTGTTATATCATTCCACGAATCCCTAACTAATCCGATTAATGGAGAAACTAGATAGTAAAAGTTCTTCTTCCATACATAATAGGAACGTTCATACAAGCTTTTTGCTGCCGTGGGAAGACCGTTTTAAATTAATTTCTATTTAATGTTGGGAGCCAACTTGTATTATATTTGTTGGTTGTAAAATGGAAAGTAGTGGAGCAACTATTTAAGTTATTGATCTACAAAGCAATTAAGTTATTTTTTACTGCTTCACGCTCGATTTCCTTGCTTGAGTGATAAGTGTCGGTTTTCAAGTCTTGATTTTATAACTAGTACTTAAATGCTAATGGCTTCTTGTGAGGAAGTGTCTTACACCTTATAAAAGGTTTAATTGGATATCGCAATCACGTCATCATAATATAATATTATATATTTACAGCAGTCTCACTTTTCACGGCACATTACGGCACAGAGGGATGATTATCTATTGTTTTTAAATACCTTTATAATCTCTCACATGACATTAACATTTTTTTTAATCACTATCGCTCTATTGTACCAATTCGACTTTTCAGAATCTTCAACATGGACGTGTTGACTTGGGATAGCGTTCATTCGGGATAGAGTGATTCGGGATTTCGAGTTTCGGCCTAACGTATAAGAGTTGTTTTGGACTAGTTATTATTTTCAGAATATTGAGCCTCTAGTTTTATGTAGCGACGTAGTACGAGTAATTTAGCTAAGAACTACCTACTCTCCAACTCTCTTTGCAACATTACTATACACTGCCGAGCAATGAAAAAGTTCCACCCACAAAATGCCGGCAAACACCTTAATATCTCCTAAGACATATAATTTAAAATTTGAACACAATATTTACGTTTTTAGTTGGTAATATTCTGATGCGCTGTTAAATGAACTTTAATATTGCAGACGGCGTCATTAAGTTAGCCTTTCCCGTTTAGGAGTAATTTGGTGCTATGTCACTGGAACTTTTTCATTGCTCGCGAGTGTATTTACAACATTCTCCCTAGCTTCTTCTTCCTGGCCTTGTTACATTGGGTCCGCGCAACACGTTTTAGCTTCCAAGCTTTGTAGTCATCCTCTGCAACATGACTAAGCTAATTCCGACCGCCCCCGGCAATCAATAAGTAAGCGCATTTCAAAACTATTCATTATCATCCAACGTGCCGATGAATAATTATTTTTATGTGCGACTAAACAATCACTACGGTGTTACAAAAAAACGGGTTGCACTCCGTGAGTGCCGGCAGAAGTAAAAACTTGAATATTAACGTTGTGCATTTTTGATATTTTGGAATGCGTTCTACTCTCCCTCCGTCTTACGAATTTTCGATTAGGTCACGTGTCCTGACGCGAGTTTAACATTTTTTACCCATCACAAAAAGTGCACAACGCCGCTCAAGAAGTTTTCACTTCAAAAATTACTGTTTACGAGTATATTTTCAAGACTTTTTTGGCAAAGATGTGGGCATTATAGGGAGCAAAATAAATTGGGGAGTCTCCACAATTTATTTTGCCCAGCAGGGTAACGCATTAACAGTACCAATAGCTTTCATTTTGAGAGTTCAACGATTTAAATTGTTGAGCAGACAGTCCTTCAAAATGGTTTAGGTTGTGATTGATAGTTTGTTACGCAATAAGGGTGCAGAACTGCGCCACAAAAGTTGGCCTAAAAATCAGGCAACATTAAATATACATTTTTGCTCTACCAATCGATTATGATTATTACTTACCTACTTATTCTAACCTGAAATACAGCCAAAAGCTCGCTTCCTTTGAATGTCGGTCGTTATCGACGAATATTGTGTATAAAGAGGACAAAACGCCCTCCAATACCCGCGGGACATTAAAATAAATGAATTATTCAATGAAAAAAGAACGCTATACCTATCCAATAATTTTGCAGTAAAACTTACGCCTCGAGAGAACATTTCAGTTCATCGTTTTATACGCAGGTTTGTTCAAAATTAAGCACAAAGCATTTATTGCCATAAAACCATTTACAGGCACTTTTGAATTGTCAAGGAGTCGGTCAGTCCTAAATATGAAGCTAGTTGCCCATTCCAAAGCGTAGTTGGTACGTTCAAGTCCACCAGGTAAATGGTAGCTCTATAGTATATAGTACTCATACCTGTGCTGTGCAATAGGCTAGCTGCCTAAAAAAATCTGATTAGTCCGTCAGTTAGATTATCAAAAAATATTGGACCTGTATTGTTTCTTTTGTCAATTATATAAAAAATGATGAAGATATCGCCCGTTAAAGTTCCGCGTGACGTCACGCCTTGCTACACTTTTTAGCATGGCGTGACGTCACGACCCCCTACTCCCAAATTTTGGCGCGCTTTATCTTTGTCATTTTTTGTTTGATTAACAAAAGAAAAAATACGTGTCCATTATTTTTCGATAATCTAACTGACGGACTAAATATAATAATTATTTTTTTTCCCAGGAATCTACCCTATTACATACATAACACAAAGGAGATTGGGTTTATACGATGCAAAGATTCTACACTCTTACAATTAATTCATAGTACATTATCGTCATCCTATAACTGTCTACCACAAAAAATGGGCCTCTTATAAAGCCATAAACATAAATAACTAAAAATAAAACAACACCGTGTATATTAAAATGAAGACGTCTAGCTAGAATGGAACCAGTATAGAGAAAGTTCATGTTGTCTGGGGTCAACTTACCACGGACTCACATACCATCGGTGTTAATAGATTGTGTTTATAGGTGACCGACGATTTATCACAATCATTTACATATAAAAATAACGATAATTTGTTGTACGATACATTTGGTATAATTAGAGGGTAGGTGATAAGTTAATTGGGTACACGCAAAGATGGTTGTGGGTTTAATGTATGAGTTGTTGGAATCGGTTTAGTTATTTCTACGGTAATAAACATATTTAGGAACTAGCACAGAACTGCGATAAAAGTGACGTCGTCAGGCAAATACCACATAGGTTTTGCATCGAAAAGGTTGGCGAAATTTTTCGTCAGTTATAAAAAAAAATGTTGCTATTCCATACATTTGGCCTGGTAGGTATTGCACTTTTCTATGAAACAGAAGATTCTTTTTTGATATCTGACGAAACATTTCTACGCTATGGGGTCTAAAGTCATGTGCTGAATCCATGGTTACAGTTTGCGCGTCGATGTCCCTGCCACCCTGTATTTATAGATGTCATCATCATTTCAGCACGGTATCATCCACTGCTGGATATAGTCCTCCCATTTCTTCTGCCATACTTCCCGGTTCCATGCTTCCCTCATCCAGGTGTTTCCCGCGATTAACGATATCGTCAACCCAACGCGCTTTTGGACAACCTTGGTTACTTTAGGTATAGATATCATTATATATTATAGAAATAAGGCCAATTCACTCGTTATCGGCTCGTGTAAGAGCTATTAGCGGCAGACGCGGCGTCTGTGACCTTTATGTAAATTGCACCCAATGATTCTTACTTCCGCTATCGTGAGAATTCGAGATGATGTGTGTGCATGATAACGTAGATAGAGCTTTCATTCTATTGTGTATTTTGATTAACTTTAAAAGTGAGATTTTTTTTACCAAAAGTAAAAATCTAATAATGTATTTCAAGTAGGCCATACAAGGCACTTTTGGACGTCAAAATTTACAACAAAATATAATTGTCTTTAGGTGACCCCTCTAAAAGGTATTTTTTGATTTAGAAGAAGCAACCCGAAAGCTTTTTCAGTGTTAATAATGTAACCTAGCTGTAGGTAGTATTTTAAGCAACTTGTATTTATTAAACTTTTCGCACAAAAAGGTACAAAGGTGGACTTAATGCCTTTTTTTTTTTTTTTGAGGATGGGAAATCATCAAATGACTCCTCCCGCTCTGGGTGGAGCAGGAGGGAGTGTCAGACTCTTACTGACTAAAACCCACCCGTGTTCCTTCCTTAGCCCTTTATGTTCCAGGGCAGCGGTAACCCTTTCGGACAATCCCGCTACCCTGGCAGGCTTCGGCCCTATGGGGCCCCGTCACTCATGCTGACATCTCTTTGAGGCGCGCGTGGAACACAACACGCCGTCCGGCACGGGCCTGGTCCTGATCGGAAGGTGAGTTACCCATTACTCACCGCCCGCAGGCCCGCGCCTACGGTGGCCGGGAGTCGTCACGCGGCTCCCGACGCCCGGAGCGTCTCCCGCGGCGACTGAGGCGTGGGGTGCGCAAGGCGCGTTCTCTCGCCCACCCCGCCACCTCCTTTGCTAGCATGACTGCTTCGCAGAAGGAGGTGACTGCCTGCCACTCCCTCTCGCCCCGGACCATGGCTTGAACCAGGGCCGGACGCGAGAGGTCGCCGCCGCTGCCGATCGCCTCTACGAGGACACGGCGGTGCTCTGCCCAAGCAGGGCAGACCTCCACCGTGTGCTCCACCGTGTCCTCTGGGCGATCCTGACAGTGGTGACACCCGGGCGTCTCCTCCCGCCTGATTATGTGCAGGAACCTCCCGAAACATCCGTGTCCGGAGAGGACCTGCGTCAGGCGGTAGGTGAGAACGCCGTGACGTCTCTCTAGCCATTCCTCAAAGAGGGGTCTTACCGCCGCTATCGTGGCGTGCCCTGGACTTAATGCCTTAGGCATTCTCTACCAGTCGACCAAGGGTGGTAAAGAGATTAGATGGCAGGTGCTTTGGTTGAGAGGGACAATAATAATAATAAAAAATAAAAAAAAAAACTCTTAAAACTAGGTACACAAATACATAAATCACTCACCTCAACTTCTTAGTAACCTGTGAACCTGCTTACTGTCCTACCTGGACAATGAAATGTTCTATTTCTATCTTCCTGAACTAATCCAAAGGAGTGTAACAGGCTCTATAAAAAGACTCAAAAGAAATTACGCCAAGTTAAACAAACACAATTGGCAAATCCACAAACCTAACAAAAAAACCATCACCAATTCGCACAAAAACAGCATTACATTGCGATTTTCACATTCCAATACAAAAAAAATACGTCTGCAAAAAACACAATGAAAATCGAATTGGGATGTCCTATCAATGTCCACACTAGAAAGGTTTTAAGCGAAAACGAAGATAAAATAAACCTTTTTTCGATGTCAACGTCAATTCATTTCGTTTTCGACGTCATTCGCGTTAATTGGAACGGAATAGTGTTGTGTTTGTGCGGTATTTATGTCGATAGATAAACTCGATCGATGTATCGAAAAAAAATGTGTAGATTGTTGTACCGATTGTGCGTTGATGAGCAAGTTGACATTTTGACAGGTCGGTATTGAATGTAAGGTGGCTATTCTGGTTTAGATCGGTTGATTGATTTCGAATGAATGAAATAGAATTTTTAAGTTCTTAGCTTTAGTTTTGATTTATTTGTGCTTGAGATCAAAAGCATTCAATCATTTATTTAAGTTCCTAATAAAGCTCACTATTGAATTGTATTGAGTATTGCGTCGAAAGCCATTACCGTCAAAACCCTTTCAGTGAAGTTCAGTGTTACCCCACGCGTTGATTCTTATCCGACTCAATGAAAGTTCAATGTTAATGTTAACTAACTGGCGGCTTTGTTACGTCAGTGATTGAAAGGACAATCGCTTACGGCCGGAACAGTGACGAAACGAGTCGATCGCGGCGTGGGCGCAGGCCACTGACAGCGAAAGTGTTATAATTTGCTCACTGACATTTCGGCAGCCTTTGCCGATGTCAATGTCGGGGTTGAATTTAAAAATATGGTCAATTTTGATGAATGATATTTGGTTTTCGTAAATATTTGATGTAGGCACTCATTAAGTACAGTTAATTTTGATCATGCAGTCAAGTAAAAGCAGCAGTGACACATAGGTAGTTGTAACAAAAACCAATTTATTTAATATCAACTTCACCTTATTAGTAGCACAAATAGTAAAATTATTATTCGCGTTGCGTTTATATAAAAGTAACGATACCTAGTATAAATCAATTCCTACTTTCCACAAAAAGTGTAAACACAAAAAGCGCAGCACGACAACCGCCTTCAAATTAAATCGAGTTTCTCAATGCACGAAACTTCAAAAAAGGCGAACATTTTTTACTAAAGGTGCCTGGGAACATATCTACAGGGAAAGCACGATCGAGGCAAGCCTCTAATTGACATTTACAAACGATCTTTTGTTCGCCGCGCAACTATCGATATTTCGAACAATGTGTGCACGTCATTATTCATTGTTTGATTTTACTATCTCTTAATTATTTTATCGTTTCGCACTCGTTTTCGCATGGAAGACGTATTGCTAATTAATTAGTAACAATAAGGTAGTTGATGAGTAAACTCTGCGTGATCGAAGCTTTTCTTCTGTCATTTGTCAGCAGTTTTTATCCATAGTTAATGAGTCGATCAATCAAACAACTCAGCCTACCGTGTTTCAATGCTGCTGGATAAATGTTCCTACATTAGTTGCGTCACTCTTTATCGATTATATGCGTATTACAGTGCGGCCGCTGAGAGAATGCGTGCCTGACATCTGTCAGTTTCATACTACTACTACGTGTTTTGCTTTGATCTTTATTTTGATTTTTAATTTGATCTTTATTAGCTACTTGAATTGTCGCACTGATAGGTGTGAGGAACGCATTCTTTCGCTGGCCAGACAGTAGGTTCAACGTCACATGCATTAGACTGAAGATCATGAGTTCAGAACAAGCCATATTGTGATATTTACTGGACCGATTAAGGCAATCATATCATTAAAATTTTCTTTCTAATAGAGTTTTCCGCTTTCCTCAATAGAATTGATCGTGCATGTGATCAATCTTGCTTAGTATTAGATATTGTATGGATAACATTTTATGGAAGTGTTTTATTATGATTGCGCGTTACACGTAATTTTTATTACTGTACGTTCCGGCAAAATGTGGGCATGAAGAAAAAAGCAATTGAACTTGGGATTGCGATGTTTTGTAAACTTTATTTAACTGCGAAGGTATAAAGTAATTTTTATTATCAGAGACATCATTATTCCAGTGATTGATTGATTGAACTTACAGTGATCATTATCGAAGAATATATCACATAATCAGCCTAGAATGTTCTACTGCTGGGACACAGGTCTCCTCTCTTCGAGACGGAGTGGGCTATTATAATCTACAACGCGGGCCTGTGCGGGTTGGCGTACGGCATTTAAAATATACTAAAATATAATTTCTCCTCATGTTTTATTCGGACGTTTGATTTAAGTTATCACCTTTCTAGTCTATTTATTATCAATCCGATTCGAAATTCTTTTAAATGTTGAGTGACTGCTTCATTATAAGCATGTATGTTGTAATGTCATGTATCTTGTCTGCCCGCCCAATCGATTAAAGGTGGGCCATGCGTACGCGCTGGTCAGCGGCGAGCTTTTGATAGTGATGTGCCATTTATTCGTAGTAAAACATCGATACATCGAAAAAATATTTTTTTGTAATTTGATATTCGTCGGATTCGAAAAATAGACTTGAAGTTTGTTTAGAAGATTCGATAATTGGATGAAGAATTTGATTGACAGCTGTTAACAATTATAAAATTGATGTTTTAATTGTTATCAGTCATTGAATTGATCTGAAGGTCGTTAAATATTTTAAAACTGACTCTCTTTTTGATGGCTGTTATAAATTGGCATATTGAATAATATTGAACCTTTATGACTGCATGGTAAGTTTATCAATTAACAACTTGAAAGGGGCTTGTATTGGCTTTTTGTATTTAATTTTTTAAATTCAATAGTTAAAACATTCGTTTTTTCAGAGCTTTAAGTACAAAGTAGTCAATCCAGAAGCCAGATATTCCGGTCTTATCTCCGTACCTTCAATTCATTTCCCACATCAAATTAGATGGAATGTCGTCCGCTGATAGATAAGGTGCGTAACATTGATATCGATATTCACAGCGGTGGTCTTATAAACATCGATACTCGGTATCACTAATTAGTAGCCGGTGAAAGTTACCGACCGACTGACCACAATCCGAGTCCGATGTTTCGGCTGTGTCGATTCTAGATCGATTCTACTTTCGTTTTTGACTACTCTTACTTACCGCTCACCACGAGTCGATTGTATGATTTATTTCGTACTTACGTTACATAGATGTAATTATACGTTTGACTACGGATTCGTTGCGGTCAGTCGCTGCGTCGGGTTTTGGTTTAATTAATTTTAGCTGATATTCATTAATAACTATCTACGCTGGGCGTTGTAATTAAACTGAGAGTGCAAAGGTGTGGTATTGAAGATCCTTGGGTTTCTTATCGATAAAACTGGAAAGTCACAATCTAAGTAATCAATACATCTGTTCAAACACAATCAAGGTATTACCGACACTTCATCATCACTAAAAACCTCAAATAGTTTGGTCTAAAAATATTTGAATAAACAAATTATGCCACAACTCGATGCAAATAACAGCTTTTATGAATTTGATTGATCATATAACTGTTCATATAAAAATTAAAAAAGATGTGGTTAATCGGATATGAATAACAGTCAATTAAAGAGTCGACGAAAATAACCAAAACGCCTGTCAAGTTGATTAGTTCGGTGAGAAGCGGCTGGTTGTGGTCAGGCTTTGAAGGCGGCAAATGACACAGCCCAAAAGATATCGAAATAATAATTTGTTTATTATTTCGACAATAGGCTCTTTGATGTCATCGTCATTTCTATTGAGAGCTGTTTACTTGTACACCTTAAAATGTGTCCCCTTCTTACCGTTACTATTTCACTACTATCATAATATCTTCGACTCTTTCCACATTTTATCTACAGGGGCAGTATTCTCTATGATACAATGAACAAAATCGCGTGAATCAACGCGAGATTGGCGGGATTAGCTAAGGAATTGACGTGGTTTCGAAGTGAGGAATCATTCGGTCATAGTGAACCCTGATGGGATTTTGCCGTCAACGTCGAAGTCAGTCTCCATATAATATCTCTTATGGTTGTTTGAGAAACAGGTTGACTAATCAAATAATAATATTGACACCTATAAATTAAAACATTTTGAAAAAAAACCCCAATTACTGTCACACGACACTGTCAAATCCCATAACACTACTTAAAGCTCTCGTAAAACCGTTAAAACCGATTCAAACGCTGTTCACACTTCCATAAAACCATCCAAGCTCGATATGTTTTTATCGTTCGCTTATGTATTCTGAGGCCTAACCGTCTCGTCGCCGACCTCTGTTGGATGTGGGCCAGCGGGTCTTCAATGTGGGTTTATGATGCAGCCCCACTGGTTCTCAGCCGCTGTGGGTGCCTTCATTGTGTGGGGCAATTAACTCTAACTGTCAACGTTTCCTAGGATTCCATGTGAACGCTCCGTCAATAGGGATTGTTGTATTTAATTATTATAATTGTTTCTCTTGTTTGTTGTTGTGATAAGAACTGTATCTAGTTTGTCTTGTTGTTCATGTGTGCTTATAAGCTTTGTAAGTTCTATTTGGACTTGTACTTTCTTCATTAATTTACAATAGAAGATTCGTTGCTGCGAAAGTATAGTGTTTTTATTAGAAGATACGGCTAGTTTGGATCAAAGTTCTTGTTAATCGAATAAGGTCTAACTCACTTCGAAAACCCTCAAGCTTCTACAACTTGAATCAAGTTACAGTACGAGAGTAATAGAAAATAATAAAATGTTAACGTAATACTATTCTTTCTGTCAACATCCAAACCTCACTATCGCAAAACTTAAGAATAATACAAAGGAGAACAAGTAGACTTTTACAAAAGTAAGATCTGTTGAGAAACGTGTGTGCCCAATAATACTGGATTCTTAGTCACGTAGGTAAATATTGATAACTTTCCAAACAAACATTTAGTTTGCCATAGCATACTTACTCAATATAACATCGCCAAGCTAATATGCCAATTAAAACACTCCAAGGTAATTCTGGTTTTAGCGAAAGCAAAAGTACGAGATCGAGTGTCGTTGACCGCAAAGATTTGTCTGACGAAATTGTAACTGAAAACGTAATATACAACTGTCTTTGTCGCACGATTGATTGACGTGTATATCTGTCTCTTTTTAAATCGTGACACATCTCTGACAGGTTGACATGAGATCCTCGAAATCCTAGAAGTGCCAGCGTCGGTGAAAGTGTAAATAAAGAGTTTCGGTCGAGAGCGTTTAGTGTGTTTTAAAAATAATTCAATTTGTTTTCCTGGTTTGTAGGGAAGTGCTACATTTTTGGGTAATTGGACGGAATTATTTGTTCAACCGTTCCTGTCCGTTTGTTTATAGGTACTTACAAATTTTACGCACCGGAGCGTAATGATTTTCTGCCTTTCCGGTGATGTAGTAGTTCTAAGATTTCCACATAAGCTTCAGTTGCCTTTTCACATCATAGGCCTACCAGGCTTTAATACTATAATACATTTTGATTCATATTCGTAATAAATATGGCCACTACAACATCAGTCATCCCAAGTTTGCAAACTACCGTAACGGTGACTAAACTAGTCTATAATATCGCGATGTCATCTCAACTTCAACTGAAACTTTCATGGACGTTTTATGAGATAGTGTCGGGATGCGAACATTATGGTAACAACCTAACAGCCGCAACTTCTGCAAAATTGACGTTTAAAGTTCTGTAGTTCCAGACATAAATCATAACTTACAATGTCATGTTTATAAATCTGTCTGGCTGTCATTAAATCTACTAGTCTAGCTACTGAATAGCAAACGTTGTCCTTCAGTTGAACAGATATACAGGATGGCGGGGATAATGACGCACAATATGGATAGATTCAGTACATGGTTCTGATCCCCCAAGCATTGAAATTTTTCGTCGGCTATTAAAAAATTTATTGCTGGTCTGTAAATGTTAACTGCGCTGGTATGGCACTTTTGTATAAAAAGGAAGATTTTTTTTAATAACCGAGGAAAAACTTCTACCCTAAATTAAAAATAAAAAAGTTGGCGCGTCGATATCCCTGGAAACTGTATTTAAATCAAATGTTGTTGAAACTAACAGCTGATATCAGACTTGCTATATGTATTTTCGTTATTTGTAGGAGTGTTATCAGCTTCAAGAAGTAGACACTACCTTTAGTGTTAACCAATCAAATGCTTAATCGTGAGCTTTCTGCGCGGGTTTGAATTATAAGACCTAGGAGGACCTATAACCCACATTATACCTGCTAGGTCATAATCGGCAGTTGATATTAACAAGCTAGCATTCTTGAATTTTGAATTATTGCCCCTATAAAACTCCTTCATATTCATGATTGCTTTCACCTCCCTTAAAGTATAGAAGGGCACGGTTTTTCATTCTTAACTTTCTCATAATTTCCATACCTATTGTAAAATCTTCCCAATCCTTTTATAATTATTTCAGCCCTTCTGTTATTCCCACCTTATTTTTCTCTTCTTCAGCCCATTCTGTTTTAAAAGCTTTCAGTATTGTAACATACTTCAACACAAAGCTTTTAATTTGAGTGAAACCTTTATTAATTTTCTCTGAGCACGACCTCACCAAATCTCTTGATTAATCTTGAATAATAAATCACTTTGACATTGTTCGTACCGCGATCTGTAGGTAGGTAGGTACCTCAGTTTACATTGTCGCGATTTACTTTCAGTTTCGTTGTGTGCCCCTGCGCAGGTCAATGCTCGGTAAGATCTAGTGCGCGATAGCTTTCTTACTCAATGATATTGTTTACTTTTAGTCTAGACTCGACAGTTGTGTTTTGATTCGTCTAAGGCTTTTGAATAGGTAGATCATGCGTGTGCGTAGCTTTATGTTTGTATGGGAGATAGTTACTTTCGAATGCTTTATGATTTTTATGCAAATATTTGGTATCTACAGAGAAATGGGTAAAAGTTAATAGGTACTTTCTTCAATGCGTGTTTTAAAGTCAAATTTCCATATTGAATATTTAATTTGAAACTTTGTTTGTGAAATCTAAATTTTGTTTTTTTTTCTGGAGTATTGGCCCAGCTGTGAAGGCTGATGTAGGCGATGATAGACCACTGAGTAGGTACCCAATAAGAAAAGACTCTCAATTTGAAGTACTGAAAATAAAAATAAAAAAACTAGTCAACACACGTGACACAGATCATTATCACGCAACACAAAACACCATTCAACTCATTCCCATAGTAATACAACCCGATGCCATAGTAACAAATACCAACTACACAGAGATACACAAAATTCTTTCATATAATAAATTCACTGAAGGGCTCGGGCTAATCGTGTCAAGTGCGCAGTGAAAGTAAGAGGTGGGCGCGAGAGATTCACAAGCGCAAGCGCACGGAGCCAATGGTACCGGCTGGAGGTAAAGATGGCCACGTGGTTCGGTGGTCATGACTTTCAGAATAGTGCTGTTGTATAAGTAGGTTAACGGTTAGTAGAAGGAGGAACACGGGATCCAATTGAAAAAAAAAGTAAGACTCGCGTTTCGTTAACGAAAAATCACTTTTTTATTCCTCATTCGTGTGCGGTCTAAAACCTAGGACCTAGTCTGGATGATCAAAATCCTACAGCTCCCTGGGTGGATTAAAAGGGCGCACACCAAAGCAATGATAGCCACCTGATTTGTGGTCATCCATGACTTTCAGTGAAGCCTTGAAGTGTGTATACCCTGAAGTAACGCGAAAGTTTAAGTAAGTACCTAAGCGGATGATACAGAAGCAAAAGATCGAACTAGAACCCGATTATATGCAAAAAACAATGAAGGCAGAAAAGTATGGTAAGAATAAACATTTTGTATGCCATTGGCTTTTTATTTGGATTTCCTATGAGGCCTTACAGTATTTTCATGTTCTGGACCAAGAAAGTTCTACGGCAGCAAAAACCTTAATTACTAATGAAATAAGTAGATACCCCTAAGCTCGAAGAATAGTTTTTCTTTGTTACTAAAGCCTTTTTCAATTAATCATTCGCCCTTTAATGAAATTTTACAAGGGAAAAGTTAACCTTTTCAAACAATTTTGATTGGATATCATGACAATCCGTTTTTAGACTTTAGGCGTGGTTTAGAGTAGACAGGCTCATGTCATCTGTAACACTTAGTTAGAATTTATAGATTACATAAATTGGGGTCCGTGGCTAAATAATAACAGTCGCACAGGTCAATCCATTAAGTTTAGCTACGCTTGCCGTGGTTGGTCTGTGAATGGGGGCCTCGGAAATCACGTTAAGCCGTTGATCCCGGCTGTCATTTGTGGATCTTTGTCAATCGTTACGGATGGTTAGAAGCCCGAAAGCCTGACCACCAGTCTTACCAAAGGGTATCGTATTATCCAGTAACTGGGCTGTGGAGGTCAGATAGGCAGTCGCTCCATGTAAAATACTGGTATTCAGCTGCATCCGGTTAGACTGAAAGCCGACCCCAACATAGTTGGGAAAAGGCTCGGCAGATGATGATGAAATTAAATAAATTAGCATTACAAGATCGACTGTTTGCCTCTGTAAGTAGGATTAGGCTTTGAGAGGATTATAGCATAGCTTAGAAATGTCACACTCAAGATAGTAATAATAATAATATTTATTGCATTAAAGGGTATTTGTGGTACGTACATATTAAAGTTATTAAGTAAGCGTAGAACTTATACTAACAAATATTTGAAGGGGCGAACTACTGTTCTTGAGCATGCTACGTGTTGTCTCCCAAGTTAAGTCCCTAATTAACTTACATATATTATTATCCACATTGTTTAATAGAATAAATCTATATAAAATTAATACTTTAGATGGTTACAAATTCGGAGGTAAAAATAAGAATAAAGTAATGGTAAAAGAGATCGTTTTGTGTGGGACGTGATTGAGTATGAATGAGTGTTTGTTTGATATTTGTCCTAATCATCAGTCATGTTATGTTGATCATGTTCGATCAAACAACTAAGCTGCTATGCTGTTGCTATGTATAAAACAATGATTTTTGCTGCGCAAAGACAGGGTCCACAACGGCTCTAAGCTCTAAGACTTTTGTTAACATCTTGTTATACCTTGTGGAACGCAAATAAAAGAATATGAATATCTTGTATTCATATTCTTTATTGTGGATCATAGGTAGGTTAACAATACATACAATGTTCTTAATACGTATAAATAGGATCAGCTATGTCCCGCCGTTTAGGCATACAATAACAATCACATAGTAAATAAGATTAAGTCTTAGTAATTATTTGCAAAAGATCGGCTACTCTTTTTTGCCTATGTGACAGGGTATTAGACTTTAAAAGGCTAAGAGCATTACTTATAACTTAGAACATGTCACACCCAAGATTTTCAAAGCTTAGATCATGTCATGCAATTTAAAACAGGTGACACACTAAGGTGAAGTCAATTTGTGAGAAATAAGAAAGTTGTTGCATCACTATAAAGAAGTGTAACATCTGGTAATAGATATTTTTGGTCTGATATGATGATGATAGTTTGTGATGTAAGTAGATAAGTTATGGCCGCGCCTGCAAATGACGGTCATGAGACTTAATAGGTTTGTTTAAAGATTTATGGTCATGGTGCTTTCTTAATTGACAGGTAATTAAATTAGATCGGTGAAATTAACCGGTTATGAAATTGATTTGGACAGATATTTGTACCTACGTAGGTAACTGCTCTTGAACGAAAGTTTTATTTGCTTACGAGTCGTAGGTCGTGGGTTAGAACTTAGGCAGGCACTATACTTTGTGTAAATAATTTCATCACCACTGCTCTAAAAACAGTGATGGAAACCATATTCTAGAACCAAAAATTCGAAGACGTGTGTCATCTACTAATCCGCACTGGTCCTGCGTAGTAGATCCCACGCCCACTCCTTCTCGAAGAGAGAAGACCTGTATCACAGCACTGGGAATATTATAGACTATTTATGTTCATAATTATATTGTTAAATATTGTGTAACTTTTACATGACATAGACCTCCAAAATCGTTGATACACAATTAGTACCTAAACAACTTTCCACAACATCTAGGTAGGTAAGTGAAACCTTTTCACTCATACTCATTTAGGGACCCAATAAAATCACTTCGTTTTCTCCAAAAACATAATACAGGTGTCATAAAGGAACTTTAAAATTAAATTTTATCGCCACACCTGTTAAACTCGCGAGAATAACTCGTAACAACCGTGTAGCCATAAAAATAATGGATCGTTTTATTAATTGTTAATCTGCAAATAAACGGAGGCCGCGGCCGCAGTGAAAAACGATTCGCAGTGATCAGCGAAGGTGCAATAAAGCTCTGCCTGGGGCCCACACCACACCCTGTAATTATACAATGGACGCACTGCGACCGCATACTTTACCAGCGAAAATGCACCGCAAAAACTCTAAAGTGGCATGTACAAAGAGTTCCGGCAGTGTGCTTTAGTACTTTCTCCCGGTTCTCCCACGGCCCACTTGCCCCGAAAAGCAACTTGTTCAGCGGGAACGCCCAAAATTCGGTGATTAAAGTGGTGCGGTGTGGCTACGTCTTTACTTTCGCGAGCTCCCGCCAATTAAGCGGTGGAGGCCGGCTGTGTTTTGTTTTTATTACAGTGCTAAATGAGATGTTTGAGATTGGACTGCATAGGCAGTTATTTTGCGACTTTATCGTTTAATTATCGGCTGTTATTTATTGTGCATCAATAAATAAACCCTTAATTGAGACTCTTTAAACTGAGTACCCACAAAATTAACTGCAAACACTAAAAGTAAACTAAGTGGTACTTAATTCAGAGAATTGAAAACGATATCTTTCTCACACACACAATGAAAGTATTCACTTTTTAACGCAATCGGATTCGGATTTCGGAAGCACAAACAATATTACATACGGAAAACAATAACCCTCACGGACCTTAATTAAACATACCACGTTTCCGTAATAACATGCCTGAGATAGTTGGAGGGGACGAAACGAAATAAAATGGCATTCCCGTTCAGTAAGGAAAGACGGAAACACAAACTTTCCCTTTTTCGTTAACCAAAAGGGAAATAAGTAGGTAAATTCCTTTCGCGATTCGATCGCAGGCTTGCAAGCAAGTTGACCCATTCACCCTTGAACCACAGTTTCTAATGGAGGGAGATGGTTCATTATTTAAAATGTGCAGGTACATGTTTGAGTACGAACGTCGGCAATCGAAAGTGGGCAGATCGAGTCTCTGATAAGGATCCACTTTGATTTATGAACGCAGTGAAATAAACATTACAGTTGCAATGTTTGAAGTTTAGAAATTATTGATGGCATTTTGATGTAATGTGCGTGATCGTAATTCTTTATGGTTGGCTTGGTGTGTCTATGATTTATGGTCTGCTTTGGTAATGATATTTTTCTTATTGTTAAGCTCATCCAAATATTTCGTATGTTATATTTTGGTTGGTAAAAGCACAGAAATAAACAAAGCAATAACAACTAATAGTGATGTTAGAAACGTTGTTTGATAAGTAAGAATCGACATACCTAAATAAAAAGACTCTTGTGATACACGAACTCCTAGTACAAGAGTCAGGGCTGCATTGATGTGTGTCTTGAAGTGAAAAATAAATAAATTATAAATTAAAGCTCGCTTTATAGACCTTGTCATAACCTAACTCATAATTATATAATTAGGTATCTATTCATTATAACATATCTTCACACTCTTCTATTACGAGATAATTCACAATCTGATAGAAATTCAGTCCCAAGCATCCATGTTGGGTAGCGGGATCGTCCGAAAGGGTTACCGCTGCCCTGGAACATAAAGGGCTAAGGAAGGAACACGGGTGGGTTTTAGTCAGTAAGAGTCTGACACTCCTTCTGCTCCACCCAGAGCGGGAGGGGTCATCTGATGATTTCCCATCCTCAAAAAAAAAAAAAGCATCCATGTTCATGTACTAGTGACTCAATGGTTCTGGGCAATTTACGATGATGACCACTGTTCCAGTTGTGACTAGCCACACGACTAATCACTTAGCGTTAAATAATTATAAAAATGTCCAAGATATGCAATTGTGAACATGGTAATGACAGATGTTCACTATTGCATATCATAATATGGATGGTAATGATCAAATAAAAATCATAGTGATACTTTTTATTTAATTACAATCTTTGCTGACACCTAAGAATATCATCGTGACAACTTAGGTGAAGTGAGTTTGAAGTGAGCTGTCAATAGTGTCTATCCCTAGCACCACTTCCACTTCATTTTAGTTTTCACGGTGAGATTATTACAGCACAGAACGACTGGACACGTCCTAGTTCCGGTATCTGGAGATTCACAAAATTGAGGAAGTAGATGCTTAGCCCTAATTACTACAAGGATCTAAGTTATTTAAGTAATACATTGTTAATGCTTTTTAGGGTTCCGTACCTCGAAAGGAAAAAACGGAACCCTTATAGGATCACTTTGTTGTCCGTCCATCCGTCTGTCGTCGAGACCCTTTTTCTCAGGAACGCATGGAGGTATCAAACTGGAATTTATATCAAATACTCAGGTCTACTGACCCTTGGAGCTGAGAAAAAATCTAACTTCTAAGCCAATACAATCAAAAGATACAGCCGCTTATGCCGCAAATTTCCGCAAATTTTCGACACTCGCCAGGGAATCAAGACCTACAGGGTACTTTCCGTGAACTCAGAATCTTGAAATTTGGTATGAAGCAACGTCTTATAATAATAATAATAATAAATATTTATTTCAGACTAAGTCCATAGTAGGTTAGTAACAATGTTTACTTTATACTGTTGATGATGTTTTTGTACTTTATCTTATAGCACAGATAAAGGAAAAATTGCGAAAACCGTAAATTTTTGGTTACATCGTATAATAAAAATATTTTTAATCATTTTTAAATATACGGAACCCGAGTCCGACTCGCACTTGGCCGGTTTTTTTCTCTACTTTTATTATATTAGATTTATGAAATAAACTATTATTAATCCGGAGCTAAGTAAAAGAACGAAAATTTGCAAAAGGTCACGATCATAGTCTTTCCAAACATTGAAAGGCACCATTACATATACTTAGGTATATAAACAAGTTAGTGCTAATTAGCAGATGATATTCTTCCATTTGATTTACAACCGGACAAGATAAATGGTCTAATCAAAATCTAAAGTTTCTCTTACATACCTAACATTCATTAAATGTATGACATCATAACTTATTAACCGTGTACACCCCCGACTCTAATTAAACTCGCCATGACGAGGCAAACATCACTTTCTCATTCCACCACACATATTTATTTATTCTATAGTTAAGAATAAACTTTATTATTATAATAATGAAAGTTATTAATGTTCAGTCATTCGCTAGAGAGAAAACTTGTAAAGATATCAGTAATAAAAGAAATTCTAAAACAAAGTAGACATATACATGATTATTTTCTGAAGAAAGTAGCGTATTTTAAATGAAATTGTTGTTTATCGTTTGAATGTATTTCTTTAATGCACGACTGATACCGGTATGTTATTGAGAATGTAGAAAATGTGACAATTTCTAGTTAAAATAAAATGTATGTAAGATTGAAGTTGAACCGTCAAATTAATAAATAGCACATATTTACATATATCTTCTACTTCAACATTTATTAACGTACATAACATCACACCTTACCTTGTTACTTTTTATTTATTATAATTTGTTATTTATTTATGACTGTGTTTAGTTTAATTTGTGATCTTCCTGCGGGAGTCGCAACAAATACTTTTTCTTTCTTTCTTTCACACCCTTATTCTCCCAAAGAGTAGTAGTATTGTATACAATCAAGTATTAAGTATTTTCTAACTGAACAGACAGCTGTGCTGCTGGGGATTTTGTTGCGCCACTTCTTCTTCCCAGCGATAGCACTAGGAAGTGGTGAAGGGCGGGCGTTTTTGGGGGACTGTCTTTTGTAATTTTGACGTTCGAAAAGTGCTGATTCTCAGCCTAATTTGAATAAATGACTTTTGAATTTGATTTTGAGTAGAGGTGTAGAGTGCGTTGGGGGGTAGTACCGGATGGGTTTTCGGCCAGCTGAAAGAATATTGCAAAAACTTCGTTAATTTTCCCGGTTATCAGTATCTACAGCTCTACCTCCTTCATATTACTTGAAAGCCGCAAATGGTTAATGGTTAAACGTATTTTAGTTTATAATTTAGTTTGTTCATACAGTGCCCTCCAAAATTTAGTTAACATTTTTTTTTCAATTTAAGACTTAATGCCACATTATGATAAAAAAAATAAGATAAGTCATAGATAGATAGGTGATAGTAATTAGTCAAAAAAACCGTTATTAAAAAAAAATTGTTTCACTATTAAACTTTTTTTTTTATTGCTACATAGTCCTGCTGTTGACCTCGATCACGCCTGATGGAAAGCGATGGATGAGATCTATGATGGAAGGAGCGTGCCCAGAAGATGCCTGTTTAGCTATTGCTGAACGCAAGCGGCAAGCAAATGTGGGAGGGAACACAGATGCCGATGCAGAGAGTTCCACACTTTGGCTGTAAATATGGCATCACAGCTGAATTGGCAAAATGTCAACTAACTTTTGGAGGGCACTATAAAATCAAAATCAAAAGTCATTTATTCAAATTAGGCTGAGAATCAGCACTTTTCGAACGTCAAAATTACAAAAGACAGTCGCCCAAAACGCCCGCCCTTCACCACTTCCTAGTGCTATTGCTATATTATATTACATCCACATTTCATCAGTTATGTTCCATCCAACACCATGGTCTTTATAACTATCTGTTCAATTAATTAATGTAGGTAAAAAGGAGGTCTGAAAGTGGCATCGGTAACTGAAAAGTTGTATGGAAATCAGTTGTCATGGTATGGGCTACGTTATGTGTTACGGAGGAATGAGGAAAATGTCGTGAGGAAAGTTTTGAGTATGAATCTCAATGGCTATAAGAGTAGGGGAAGACCAAAGAAACGATGGATGGACTGTGTGAATGATGATATGGTTAGAAAGGGGTTACTGTCGAGATGGCGGCTAATAGAGGAGTATGGAAGAAAAAGACATGTTGCGCTGACCCAAAATAAATTGAGATAAGGACTGGAGAATGATGAGGTAATTAACCAACCTAAAATGTCCATTCTATTAAGTCACCCTTGTTTCGAGTTCATTATCGAAAAGTAATTCACTTATTTCGGTCTTTTGAACCTCAAATGTTTTTCCTGCTTCTTATAAGGTACCCTTAAAAGTTCGAAACATGTTCCCAGAATTTCCGAATTACTCCTGAAACTTTTTCGATTTCCTTATTAAAATGAAGCCAGGATCTAAAAGCTATATTCTGTGTTATTTTTCAGCGATTCTTTAGAAGAAAAGAGGCTTGTCCCACGAGAGGCAATACGTAGGTAAATGAAGGTACGTCTGTTGCACCCTTGGTAGTATCAGTATTACCCAGGGTGCAACAGAGGTACCTTCATTTTCTTCACCAAGATGATAGCGAAGCTGGCAGATCAGTCAGCCAGACTCGCTACAACCTTGCTGATTTCTACCATAGCATGACCAGCAACTCTTAATATAACTTGTGCCGTCATGAAAGGCAGAATATCGCGTAAAACTGTTTTCTAGATCCATTTATCAATGACTAGCTTCTGTCGACGACTTTGTCTGCATGAAACTTGGGCCTCCGATCAGATTTTTTTATTTTTGCTCGTCTTCTAAGGGCTGTAGCGTGATGTTAAATAGCTTATAACCTTCCTCAAGATGTGGGTTATCATGTGCAAAAAGAATTTTTCAAATCCGAGTGGTAATTCCGGAGATTAGCGCGTTCAAACAAACTCTTCAGTTTTATTATTAGTATAGATTAATAAAATGCGAATTACACATTATATGCATGTTAAAATTGTAACTAATATGTGGTACTAAATGATCGTAGGTATGCAGGTACCGTTCACAAAGAAATACTATCGTGGAAACAAAATCACAATACGGCACCAGATTCCGTCCTACATCGTTGGAAACTGTACCGAGCTGCTGACAAAGTGGGTCCATTATGGGAGCCTAGTGATGACGGGTGTACACACGATGGTATGTCAAGAAGTACCAGTGTAAGCTGACCTCAGATTGTACAGTCTTTCTGTGCAATGATAGGTCAGCTAATACTGGAAGTTTAAAGCTTGATGAGTTGTTGTAATGAACATTATGAGAGATAATGATACGATTGTTCAGTGTGCACTTTGCCGTAAATTGCTCCTATATTGTTATAAATAATGAGTTACACGTCATTTTAATTCTTTAATTATTCTTAATCTTTGGATAGTTGGTAGGTACATTAGAATGGCTGTTTCATGTGTGGATTTCAGCTATACATACAAATAAACATAATTGAAGTGTCTGTTTGTAATGTCAAAGTAACAGCTTGTTACTAAACGCATATAAAAATATACAAGGTACTTATAACAAAAAAAAAAAAAACAATTTTTGGTTTTTTGTCCGTGTGTTTATTCCGGCTAATAGCCGAAACGGCTGGACCGATTTTGATAAATTCTGGTAAGCGTATACTTTAAACCCTGAGGAAGGACATAGCTACTTTTTATCGGCATACCACGCGGACGAAGCCGCGGGCGGATGCTAGATTTACTATGCGTAGATTGTTTGGAGTATTCGTTAAGCTGCTCTGTGTCTCACGTGTGTATTTTATTTGATATTAGCATAAACCCTCTGTCGCTATGTGAGAAAAATATTCAGCTGGCAGATTTTTCCATATATTTTCCAGTCGAAATATACGAGATATTTCGACTGGAAAATATATGGAAAAATCTCAAAGAAATAGAAGTTTTCTTTCTACGTTTAGGCTTTATTTATTCATGAATGAATATGTAACATTATACGTACCTTTTTTTTACGAAATACATTTATAAAATATAGGTCTGTCAACTGATTGTTGCTATTTTTTTTAATATTTTTCAGACTAGGACTAAGTGGGTCACTGTCAAATTATATCCTAGATTCAAAATCTAGGTAGACACGAGCAGCCTTAAATAACATAACGATGCACTTTCCCGCTCGAAGTGCTAATGGACAAAATTTTGTTCAAACAAGAGTTTTTGAAAAATGTGTTATTTATTTCACTTTATTTACCTAATGAATTGAATATTTTAAGTAAAATACCCGGAATTAAGCACTTAGGTAACTTTTCAATGTAGTTACCATTTATGATCTAAGTAAATGTGAAAAAAAAATTATTATGCCATTAAATTGTCATGGGCAATTACAAAAAACACATACAAAAGCAATCGTACCTACACCGTTTCTGGAAAAATATTTTAAGTATTTTCTTAACTTGCCTCATATAGACTTTAAGATTTATTTTTATTTATGGATTTAACTATGTAAGTTAAACTTTATCAGCTATAATTATGTAAGTATATGGTACACGTGGTTGACCATATACTAAACACAAGCTAAACGAAGCTATGCCATCAATTTCTACATTTCCCACGGTGTTTAGTTAAAGCATTGTTTGAAGTGAAACTATCCACTAATGTTTCGTATGTATTTGTTTACAGATGCGGCTTCGACGGGGCTTGGCTATAGGTGTCCTACTCATATTACATATGGTGAGTTTGTATTGTTTTCGTACATATAAATGTTCAGCCTTTATTGTTCTACTGGATCTCTAGCCTTCTTTCTGTGAGAGGTAAGTCGGTCGACGCGGTCGCGAGCCCAGTCCAAATTTGTAGTTTTTTGGGTTCTAAGATATACAGGTTTCCTCAAGCAGGTTTCCTTCGCAATTTTTTGAGTTATGGTGCAGCAAATTGCATAAAGTAAATAGTCATAGATTCTTAACAACATCTTTTTTTGTAATAAGCTCTAATCAGATTTATAAATGTAAATACAATGAGGTTTATTCATAGACGTAGAAGAGAACGTCAAAACTGTATGGTTAAACAGTTGCAAATCACTACTTAACGTTTATGAATAAAGGGGAATATGTTCTAAGCGGGGTACAGCTAACCTGCATTGAGTGCTTAATAAAATGGCGCCCCTGGACCCATATTTGGGTCCAAATAAACAATAGCTATTGGTCGGAAATAATAAACACAATACTAATAAACTACCAATAAAAACGGAACCTATACTAATATCAAATTCTGATCACGTAATCCTTACCAAATTAATTCAGCCAATAGAAATGTAGAAAGGTCTATTGTTGAATAAATATTTATGAATAACGTGGGACTGACTATTTGTTCATGCTAATTCTTATTGTTTGGGCGGGACCTTCCACTATGAAATATAGACACTTTAAGTACATAATCTTTATTTCCATTTCAACTCTGTCTAATCAAGTTGAAGGATGGGCAGACGACATTGTTGGTTTAAAAAAAATACCTGTGTGAGGTTGCCTAGAATTAGGTAAAGTCGTTCTGTAGATGATCATGATGATGAATTCCTGATCACAATTCCTTTTATTTATTGTATACTTTTTTGCATATGTTGCTCACATGCAATGGTTGACAATTCATGATTAAAGTTGTCAAAAAATAAAAGGCCCGTTTTGACATTGACAGTTCTAGTAGTTAATAAAGATCAAATTCGCAAAACACGTATTGGTTTGTATTAAACTGACAGGTGTCAAGAACGCATTCTCAAATGTCAAAACGGGCCTTTTATTTTTTGACAACTTTAGAAATTGATAATTATAACGGAAACGACATTAACGTAACGATTAAATTGGTACCATCAGTCCTTTAGGTTTTATCCTTAGGCAACTGTTCTATAGTAATTTTTATTTACATTTAACCGGTGTCAAAAGAGTTTTGAAAAATACTTTAAAAAAAATAAACTTTGCTTTTTGAAACCCGTTTAAATAGGGATATCGCTACCACGACTCTGTTTATCGATAAAAATGTAAACGTTATCGGATGGAGCGAACTTCGTTCCTCGGCAGAGCGGTGCACAAATTGAATATATCTGGAGCATTGCGGTTTTGTAAATTGTATCTGTGTGTGTATATCATAGAGCTGCCGGATTTCAGTTAAATCAAATCTGTTGTTTATGCTAGCCTATTTCGAGTGGACAAGGCACTATGTTATAATGATGGACGATGCTCAAACCGATAGTGTTGCATGCCCATAACTGTATTTTGAAAGTAATATAAGAATTTTACTTTTTAAAATCCAGTTTGAAAAATTAATATTCTTATTTTTCTAACAAACTGTTTATGCTCCAGGTAAAGCAATCAAGCCTAATGAGCTTTCTCATTCATGAAACTATTATTAAGTTCATTTAAAATTGGAATCTATATTTTGGATATAAGTTGCAGAGAGGTAGTTGCTCTACGTAAAATACTGGTATTCAGCTGCATCTTAATTTGAGTTGAAACATAGTTATCTGTCTCCTTAAAGATCTGAGAACAGACTGCCTTAGTATTTTCAATCAACATTTCCGCCCGAAAACATCCTCTGCTGGACATGTCTCCCGCAAACACTTTTACCACATTTTAGATGCCTGCAAAAATCAATAACTTTTCAAAACCTGATTAAAAGAGACAAGAATCTCTCGCATACCTATTGCATTACTGTCCGGAATGAGATAAGCAGAACTCATTGCCATTAAAGTCTAGTCACTAGTTCTTAACCTATTAATGCTAATTAGTCCGCTCGAGTGGGTCAGTAAGCTCAAAGCTGATACGATACGGATTTTTACAATCTCGGATCCGTTTACGTGTATGAAGAATTTTGACCATGCCTTCCTTTGATTCAACTTTTACGTATAATATCCTTAATATTGCAATTAAACTCCAAGTAGGAAAGAAGACATTTCCTGCCTATCTTAGTCCTGCGGGGTAATTGTGTAACACACTAATAATTAGTAGGAATGGCATTCATTTTGACCGTTCAACAACATTCATTGCGTTATTTGCGTGTTGAGCAGACAAATTTTTCGAACTTATGAAGCAATGGATTAGAATTTTTTTCGGATTGTGATAGTATGTTACGTATTTAGGGTGCTCAATATCTTTTCTCCCTCATACCTGATTGTATATGTCAAACCTTGAGATAATTCAGTAACTCATGATGTATCAGTATTCATTATGTAGATATCAATCATAGCCAGCCCTTACTTTAAGTCTACCTATAATGCACTGAAAGTTCAACATTTCTAAAAATCAAATAAATAAAAAAAACAGTATGAAAAAACATTATGGAAATCTGCACGTATGTGACTTCAATCCTTAAAGTCCAACATTATAAAGACGAACACACGTTTTGCGATTTATAGAGGGTCTATAATCTTTCTCAATACAGAGAGTATTATTACCCTGCTTACCAACAACATCTTTTCCATTGTAACCGCTATCCGTTTTCAACGGTCGATTTCAAATTGTACACAAGTTCATATAAATGATTAAACGCAAATTAACAGACCATGTAAGATTGGTGTGATTAAGATTTCATCGGACCGTACCGACAGATCGGTGCGCTTTTGAAAACGAGGAAAATTATATGTATCCGTTACTTGTATTTCGCTGCTAATCGGCGATTGTTAGAAAAAATATGGTTGTTTTTTTAACAAAGATTTTTAAGTTTGGTAGACTAATAATTTGCGGAGCAGTGGTAACGGCCGCGACTTACGAGTTGTGGGTCGTGGGCTCGAACCCAGACAGGCAATTTACTTTCTGTAAATTTTGTCACCACTACTGCTCTCGAAATGGTGAAGGAAAACATCGTAAGGAAACCGGCATGTTCTAGACCCAAAAATTCGAAGATATGTGACATCGACCAACCGGCACTGGGCCCGCGCGGTGGATTACGGTCCACTCCCTCACACCGAGAGGAGGCTTGTGCCCCAGCAGTGGGAACATTATAGGATGATTATGGAAGTCATTTCTTTACACTCATCATTATCTTCTCCTTATCCAATTTTTTTTGGGTTCGGTGCAACATGTCTTACTCTTCCATACTCCTCTATTAGTCGTCATCTCGGTAGTCTCTCCCTTTCTAGTCTATCATCTTTCACACAGTCCATCTTCATATCTTTCGTCTTCCCCTTCTCATTTCCTAACTATGTATTAATTCATATTCAGAGCCACGTGGAATTCAAAATAAACATAATTTTGTATGACATTAATCTCTACTAATGAGAGATTGTAATATTGGATTATGAGTCTGCTAATGAGCGCGCGACAGTACGCGTGATTAAATAATTAATCAGAAACAAAAACAGTGAAATATACAAAACCTTAAACTAGTATCGACTAGTTTAAGGTTTTGAATAATTCACTGTTTTTGTTTCGTTAAAAATTATGCGCTTAAAATATCGATTTTGAGCGCATAATTTCGTTATCCAAACACTAATAGGAAGAAAAGAAATAAAAAAAAAAAGCCTAATCGCAGCATATGAATAAACACCATTAAAATAGGCTAAACATATGACATGTAATAATATCAGATAGTAAACAGTAAAGAGTAACTTTAATCTATGGTCTTCAGTAACATAAACAAAATGGCTTCTGATATCCAACATAACCATGATACACGTACATTCGCACTTTATTTGATATCCAAACCACAGATTAGAGAAAAGAGAGAGAATTTTACTGACCAACCGTTTATTTCTTTCTTTAACTCGGTGCACGCTCAACAAAACAGCTAATTACTACAAATATATTAATTCGAATAGTAAACCGTATCGTGGAAGTGGAGCGCTCACAAGAAAGTATGCATCATGCTTTTGTGGACTTGTGGTGAGCAGTGCAATAGATAAAATGCTAAAAAGGTACGCTTGTGAAAATAATCCTTTTTCGCAGTCGGGCGAAACAAAAATAATAATTATTGAACTACCTAGAAATATAATATTTCATATTCTAACTTCTTTTGGGACAGGTTTACTTAAACCGTTTCTGGTACTTTCCTCAAAAGACCGTCCAGTGCTACCCCGTAAAAAATATCGTGTAACAATTTTTTTAATTTTTTGTCTAAATTTTAAAAGAGGCTTTGACCTCTGAATTTGTTACGCTATTTCTTCTCAGGACTAGTCAGATATAAATATGACGTGTAAAAGTGATTACGATATCCCATTTACAGAACAGACAATTTCATTTAATTTCGAAGGTAGAGTCGCAGACCAGTGACCTGTCCATAATAAGTTATTACATCCTCTAAAAGAACTCTGGAAATTAATGCGTATATCTCTTTATTCACTGTTCCGCTATTGCGATTTCAATTTATATGAATTCCTGATGGATACCTTATTGATTTTCAGTTGATTTTTTTTTATGTTTGTATATGTGTGTACCTACATAAATGGTAAATAAATAAATAATAAAATATACATGAAAATATGATAGACTGATGGTAAAAACTGTTTTTAGAATAAACAGATCCTATTGAAAAACTGTTGTAAAAATGAAACATCCATATTAATATATTTTTTTTTATGTAAAAAAATGTATACGTGATCCTCTGGTCACGTATACATTTCCCCCTCTCGCTGGCTCTTTCCTTGGCCAAAGAATTGGCATTGCCATTCAACGTAGCAATGCTGCCAGTCTTCTGGGCACGTTTCCGGATGATTTACTTGGCCAAAGAATTGACATTGCCATTCAACGTGGCCATGCTTTCTATTTTTCAGTTTTCTGGGCACGTTTCCGAATGACAGCGATGCGGGCGAGTTCGATATCTAAGTGTGTTTGTTTTTGTATTTCTTCCGGGTTTAAAGTATTTAAGTACATTTGAACATGTAAAGCCACTCATTCAATAAATGAAATTAATAGAATGATACTTTCCTATGAATAAGCGAAGTGATGCCCGTAATAAACCAACATATGTTTCAGACCAGTAACTTACGAGCAATAACAAACCATTTACGACTTTTAAACTCACATTTTTTCTCTTTATTTAATTCCCAGATCAGTGGAAAGTTAATTAATTTAATCGATTCCGTTTATGGCACATCACTAGCGACCGCCAAGAAATCACCGTATCGCCTGTTTACATTGCGGATTTTCACAAAAATTGCTATAATTTATGTGCGTCGTTTAGTTAAATGCAAACGATTTTCTAGTCATCGGTGGTTTGAGTGATGTTTATGTATAGTAAAAGCATTTTTGCCTAAGCTTTGTAATTGAGAAAGCATTATACTAAGAACTTAATGTGTTTGAAGTGAACTTGTGGCAGTTTTAAGAGTTCAGATATACTCAGTGACTTCATCCAATAAGGTTATAAGTTTTCTATCACAAAAATAACTCAGTTATCTTCCTAGCTCTGAAGAAAATTAAAATATTGATTAACAGCATCGTCCTGTCCCAAAACCATCAATTCTTTGGAGATAGGTTCCAGCCTTTCAAAGATCAGCATCTAACTTCCATACCTACTAAAAACTCATTTTCCGTTCAAATCTAAACATACTGACCACTACTCTTACCAAGGGGTATCGTGTTACCCAGTAACTAGGTTGTGGAGGTCAGATAGGCAACTGCCTAACTGACCTCCACAACCTAGATCATCCGGTTAGACTGGAAGCTGACCCTAACATAGTTGGAAAAAGGCAGCCCCTGCCTGCCTTTTTCCAACTATGTTAGGGTCGGCTATGGGAGCATTAATAACATCATCATACTTATAGTCTGCAGATCAAATATCGCAAGCATTTCAAACAATATAATCTTTAAAAGCCTTCAATATTAGAATCGGTACAGCACACGTATCATATCGGAAAACAGTTCGAGATAGAATCTAATACGGTCACCAGGTAGATCCCCCAAATATGGGCACACCGACCCACTGCGCTGACGGACGTAGCCAGTTCCGTCAATGTCCACTATTTACCTGTTTACCCTAAGAAGGGAAAGTAAGAAGGCTACTGAACCTGATCACAAAACATACATTGTAAGAAATGTTACCATATTGAGTGGTAAATGTAACTTGAATGGAAGTTTAACGCCCTAAATTGACAGAATATTGGCTATACAGGGACTGTTTATAAGTTTAGAGCATATATTCGTGATGCAGTCTTTACAGATCCTACTAACTATAATAATATAATATAAATTAAAGTTTGTGTGGATGGATGGATGTTTGTTACTCTTTCAGGCAAAAACTACTGAACGGATTTGGATGAAATTTGTAGTTTGAGTCTAACCAGGATTAACACATAGGATACTTTTTATCCCGATATTCCTACGGGATCGAAAATTATGCGGGTGAAACCGGGGGCGCTGCTAGTCAGAAATGAAATAATTAAAATGAAACTTTTAAATGTGAAGCATTAATTATGAAACTGGAAGAGCTTTCTTTGGAAATAGGTCACTTTTGTAAGCAATTTTTCTGTTCTTTTCATCTTGTCTGTTTATCCATAAATAGGAAGAAAGGGGAAGGGGCGACTAGAATTATTCTTTTTAATGTAAATGTTGACGTTCAAAAGTGCCTTTTATTTCTTTGAATAGTTAAATAAAAGTCAAAGAACTCATAGATATCCTAGGTAGATCCAGCATACACACATTCAGAATCGGTTACTCATAATTACAAAGTAAAATTAGAAATTATGGACCGGCCCTTGAAACAAGAAGTTCTGGTCGTGATTTTAAAGATACACTACCGTAATGAAATGCACACTAGTCATGACGGTTTATGACAATAGACAGGTGTCGTGGAAAGAGTAAAAGCTGGCTTTCCCAGTCGGTCGTTGTGCGACCTACAGCGACGACACACATCGGACTTGAAATCCTGCTCAGTTTTGTCGCAGACGACAATTGGTTGTTTCACCCTGTTAGTAACATGCTTGTTATGAGTGTGTCGCTATCGGAAATGGTATTGGAAAATGCTTTTGGGTATGGTTTTAAAACGGTAGTCTAAAGTTTTTAATAGTGACCTAAATTGTAATCTACCTGAAAATAACGAAGGAAAATTGATAAGATTTTCGTAAAAATATTAATTAAGTTTTCCTGGAAAGACCTTTTATCAGATTACATCTTAATATTACCAATTAGTATAGTGATCTTAGTATTCAAAATTAATGTTAAAGTACAAAAATAAAAGATTGGTTTAAGTAAGGGGACGAAATATGGAAATTATTCCTTTATCAATGTCCCTGAAAAGTAACAGTTGGTAGGTATTATATGTACATACGTATTCATAAATATTCTATGGTAAAAAATTAAAAATCTTTATCCATAAGTAGGTAGTTTTAAATAAAAGCAAACGGAACGTGGATATCATTCCTAAATTGGATGACATAAGCTACCGAAAAGCTTATTTCAACCCTGTTGTAAGTCAAGAAACATGAAACGCTTTAAAAGCGACTACTACTTGTTTTGGTCCTCTGAACCGGAAGTTCATCATTTCAGTACAACAAAATCTTCATATACACACTTTGATTATACTTCCTACAAAGCGCGTTATCCAACACACCAGCAAATCAAATAAGATCAAGAGCACCGTGTCTTAGCCACCGGAGACGCTGTTCACTGTGTTCAGCAATTTAATGAAAGTAAAATTAGTCCGCTGGGATCAACGACCGGGCTGACACACTGACTCGCCGCACCTAACTCAGGCCTGAATCACAATGCCTTATATGATGCGGGATCTACGCTCTTGGCAGATTATGGATTTCTTGAAGTTTTTTTTTTTTTTTGCTTACGTATTGATATTTCGAATATGTCTTTATACTCTGTCCGTTAGGTTAACCGTTTTTTGACAGCTATCATAGAATGTAACTATTCCAGATTACCTACGTAAAAGTTATCTTTAAAATGCGTAATAAAATAAATATATAAACTGCCTTATCTTATTGAGTTATTTATGGCTTCTTACAGACATACCGTACGTGTATCAATCAATGTATTGTAAAGTATTTGAGACAGCACTTAAAATCAGTACAACTTTACACATGTCGCTTAGATCAATTTGCCTTTCAACCAACGATATCACTCGTAACCGGATGTTAGTCGGTACGTATTGTAGCTTATGCAGACATGAGTATGTACAGCCGCCAGCACATCAAGCTACAACATTTTCAACTTTAACGCTAAAGCATTAAGGTTCAAGGTTGATTGGGAAAATTTGACAGTTTCGGGTAGCTTGACCTGCTGTCGTCTGTACCAATTTCTTCAGCCATTTACAAACATAAAAACAGAAAACACAATACAGACTTCGATAGAATTTCACAATAGACCCCAACACTAACCATAATAATACGTTCCAATGAAGGATAATAACTGTTCTATCATGAGTAATGATGACACTCAGATAAAGCAATAAAATAATATTCCCTAACATTAATTACACAATAACAAGCTTACCACACACATTCCCAATCTATAACCCAATAAAAAAATCTCCTAACAACTTTCTCCTGACATTACGTAACGCGTATCAATATTTTATAGAACTATCCGTGTTATCCCATTCAGAAATAATTGCTGGAATCACTAGAGACCAATACTTTCTAATTTCATAGCCAGAGGCAAAACAAATGAGAGTTGTAAAACTATTGACGATCCAGCCAATAAAATGGTGGCTGTGGACGCGACACCCACTTTAAATGATGTTAATAACTTAGCTATCGATATTGAGGACAGCTGTTGTGATGAGAAATACAAATATATTATTAAAATATTTGTCAAAAGTGTTTAATAAAACACTTTTGACAAATATTTTAATAATATAGGCTCTTAATGATACATAGACTTGAAACAAAGATAGAACTGCAAGTCTCGCAACATTATGAAATATCCAATCAAACACTAAAGGTACTATAACTTCCAAATATGCATGAATAGAAATTATATTAAGAAAAGAAGGTATTAATAATAAATAAGAATTCCGCGCCACCCAGTCTTTTACCGTCTACATGATTTTCGCATTAAAAATGGCTAAAATATACAACCTAGAGACCCAAAAAGCTAAAAGCCGCACCTAAATAAAATAGCGAAATAAAAAATCACAATTAAAACGAGAAATTCCGTGCAGCCGGTTTGTCTAATTTCGGAAACCTGTTGGTATGGAAAATACTTGAAAACCGGAGCGATCCGATGACTTAAGAACGGGAACCATGGTACAACTTTCACATATTACTATTTGTGGACCCAGGAAGTTGTATCACTAAAGTTCTGATACCATAAGCTGATACAAGTTTATGAGTAATTGGTGTTCGAATCTGTAATTAAGGAAGTTGGTAATTACTAGGCAATGTGGCAGATTTATTGATGTTAACGAAAGTAATGAAAGGGATTCCGATGTCCCCTTTTAATCCTTGTCCGCTTCAAATAATTTACTATTTACATTTTGATGAGCTGTAATAAATCCCGTTGAACATATTTATGGAGACACGGACAGATGGCAGAAATCCACTCAGAAGTTTGTCAAGAATTCTTTATTTTAATGTTCTTCCAATTTATGTCCATTCTGTCCGCAAAACGCACAATCATCTGCATTTCTTTATTCATGAACTCGAACAACTGTTTAACTTGTCGCATAACCTTTGATGTGTCGTAAAACGGTCAGTGTGTCGTATTAAATAACATTTTAAAATAATGCCTACTTTGTATAGTGAAAGCTGGGCGTGAACGAAAAAAAAAACAAGAAATATTTCGTGTCCGTATAATTTATGAGATTTGAGAAGCCCATTTACTTTTGCTTAACATGCCTACTAGTTTCGTTACGGTTTTCTTTATTTGGGTCGAAATGAAAAAAGATACTCCAAAGTCATCACTTCAAATTTCACACACCTTCTGCTTCACGTAATGGATGGTAGATAATAATAAAGAAAGTGTAATAATTAATATCAAAGAAAATTGCCGAAAACGCAACATCATATAACAGAAAACGTGAACGCCACTAGACAGTGAACGTCACTTCTTCAAAATAATGAGCGAGCAAGATAAAAATACGGATACATGAAGATATAAATCTTCGTTGAAGATAATTAACGGACTTTGTTAATATTTTTCAGAGCGGCACTCTCAGTGACCAATCATCGAATGAAAGCGGAGGCGGTGGCGGAGGCGCCGGTCCCGATACCAGCAGTGCGGCTGAACCTTCGGGAGATCAACTAGCGATGGAGTCTTCGGAACGAGATACCCCGAGCCACGCGTACAACGGACCTCCCCCGCCCGCACCGCCGCCTCACAACCGAAGACAGAACCCACCACATCATCAGGCACATCACCCATTAGGTAAGGCGTGACCACCATAAATCTTAGTTGAAGTTTAAATAATTATCTACGGATTAAAACCCTGTGTTTTATGGGTTATGTCGATTGTCAATTATTATTTCGCAATCTTAAAATTCAAGACTTTAGTAAAAAGAGCTTTTGACTCCAAATAAGGCTTATTCAATGCAGATAAGTAACTAAAAGTTTTGTCACGTTTCAGGCATGCCGAGAATCCCAAACCATCACCAAATCCATTCGAAGCCCTTCGCGCTTGGACCTCCAGTGAACCACCATAAGAACGATGTTGGTCCTGGATTCCGAGGACCACCACCACCACCCGCACCTCCTGCTGACGCCCAGACTGCTGCCAGCGACAAGGTCTTCAGTGGAGCTGGTGATGTCTGGCCAGCACCTGCCCCGGACATGCCGAAAATTGTTTCCCTAGACGTGAAATGTGAGAAAAATGCAATGAGAGTCTTCCTCAGTTTCGACAAACCGTTCTTCGGTATCGTGTTCTCTAAGGGACATTACTCCAACCATCAGTGCGTACATCTCCCGCCAAATCTAGGAAGAACTTCAGCCTCTTTCGAAATTGGTGCTCATGCTTGTGGAACCGCTGGCAGCGGAGACCCAAGGTACAGAGGAGATGTAGCGGCAGCTGGCACTTACTTTGAAAACGTCATAGTTATACAATATGACCCACAAGTACAGGAAGTATGGGATCAAGCGAGAAAGCTAAGGTGTACGTGGCACGATCAATATGAAAAGGCAGTCACTTTCCGACCATTCCCTGTAGATATGCTGGATGTTGTGCGAGCTGACTTCGCTGGTGACAATGTTGGTTGCTGGATGCAAATTCAAGTCGGCAAAGGACCTTGGGCTTCCGAAGTATCTGGTCTCGTGAAGATTGGACAGACCATGACAATGGTTCTCGCAATCAAGGATGACGACGCGAAATTCGATATGTTAGTCCGAGATTGTGTTGCTCACGACGGTCAACGCGCTCCTATACAACTAGTCGATAGGCGAGGCTGTGTAACCCGACCAAAGCTAATGTCTAGATTCACAAAGATCAAGAACTTCGGAGCAAGCGCTAGTGTATTGTCATATGCTCACTTCCAAGCATTCAAGTTCCCCGACTCAATGGAGGTGCACTTCCAATGTACTATTCAGATTTGCAGATACAGATGCCCAGAACAGTGCTCAGATGGAAATCCTAATGTGATCGCGCCTCACGCTGAATACGGACCTCCACAAATTGACGCTTACCAACAAGTTGGTATTGAAGCTAGACGTGATGAAAGGAGAGTGAGGAGGCAACGACGAGCAACTTCCCCTGAGAAGGAAGTTGGCGTAAACAGAGTGATTCGTGTGGTGTCTGCCGGCGACTTAAATATGGATACTACAGAAGAAACCACTGCACCTAAAGTGATTCCCACGCCGGGTCTCGTGTGTATGACTACTCCTGGATTTGCTGCAACATTAGGAGCCCTTCTCGCTACGTTATTATGTTCTTGTGCTGTGTCAGCAGTTCTGTTCTTAAAGTTGCGACCAATCACGACTCTGAAGAAGAAGACGGCTGCCGTAGCGACGATAGCCCGGCCGCACCCACCAACCGCACATGTAATTTCAAAGAGTCGCTTCTACTCGTAACAAAGCGTGTTTAACCTAATTTGTACATATTAGTGTGATGAGACTGAAGTATATAGACCATGCCAATTATTTATTTGCGTGTTATATGAGTGCTCAAATGAATGTATGTAGTTAATCTGGGAACCCTTATTTAGTATTAATTCAATTTATGTGTAGCTTAACAAACCGTTGAACTTCAGTTAAATCGTATTGATTCCTATCTTGAAACAGTTGAGTTGACATTTAATTCAACCGTGTTTGTTTCAACTTTGTTGTTAACTTAAACTGAAGAGTTGAGTTGTTGAATTTTCTTTAGTTGTTTTCACGATGTTAGAACAAATTATAAACACAAATTGTAGTATTAAAATATTTTAAGTACAATCTTCTGTTACCTCTTCTCGAATGTCCATTCGAAGTAGGGGCAACGGAAAATATATCATACGGAATATCAACTTAGCTGAACCGCTAGATTGTAATTTAAAATAACTTGTCATTAGTATTAATATATTTATTTTTAATTAAGTTTTAGTCATTATTACGAGTACGTATAGCGATTTATTTATTTTTATACCACCTGAGTACCTCTTCTTCTTATTTTATTGTTTTTCTTCACATTATTATTAAAGGTTTATTGATTGTTACGATGGAATTTAAATGTTCCATATTAATTTATTTTATAAACGAATTGAATTATTTAAATCGAGGTTGTACCATATTAAATGTTTGATGACTTTTATGAAAATTTGAACAGTTGAAAAATTAAATTTTTATCAAGAACATGTTGTAGTTTTATTTTGTAATTGAAATAAAGTTAAATTTTATCAATAAAATGAGTTTACGCATAGAGTTTGGTTTTATTACTATCATTTCTATGTTTTCTTTTAACGGTGGGTGGCTATATAGTTTACCTATTATTTACTCTTCCTAACTGGTAATATAATCGTTAATTGTACGGGCGGTGACGATAACTTGAAAAAGAATTTTTTACTGGCTGAAAATCATACCAATAAAAGTTTTCCCTTAGTGCATAACAGATCTGAAAGCCAATTCACGTAATTAAAAACGTTCAAAATCTAGTCGCAATCGCATCTCAGTGAAAATCAATGTCAAAAATGTAGGGGAATTAGAGGTATTTTTGACAGATTGAGACCGTGATCTGAAGGCCAATTGCCATAATTTAAAACGTTCAAAATCTAGTCTCATTCTCGCAGTCTCATTTCTGTGACAAACAAATTTCAAAAACTTGTCAAAATGTAGGGAAATTTGATGTTTTTTTGACAGATTGACACTGAGATCAGACTGTGAAGGTTCTTAAAATTACGAGAATAACCCCTCAGGCTGTGAACGTTCTTTAAATTACGAGGATTGCCCCTCTGAGCGAAGTTACTCCAGTAGTGAAGGTGGTTTGAAGATGTTCCCGAAAAACATCCCATAAGGTTTTTGCGCGGTATGAAATTACTTTTTTACAACTTTGACATGCTGTAACTTTGGATACTCCCTCAGATACGGCGACTGACTCTCACATTCATGATTATTGAATATTAAACAACTATTAGAAAGATATCTACTAAAAGTGCTATAAAAGTACCTATGGGGAACAGGATGGAAAGTTCCTAATCCTCCATAGAAAAGGGAGTATCTTCCGACCGGACGGGTGTTGTGTTTAGTGGGCTGGCCCGACGGTAGATGTCGGGATGTTGTATATAAATGCTAATCGCACGGATAGTTCTGCTTGCGCGATGCAGAATATTGCGTGATGTCAGTATGACGCGTAGTTCTCATGTGGCGTTGTAGATGTCGCCACAGTGACTATTGTTAAACGTAAAGCCTACTTTATGACAATATCCGTTTAGTAATTTTCAAAGTCATTGAAAAAATTATACTTACGATGGACGGGACAAACCGAACAACATCAAAATCTACTAGATACCGTCTACAGGTCCCATCTCGGTCAGTTTAGTTGTTTCGTGTCAAACCCCGCGACCAAAAGCAATCGTTGCGCGAATACGCGATCGAAAATACAAATGTCACTAGTGTTGGGTGTACTGGACCGCGTGGTTGCGCCGACAGAGGACGCCTTCCGGTTTTCCGAACAAAAGTATCATGTGAAAGCGAAAATCGCTTTTGGGTAGGACGCGGAGTAACGCGAGCACACGAAAGTCGAAATCATAATGTCACTTTTTGTTAGGCGATCGAGAACGCGTGTTCGCGCCGACAGAGGGCGCCCAACGCGACGATCGACAGGTAGCATTGTGTGCTAAAGAAAAACATTTTCGAAGTAAACATTGTGTTCTATATTATTGCAAATAATAATCGTACTGATAAAATGATTGGACTCAACCACGATTTATTTTCGTTAATATTTACCCAGTATTTAGATAAAATAATTTTCTTAGATCTGTCGGTTGGTAACTTACCTGTTATGTAATTTTACTATATTTATTACTCTAGATGGCATCACTTGACTGAGATATGGGATCACGGCACTGACCTATATATAATAAACAAGTACGCTGGACACGAAATAACAGTTGTTTTTTATGCCGATTCAAGTGAATGTGAGCGTCTCAGGAACTAAGATTGATACATTGTTGCAAATGGCCGTCGTGTTGTGTTGTTACCTCTCTGCTGATTTAGGTCTAAATCATGGTATAAGACTTTTTTGTGTATTTTGTGTTTACTACGAGATATTTAGAACATTTTTATCGTGAGAGTATGTGCATTTTGTAAAATTCGCTATCAAAAATATTAGTTCCACAGACGCTCACGTCGTTATCAGCGCCAAAATGGCGAAAATTAAATGTCTTCGTTTTATCATCGATAGTATGAAATCCAGTGTCGGTACTTGTATAATATAGGTCAGTGGACCACGGTTTTTCTAATGACATTTCTTCTGATAGTTTCTCTATAGTATCATAAACCTCTTTGATAATTTTTCATAACTCAATGTAGTTTTACGACAGCTTTGAAACAAAATACAAACCGCAGTTTTTATTATTTCTTAACTTCTAGGTAGGTACTTATTCTATTCCGAAATTATAACACTAAACATTTCCCAAAGCTTTGATTTCCTAAGAAGGTGAAATTTACAGATTTTCATGACGGAACCACTGTTCTAGGATATAACTTGATAAAAAATGTTCCGTACATTAAGCCTATACATACCTATCTATGAGATACCTACCTCCCGTCTGTATTTACTGTACAGATACAATACAGAGTGGCGATGTCGTATCATTCTGAACACTGACACTGGACGAGTCAAGACAATGTTAATGTTCTTTCTCCAGGATTAGCTTACTGACAGGTTATTGTTAATAACTTATTTATTTATTTTACTGTTTATCATTTGTGACTTCAAGTGAGGTATGTGAACTGAACCCAGCAATGCATAAATATGTAAGCTGTCACGCCCTTTATGCCTGGAGGCTTTTATTTGGGTAGTAAGTTTTTATTTACATTTTAATTTTAATTAATTGTTTTTTAGCTTGAGCACGTATAGTTTTTATTATATTTGTTGGTATGTCTTGGTCTTGTAATGTTAATTACTGAACAAAGGTACCTAGTACCTATTGTATACAATAAAGTGTTTTCTAACTGAACTGACAGCTGTGCTGCTGGGGAGTTTGTTGCGCCAGTTCTTCCCAGCGATAGCACTAGGAAGTGGTGAAAGGCGGGCGTTTTTGGGGGACTGTCTTTTGTAATTTTGACTTTCGAAAAGTGCTGATTCTCAGCCTACTGTGAATAAATGTCTTTTGATTTGATTTGTAAATAAACGATCACAGGAAAGACTGAAGCTGTGGCGATACAGAGCTTCCTTACCCAATCCATTGATTCCACCCGCTGAAGACCTCCACCTGGACATGAGTTACCTTGGGTAACCTGGAAGTCTTTAAACAGACTCCGGACCCAGGTTGGCCGAAGCAAGGAAAACCTGTTCAAGTGGAGATTCATATACTTTTCCGCCTTGGAGTGTACTTACACAACACCACACACACTTTGTGTGTGGTGTTGTTCCACAAACGATGGGACACTACTTAATATCGTGTCCTGCGTGTGAACTGATGGACGCTGGTGATGGCGCCAAACAAGTAGCCGAGTTCTGGGCCGAGTACATTTAGATTGCCATCGAGACGCTAAGAAGAAGGTAAATAAAAAGTGTTAAAATTTTCACAAAATAAACCAACCTTGATAATTATTATCAAGGGTTGGTTTACTGACTTCTACGTGAATACACCCTTTCCGTATTAATTAACTTGTCCTATAATAACAAGAAACTTATCAAAATGTCTACAAAACCAATAAATAACAACAACAATGGAAACTATAGGGCGCGTGCGCGATTAGTCGACTCGTGACTACACCCTCAGGCATCATTTTGGTTAGGACGCGGGGTAAAGGACACCGACGTCGAACTGTGTGTGAGTGACTCATACCGTCATCACGCACCGGAAAAATGCGAGTGAACACGAATCTCGATAACACTCACTCACCCTCTTTATCCTGTCCCTTTTCATACAGTTACGAGCACCAATATGTCGACACTTGGCAACTTTCAAATGCGATTTTTTCGTGAAATAACGTGCTCGTGCACATGAGAATTATGCCACAATACTGTAACTAGATATGTATCTACTTACAGCAAACGATTGAAAAAATCAAGTGGAAAATGTGAGTAGGCATCTCCTACCTACATTTTCCACTTAATTTTTTTGGCTCGTCTCCGCCTCAATCAATTATGTCCTTGGAACAGCTCGATCCCTTTTTTAAGTTTGCGTGAAGAGAATTATGGCTCAATGTATGTCATTGAAATTCAACATTAATTAAGTTTTTTGCTATTTGCGGTGCTGTTTTACGTTATCAAAATTCAATACGCAACGATTATGATACCATATAAAACCATCAATATAGCTCTTGAAATTATATTTGCTGCAAATCGACAAATTAAAGCGAAAGTCATGAAGACGAAAGAGAATGAGTACGTGCCAAATGCTCAACACTGTTACAACACACAACCTCTGCCACTGACGACGCCGTGGAAGTGGCAAAGTTTTGGGCCAACAAGATATAAAATCAGCCGTGCCAGCGACTCGAAGATGAAGAACACTGTTAAAAGGTCTCAGTCGACAAAAGCTTTAAGACAAACATGACGAGCCGCGAGCCAGGCTCGTCAACTCACAAAACCGCGGTCTTGCAATGATGCACCGGCGAGCTTTACCGACGAGACATAAGACCGCGGTTTTACTCGCTCGTCGATCAGGGCCCTTATAGTCCCACTCATTTGTGAGGGTAGGGAAATCTCAATTATTGCACCTATTGAGAAAGAAATTAAGCTTCGCCTTGCAAATAGTTAACTATTTCATGATGTGACAGTCAGTAAAGCCTAAATTGTGATGGAAAAAAATGGGTTTAAAAGTACCTAATAACTTCAAAAAATAAACAATCAAAATAGTATGTTTCAACATAATTTTTAATCCATTAAACAAATTAACAGGTGCTTACGCGTAAAACACATTTCGTCACCGCATCCATACAGTGAAACTTAAAACATTTTGTTCATAAGTTATAAATACGCCCCAGAATATTATTTATAAAAGAAACAGTGCCACAAGAGACTTTACACCAAAAAGTACCATAACCGCAGAAAATATTTCGAATAAAAATAAAATACAAATACATTTAATTAATTATAAAAAGTAAAATTGCACTTAGGGAGACGGTTTTCTAATGAAAACTCTGTTTAACTTATATAATAATAGTTTTTCTATAATAAATGCAAGATTTTTGGGTGGCATGTCATATGTTATTATGGTTGCGAGATCGACACTAACTCCAATATTGGTTTACTCGTTTTTTCTTTACATATCTTCATTAAAGTAGTAAATATTATGTGCATGCTATACAGATTACTCACTCAGAAATCACCTAAAATATTCGTCATTTTAAATAAAGTAAATTTTTTATATGCCTTTCTCTAAAATTCCTCATGAGTGATCTTTAAGCTGCTGCGTCCATCTCATAAAATGCTGATGCCTTATTTCAGCATAAAATCACTATTAGTTACCTGGTACAGAGTTACAGGCATATGTTAGTGCTTTTCCCGTTTGGTAAAAGTACCAAGGGACGCATAAAATTCAAAATTGAAACAAGGTGTCACTAACACTTTGCGTTATGACTTTGTGGTGATACAAATATACACTGTCTTGTCGATCTCTTAGACCATATTTCAATCTAGCTACAAAACTTAATTAAACCTATCTAGTCATAGCGATTAAAAGATGGGTACAATTAATATTGAGCAATATAAAAATAAATGCTTAAATAAATGCAAACAATTTCATTTGAAATGAAGAATCTATTACTTAGAACTCATTGGTGTCTGAACAATCGTATGATACAGTAATGTCATTAAACTAAATCTGAAATAATGTATTATACAATTATATAAAATATCTTAATGTCAACAGTTTTACAAACATTAGACAGCAGTCTAAAAAAAAAAAATTTTTATTAGACTTTTTAAAATTCTGCATATCAAAATTGGTATAACTGTTCTTTTACAACTAGGCTACTCATAACAGTAAAGCACAGTATTCGGCATAACTATAATTTGATTAAATGATACAAGTTTAACTTGAAATAGAATTCCAATAAAAAAGTATTGGAACACTGACGTTATTGTTATTGCAAAACGAATAAAAGAAACGCAAACGATACAAATAAGCTAAAATTAAATTTCATAAAAGAGTTTGGTTATGCAAAAGCAAATGAAGATGAATGAAATACCTAAAACTATTTGTCAAATAAAATGTATTAAACAACAAATAAATAAAATCATAAACATTGAGCAGGTACCTACTGATGTAGTATGCCTAAAGCCTCAGAGGTTTCAGTACCTAAAGATAATAGAACAAATAACATTGATTTCGAAATGATCGAAATCAATGTTATTTAGAATCTAGGAGCTTCATGACACACGATATGAAATTATGCTAAAGTGGATGAAACTCCTAATCATACGAATTAACTAAACCTTACACTAATGGCATGACTCGACGTTTATTCTTATCCTCTAGACACTAAAGAACACGACAATGATAATAAGTTAGTCAATAAAAACGTAGAAAAATTCTGTACAACACTTATCGGTATAAAAATGTATATTATTCACAAAAGTGGAAATTCAATTATATCAGGTTTCTCAGGACTTCGTCCGTAGCACGACCTAGCACCATTATTTAAGGCGATCTAGAAACATTACTTAACGACTAACATAAATTATAAGCATATTTTAAATAATTTTCTGCGAGTCTAACATCTATTATATGGATGCAACTGACCTTTCAATTCCAATTAAGGGTAAAATTCTAAATTTTATCAGGTAGCTAACTCTAACTGGAAGAAATTGTGATTTCTTCGATATTATACACAAAGGGAAGAGCTATAAAACCAATAACATTATAAGTAAATAAAAAGAGAGAGGTAGGTTATACGCGCTTCACACATGAACTTAATGTCGCGCCGGCCGTGCGTCAATGAAAGCAACATAATATGCTTGTCTCTTTTTCACTCCAGATAATAACAACATGCCGTCCTACTTCCACGCGTCATCTTTGGACATGCCGTCCTACCTGCACTTGTCATCTATAGTGTGACATTAGAATATTGGCATAAGTCATTTTGAAGATCGAATGTTGGTAAGGTAACCTATCAACCGATTTTACTTATAATATCATTGTTTATAGTGTTTTGTACACTATAAAATAAGGAGTTATGAAATATAAATTGAATATTTAGCATCTAAGAACAGTCTTCGGTAGGATTTTGATTGGCAACATCCCAATCAACCGTCACGGGAGAGATGTGGATGTGGTTGTGACCCAAGGAGTCTGAGGGCCATCCATGCTGCGAGGGAGTGTGACGCTGTAGCTGGAGACACTGGGATTGGTGGTTGGACTGCCATCCGTGAGCGAAGCTTCTGGAGCATGACTGCTGCAGCTAATGCTGCGCCCGCAGCAGCTCCGGCTGCTGAAGCGAATAAAGCTCCAAAGCTGACTGCGCCCATGCAAATGCCGTAGACGACCTGATGAAAAATCAAAACTTTAGTAATACATACATAAACCCACGCGTTTTTTCGATGGAGGTAGTCAGAAACTAAAGAACGTCTCGTGACACGATCCTTAGAAACTTAATTTGCTTCGTTTACGTTTAAACATCTGAGGGGAAATTCTCGTAATTTTAAAAATATTCACAGTCTGATCTCAGTCTCAATATGTCAAAAATACCTCTAATTTCCCTACATTTTGACAAGTTTTTGACATTTGTTTGTCGCCGAGATGAGACTGCGACTAGATTTTGAATGTTTTAAATTACGAGAATTGGCGTGCTGGTCATACACGCACGCCAGTGACGAGCTCTACGCATCTGACTTTTCTGAACAACATCACCATTAAGGTATGTCCTTCTAGGACGTCATTAGGAGTTAAGATTGGAGTATTAAATGAATAAGGAAATTAAAATATCTAGCTAGATATTTTTGGTACTGTTTTTCGATATTTGGTTTAATACTGAAGTAGCTAAACCAAACATTACCTCTTCACGAATCCGTCCACTGAACACAGTGACAGGTTCCGTCCTGGAAGGTCCGAAAGCTAAATCCGCTTCAGACACCACTTCATATATCCCCGAAACACCAACATCGGCAGATCTTGCATCGCGAACTGTTCGTCGTTTGCGCAAAGACCTGGGTCCTGCTACAGCAGGACCTGGTGCCTTGGCTGGAACTACTGCATCGCCAGAAGGTTCAGGGCTAATGTTCGGGTCAAGGTTACGAGGTCCGTGGGGGAAGCGTTCGCGATCGATGTTTGTGGGGCGTTCCTGAAAATAAATGAATAAAAATATACATTTTGAACATATGTAGTCTTAATGAAAATAAGAAAGGGGGTGTTTGTATTCTCGATTTGGTCAATTTCACTAGCTTGTATAATATATATCGTAGAGTATCTGAAGAAATCAAATTACGAAAATATTTCGTAGTTTCTAATCTGGGGGTCTACTCCGAAGTGGTAACTGTATCGTATCGGCCGAATGTTCGGCCGTTTCCTGCTACGAAGTTACTATTTGGTTTGGTCGGTCCCGATCCTACACTCCTACACTCTTTTGAATATTGACTATGGTCCCGACCCAACTGAGCCGATCCGAACATTTTTCGCATTTTTCAATAATATTTGGTTCGGCCATGTGTCGGTCCGATCCGATCATTCGCACTTTGTACTTCATAGTAGTCCTTTGCAATAAACGTACGATTTTCGCAAATATATTTTTTTCCAATCATTCAGTAACATATATTCGACACTTTTGACGTTTCATGTTTTGATAGAGTTACTTCTATACACAACGGCACAAGTCCTTTTTTCGCGAAACTAAATCGGCACTTCAACCACTATGTTGTTTTTTATAAAATATCTGTGACAACATCACAAATGTTTCCCAACAACGCCTTGCGCGAAGCGATCCTTGTAGCGCTCTACAAATTGTTACTTACAGTGAAAGGTCTAGCAAGAGCTTCAACCAGCTCTTCAACAGCAGACATGTGATCACTCTCAGGTTCAATAACAGGTGCTGGAGCCCTTTGCGGTAATGGAGCAGGTGCGAGAACCACGTCTCCTGATACTTCATCACCGAAGGCTTCTTCGAGAGGAAGTCGAGCTTCATCAGAGAGGTCAAGGCCTCCATCTTCAGCTGATGAATCGCTGTAAAAATATTTGGTCATTGTTAGTTTATTGGCTTGGAGTTTATTGGCGTGGCTAAATAAATAACAGCCACACGGGTCGATCGAAGATTTAGTTACGCTTGCCGCGGTCGGTTCGATGATGGGTGACCATCTATTACATATCGAAACCCCTCCGTGCCTCGGAAAAAGCCGTTGGTACCGGCTGTCGTTCGTAGATCTTTGACAGTTATAATGTCAGTACCAACGCCTCATAACCAACCTTTCATAGGTAATTAGAAATGTATAAATTAAACTAGCTTTATATTAGTATTTAAGCCAATCTGTTAAGAACTTGGTACTACTAAGTATTTATAAGTTTGTAAATGTATTATTTTGTAAAAGGACCTAAATAAATATTATTATTATTAGTTGTTACCGGTAGTCAGAAGCCCAAAAGTCTGCCAATCAGTCTTACCAAGGTGAATTGTGTTACCCAGTTATATTGAAAGCCGACCCCAACATAGTTGGAAAAAGCAGGCAGATTGATATTGTTAGTTCATTGGCAACTTTTCATTGTCATTTATGATTTTGCCAAAGAGTATAATATTAAGCTTCAGTACCTAATGACTGGAAAGATACTAACATCTGGCATAGTAGTTACTATGGCATACTTACTATTACTACTACTCTAGTACTATTTTATGATATATCTAGGAAATAATTAAATAAACTTCAATTATCGCACAAATTAACAAATATGATTTACACTTCTTTGTTTCAAATGTTGATGGAGATGGATTTGCAATTTGTACAATTTATCGTAATTTATTATGGTGTTTAGAATATCCCTAATTGCTGCCTTCCTGATTGCTTTAAACGCTTTAAAGTGAACATCAATTATACTTAAATGGATATCGCTTTCCATGTGACAGGTAGAAAAGCTAACGGAAACGGTTTAATTAAAGGACTTGAGTGGCTTGCGTATTTTTAGTGCTTAGTGTCTTCACTGTATTTTGGAGTTCAGAAGACTTCTATTTCTATAAATATTATAAATTAAAGTCGATTTTCGTGTCTATCTGTGTGACCGCGTTGTTCTTCGAAAATACGCAACTGATTTTAATGCGGTTGTCACCATCATTTTGATAAATTATTTCGGAAGGTTATTTGTACCAAACATATATTAAACTTACATATAATAAAGAAATTTGGATGTTTCGTCAAGTCTCAAAAACGAAGCAAGGGCGGGTCGCTAGTGATTAATAAGAACCATATTCCACCATTTTCATATTCAGTCCATTCTTCTATGGAATGCGCTTCCTCTTGATATCAGGACGGCCACCAGTCGGTATGCATTTAAGCGGAAATTGCAGAGTTATTTTCAAAACAATTTTTTAAAAAAAATAGCGTAGGGTCATCTCTACACATCTCTCCCTTGATTTTGTATATATATATATATATTATAAGTATATATTATAGTAATAATATGTATGTGTATGTAACCTATTTATGTATTTGTGTACCTAGTTTTAAGAGTTTTTTTTTTAATTATTATTGTCTCTCTCAACCAAAGCACCTGCCATCTAATCTCTTTACCACCCTTGGTTGACTGGTAGAGAATGCCTAAGGCATTAAGTCCGCCTTTGTACCTTTTTGTGCGAAAAGTTTAAATAAATAATAAACCAAGAGGTCTTTCAAAATATGTTTTTCGCTATAAAACAATCATGGCTCTAAACCAACTGATTTCCAATCTTCATTCTTTCAATCTAAGGTTCAATTTCACACTTACTTTATCTCATTGTGGTCTTGGTGAGTCCTGTCATCTTTCCTGTCCAAAGCTCCATGTCTTTGCGGGGTCACTCCAGCCAACTGGCAGTGGTCCAGACAGCCGTGTCTGCAAATCTCAACCTTACATCTGATGTGGACGCTGAGGGCATCAGGGAACTTGAAGGCGTGGAAGAACGCGTAGGTAATGACGGTGGCTCGCTCGTCTACTGCTTTGGCTTTGAGGAATCTGGAAACAAATAAATTGAAGGTATAGAATTTAGTTGCAACATCATATTAAAAATATCGTTTTACCTTCTCGCAAATTATGCTCGAATTATTAATCCACTGTCAAGGAAAAATTGGTTTCATCATAAATCTGTTGTGATTGTTTAATATGTATGATGCTCCCCAAGCAAAACAAAATTACCTTCTGACACATCTGTGACAAATGATGATTTTCAATTTGGTACATTAACTTATAGGTACACCAGAATAATTATTTATGCGCTTCGGTAATTTTCGTGCTAAAACTGAGCTCATCTAGTTTAAAACAAAGTTTATTTTTGACGTGTAAAAGTATTTTTTAACCAGTTTACAAAAGATAAATATCATTTATAATTCAAAAGTAAAAAGATGTCTTTTTGCTAAATCAAGGGTTACAACTACCGTAATGTTGAACTTCTGGCAAAGCTAATCCCTCCAACAAACTTTCCAACAGCCCACAGATGTTCAAACCTAGATAAGAGCTTCATACATTAGCGTCGTACCTTGATATCATCTTAGGTCGCAACACGCATCCATATTCATCTGACAGTTGAATCACATGGCCGGAGCCGTCTGACGCTGCACACGACTTCACTCTCATGTCGAATTCACCTGGAAGATAAGAAGATATGTCCTTAGAAACTGTTTAGTTACTTATTGGTGCTATTGATGGTATTGCTTATTGGTGCTATTGATGGTATTGCTTAGTGTTTTATTGGGTTTTCTGCGACGAGGATTCTCACTTTGGAATATATGGCGATGGGTTTCCTGATGCGAGGCCCAGACTATATACGAGTGTCACAAAGGTAACACTCAAATAGTCTAAGGGACTAAGTTATTTAGCTCGTTACGATTTTGATGGAAGGAATAATGGGATTTGTTCTAAACATGCAGCTAGCAAAGGCAAACAACTAATTGTGTGTCGAATTTCGGTGCGTTAAGTAGCGTGGTGGTCACTGGAGAATTAGATTGTGTTGACTTAGACTTTGCATATTGATGTTATTGCTTAGATTACGGTTACGGCGGATTACGGGATTTGTAAGAAAGATTTACTCTAAAAATGCAGCTTGCAAAGGTGAATACCTAGTTGATTTCGGTAGATAAGGAGGCGTGGTGGTCATTAGCGATTAATCTACTAGAGTTATTTTAACTATCCATGAAACCACTGCATAATAGGACATTTTAGAAACCTTGTTGACCTAGTGCCTACTAGCTAGCATGGCATTTGACTATTAATACTGGACGGGGCGATACATTTGACCTCACGCTACCGACCGAGGTTTACGATATAATTCTCTGTGGAAAATTATGTGCCGCAAACACTAAAATTATAGTACCAGACTGTTGGTATACATACACTCAAGAACGTATCAAAGATTTAAATAAAATTATAGATGATAATACTACTATAGTTCTGGATTGAGGCCGCGCGGCCTCGCTAAAGATGGAAGCAGTGGAAGGAAGCCTTTTCCCAGAAGTGGGACAGCGCACGCTAGTAAATAAATAAAATAATAGTAAACTCCCTGAAGATTATAATGTATTTGAAGTTCTCAAGGATCAAGTTCATGATAATACAAAGCTTAAGTACCAATGAAGTATGAAAGTACCTTCAAGCACTTTCAGAATATCAAAATGCAAGACCTTACTAGATGAGTAGGTACTTTACCACTCAACTCGTGCTTAGGGTACCTAACAATACCATAACCCAACACTCATAGCAGACGACAAACATACAAGTTCCTAATATTATTACACTTAAGTGGAGACTAAACAGCGAACATAAACAAAGATCGTTTAGCCTAAAGGATGGACAAACACTTTTGGTAAGTCAACAGATATTCCATTAAGCGAAGAAAGCTTTACACATGTTCAAACCGCACCATGTCATGTTTATCATGTTGGAGACTAATATATTTCCGGTATTGACTAATATATTTATGTTCATTCTACTTTAGTACTCATTCAACATTTTTAATATATCCACACGCCAAGAGATATGACAAAAGATTATATTAATTTTGGTGGAGTGGTTGGAATGTGTAAGTTTGGCTTCTAAGAAAGTTTTTATTGACAGACTAGCGTCTAAGTAAACAACGTCACATGAAGAAAGGTGACTACATCCGGGATATTTGTAGTGATAATTGTATTTTTTGTAACTTATGTATTTTCTGGTTTACAATAAAGTATATATAAATAAATCACAAAATGAAATATGCGTGTCCGGAAGGTGTTGATAACATTCATGATAAAGTTGAATCTTTGTAAATTTTACTTTAACCTGTTGAAAACAAATGTAATCAACAAGTTTATGGAGTTTATTTATCGTCTTACTATGCGAGCATTATCCATTCATACGCACTTGCCGACACAAAACGTACATAAACTTTATCGAAGAAATGAATGCAACAGGACATGATCATCAAAACTTAATGACAGAAAATAACTCGATGGATCTTATGCCCATAGAAAAGAAAATGTATTGATCAATATGATATAATGTGTACACAATAACAATTTTAAAGATACAATGAAAGAGTTCCAACAGCTATTAAACTTTTACGATTAGAACCCTAGCCGTTCTAACAAAGAATATACAGGGTGTTAAAGAAATTGCGTGCCATAGCTTCAGAGTGAGTTCAGTATCGATAAAGGAACCCGTAAAAAATACCTTTAAAAAAGTTTAAATAGAAACGAATATTATCATAAGATTAACCTAATTTAGTACCTACTAACTTAAAATAGCAATCGTTTAGAATTAAAATTATTTTATTTGTTTGAATGCTTTAATTACTTACCTACTATCGAACGCGTTGTCATTTTGTCCTTCACTTCTCGCGTCCGAATACTAAGGGCCGGCGCATTATTTGCTACTGAAAACGGCTCGCGACAAATGGCGCAAGATGTGCGCCCCTAACGCTACGACGTATGTAAATTACAATTCCAATTTTCCCTTCGTACTCTAACGGGCTTAGAACCGTCAAAATACAATACCTACAAAAAAGATTTTGTTTAACTAGTATTCAACAGAATACGAGTAGGTATTAAGGAAGAAGAAATAAGTACTTGGAATTGTAATTTACGTACCTAGTTACCTATCCTTCACCCGGCGTTATCGAAGTGTTTGGACGTAGGTATTTAATTGCTTCGATAGTAGGTAGGTAACTCTAGGAAATTATTAATTTATATTATATTATATTATATATATAAGATTATGTGAATGAATGGAAATATAAATATATAGGTATGAAATAATTAATAGGATACAATATAATTCTAATTCTAACTACAAAGAAAATTAATAAAGCGCTCTTCCTCTCTCAACATATTTAAAATTTGCTGTGCCCGACAGGGTCCATAATTGTTTCTATTATTTTCTTTTATTTACCACCTGTAATTGTACATTATGGATTGCAATAAACGATTTGATTTGATTTGATTTATTTAAACAAAATAAAAAATTATTTTAACCATTTTTTTTAAATCAATTCTAAACGATTGCTATTTAATTAGTAGGTACATTAGGTTCATCTTATGATAAGTTTAGGTTTTTTTTCTTCTTTTTTTAAAGGTTTTTTATTACGGGTTCCTTTATCGATACTGAACTCACCCTGAAGCTATAGCACGCAATTTCTTGAACACCCTGTATACATCTAAATAAGCCGTGCAGACATAATACGGTATTTTATCATTCGAAACCTACTAACAACAAGCTTTAATATTTAACTGCATTTAAGCCAAAATGGTCTTATTAATTGATTGCAATAAATAAATGAGTATTGAGCCACCAAACATTTTGTGATACCGTATAGAAACTATGAATATACTTAGTAGTTCTAAGGTCTTGCAAAGTTTATATGAACGGGAACCTATAAATTGAATTACGATTGCTAAAATCAATTTCCTCTCAACAAAGAAGATGTCAGACACACACAACTACTTATAAAGTACAAGATCGCTCACATTAAGACCATTAATCATTGTCAATTAGATAAAAGAACTCATAACGCACGAATAAGAACTGTTATTGATTCAATTGAGACGAAATTAATGGAGTTCCATTGTGTAATGAGCATTGTTCATTAGGCGGCTTGCGGAAAAATTTATGAAACCGAGGTTGAAACAACTGTAAATGTTAAGAATAAAAACAGCGAAGTTATAAATAATATGGAACTTTTTAATAAGTATGACGTGGTAAAAATTCTCGATGAAACAAACATAATAATAGCTACAGCTATTTAAAAGGATTTAGAAACGAATTCAATTAACAAAGACTACAAAAAAATTGAATTAGACAAAGTAGATGGTGAGGCTTATGAAAATAAATGTTTTGATGTTCTACCAAAGTCTGCTGGTAACATATAAAACAATGTATAGGTACACTACACTGAGACCGAGACGAAAGCTATTATAATGGCTATAAACATCGAAAGCCGTGCCTAAGTTACCAATGCTTACGTAGGTGGACACTTACACATGCCAAGTGGTGTCTGTCCAGTTAGCCCTTGACCCTGCAAGCCATCTCGCAAAGAGATACGAGATAAAATATACATACCCACATAAAATTTGAAATCAACGTAAATATAGGTGGAAAGGAATCCGATTCACTTAACTTTATGCGTTTCGTACAGCGGGTTTAATGTTTATCGGTAGAAGAACACGGAAGTTAGTAGCTGTAAAGTGTTTAATCGTTTTCTGATAACCTATTAACAAGGACCTACCGCATTACTTTTATTTACTGTGCTCTTGCAGCCTAGCTTATCTAAATAAATACGCATATACATCGCATGAGTTCATAGAGTACTCCTGATTTCACATTACATTCTTCCAAAGTTGAATCCTTGCAAGAAAATTCAAATTTTTGGAAGAATATTTACAATTATAATTTTACTCTCTCTCCGAATCTTCCAAAATTCCATTACAATCAAAATATTCTTTTAAACCCAGCTATATTTGCTAAAACGCCTCCCACAAGCTCTATAGAATCTATATATACCACACTCGCACGTCGTTTAAAAGTGATCCATGAGGTGGATCCAGTCTCGAGCCCCATAGTTGCAGGCCCGTTAAGCAAACTCATTCGTACATATTTGTCCAGTTCACTTTTTACAATTACCGGGTACCGTTAAGTCGTGTAAACACTGTCATTACCCTGCTAGTGATTTTACGAGTTTTCATGTTATCTCGACTTGTGTGTTTGTATGATGGCGGAAGTTTGTTTAGTTATGTTTTAAGGAAGTTTGGGAAATATTCGGATCGGAAAACATTATGTTGGGAGTTTTCCGATATTTTATGTGGTTTATCTACTCGAGCTGATCGGTCAGGAAAGAGTCCAAATCGGCAGGCCAGCATTTCTAGGTCCGCCTCGGTGCCGACACCCGAAGGGATAAGTTAGACACTGAACCTTTTTAAAGCTGTCGATTTTCTCTGTGTTATATAGCTTGTCGCCTGTCTGTTACAGAACTTGGAAAACTTGAATGAATGCCAATTTAATTCACACTTTTACGTCACATCTTATTAGTATTTTTTGCTGATCTTCATTGAGATTCTTAACTAGATAGTAAACTCATCGACGTCATTCTTACAAATCAATGATTAAAATAAATTAAAAACATACTAAATTCAATCAGGAAACCGTTACCATATTATTTGATGAAACAAACTATCGTTTTATGAAGAGCGTGGGCGCAAGCGTTAATTCTATTAAATAACGTTACTACAAACGTAACGTAACTTTACTAATGCTTTTTAAGTTTAGTTTTAATAGAAAATATTTAATAATTTATATGACAGCATTCCGCGGTTTGTACCTACAAGATATTAAAATAGGATTTCTATGAATGAAATTTGTGTGTGTACGTCATGTCTAGATAATAATATTTTTATAGCACCTCTATGTTATTCCGTGGTTAAATATTTTTTGAACGTGACTGCTTCAAGTTTCTCTCATTTACTATTTATAAAGTTGTTTATTTTTAAAGGCATACTGATATTTTTTCAAGCGTAAATATTTATTTATTTTATTTTTGTTTAAGCACGACTCACGAAACACCATTTACAGTTTCAGCATTAACATTTAAGATATGAACATAACACCAATGCTGTGCCCAACAGGGTCCATCATCGTCACTAATATAATTATTTCCCTACCAACTATATACATAATGCTTCGTCGTCGAGTTGAGAATGAAACATGTCTAAACTTTAAATGTATTCCAAACAATTGACAAACATTACTTTTAATAATTTTTTTAAGTTTAATGAATGGGAGAACATTTCAGTCAACATTCTCATGCCTCCCAATTTATTTGGGGTGCTATCCTTCTCTACTAGTCAACAATCTCGGTAGTCCTTTCTAGCTTTGACTCATCATATGATATGATGATGTTGATATCATCTTTCACACAGTCCATCCATCTTTTCTTTGCTCTCCTACTTTGTAATCTTTATTATCTACTTCCCACGTTGTTGTAAAATTATATTTCAAAGTAGTAAGCATGCTCTTAGTTTTGTAAGTGCTAACATATAGTTTTCATTTAGTCCGACCACAAAGTACCTGTAACCATTTCCTCATTAACAATTCTTACAACTTTAAGCTAGCGTTCCTTTTACGCGTTCTGGATACGAACAAAATGATGGACGCAAATATACACAAGAACGTTTTTTTTTAATCTTCATTTATTTCTGTTATACTATGCAAGACTAGCTCATTTCATCACCACAAGGTTTTTCATAGAAAGAATAAGGCATGATGGGAAAAGAAAAAGTTAACAGGCGATTTTCACTTTGACTGCCCAGTGCCCTAGACTTAATGCTCAGTAATTGTGTAAGTATCGTGTACCGAAAACCTCTCTGCGTCTGACTGACCCCTCGTGGATTACAGACGTGATGTTTTGTTGGGTGATGTTTGTGTTTGTTCCACATTTTGCCAGTTAAGTCCTATGTAATAGGGGCCGAATTAATGGGCGAAACTTACGACCCAGTGGGTCCCGCTTAATGGCAAACGACATCGTGGCAGGCCCAGACGGAGATGGCGGGATGAGTTGGACTCCTTTCATAAAGATTGGTCCTTGGCAGCTCTGGACAGAGAGAAGTGGAAGGAGAGTGGGGAGACCTTTGTCCAGCAGTGGGACAGTAACGGCTGACAAAAATAATAGCCATAACCATAGCCATAGGTAGAACTACTTAGCTAGTGAAGTACTATTTTATAGTAAAATATGTATGTTTAGGTTAAGGTATATATCTATGGGCCTGCGTTGCCTGAAATAAATCAATAAATAAATAGCCATAGTGCCATCTACCGGGCACTAATCTTCTAGGCTGCTATCGAGAAATTCCAGATGGAAAAACTCAATAACACTTTGCCCGACCCGGAAATCTAACCCAAGACCTCATGCTCAGTAACAACGCTTGCGACCACTACACCAACTAGGCAGACCTACTCAAAGTGCCACATAAAATGCTCGTGTAAATGAAACTTAGTCTTTACGCGCAGCTATTTTCACCGTGCGCTATGCAGCAGTAAAGTCTAACAGTAATGACTTCGTACAATATTTCAAGCTGTACGAGTATATTGGTAATTAAAAACGATACCAAGCGGTGCTTGTAGACCGTTCAGTCTGCTACACTAACATCATTATTTACTTTGTACGTGGTTCACTTAGGTATATTGTAGTACCAGCTTCGCCCCGCGGTTTCACCCTCATAAGTGTCAAGCCTGTGTGAATGTAGGGATGAAAGGTATTCAATGTGCTATTCTGATGTATAAGCTATATTACTGTAAAGTTTCATCAAAATCCGTTCAGTAGTTTTTGCGTGAAAGAGTAACAAACATTCGTCCATCCATCCTCACAAACTTTCGTGTTTATAATATTAATAGGAGTAGGATATAGGTATGTAGTAGAATAATAGTATGTAAATTGTATGTGTAATGGTGTTGGTAACTGGTGGCAGTGATATCGTTCTGTTTTCAATACGATTTGAGTCGACGATTCATTTCAAATGAAGATTTTTAAGCATGATTTTACATTCGGAACTACCTAGTATGTGAGGAATCCATCCTGGATGTTTGTTTGTTACTCTTTCAAAAAACTACTGAACGAATTTTGATGAAACTTTACAGTAATATAGCTTATACATCAGAATAACACATAGGCTACTTTTATCCCGATATTCTCGCGGGATCGACACTTATGCGGGTGAAACCGCGGGGTGCAGCTAGGCAATTATAATTTCAGCTGAAACCCACTGCTGGAGTGCTGAACCTATGCCTTACTCAAAGATTGGCAAAGAGACCGGTCCTTCAGACCGACTTCCATGAGTACGTTAGGATTAAGACCGGGGTCATTAATTTTGGAAATAACAAATGTCTGGGAATTAAGTAGATCCATTTTATGAATTAGTTTATATAAAGTCACATAAAACATGTCCTAGAAGTTAATAGCGTCATCGATATTAATTTTTAAAAACTATATAGATTTTATGGCTTAGTTTATTTATGCCCGTTACATAAAATTATCATATTTGTGCATAAACAAATCTTATGTATTTTTTACGACTGCATCAACCGCGTTTCGGTACCAACTTTAGTAGGTTTTATACGTATTCATCAAAATTACAGTCAATCAGTCGTAGAACTAGCTAACAAATTATGTTTAAATCACATCCGGCAATAATTTTGACATATACGTACTAAAACACTGTTGTAAACTGCGCTTAACATCTTAATTCGTCACCGTAAAACCATATGTGAACAAATGCCTTATACGTCTATGAATTTATACTCCCACACACCAAAAACTCTAACGAGGCAAAGTTACACGCACCGCGGAAATGACAGCAATAAAATATTGACGAATAATATTAGAGGAAATAATTTTTGTGTGTATAAAAGAAACAATAGGTAATTCTAAACACGGTTCCTTTATAAATTTGGGAGTAATTATAAACAAAAGAGTTGGGTGGTTATTAGCAAGTAACAGTACTTATATATTTTGATTGTTACCTTAGTTGTTTTGACATGGTTTTGCGAAGAGTTGGCGTACACGCATTCTTTGAGGTAGTGGTTTTAGATGGACGCAGCTTTCTACTTCACGTAGTTTTAGAGAGACTACAGTTTTGACAGGCTTACACTCTTTTGATGATAATGAAAGCGTAGATTACGATTATATAGAGATAAACGATGCTTACAGTTAAGAGAAGCCTAAACTTCAAAAAACATATGGGTCACTCAATGTCACCATATAGTATTTTGAAAGTGACAACTGAGGTTAATGATTACTTACATTAAGCGATAATTATAGTACGAGAGGAGAGTAATAGTCTAGTTTACTAAAGAAGAAAGTAATAAATAAAAAAACTTTTTTTGCAAAAAGAAACAACCGACTTCCAAAATTAAAGTTATTTTTTACTTTGTAGTGTCGTTTTTGGAAGTCGGTTGTTTTTTTTTTTTTGCAAAAAAGTTTTTATTTTTCACTTTTAAGTTGTAATTTTTACCAGTAATTTTGGTTTAAAAATCAAACTTCTGAACCGTTTTTGATGAAATTTCTATGGGACCATTTGGGAAGTATACCCTTTCCAACAAAAAAAAAGATTTTTTTCAAATCGGTTGGCAAGCGACGGAGATATGCGCGATCAAACATAAAAAAAAAAAATACAAACATCCGAATTGAGAACCTCCTCCTTTTTTAGAAGTCGGTTAAAAATGACTTACCTCGATAGTCATTGATGGCAACCACCAGGGTTAGAGTGGACCCTAAAGGGACGATGCCGGAGACCGGCGCCGCCCATGGTCCCTTCCCTGCTTGGATCTCCATCCAACAGTCCACGTTATCTCCTATAAATAAAAATAAAGGTATAAATATACTTAATGGGCTCTGTCTAAAATAGATCATAAAAACAGCTCCTACAGGATTTAAAATTAAAGTATCTATCACGATAGCAATGATAGTAGAAGATAAGACTTATTCAAATGTTGCAGATGTTTAGACAGTTGAGAGTACTTAGAAATTTAAATAAACAGAAAACCAGGACAAAGACGCTGTTACAAAGAAAAATCTTGTGAACGATAATATATAATTAGTGGCAGCAGATCAACCAACCACTGACCGTGTCATAAGTTTACAAGCAAATTTTATCAAACCGAGTAAAAAGATAAACTGAAATGAAATACAGTTGAAAAAAAACCTTTAAATTAAAAAAAAAATATAGGTTTAGAGAGAGTATGTACGAGTATATACAGGGTTATTTTTTAAAGACCAGCCAAATTTAAGGATGTGGTACAAACCATCAAACTGAACAACTTTCTCCATGGGACCAACATCATAATCGCGAATAAAAATTCAGCCGTCCCATACATTTAGGTCGAGTATGTATTGAAGTTTTCTATGGGACAGTTGATAAAATTTTCGCGATTACGCTATTTGTCCCATGGAGAAAGTTGTTCAGTTTGATGGTCTGTACCACATCCTTAAATTTGGCTGGTCTTTGAAAAATAACCCTGTATAAGAGTATGTACACCATGCAGCAGCTATAGTGATACCAAATCTTATATGTTTCCTCACCTCTGAAATCCAACTGCACCACATCTAAATCTGCGATGACCATGGGCGGCTTGGAGGCAGTCTTCTCGTAATCGTTGAACCACTCGCAGCGCAGTCTCTTCGCTTCGTCCCACACTTCAAGCAGGTCCTTGTCGTATTGCACCACCACTGTGTTCTCATAGAACTGCCCGTGGAGGTCTGGAATAGGAGGTTTTTGACCTTTAGATACGAGGACCTGATGTGGAACTTAAATATGGGTACTATTTTAAAGACGTATGAATTGAAATAGTAATCTTGTTACGGGAGTAAAGTTTATAAGTGGAGATCATGATGGGACACGATAATAAAGAATTAGAAAGAAGCAGTTCTTTGTGAACAGATTGTGAGTTGAGGAGACTAGATTCGGACAAAGGACTCTTTGCCAGAGTGTGTAAGTTGGGAATATTCTGGTCGTTTTTTATGAGTGACCAATGCGCAAACGAATGTTATTGTAATTAAAGAACATTCTTCGGAAAAATCAAGAACTATTCTCTGAACAAGTCTGCGAATCTATACAAAGTACATTTAATTTGAAATCCTTATTATTGCTAGGGCTATACCTACGCGGATGTACTCATGCAAAAAGTGGAAGTCGCCCGAAGAACGCGGATCGTGCCAGTGGTCTCGGGTCGACATCACGCAAGCTAAACTGACCCCTAAAGACTTCTAGCTAACTCCCTTTCAGAACAGCAATCCATTAGGACATTAATCTTCCAAGTTTACACACATCTGACATATTCAGACTCTATGTCATACGGTTTAAAATCGTTTTTACATTGTCACCCGCAATACTTTTCACTAGAAGTACTTAAAGTCGAAATTACTACGTCATAGCTGGAAGGAAATACACTTGAAAGTAGTGGATTGAGGGATGGCGTCTTTGAGTCGGGTTTGTGAAGGAAAATGGACCTTGCGTGCGGTGTTATGTGGTCCGGCGGGTGGCGATTCCGAGAAACAATGCGCACGCAATGTTCGCAGAAGGAGCGGGACGCATGCGTCGTCCGTTACTCCACACTAGCCATAGTGGACGCGACTAGGAATCGGCATGAGAAAAACTCACTGACTTTGTTGAAATGGGACCGATGTGCCGTAAAACTTGAATGCTGGCGATTTATTGCGAAATTGTTACGAATTACCGATAGTTACTGAGAATCTAAATGCGATACATGAGATTGGGTTTGACGATATATGGTGATCTATTACCGAGGAACTTCCTTCCAATGTCTTGTTTGTGTTAAATTAACAAAATGACAAAGAGACTGACTAGACTTTACAAAGTTTTACAGCCCAATAACATCCTGTAAAGAAATAAACTATGATCTGACTTAAAAAACACAGTGTTCAATGTTATATGGCGATATATAGTAGGTATCTCGATTTGAAATCAATAAGAACCATAACAAAGCAAAGAATTTATTTTCAACAACAGTATATGATTGGAACATGTAGTGTAGGAGTTCGTAAAATGCAGGGCACTAAATATTTCATAACAACTCAAAATCGATTCAACACGTAGAATCATTAAAAAGAATATACCATTTAAGTACCGTTAAATACGAATCATAGAAAGTTCGATGACTGGTTAATTTCAAATTACATGCATCTTAAGATCGCCTGATTAATTAAATTGCTGCGGTCTGTTACAAAGAAACAAAGACAAAAGCCATGAAAAATCCAAGAAGATTGATAAAGGTTAAGAGAACAAAAAGCTAAGAAAAATTCGTGTTGTATCGCTTCAAGTCAACCTGAACTTAGAAATGTAAACTGCAAGAAATACGAAGTCTTTGCTTCATCAATACCCTAAAACTTAAAAACATCTATAAAGTTTAGGGACAAATTCATCGATCCAGGAGATGGTTTTAATGTTATTGAAGTCAACAGCAATCCTACAACCAATCCTACACGTAAGAGAAAATCATTTGAATTATGCAATTATTAAACTTTCTTTCATCCAGAATCATACCTTTTAATTCTTCTTCAAACTTAGTTCATTTTCTACTATCTTTTATCAGTCACCCGACCTATTCTGTAATAATTTAACTGAGAAAACTTGGGTAAAGTGAGCTTAGATAGTGTCAACACAGGTGTCATCAGGTGCAATGATAGCTCAGCTCACTTCACCTAAGTTTTATTGGTGAGATTTTTACAGAATACTATTCCAGAATTATACTATATCACTTCATCCATTCCCCATATTACAGGTTAACGTCCCTTTAAATGACCCACAGGTTAACATACGTCTATAAAGATATTGCAATCTGTTAGATGCCCACGTTCACAAGTGGGTGTAAACCTCGCGCTTTCCGGTGATAACTTCGTCCTTACCGAGACAGTATCGTTTGACAGTTTGAATAGTTGCCTGTCTCAGCTGTAGTCCTTTGATCCGATAATGTCACTGTTATCCAATAGACTTCGTATTCAATGCAATAGGTGAAAATATAAATGTTATTTATAGAACTGGTCGGTGTTGCTATTGCTAACAAGTTTATATCTTAATAAGGCGTTGACAAGCAAAATTATTGGTGTGCTTAAAAACTGCTTGATACAAATTGCCAAGAAAGCAAATCTGGAAAATCTAAATTATATAGCACAGGTTAGAAAAAAAAATCGTTTTAAAATCTTGTGCAGAGAAACTGCATTAAAGACACGCAGGGTCTTAATTCGAAGGTATTCTTGAGCCTTGAACTAGACAACGATAATATCCTCTGAGCCGTGGCATTTTGAACTACGATGTCGTTTGGCATTTGACACCTAGTAAATGCCAGGCTTTAATAGGCAACTAACCAGTCCAACATGACATTAGATGCCGTAAAGAACTCAGGTTTAACGCTGATGGAATTACAGTAATTCTAGGCTGAACTTACCCTTGACCCTTTTTCCCATTTTAAAGTTCCATTTACTGGAAGCACTAAAATGTCATTTATTTTTATTCACCATTCAGTTATTATTGTAGCTTTATTGTATGTATAGATAAGTAACTACAAATATTTACACTAGGTACTAAATTAAATGACTTACTAACTAAAAAAATAAATACAAAAATAAGCACTAAATTCAAGAGTGACAAATGATGTGATGGAATGGTCAGAACATTTTTCTTTTAGCTTGAGATCAAAAGGTTTTTTTACTTGAAATGAAGTGTCTTCTTGCATCATTTAGATGTTTTGAATTTTCTTCGCGTCTTCCATATTTAGAAAACAAGGTTCATCAGTTTTTGATGATCAATCAAATCAAAGTTTTCGTTCCTAAAACTTTTTATTTGTGTGGAAAATATCTCCACCTCACGCAAAGTCATACATGGAATCAATCATACCTAAAAAGCCTATAACAGCAATTCTGCAAAGCCCCAGAAATGACTGAACGATAATTATAACGGTTGTTTGTGCTCATAAATGTCCACGCATCACAATTTTAGATGATTTACTAAAGGAATGGGTTACCAATCGTTTCTCTTCATTGGCGTGACGGATCGCGATTTTGCAGTCAAGTGTAAACATGCAATAAGTTATTAAAGTAGTGGGATTTACGAGCCTTACATTATTTGTCTTTTTCTTATCTTTTTCATCTTCATGGTTTCTGGTCCGTTTTGCTTCAGTAACATTAAAAGTATCAACATTATCTGCAGAAGTTTGAGCATACGTAAGTCAACCTGTCTAGTTTCTGTCAACAACTATTTGCTTCGGTAACATTAAAAGTATCAACATTCTCTGCAGAAGTTTGAGCATGCGTATTTCAACCTGCCTAGTTTCTGTCAATGACTATTTGCTTCAGTAACATTGAAAGTATCAACATTATCTACAGAAGTTTGAGCATACGTAAGTCAACCTGTCTAGTTTCTGTCAACAACTATTTGCTTCGGTAACATTAAAAGTATCAACATTATCTGCAGAAGTTTGAGCATACGTAAGTCAACCTGTCTAGTTTCTGTCAACAACTATTTGCTTCGGTAACATTAAAAGTATCAACATTCTCTGCAGAAGTTTGAGCATGCGTATTTCAACCTGCCTAGTTTCTGTCAATGACTATTTGCTTCAGTAACATTGAAAGTATCAACATTATCTACAGAAGTTTGAGCATACGTAAGTCAACCTGTCTAGTTTCTGTCAACAACTATTTGCTTCGGTAACATTAAAAGTATCAACATTATCTGCAGAAGTTTGAGCATACGTAAGTCAACCTGTCTAGTTTCTGTCAACAACTATTTGCTTCGGTAACATTAAAAGTATCAACATTCTCTGCAGAAGTTTGAGCATGCGTATTTCAACCTGCCTAGTTTCTGTCAATGACTATTTGCTTCAGTAACATTGAAAGTATCAACATTATCTACAGAAGTTTGAGCATACGTAAGTCAACCTGCCAGTTTCTGTCAACAACTATTTGCTAAATTATATTTTCGAGAGCCGTTTGGGGTTGAAACCCTAGGGCCATGGAATCCGAGTGACTCATTGCTTGTGCAATGAAATCTCTAAACGGCTGGTTAAAAATTCCCGTGACCCAAGGGTTGACTTTTACCTTGGCCAGAGCCTAAGCATTGCCATACAACGTGGCAATGCCGCCAGTCTCTTGGGTACATTACCAGTCGACTGCGATTCGGAGGAATATTTCGAAGCAATATTTTAGTTTTTTAATAGTTTGTAGTTTATGTAGTACTAGCTTCTGCCCGCGGCTTCGCCCGCGTGGATGTCGGAAATTATCCCACGGGAACGTGCTAACAGGATAAAATGTATGTGTTTCCCTAGAATGCCATCTATCTCGCGGGCCCTTTGTGGCTAATTACAATAGAAAACCAATTGTGTCTCATTAGTGGTGATTAAGAGGGTACCTATATGATATCTTTACCTAAGTACCTCATCATCTCATCTGCCTAGCCTTTTCCCAACTATGTTGGGGTCGGCTTCCAGTCTAACCGGATGTAGCTGAATACCAGTATTTTACATGGAGCGACTGCTTATCTGACCTCCACAACCCAGTGACTGGGTAATACGTGATAAGACCCGGATACCGGATACCGTACCTAAGTTCCTACATAATTAAAAAATAAATAAACTCAATAACAGAAAATTAAATACCTACCTACCTAAATAAACATATTTCTGATGATAACTAATCTAAACTCAATAAATAAGCAAAATCCCTAAAAACTAATATCTATACGAATGACTAATCCTACCTCATCATCATCATCTGCCTAGCCTTTTCCCAACTATGTTGGGGTCGGCTTCCAGTCTAACCGGATGCAGCTGAATACCAGTATTTTACATGGAGCGACTGCCTATCTGACCTCCACAACCCAGTTACTGGGTAATACGATACCCCTTGGTAAGACTGGTTGTCAGACTTTCGGGTTTCTGACTACCCGTAACGACTGTCAAAGATCCACGAATGACAGCCGGGACCAACGGCTTAACGTGCTTTCCGACACACGGAGGGGTCTCGGTATGTAAAGATGGCCACCCATCCACAGACCAACCGCGGCAAGCGTAGCTTAACCTGACCGATCGACCTGTGCGGCTGATAATATTTAGCCACGGGCCCCTCACTAATCCTACCTAACAGTATTATAAAATAACCTACGGTCACTACGTACACTATCAAATATACTACCTATACTTTAAAATTAAAATCTATACCTACGGTTTATACAAAAATAAACCTAAATAACTCTAAAAACTAAAAGGAATAAAAATGAACTCCACTGCGGGTGACCTAACCTACGACAAACTTATTATTTGCGGTTGGTACAGTAATCGGGTCTATGGTTCGAACCGCAAAATTAAGTTTGTTTTTTATTGTATATACTTTTCCGGGATAAAAAGTACCCAGTGTGGTGCCCAGGATATTAAAGAATAATTATACCAAGTTTCATCGTAATCGAACCGGTAGTTTTTGCGTGATGCCTGAACAAACAGACAGACAGACAGACAGACAGACAGACAGACCGACAGACAGACAGACAAAAAATTTTTTAATCACATTTTTGGGTTCGGTGTCGGTCTAGTAACACCCCCTGCCATTTATTTTTTTGATATTTTCAATGTACAGAATTTTCACTTCTACAGATTTATTATAAGTATATAGATTACAAGTTTGTAAATATTATCTTAAAATGAATAAATGAGATAATACAATTTGCTTTAGTAACATTAAAAGTATCAACATTATCCGCAGAAGTTTGTCATGTGTGTTTACATACGTAAGTCAACCTGCCTAGTTTCTATCAACAATTCTGTTAGTCATACCTATGTACATATATGTATAAAAATTTGCTAATGATAATACAATTAAGTGATTAGTAGGACGTGATTTAGTCAATGATTCAACAAATACTACCATTCGAAATAAATCATTCAACAAAAATAAAGATGTGAATAAACATTTAAAAGTTATCAAAACAATTTGAGCAATCGCTTTCAAGTTTTCAACATTCAAAAGACTAATTGAAAAAGAAAGTAAACAGAGTCCTGTTAATGCATTGAACGTAAAAGATCATTGCTCACATGAAAGCAAAATGAGTGCGTTAAAACAGTCATTTTTGTAACATATAAAATTTATAGGATCATAAATCTAAAATGCAAATAAATAATACATAGAAGAGAAGTTTAAATTGATCATAAAAGTTTTCAATACGTAAAACTAATGAAATAGTCTCTAAATAGTTTTAATTACCGCTAGACTAGTTTAAACGGCTATTAGGTATTATACTTTTAATTTGAGACACAGTTGCGAATTAACCAAAAAGTGTGTAGCGTTTACCTACAATATTTACTAGCCTTATTTACCCAGCGTGAAAAATAACATGTACCTAACCTTCAAAATATTCTTCACTTTCGCCTGGTGAAGGCTTGTCTATTTTTAGTCCGTTATACGCAGAAAGTATTTTTATTTTGTTGCCAAAATCTTTTCTGGTACACATTCAACGTATTTTCTTTCATTCTTTTCATTTACAAATTTTTCACACAGTTCATCGACTGTCTTCATTTGTAGACAGATATTCTTTAGTATGTATTTTTATGATCTTGTTCAGCGAACGTAAAAGTTCTGGTATTGTTAATCAATGTAGTTTTTAATAATCACGTATATTTATTTTGCGCTCCGTTTGAAGATTCCATACCAAGTTTGCGCTACTTGAATCGTTACGTACAAACAACAAAATGCAAAGGACGAGCATGAAGAATCCCAGAACGATGTACGATAAATCGATTTGCTTAAACGATTTATTATATCGACTAATTGTTCGAGTTCGCATCATTAGGCATCGGATATATTTATTGATTTCACGCTACTACTCACGGTCCATTTATAGTAAACCAACCGAGACGAGGCTTAATTACATTTATAGTGAGAATTTTGCCTTAACTTGATATTTTTATTTATTCTGGCATGTTTCTTGGTAAAAAACGATGACAAAATAACTTAATTAAAAAGCAATTAATTTCCCACAATAAAATACATATTTGCCAATTCTTAATTGAAATATTGGATGTTTTACTAAGATTTTTTCGTGTCAATGGTACTCTTCCATGAAGGCCGCTACTTGGGTACGCAATCAATTGAGAGCTTTCCATATAGGCCACTGCAGATCACGCCCGGGAGGCAAATGTTCCTGGGGTTTAACAAAGTCGGGTAGTGGATATTTTTCTTTGCTAAGATTCGTAATACAAATGATTAATCAGTTTAGACTTCAATAGAACAAGAGTACCTCTTATTATAATTAATAGTTAATTGTAAAATTACCTGGTTTAGTGCCACACTTGGCGTATGCGATCCGAAATGAGAAGTACGTCTGTCCCGTTGATGGCGGCACGTAGACACATCGCGGGTCACCGTGTTGACCTGGGAACATGTCAAAATTAATTTAAAAAGTAATAATGTGTGATATAAACTTGTATTTGAGAAACAGTTTGAAATATCTGTAGAGTAGGAAAGGCTTGAATATGATGATTTGCAAAGTGTGCCTGCAGAAAATAAGAAGAACGAGAAATGGATGCCATGCCCTACGTTTGTATAATACGAGTACTATAGATGATAATCGTAGATGATAATCGTGATATCTAAAATTATTCCACATGAAGCTATCCAATAGGACTATTAATGTTTTACTGAAACTAAAACAATATTTTTTGACATAAATAACCAAGTCCGCGATTCGTTTACAAATACAGCTGCCAATTTTCTTGTTTATAATCTCACAATTTCAATAATTGTAAATGTTGAGATGATGCACCGAAGATTCCACAATAGAACCTTTAATAGTAGAATTGTTTCCAGTTTCGTCAAAATTAAAAACAATGTGTACCTAACGTCTATTTTCACAAGCAAATAGAAAGCGGAGTACTGTAATTTAAGGCTCAGTTTATGTTAATTGCTAATTATGTGCTTGCGCACACCTTAGCTACATTAATTGCAATATCGTTAGCAAGATAAACAGTACTAATGGGCTCGAAATAAAGTGCTGTGATACGGTTTATAGTTAGCTTGTAGTTTCAGATTTAAGTATCGTGTAGAGGCAAGTAGTAATTCAATTGAATCGATTGATAATGAAACAGAATTGAATGATAGATCAACGTGTAAAACTATCGATAAAGTTGTTGAACAACAAGCGAATGATATGACTAATAATAATGAATATAATGTTAAACTTCAAGACGGTGATGATGATGAAGTTTCACTAAATTATGCTCCACTAACAGAAGTACTTACCTATGGACGCAAAGTTAATACTCATAAAAGGTGAATTTATTTCTTTCAATAACTAAAAGTAGTAGATAGCAAACGCCCACGTTCTGACACCATTGCCGAGGAAAGCTAATGCTATTGTTGTTAAAATTCGTCATGAAAGTGCGAAACGCAGTCGTTTGTTGTAACAGACTGAGGGTTATATTTTATTCATAACCGGTACCTTTTATCTATATTAAAGCTATTCGTGACGTATTTTTGGCTTAGAAGAATTTAGTGTGCATTGTGTATTTAGACGAGTTCAAAAAATAATGGGATCAATATTTGGCCTAGAGGATAACTTTAAGACGATAAAATTCCAAATGTAGTTATCGTTTCTACAGAATCCGAACATGCGTAAGACTTGACTACTAAAGTAAAGACTATGGACAGTACAATCACAAGAAAACATGTAAAAACAAATAAATAGACTAAAGTACATATGTGTGCAGACATCTATGTAGAGATCTAGACATGTTGTCAGTTATAATTTCACTGTTATTTTTATCGTAGAGCAAGACTAACTTTGCGTAACGGAAGCTTTAGCTGTCCATATCGTGTTTTACAACATTCTTACTCGTTTTAATCTTGCAATAAAAGAAAATCAGAAGTGATATTCTCAGGTTCAGTTATTCCAATACTGGCAACTATTTTTTCCATTTTATTTTCAAAATCAAGTTCTTTTTCATTTTCAACATTATTAGTATTGTTTTCTTTAACCTTAAATGCATTACTAACAACAATATTTTACCGCTCCTTACTATCGCGCAATACGAATAAATTTAGCCTCCCAAAAGATGTTATCAAAAAAACTACTCATATAATCACAAATTACTACGTTACAATAAATTGAATTAAACAAAATCCAAGTACAGTATGTAACAGTATAACGTACTAAAAGCTGAGCAACTGGAGCGTGCGTTATTAATAATGCACTAAGTATGTATCCGTCATAATTGTGAGTGAAACCTTAGCAATTACCGCAACAATTAGTGGCGGTCTGAATACACCGGTTTCTAACATTTTCCTCGTGTATGTAGTCTGTGGCTATTTTGTGGTGTTTGATCTTATTGGTGGTTTATAGTGCAGGTATGTCTTCATTATTTTGATGGACTTTGATGGGATGATACGATGTACTTGTTTTGGGGTCCAATTTGTTTTGGGTGATTTTGATGTCTATGAAGTCGGCAGTGTTTGGATTTGCTTCAGCTGTGTGAGATGCTATTTCTACTTCATTTGCTACATAATATATAAGAAAATTTGATGTCCAACCTCATTTGATTTATCCATTAATCTGTCAAAGCAACTCTAATTCAATTTTATTACTTATTTTTATGGTTTAAGTACTATAAAGAAGAAATACAGGTTCGTGACCGAAACTGACAAACAATACATACCTTTTGACGAGACAATGCCTTCGAAGGGGTGAGAGAACGTGAGATGGACGTCCATGTGATCCTTCCCGCACATGACCTCTAGTGACTGTATGACTGGCATGCCATCGGGCCGCTCCATTGGCCATAACTCGCCCGCTCGCGCCCGCGTCTGTGAACGAATGGCATTTTGAGTAAAATGTGGGACGTTTTTAACAATACTGAGATGGAACCCTTAAATCAATAGCAGAAACAGAATTGTTTAAGGCAAATTATCTTATAAACGAGAAATAAACGCCTGAGCATCGAAGCAGCTATAAAATGTTTCATAAAACTTAATGAATGAATGTAAATAAATCATAAAAGCATTAAATGCAAACAAATCAATGAGCTTGTTGTGAATGAACAAAGTGCTAAGGTATGTGTTCCGTGTACATAACAAAACAGTAATCAAAGCTAATAATCGATTGCAAAAACATGTCACGTAGCAAATTAACTGCACAATTGTACAGACGCCAGCAGGTCAAGCTACCCGAAACTGTCAAATTTTCCCAATCAACCTTGAACCTTAATGCTTTACCGATAAAGTTGAAAATCTATTAAAGAAATTTGACATATTGTAGTAGCTTGATGTGCTGGCGTCTGTACAAATAATAACTCTATCGATTCAATTCAAACAATATTTCCAATCGAGATAGTATTTCTCAGTAACACAAATCAATGATCATCTCATGACAAAACAAAACAATAACATTGAATTTTCCGTCAACATCAATTAAAATCTTTATGTAAAAAGAGAATAATTATTCCTTTCATAGATACCAGCTCCCATTGCCATCAACTGCCCTCCTCTTTCACCTTAAGACGTTGATGCAAGAGTGATTTTTGTTCAACAAATAATTTTGGAGAAGTAATTGTATGTTTGTATTTCCTGTACAGTTCTCAACGAGCCGCGGACTTGTAACGAGAAGTTTCCGCGAAAGAGAGCAGTGTAAACATAATAAATGGGCAAAGAACAATTTTTGTACGGTGGGTTTACGCCAAAATTGGATGATTGGCGACTTGGCGCACGATGACGGATGCCAAAGAGGTGGAAGAAGACAGGACATGTGAGAATGAATAAAAGCGACATTTAAAAGAATTCTTAAATACCTATAACTCAGAAGCAGGTATCAAAAACAACGTTAATCAGAAGTATTCAGAAGAAACGGATCTGTACTCGAATGTATGTAAATACTTTTAGTTGAACCCAAGAATTCACTTTCATTTATTGCATGTTAAATTATTATGTTTTGCAGTATTTAATAGTTTTATATTTTAATAATTACAATTTTCTCCTATATATTATTATCGTGCGTGAAGGTAATATAAGTTTTTGCTCGTATTATTTATTCGTGCTGTAATATCGTACATATCAAAGAAAATTAATTAATAAATCTCATCTGTACATACGCTTTCATTGACTAATCTATGTACAAAAACGATTTGATGAATCGCGAGCGCACGTTCCTGGAACGGCGCGGGCGCATTACGTTCCCACGCGTCAACAAGGAATTCGCGAAACGAGACAGACAAATACAGAAATCCATAAGAACGAAAGAGGCAACACGATTTACATTTTGGAGTACGTTGTAATTTACAGTTTTGCGTACTAAAGCCTTTTTCAAAATTCATCAAGAGTGTTTTTGATTTGATTTTTGGTGGCGATGCCGACGGTGTTACTTTATTATGCCACGTGTGAAAAGGTTTACTAAAACAAGTATTTATTCATGTATTTCAATCAATAAATTATATAACCTTTCTCATGATGTGCCACGCCAACGTCAATGCCTCAAGAGCATCATTTAAATCAGTCTCTGATTTATATTTCTATGAATTTCTCCAGCAGTAAACGTCAATGATATTATTAATTGAACGCTGTCTCGATGGTTTATAATTTATGCTTTTGCGGATATACGAGCAGATACTATTTTAATATTAGTGAAAGTCAAGATAGAGTTCTTATTAATATTAACTTCAGAATATTTTTCACTAACTTTTCTTTGGACGTCAATAAGCCCATAAAGTGAAATTTAATTTCCATTAACTAATGACATCTAGCCAGCAACGATATACAAAGATAGAGGGTTTTACTTCATAGATATGTGTTGTTGTGTAATGCGTTTCCGTATTTTATACACCCATATTATCAGCTATATGAATCAGATAAATTATGTTAGTCTGTCTCGTTGGTATAGTGTTCTCAAGCGCTACTGCTGAACATGAGGTCCTAGGTTCTATTCCCAGGTTGGGCAAAGTTTTGTTGGGTTTTTTCCATCAGGAATTTTTCAGTAGCTGCCCGGAGTCTGAATTTGTGCTCCGTTGATGGCTATAGGCTCGACCCCCCATTACATGTGAAATGTAGGTGTGTACTACAAGGTACACCCACATTTCGCATTCCAAGCGTGAAGTTATGTTATGTTTTAAAATATTTTATTATCCTCCATCATTCTCTTCTAATTCATAGTCAGAACCAAACTTCGGAATTCCAATCATTTCAATTCCACACACGTCCGATTCAAACGAACAACAGCTTTAATCTCGAATCATCAAGCTTAACACCCCAATAATTACACGCGCACTCGATAAACAGCAACCAAAGAGTCCGTACCCAGATAATAATGAAATTACTGGCAGTTACTGGCTAGTCTTTAATTACGTTAAGACGAGCTGCTTGTAAGAAAGTGGAACAGCGCGTATCATGTCTATGGTAGCATCGTAAATATTATCGTAAATCTTGAGTACGAATTTAGTTTTGCTATCATTTGCTATCATTTATAATGACTGTGTGTTCTCACGGTAATAAAGTTTACCTTATAGCCTATAGTGCTATAAAGATTCGTCTATTTATCTTCATTTACCGCTGTTAAAGTACAGTAACTTGGTTACATTGAAGAGGAATAACATATTCAAATTCCTTATTATTGACCTGTGGTGACTATTCTTCTTCTATTATCTTTTATTAGTTATCGTCTCAATCATAATCAGTCTATAATGTTCCCACTGCTGGGACACAGGCCTCCGCTCTGTGAGAGGGAGTGGGCCGTAATCGACCACGCGGTTATCGTATGTCTATGTATAAGTATAATGCTTCTTGTGCTACACTACTCCACGTTTGTAAATTTACACTATAAGTAGGTACGATCAATTTTTTCAATGTCCGTCTCATCAATATCAAAATACAAAAGCATCCTTTGGGCATCCTTCTTATATTTTCATTCAAAAATTACCTACTTCAATTTACTACTTTTAGTCTCCTTTCAATAAGTTAGCTCATTTATAACATACACTTTTGTTTAGATCATCTCTAATGCCGTTTTTTTTTGCGTGGGAAATCATCAAATAACCTCTCCCACTCTGGGCTGAGCGGAAAGGCGTGTCAGACTTCTACTGACTAAAAACCACCCGTGTTCCTTCAGTTGCTTATGCCAGGGGCCACGGTATCTCTTTCGAACAACCCGCGGCCCTGGCGGCATCGGCCCTAGCGGACCCCGTCAGTTCGTGCTGACATCTCTTTGAAGCGCGCGTGGAACACAACGCGCCGTCAACTCGGGCCTGGTCCTTACCGGGCGGCGAGCTGCCCATTGCTCGCCACCCGCAAGCTCGCGCTTACGGTGGCCGGGAGTCGGCTGTTGACTCCCGTCCAGGGCGTCTCCTGCGGCGACTAGGGCGTGAGGGCGCAGTGATTGCCTCTCCCTCACGCGCTCCGCCTCCTCCTTCGCGAGCATTACTGCTTCGCAGAAGGAGGTGACGGCCTCCCATGCACTCTCGCTCCATACCATGGGCTGGACCAGGGCCGGACGCGAGAGATCGCCGCCACGAGGATACGGCAGTACTCCGCCCAAGCCGGGCAGACCTCCACCGTATGCTCCACCGTGTCCATCATCTCTAATGCTTTTATTACAGTGAGCTTTACAAACCCTTATACTAGCCAATGCATGGTCTACTCTATAAATAGAATGGCGTCGAAATTATTTGCATCGTTATAAGTTATATATGCACAAACGCACATGTCTTTGAATTTATGAATAAGTTTAGGCACACTACACTAACCTGTTTCGATATTGTATGAAACAGTATTTATAATCATAGAATTTGGAAAATATATACAAATATATATAAAGCGATAAAATTTGTTGGTTTGTATAATAATGGGTAATCTTCGGGACTACTAATTCGATTCCGAAAATTCTTTTACTAATGGGAATCTACAGTATTGCCACAGAATAAATAGTACAAGTGTATTGCCGAGAGTCTGATATTAGACACTTGCTTCTACCGCATTAAATATAATTATATTTAATGCGGTAGAAGCAAGTGTCTAATATAAGGAATATAAGAAAACAACAAAGTGTGCTTAAAAACTTGATCATAAAGAACATTTTGATAAAACTGTCAGAAACAGCCATAAAACAAAACCATATCGAGTACACATTGAAAGACAGCTATCAAATATCCTCGTTCATAAACAGCAAAACGTGAAGCCGACTCAAACCTAACAAGATCTAAATAATAAGCTCAATTCATACTAATAACCAACGCACTCGTTAGTCGAAATCGTCCATCGTCAGAACACATTAAGCGCGTTAGAGAAAATAATATGATCTCCGCCGATACGCACCGGTAATAATACCTCCGTGTTATAATCGCTGCATCCTTTGAGGTGCGTACTAATGCGTGTGTTGTAAAGGTGCGTGCAGACATGCTAGAGGGTGAGGATTGGTTTCTGGATTTAAAAAGGGCGGACGAACTAAAGGATGTAGTTAAAGTATGGAGCGAAATGAGGACTTCTTTTATGGGCAGGAGGATTGGGTAGAATATTGTACGTTGTATGTTGTATCTGTACTGTATATTATTGCTTTTAGTAACCTCTACGATTACGGCTGTTTAAAGAAAGTCTTGGGAGTGAGGCCTATTTGTAAACTTACTAATTAGGTGATCTAAGTTTTCATCGTGGCATACTGATGAGCCACAGTGCAACTGTGGAGCCATATCACAGACCACACACCTGCACTATGGAAGATCTTTACGAGGCTAACGCTAACGCTGTTGAAGTGACCGAAATCTGAGCGAAGCTTCTTTATCTATCTATACTATATACTAATAATAAATCTAAAGATTTTTTCTTGTTTGTTTGAACGCGCAAATCTTTGGAACTGACTGGTAGCAGTCGGATTTGAAAAATTATTTTTGCATTTTATAGCCCAATTCTTGAGGAAAGTTATAGGCAATTTAACTTCACGCTGCGACCCTTAGAGGAGAGCAAAAAAATAGTCAGAAAGGGTGTAGGACGCGACGCAATGGGTCGGGGGCCAAATTTATCTTTTAAGGATTCTCAAAATAGATGTCAGAAGCTAGATGTCAAAATATCCGATTTCGGACAGTCGAAAACAAAATATAGTTTAAAATAGGCTTAAATGGAATCATGAACTTTCAACGTTAAGCTCTGTCGAAACAAGAAGAGTGTATTTTTTTATGAAATACAGGTTACATGACCAAGTTAATGGTTGTGATAGTAAAACGCTGCTAAAGCCTTATAACATACCTATAATTTTCTATGTAAGAGGCACACCGATCTGCCTACCTAGTTGCAAAATTATTGATACTAATCATCCTATAAAATAGTTGATCAATGAGAACATAAAACAAATTCAATAAGTATCCAATAACATTTTATTGCTATTTCAATTTCATTCCTAATCGAATCGTAACTGGATACGTCATGAACAATATCATAATATTATGTGCACGCGGCTTTAGGAAACGGGATGAGATATCATAGAGGAATCCCTATTATTTTTTAGAAAGGATAAAGTATGATTAATGTTAAAAGGGTCAGTTCTAATGTTGCTTAGATTTAAGAAGAGTTTTCAATATTGGAATTTATTTTGGAGATGGATGATTGTAATTATAAACTAGTTGCGCCTACGGCTCTGTCTGCTTTTATATTTTTTTGGAATGAGCACGAGGTTCATCATTTGTCAGCCCTTTCGGATCAAGAATCCAAGAATGACTATACTCATTTCAGGTACTTCTGGCGCACCCTGAGCTGCCGTGCTACCAAACATGCTGCTGTAGCTATCTGTTAATATTATAAACTGGTTCTGATACGAGAATAAGGAACGACGTCACCACAGTCATCATCATCTGCCTTTTTCCAACTATGTTGGGCTTGGCTATTAGACTAACCGGATACAGCTGAATACCAGTATTTTACATGCAGCGTCTGCCTGTCCGAATCCACAACCCCGTTACTGGGTAGATAGATAGATAAAAAGCTCTTTATTACGTACATCATAAGGGGGCCTGTGGCTAAATAACAGCCGCACGGGTCGATCAATCAGGTTAAGCTACGCTTGCCGCGGTTGGTCCGTGGATGGGTGACCATTTTCACAAACCAAGACCTCTCCGTGCCTCGGAAAAGCACGTTAAGCCGTTGGTCCCGGGTGTCATTCGTGGATCTTTGACAGTCGTTACGGGTCGTCAGACAACCAGTCTTACCAAGGGGTATTTTATTACCCAGTCAAAGGGTTGTGGAGGTCAGATAGGCAGTCGCTCCATGTAAAATACTGGTATTCAGCATCCGGTTAGACTGGAAGCCGACCCCAACCTAGTTGGGAAAAGGCTAGGCAGATGATGAAATTACGTATACCATAAAAATTACAGATCTGAATGTAGAAATTTAACATAGGGTGACACAATGGGCAGTCTTCTTGCTGAAAGCACTATACCTACGTCCTGGTAAGCCTGTTACACGTAAATATCAGTCTACAGGAGATCATCAAACACAATATAATGGCATGATACCACGTTAATACCCCCGTTGGGTCTTTTGCTTCTAATAGTTTTAATACACCTTATACACACAACTAGGGTTGCCATGTCGCCAAACCTAATAGCCGGACAGATCAGCCAGTTTGGCCGGACATTTGGGTAGAAAGGCCGGACACCATACACTATTGAGGATTTTGTGTCTCAGTATTAATAGGTACGACAAAAAATTGTATGTAAAATCAAGCTTTTTTGATTATTGTCATAATCAGTCATCGGCGCTCGCTCGTTTGCGAAATGTAAAAAGCCTAACAAAAGCCGGACAACCCAGACACCGTTTATTTTGGCCGGACACGCAATCAAAAAGCCTACCTATGTCCGGCTTTATCCGGACGCCTGGCAACGCTACACACAACAGGTTTTAGAACACATATTATGTAGGGGCGGTATAGAACAGCCCTGACCACTGTCTTACTGTGTAGACACGGACATTTTAATGGTAAGTGACATGACTGGTTGTCAGACTTGCGGGCGTCTCACTACATATAACGACTATCAAAAATCTTCGAATGATGTCACAGCAGTCAAACAGCAGACAAGTGAAACAGTCATCCTTTTGAACATCAAACAACAAACACATTGACGTGACGTATAACATTACCATAATAACAATACACGTTGCGATCGACATCATTTCTATGTGGTACGAGAAAATCTCGTTAATTCAATTTGTTTTTCTATTATTCTCTAATGTTCAGTAGTTGGTAGACGTTGCACACGCGACGGTGGCACGCACAAATCACTAGTGATGGGCTTGGTGACACTGAGAAAAAATATATCAACTTTTTTTTGTTTTTCTTGATATCGATCTTTTATTCTGATATTTAGTGTAAAATATCAGAGAGGCAATTCTCGTAATTTTAAAAACGTTCACTTAACTTGGTCTCAATCTGTCAAAAAATACTTCTGATTTTCTACATTTTGGCATGTTTTTGACATTTGTTTGTCGCCGAGATGAGACTGCGACTAGATTTTGAATGTTTTAAATTACGAGAATTGGCCTACTGTTGTTTTAGTGTTAGAACAACTAAGTATCAAAATATCAGATAGCATGTTTTTAACAAGGTGATAAATGGAAACAAGATGGTTGATAATTAAATTGCTTACAAATTATATCGTGATCTTTTATTTACTTATAAACAAACAGACTAAAAATAGTTTTCCCTAAAAAATCATCTCTAGACATACCCAGGCCATACAAAAACGAACCTTTATTAAAACAAAATTGCATCATTAATCTTATAAGTAAATCTATATCGAAGTCTATTCGTTATTGACAAATTAAATTGTCACTATTAATGTTAGAGCGTGATTAGTCGCAGCATCGTCGCGTGCAGACCATTACTGTAATGACGTGCTTGTATAGAAGATACCTGTTTGAGTAACCTGATTATCTCACTCAGTTGCTTGCGGTAGAATATGTAGCAGTGCTTTGTATGGTGTTGTAGAGATTTTACACTGAATGTTACATTTCCGTTAAAATTGGGTAGTAAAAACAGGAAGATTATAAAAAAATATTTTTCTCGAATTTTAGTGCTTCCATTTTTTTATCTGACTGAGAAGAACAGTTACAAGAATGCAAAGTTTTATTGAGCAGTTATTTTATAATGCCTATGATATTGCTGTAATCATAAAAAATAAAAGTAGGGTTGTCAAATACTTTAGTTATAAAAAAACCACGTCCTAATAAAACGCAAAAGAATCGACTAGGTATTTAAATCGTAACGTCACATCACTAGTTCACAAGCGGACGCGTGCACACTATTACATTAATGATGCGTCGTATCGTATAGAAAATATACAGCAATCAGTGCACAGCTGTTGTATCGACTGTCATTATGGCAGAAGTGTAGCATTAGACACGCGTTTCTTTTAGTTTCACTGGCCGGTAGGCGATTTTTGCTGTCAGTGAAAAGCTGTGCTTTGTGATGGTGTTCAATTTTCTGACATCGCAACTGTGCTTTTTCTTAAAACAAAAAAAAATGTTTGATATTTCGATATTTTTACGTAATTGTGATAACATCACTTAAACATAGGTTACTTTTGATAACTGAATAGCCAGGGCCACATATCCAACCATTAATCGATACTGGTCGATTCATAATTGACTAACTTCACTAAAAGACAGTTGACAGTGGTGGTTCAGTGGTATCGGCCCTGACTTACGAGTTGTAGGCCGGGAGTTCGAACCCAGGCAGACACTTTATTTTGTTTAATTTCATCACCACTGCTCTCAAAACGGTGAAGGAAAACAGCTTGAGGAAACTAGCATGTCCTAGAACCAAAAATTCTAAGACATGTGACATCCACCAACCTACACTGGGCCCGCGTGCTTGGTTACGGGTTTACACTAAACGACAGATAAATCGATTAACTTAACTGAATTGTCCTACAAGTCACACAGTCACAGTTATAATAAAATTTTAGGGATGTTCGCAAAAGCACAACGTGCAGTACGAAAGACATTATGATAAATACGCTAAACGTCTAACTGAATGAAAACATGATTAAGCACATTAATTGCAAAGCAATTTATACCCACTCAAAAGTACCGCTAATCAAATCTCTCATCCCTCCAACCATTTCCTGTCCCATCATCAAAGTTATTACAAAGACAATTTTACCGTTTAATTCCCTTTATTTTACTGTAATTCCGACGCAAATTGTAAGTTTGCGAGATAGCAGTTGACAGCTTAGCGATGGTATACGCAAATGCTGTACGTTGCTTCGTTCACTTAATAGAAAGTTCAAAAGGTTATGCCAAGACAGGTAATGATTAGTTGATTTTTCATTTTTATCGTTTTGCATTACTCAGGGAGAAGTTTAATGAGGGAAATGGCTTGAGGAGTATCTTGGAGTATTGTTAATCAAGCCATTCAAATGATTTAGGTACTTAAAGTTTACTTGAAGGTATGTTTTGAACGATCCTTTTATATAATAAATGCTTTTACATTAAGCCCTATTCGTGACAGGGCATGGCTTAACGGGCATCGTTAACTGGCTTAGAAAGGTCGTGAGTTCAAGCACTCCTGGTTGAGAATAGTATTAGGATTCTGATGCTGTAGACTATTTATGGAACCCACAGTATTACAGAAATCTCAATTAGTAGGAGTGCGTGTAAATGTGTCAAAATGAAGCTGTGACTAATTATTTGGGCGTCCAAACAAATATACATGAAAGAATCTTTACAAACAAATTTTTTATAACTATGCAATCCAATACAATCAATATAGTAGGTTGGCCAAAGGTTGTCTTTAAAAGATCGCTCCTATTGATACCGCCCATTGTTATATTTATGTCCTTTTTTTTGCGGATGGGAAATCATCAAATGACCCCTCCCGCTCTGGGTGGAGCGGAAGGGAGTATCAGACTCTTACTGACTAAAACCCACCCGTGTTCCTTCCTTAGCCCTTTATGTTCCAGGGCAGCGGGTACCCTTTCGGACGATCCCGCTACCCATATTTATGTCCTTAATTTTTTTCCTTAATTGGTGTACATAATAAAGAGTCTATTCTATTCCATAGTACCTAGTGGTACATAAAGTAATTCATTTCTAATTAGTCGAAAGTCGAGGTATTCCATTCAGAGCACAAACACAACTTCAAGAAAATTTTAAATTGCCTTGATAACAAGAAAACGGAATGGAATCTATTATCGCAATAGAATCTGAATCCCATCCCTTTGGTTTTAGCATCTAATCTTCCAAAGAACTTACACAATACAATACGTTGAATTGTATAGCTATGGAGTTTATTTACCATAGATATCAAGAGCAAGAGTATTGTGCTTCAAAAACGTCTAATAACAAACAGCTCAGCCGTCCAATACAACACGTCAAAACCCAATCAACTAACTTCACCATTCACTAACTTCGAAGGTCCGAATTCTACTCCACGTTCACACAAGCGATAATTGTCCTCTGTATAAAAACGTTTCTAAAAAAAAGTTCCTAATCAACAGTGGGGCCACTTTCACCGTCAACATTACTCATGGCTATTAGCATATATGAGGAAGACTTGTGTCATTCACTTTGCCTTGGGTTGGTCGAACATCCCAAGTATTTGGTCGTTACTACGCATTCTTTGCGGTGTGACTGTTTAAGAGTTTATGTTAGGTGGTTAAGTGAACAGCTTTTACGTGTGTACTTAAAAGTGACGATGCTAGCCTCATCCCAACTATGTTGGAGTCGACTTCCAGTCTAACCGGGTGCAGCTGAATACCAGTAGTTTACATGAAGCGACTGCCTATCTGACCTCCACGGCCCAGTTACTGGGTCATACGATACCCTTGGTAAGACTGGTTCTCAGATTTTCGGGCTTTTGACGACCAACAACGATAGTCAAGGATGCTGTCATAATTCTTTAGCGATTTTGTAGTCGCACTTTGCTTTAATTTAGAGCTGAATCGAACAAAAAAGTTCGACTAGAAAAAACAAATGAACTCCATTGGAATAGCTGTTCAACGGGCATTGGTCACTTTGCAAACTAGATAGAAACGATGACCAATGGTAGTGCGTAGACTACTTAGTAAGAATCACATTTATTACGCCCACATTTTCACAGTTTAAAATGTATGAGTCATTACTATTATAGTTACATGTACAGCTTGTGATGCGGTAGTCAACCAACTAAGTACGGACACCAAAGGAGATAAGTAAACAGGGTCGTCGGATATAGAAACCGATGGATATTTTCAAATAAAATTTTATTTTATTAATAGAAAACAAATAGTTCTTTTCTCAAATTAAATTTCATTCAAAAACATTCATCGGTTCCTTACTAAACTTCAACTATATCCGTTGACCCTGGTTACTTATCTCTTTTGATGACTGTACAAAAGAAACATAAAGTTTGCGCAAATTATCTCACGAATAACTATGCATATAAATGATGACAACGCCCAAAAAGTAAAGATAATTACAAATAAACAATCAAAATACTCACAAAAACCGAATGAAGTTGTGAAAAACACGTTAAGAAGTCGGCAGATGCGAAAAGAAAGCGATTTATGCACATGAGTCACGATTAAATAAGGTTTTTAATACGACCTGTCTACTGCCTGGCCCTCGGAATGCGAGGCATGCGAATTTCTTCCGGAACAAGAGATTGTTAAGAAAACATCATAACATAATAGTTTATTTTCTCTCTTACAAAGATTGTTTTATAGATATGGTAAAGAAATTATAAGGCGTATACAGTAGAACTTTTATATCCATAGTTATTTTCCATTAATCACGAAAATAAATGTACAATTTCACTTTCTTATGAGGTTTTCTGGCTGCGGTCGGTTAGAAGAAAATCTCGGTTCACATCGCAGGATTCGTTTGTACTTAGATGAAAAAACCGTCCAAGTGCGAGTGAGACTAGCACATGAAGGGTTCTGTACCACCGTACAACATTTAACATATTTTTTTAAACACGTTTCTTGTATGAATCCCCTTTAATTTTTAAAATTATTTTATGTATTTTAATTTGTATTGTTATAGCGGCAATAGAAATACACATTCTGTGAAAATTTCAATTGCCTACTTTTTACGGTTCAGGAGATACAGCTGGGTAACAGACAGACGGACGGACAATGAAGGCTTAGTAATAGGGTTCCGTTGGCACCCTTAAAAAGGTCATCGTACTTCACCAACCATTCAGACAGCAAAGTTTAGAGCTATAGGCTAGCTGCAGTACAGCTGAACGCTACAACTGCTGATTACAGTCGAAACATTTACATTTTGCTTTAAACCCACACACGCATACCTATACTATAGACCACACCGCCTACCAGAACAGTCTAGATTCAGTCGCATTATTCGATCCTTCAATTTCATGCAAACACAACGGGTCATAGTGCTTACCTACTTTTTAAGGTAATATTATAAATTAAAACCAGTTTTGAGAAGCTGAGCCTCTAATGCGGCACATCTAACATCTAATGATTTATAATAAACGGAAATAAACGCCCATTCGGCGGCATAGCAACAACGGAGAGATGATGTGGACACAAGTAGATAAATTCAGAAGTTCCATTATTTTCCGTTGTCCACTTTAGCTCTGAATCGAAAGAGTTGGAAGTCACGGGGAGAAACATTTGCCCAGCAGTGGTAGGCTATCAGTAAAAATAACTACTATTAGCCAAAAACGTATTCGTTTGTATAAAACTGACAGGTGTCGAGAACGCATTCTCTTGTCGGCCGCGCTGTAATGGGGTAGTTTCCTGGGTAAAAAAATAATTATTATATTTAGTCCGTCAGTTAGGTTATCGAAAAGTAATGGACATGTATTTTTTCTTTCGTCAATCAAACAAAAAATGACTAAGATAAAGCGCGTCAAAATTTGGAAGTAGGGGTCATGACGTCACGCCATGCTAAAAAGTCTAGCAAGACGTGGAACTTTAATGGGCGATCTTCATAATTTTTTATATAATTGACAAAAGAAAAAATACTGTGCCAAATTCTTTTGATAATCTAACTGACGGACTAATTAGAATGTTTTAGGAAACTAGCATATTATCAGTAGCAGACTATTCTGAAATAGTAGCAACAGGAGTACCCTCCATTACATAAAACTTACACAGAACTGGCGAAATATGAATATACAAAATACTTCTGTCTACCCGTTTACAATACACAGTCGTCCGCGTGACGCTATGTGTGTTATTATTTTCAGTAGGCTAAACAAGTCTCTGTCCTCTGTCTCAGTCTGTCGAACATTAACGTTAACCAACTGCGAACAGCACCCTAATTGCGTTACACACTATTAATCATAATCTAAATCATTTTGAAGGATATTGCTAATCCATTGTTTTATATATCCGAAAATTTTTGTCTGCTAAACAACGTAAATAACGCAATGAATGTTGTTGAACTGTCAAATTGAAAGCCATTGCTACTGTTCACTAACAGTAGCAATGGCTACGCAATCACACCAATGACCTTCCATAAGTGGAAATCACAGTTTGCAAACGTAGCATGCAACGACGCTTAACTGGATGTAACGACAAACAGGGAAAAGTACTCAAAGAGCTGAGGGAATTGATGCGGAAGGTGTAAACGCTTAACTTGGGAGAGAGTTAGCTAACAAGGGAGTACGACAAGCCTAGTCAATTGATTTGTTGCAGTCAAACTTCCCGATTTACGCATGAATGGACACTGCTCGTTGTAAGGTTATTTCATTCAAGTCTCGATCGGCAATTACATTCGCTTCGTCTTTTTTTTTTTCGTTATATAGCAAGTTGGAGTTTCATCTTTTATTAAATTGAAAATTGCCCATGTTCTTACTATATTATTTGTTTTTTTTCATAATCTGTGAACGCTAATCAAAATGTCTCAAAAGTTAAGGACACTCCTAAGACCGTTTTCTTGTAACTACTCTACTACTACTACTCAAAAATCCACCCTGTATAGCTGAAAGTTTAATAGATCGCTCATAGGTGTAGTGATACTTCTGTTATATGTCCTATGGGTTCGCTCTATGTATAACAAGTCGCGCAAAATCAAGTTATCACCTCGGCCACCTGCGAGCAGCTGTTAATTCTACGTGTTCGGTGACGTCATTGAATTCTATACATTTTGACACACCTAAAATTATCTTCTAGAAGAATGGATGAAATATTGTTATCTGCCTGATACACTAGACACGTCATGTCGGTTGTTAGTACCGATTGTGTAAACTTTGCCTAATTTCTAACATTATAAATCTTCAAAGCAAAACATACTTGGCAAGACTCGGTTGAAGTTCAAAATTTGATTATTTACTCGTATAATTAGTAGAACAGCAACTATGTATATTCTTCACATTACAATCATTAACCAACTTCTAATCTTCATTATCATCATCATTCTCTTGTGCTGATTTATGCCAATTTATTTCGAGAGCAGACATATCTTCTGTTTCCACGACCATTAATCTACTTCTAAACTACACCAAAATGCAAAAGCTGCAATTAATCTCCAAATTCACTACAATCATCAAATCTCACATAGCTTCACCACGCATAATACTCTAAATGAAGAATGTTGCCACAATTAATACCGGGCCGTACGTACTCGCGTGTACGAGTATATCAAGTTTTTTGGCACGGGTGTCGTCGGTACTACGGCCACTGGCAGGTTCAATGGCATCGCACCAGGTGGGTATTCACGAGGAACTAGAGTTGTGGAAGGTGTAGACACAGAGTTTTGCGCTTTTGGTTACTTTGTATGGGTATATTCTATGACATTTTTTTTTTTGTTTGAGCAGTATAAACAATTTTTCTTTTTTTTAGACTTTTGAAGCGCAGTTAACTGTAGACTGTTTTATATATAACACTAGTGATAATAAATAAATTATTGCCGATGATTTGCGGGCTTGCGGCTTAGTTTCAAATACTTCTCTTAGGTTTTTGGGACAATTAACCTAATGTCAACTTTAGAAAGCTTAAGTCTACCGCACGTAGGGGCCTCGGGAATCGTTATTCGGTATGTAATCCGGTTTTAAATATACATTAAAGAAAAAACAATACTGTGTGGTCAGAATCCTAGAATAGTAGCTGTCCATTCCAAGAAGATAACGTCTTTGGCATACAATCAATTTGAAGCACCGTGAAATACCGTTTGACACAACCAGACAACGGCTGTTAAATTGGATAATAAGCCTGTCTATATGCCTAAAGCACTATGACACGAGTAGGTCACACGCATCGGGCGAAGGTATGTATAGAATTAAAGTAACTTTGGTAGAAACAGCTTAGTCACTATTTGGTATACATATAAAATACATACTCGTATAAGCTCGATGTACAGATGCCAGCACATCAAGCTACTACAATCTGTCAAATTTCTTTAATAGATTTTCAACTTTATCGCCAAAGCATTAAGGTTCAAGGTTGATTGGGAAAATTTGACAGTTTCGGGTAGCTTGACCTGCTGGCGTCTGTACATAATCAGCCTATATTTTTCCCACTGCTGGGATATAGGCCTCCTCTCGGTGAGAGAGAGCGGACCGTAATCAACCACGCGGGCCCAGTGCGGGTTGATATTGTATGTCACATGTCTTCGATTTTTTGGTTCTAGAACATATCGCTTTCCTCACGATGTTTTCTTTCACCATTTTTAAGATCGATGTAAGCGTCTATGAATCATGGAGCCAACTTACCTGAAAATGTATTCCCCGAAGGGTTATACACCTACATTTCAACAGTTATGTTTAAGTCCCATATTATTTCTTGCATAAAACATTTTTGTATTTTTTGTATATCCGTCTTTTTTTAGATCGTAATTTTTTTTACATTAACACATTATTCATTCGTTAATTTCATTCAACAAACATCCCATTACACTATAAAACAAATTACAATAAAGCCCACATTTTCTTCACTCTCGAACATTCACTCGCTTGATCTCCATGCCACATCTAGTCACACTCTACATCCGTCGCAGTATCATAATGATAATGATAGGTTGGTCCATCCACCGATAGACATGTCATTTTCTCACCGCACTAATTGAATACAAGAGATAATTATTTTACTGTTAAACGACAAAAAATCGCGTGTCCGAACTGTTTTGATGACGTGTGTGAATGGGACCGCTTATTGTTTGACGTTTGTTAATTATGAAACTGAGTAATTGATGGGAGTAATGAATCGCTGTGTAGATGTGAACGTACGAAATTTGGCTTGCGGAATTCCGATTTATTACTAAGCCTCCGTCTGTCCGTCTGTCTGTCAGCGAGCTGTATCTCATGAACCGTAATAGGTAAACAGTTTAACAGAGTATGTATTTCTATTGCCACTATAACAACAAATAATGAGCATGTAATAAAACAAAATATTTAAAGAGGTATCCATACAAGAAACGTGTTACGCGTGGTACGCAACCCTTCGTATGCAAGTTCAACTCGCACTCACACGAATGTGTGTGACGGAGAAAGACTCACTATCGACGTCCGGATAGATACCAATCATGTTCGACGGGACTGTGATAAAATTCCTGAACAGAAAATTCCGGATGATGCAGTCAGGGTTCTGCGTAAAATGGTATTTATTAGCATTGATGAGTCAATTGATAATATATTTATTTAAAAGAGAATATTTTCAAGAATATTTAAAGCCGATATTTTCTGTTAATTTGTCGGCGAATTGGATGTTTGTGTTAATTTTGATAATATTATGGAAAAGATTCGACGGCAGGATAGCGGAGAATTAAAGTTTTTATTATTCTTTACGTTTTTAAATTTAAATTTTTCTAAGTTTTTGATTGAAAGAAAAATAAAAACAAATTAAGTAGTTATTAACGTCATTAAATCTCAGTACGTCAAAGGTATTTTTCCAAACAGATAAATAAAAATGTCTTTGAAAAATCTCTAATCTTAGCGTTATTTTAATTAGTTAATTACACACAATCATGATTTTAGCGAATGCTTTCCTCGTAACCATCACTTAGCCCGAATACAGCAATGAAACAGCATTTATTAAGAATTCTTAATGCAGTGAAAGTATTTCAAAGAAGTAAACAATATGGATTTATTATACAAAAGAGTTTTACTTTTCAACTATTGACCTCCTTGGAAACAATTGGTGAAGACCATGGCAAGTGCACACGGCACAAAATGTTTTTATGTTAAAATTTTCATCCTTTTCGTATTTCTAAGGGCCTTCTGGAGAAGAGGAAGAGGCAACTAATTGACAAACTTAAGTGGCAGTGGGTAGGGCAAATTGCTCGCAGCACAAATGGCTGATGGGGCCAAAAGGTTCTAGAATGGCGACCGCGTGCTGGAAGACGTAGCGTTGGAAGGCCTTTCATGAGGTGGGCCGATGACTTTGTAAAGGCCGCAGGAATCCGCTGGATGCGGGATGCACAGAAGTCGAAGTGGAGATGCTTGGGGGTGGCCTATGTCTTTCGGTTGAAATGATGATGATGATGAAGGGCCTGTATAACAATAGACCGGAGAGCTAGACAACTTGGATATTAATATAAGCTCTTCTTAATTCTAAAGAGGTTTTGGGCCATAAGTAGCCCTATGACGAGAACAAGCTGACGAGTGGACGATCACCCAAAAGAGCCTATTTTAGAATACCTACATTAATCCAGAACGAGATACCAGGATAACATAAGATAAAGCGCATACCATTCATCAGAAAGAGCCTCAATCAATTAAGTGCGATATGGTCCAGAATTCAACAAACATGCTGTTTGTACAAAATATTTGGAAGCCTGAAATCTAGAGACCATAACATTTTAACATCCAGTTTAAGATACCAGGAGAGCATAAAGATAAAATGCTTTACATTCATCAGAAAGAGCCACAATCAATTAAGTGCGTTTAACGACGTGAAAGAATTTCAAGATGGTTCGGAATTCACCGAATATATTGTTTGTTTAAAATATTTGGATGGTCTTAACGAGCCTTATTTGTTTAAAGTGAATTCTGTATGTATACTAGGTACTTCAAATAAATACAAAAGTTGGATGTGAAGCGCAAAAAGTTGTGCTAGCAGTTTTTTATGTTTTGAAGTGGACTTGAGAATTGCAATCAATTATATTGCATTTTTCGTCGAAATTTGTTTTCACAATTCAATCAAATTCAATTCACAAATCGTAAACATACCTACATCTCTAGGTATAGGTATACGGTTCAATATTCTACTGAAGTGATTGATTGCACTTGGTACAAAATGAGAACATCGGCTTCAATCACTTCTTTTAGTTTACATGATGATACTAAAGTCATTGGAATGATATTCAATCAACTTTCATATGCACATTTATACGAAGACGTAAGCAATCAATAGTAGCTCTATAGTATAGTCTTCCAGACCGTATTTCCGTCGTGGCGGCCTATCTCAACGGACACTAGACTTCGGCGCGGTAGATGTGCTGGCGTCTGTACAAGTGTGTGCTCAAGACACAAGTGCACTCTCTCTTCCCTCACTCTCATAGTCCGATGGGACGGCACGTAATCTGACACGACCGGAGAGAGATCAGGCGCAGGACCAACGGCTTAACGTGCTTTCAGACAAGGGGGGCGCAAACTTCCAAACTCCAGGCTGTTACTTAAAAACTCCAAATGGAAAAACTCAAAAACACTTTACCCGACCTGGGAATCGAACCCAGGACCCCACGTTCAGCAGTCGCGCCTGCTACCACAAGACCAACGAGGAAATCTAAAGTACCTAGTTTCCTTAACAAACTAGCTAAAGAAAAGCTACCAACCAGCGGGGTAATTACGTAACACACTATCAGTATTTCATTTTGACAGTTCAACAACATTCATTGCGTTATTTACGTTGTTGAGCCGACGAATTTTTCGAACATATAAAACAATGGATTAGCCATTGTCCTACAAAATAATGGAGATTGATAATAATGTGTTACGTAATAAGAGTGCAGCTCTATAATGTGCGTCTTATTCGTGCAGAATAAACAAATTCCTTTTCTTCTTTCTTTTCTTTTACTACACATTTTCTACACCAGCAAGCACTTGACCAATTTCATCCAATATCACAAGCTAAACGCACGTTTCAAACGTATAATTTGATGATTACCATTACATTTCTTCAATTTCTACAGCGAGCCTATGTTATGAGTTATAAATTACACCTTCGTGTTCGAACATCTGTCTTATGCTTTTATCGATGTATTGGCTTGTAATGACGTACTAATTGTGGTCTCAAGAATGTCTCTTCATTCGAATTTTTTGACCGATGATTTTTATTATGGGTTTCATCTTTTCATCGGTCCATTGATGGTTGCTTCGGTCAGCTTCGGTTGAGATTTGCCGCTAACTACGTGCTGTTGAGAGAATATTGTTATTGTATTCTCTGGGACTGTTATAGGCGGTGTCGGGTGAATTACTTTGTTCTCTATGACCTAAATTGCGACATCAACACTTGATGTGGTAAATTGCAGGGGAGAAATGGTTGTTGCAGTTAAATCATTCTTGAGAAATTTTCGAATAATTCTACAATATTATACGTGAGAACATGATTTTGATTTCTGTTTTTGAAGATAAGGTTTTATGGAGATGAAAAGTACATACTTAATAGTTAGTTTCTTTCACTTTATAAATTTCCAAAATGTTTTATTCATTAATTTAAAATACTGGTACTCAGCTGCATCCGGTTAGACTGGAAACGGACCTTAGCATAGTTGGAAAAAGGCTAAGCAGATGATGAATGTAATGCGTAAAACGAACATATAATTTTTGTGCAGCAAAGGTTTTGCTGGATTGCCGACCCATCGGACTATGAGAGTTGGAGAAGAGGGAGTGTACCTGTGTCTGCGCACTCACCTATGCACCATAATATCTCCGGCGTCGATGGGTAGTCTCCGGTGAGGTTGACCGTCTTTGGCCGAAATTCGGTCTGGAGGACTGTAGGTAGGTAATACGGGCTATCCGCCACTCCACGTCAATGCGCGTATTTAACGTGCGGATTATAGATAACCAATCAAAGCCATAAGTCTCGGAGTCGGTTAAGAGAACCAAAAGAATACTTGATTAGTATTTTGTCATCATGCTGCCACAAATTACACCTACACCCAGAACCTCATCATTTGCCTAGCCTTTTCCCAACTATGTTGGGGTCGGCTTCCAGTCTAACCGGATGCAGCTGAATACCAGTATTTTACATGGAGCGACTGCCTATCTAACCTCCACAACCCAGTTACTGGGTAATACCAATTGGTAAGACTGGTTGTCAGACTTTCGGGCTTCTGACTACCCGTAACGACTGTCAAAGATCCACGAATGACAGCCGGGGCCAACGGGTTAACGTGCTTTCCGAGGCACGGAGGGATCTTGGTATGTAAAGATGGTCACCCATCCACAGACCAACCGCGGCAAGCGTAGCTTAACCTGACCGATCGACCTGTGCGGCTGTTATTATTTAGCCACGGGCTCCTCACCTACACCCAGAACCTACTCCAATAAAATTAGAACAAATTACCAAAGAGCTACATTTGATTGCATTGCAAACAAAGTTAATCGTAGTTTCAAGTGTAGGGGCTAGGGGGAACGTGGGAGGTATCTACGCGGTCAAGTGTTGACAAGTATCTTAAGTACTGAGGTTAGTACTTTATTTAAAAGGAAAACAGATCTTATTAAGGAGATGCTTACAGCAGATAAGTTAAGATTTACTTTGAACCTGCAGTGGCCTTATAGGATTTGGACCTGAGTGGAATAAGGTAGAAAAGCGGCCAAGTGCGAGTCGGACTCTCACACGAAGGGTTATGTACCACCGTACAATATTTGACACAACGGGGTTTATTCATAAACCATGATTGAAGTAACCACATCTTTGTACGTTTCACTACTTAACTTTAAGCAACGTTTATGAATAAAGGGGAAAATATTTTAAAAAAATCCAAAAGTAAAAAAAATGCCAAAAAAGACAAGTTTCTTTATTTTTTATTTTGTTATAACGGCCATAGTTACACACACTCTGTGAATATTTCAAGTGTCTACTTACTACGGTTCAAACGATACAGCCCTGTGACAGACGGACGGTCGGACGAACAGACCGCGGAGCCTTAGTTCCACTGGCACCCTTTGGGTATGGAACCCTAAAAACACAACAACAGCTCCCTAAAACCTTAAACATCTTGAGATCAAATTCGACCAGAAGACCAATTCTCGTAATTTAAAACGTTCAAAATCTAGTCGCAGTCTCATCTCGGCGACAAACAAATGTCTAAAACTTGTCAAAATGTATGGAAATTAGAGGTATTTTTGACAAATTAAGACTGAGATCAGACTGTGAACGTTCTTAAAATTACGAGAATTGCCGACGTCGATCTTGGTCCTTCCGACCGTGAAATCGTGTATAACGGCTATAAGGTTTGTAGATAATGCGTAGAGTAGCTTGTTGAGACCGCAAGCAAGTCATTGAGTTGGGGTGACATACCGTAAGCACCCTGTAACTGGTATCAACTAACATGGTTTCGACTGTCAGATTGCCTTACATGCGTGGCTGCACAATAAACAAGGAAGGATGGCAAAAGTGTTATCTACACCCTGACAAGATATCACCAAGGTCCTGCTTCATTGGTTCGACGATTTTATATACATATGTGCAGTAACCTCAGGTCTGGTCTTGTGATGTATAATAATAATAATAATTTTTTGTATTTTTAAATGTTTTTATACTTTTTATATTCTAATATTTAAAAATATAATTTATATGGTTACTTTAAAATAAAGGAAATAATAATAATAATATCCCTGGACATTTCACACAGCGCCATCTAGTCCCAAGCTAAGCAACTTAATGCTTGTGTTATGGTAACAAGATGGCTGATAAACTACTTATATACATTTTTTTTTTTTGTAAATACATACATATTATAGATAGAAAAACACCCAGACTCGGAACAAATACATGTAGGACTTACAAATATTTGTTCTGTGCGGGAATCGAACCCGCGACACGCAGCAGCCTACGTGATGTGATGTAGTTTGGACGAAGATATATAGATATCCCATATACTTCTTATATCAGCACGTTCATTTTAGAAGTAGGAAATAGATTAGCGCAAGCAAAAAAGGCCTAAGATAAAAAGAGGGTGTAGCTAAGTTACACGGAAGAACCGGATTTAAAAATATAGCTTGTAGTCTAAGGACAGATGGCCGGTGGAGCAGACGCGACCTGCTGTGGAGACCGCTTATGGCAAGCATAGTGGACGCCCCCCAGCTATATGAACCGACGACCTAAGAAAGATGGCTGGGGCAGACTGGATACGGAAGGCGGAGGACAGGGTGTTGAGGTGCAGCATGGGAGAGGCCTATGTGCCGCAGTGGACTGCAATAGGCAGAGTTGATTGAAACTTAATTTCAGACACCATGAACTTTAATTAAAGAAAAAACAGAATCAATCAAAGAAACATGGACTAAAAGGTCTAAAATACTGCGAGCAAGCGTGGTAAGCAATCTTCAGTTTGAGAAGATTCCTTTCGCAAAAGCACAAAAACACGCTGTTAATTTTACTGGGGACTAGCTGCGCCTCGCGGTTTCACCCGCATAAGTTTCGATCCCCTGGGAATATCGGGATAAAAAGTCCTAAACTTAGTCCTAACTAAGTTATAAACTATCAGTATGCCAAATTTCATCCAATCCGTTCAGTACTTTTTGCGTGAAAGAGTAACAAACATACATCCATCCATCCATCCTTACAAACTTTCGCATTTATAATATTAGTAGGATTTATTCCATCTACCATTCTGCAATCTGTGAAAGTTATGACGATAGCATCACACCCGTATTCCCTGAGAGGTTAGATAGAGATTATGATTAGTAAAATTCCCAAACACATTTCGCCAATGTTCAAAACCCATGAAAGACACTATTAACCGGGCATAAATCCTGACGGGCAGATTCCATGCCGCTGCTAAGAAATTCTTAACTAAAAAAATCAGTAATACCCTTCCATTACTGGTAATATATTCCATTAACAATTATTTGTGCAATTTACAACAGTTTTTACGATGTCAAACAAATCTATTGAAGTCTGTCTAAAATTGCTGCATCTAAATATAAATGTTCAAGTGGAAACGCCACTTTTATCTAATTCCCATAAAATAGAAACATCTAGTTGAATGAATCAATAAATACGTTAGAATTGATCGTCATTCACCATTACTAGCTTACAATGTAAGATGATGGCAGATTCAGTAAAACTTGAATACTTATAATAAATCAACAATTTATGTATTTTGCTCAGAATTAACTAATTGAGATCTTGTATAGATAAGGGTTATTAATGTTAATAGAGTATATGAATCTATGTATCTACATATACTAATAATAAAACTGAAGTTTGTTTGTTTGTTTGTTTGAACGCGCTAATCTCTGGAACTAAGAGTCGGATTTGAAAAAATCTTTTTGCAATTAACAGCCCAATTTTGGAGGATGGCTGTAATAACAGGCGAATTAACATCATGCAAGGACTCTTAGGAAAAGAGCAAAAACAAAAGAGGTAAGAAAGGACGCTAGGTGAAAATAAAATAATAGCGCGGGCGGGCGATGCGATGCGATGGAAAAAAAAAGGAAGCTAGTAGGAAATAAATCTGCTGTTGAAATGTAATTAAACACCTGTATTAGTGTGTAGATGTTGGACTACCATTCATCATCATCTGCCCAGCCTTTTACCAACTATGTTGCGGTCGTCCAGTCTAACCAGATGCAGCTGAATACCAGTATTTTACATGGAGCGACTGCCTATCTGACCTCCACAACCCAGTGACTGGGTAATACGATACCCCTTGGTAAGACTGGTTGTCAGACTTTCGGGCTACTGACAACCAATGACTAATACCTAACCAACCAACTAATGTCTAAGATCCACGAATGACAGCCGGTACTGCCGAAGCAAGCACACCACCACCGGACGGACTACCATTCATAAGGATTGTAAAACATTTCTAAATATGGAATTCTACTTTAATTTCCCTTGCACCTTCATTAAGACAAGATTGTATTGCAGTGTTAATTAAAAGATAATAACTACCTATCTAGTACAGTATTCAAATATGCCTAGCTTTTTTCCAATTATATTGGGATTGGCTTCAAGTCTAACGGCATGCAGCTTAATACCATCATTTTACATGGAACGACTGCCTATCTGACCTCCACAACCCAGTTGAGTTGTGGAGGCACAACTCAGTAACTGGGTTGGTAACCCAAACTGAACTGAGAGAACTGGGTCGATACCCTTGGTAAGACTGGTTATCAGACTTTCGGGCTTCTGACGACCCGTAACGATAGTCAAAGATGTTCACATGATTCTCTAGCGATTTTTTAGTCGCACTTTGCTTTAATTTAAAGTTGAATTGGCAAAAAAGGTTTCGACTAGAAAAACTGGATGACACAATAACCCTTAGTGAGACTGGTTGTCTGATTTGGGCCTCTGAGTACCCGTAACGACTGCCAAACATTTACGAATGACACCCGGGATTAACGTCATAAAGTACTTTCCGAGGCAAAGAGGCTCGATATGTATTGGATGCTCACCCATTCACGAAGCGACTACGGCAAACGTAGCATAACCTTTGAAGGACCTATGCGGCTGTTATCATGTAGCCACGAGCCTACCTACTATAGCAACTTCATTCTGCATTCAAACTAGGAAAGCCTTGTATCTGTGAAGGGCAGTGCCATTTTAAAGTTAGATAACTCTTTCAAAATTTCATCAATTGTTGTATCATCATCATTTCAGCCGAAAGACGTACTGCTGGACATAGGCCTCCCCCAAGCACCGCCACTTTGACCGGTTCTGTGCTTCTCGCATCCAGCGGACTCCTGCGACCTTCACCAGGTCATCATTCATTACTGTATCAAAATCAAAAGTCATTTATTCAAATTAGACTGAGTATCAGCACTTTTCGAACGTCAAAATTACAAAAGACAGTCCCCCAAAAACGCCCGCCCTTCACCACTTCCTAGTGCTATCGCTGGGAAGAAGAAGTGGCGCAACAAACTCCCCAGCAGCACAGCTGTCTGTTTAGTTAGAATATAGTTGCATGTATACAATACTAGGAACCTATGTTCAGTAATGAACATTACAAGAAACTTAAGTTATTTGCCATATGTCAGCTAGCCACGCCAATATACCAACAAATATAATTAAAACTATACGTACTCAAGCTAAAAAATAATTAATTAAAATAAAAACTCACTACCTAAATAAAAGCCTCCAGGCATATTGGTCCAGGTATGAAATATTGAAAATGCAACAACATAAAAATCATTTTAAAAAAAAATGTACTTCCTGTATTTTTCCACACAACAGCAATATCAATTTGTTAGAAGTTCCATGTTAAAACGCATAATTACAAATTACACTGCAGGTGGTAAATATAAAATATTTAAATTTATACATCATGTATAGGAAGGAAGGTACTAAATAAATAAAATTATTAAGACCCGAGTCGACGATTCATCAAAGTGCTCGTATGAAGTATCAATGGTGTAACTGTCATTTGATCGTTAAATGAATGCTGTATGGAAGCTTGTACATTTTTCAACAAGTATGTATACCTGTTTTACCGTCTGTCGGAGCCTTTATTATGTAAGTATTATGATATATGTAGTAGCAGTTTGGAAGAAACTTTTACTGTGTACTGTTCAAAATTTATATTTAATTAAAATTGGATTCGTTGTTAATCATATTTAACACTATCTGGTAATTAAATATGGTTCAAACCTTTTATGTAGTTACGGAACTACACCAATAAATTAAAACGGTGACACATCATAGCGGAACATTTAAATATGATGGAAATTATAATAGAAATCCGGTCTATCATCCTAATAAAGCCTACGCCATTAGCCGTTAAGATAACAAAACGGATAGCTATAAACGGCGAGTGAAGCCGCATGTACGGCTAGTGCGAGAACCGAGATAACATCGTGACAGAAAGGAAAGCTTAGACTCACGAACAATTAGTGTCAATTCACACTTGACGGTACCACTCTCGGTGCGTTGTCGATGGTTTTTTATTTAGAACTCAATTTGAAATGTTTTGATGTTTGTGCGGTGGCTACTGAATTAATTATTGTTTGTTTTTTTTTGTTGTTGTAACGATCAAAACAAAACGTTTAAGTTCAGCTGTTCAGCATCGCTGGTTTTAGGCCTCTTTATAAGATCATAACATTTGGCCCGTGTCCGTGTTTAGCCCGGATCAAAAGATCAAATTCATTGGCCCAGTTTGTTTTTGGTTCGAAGGACCAAAATTTAAAGGCTCTTTGCCAATCTGACGATTATTCATGAGCCTTGATTAGGTATACATTAAGCCAAAAATGCTTTTAGACTAAATAGTGCACTTTTCTATAACAAACGCGTGACGCATTGTAGTGTGAAACGAGCCTTATGTGAAAGAAGAGCTTACTCCACTAGATGACTATCAAATGCTTAGTCATTACTTAAGTGTATAGCACCGCATATTGTATTTTTTATAGTGCTGTACTTACTTAGTTAAACAAACATATCAATCAATGTTTTATGATGTTTATGAAGCTGTAAATAATATGTAGGGAGATGAAATACCTTTTTTAAATAAACTAAACTGTGATTGGGTTACTGGCAGCGTGAGCTGTGTCATGAAACGCAATCAAGAAATTATGTCAGAAAGATGACCAGTTATTAATAATTAAATAAATAAATAGTTAAATTAAATATGTTTATTTATCTCCACAAATTACATTCTTATACATATTAAGTTGACAGGTATTTCGACAAAATTTTGTAATTTGTGGGAGATCTGGAGTCTAAACTAAGCCTAGGCTTGTATTTTAGAACTCTAGGCCCCCCATTATATCACATAGCCTGGGTAAAAAAACAATTATATTTAGTCCGTTAGTTAGATTATAGAAAAATAATGGACCTTTTTTCCTTTTGTCAATCAAACAAAAAATGACAAAGATAAAGCGCGTCAAAATTTGGGGGTGTAGGGTCGTGTCGTCACTTGCTTGCAAAAGTATCGTAAGAAAGTGACGTCGCTCCTCCTGGAAGCCTCGATCGTGCAGGCCTGGGTGTCTTCACCGGACAGGCCTGCTGATATCGACGATGAGGCGGAGTGGTTCCGGGAGGCCATGTCCGAGATATGTGACGTGGCAATGCCCCGAGTCCGGCCAGGATGCGCCCGACGCCGGGTGTACTGGTGGTCGCAGGAGGTGGAGGCGTTGCGCAAGGCGTGCGTTGACGCGCGACACCGGTACACCAGGCACCGCAGGCTCCGCATCCGCCCTCCGGATGCGGAAGCCACAGAGGCGGAGCTGTACGAGGGGTACAGAGCGGCGAAGACCGCCCTCCGAGAGGCTGTCCAGCGGGCCAAGGATGCGGCCCGCGAGGAGATGCTGGAGACTCTGAACAGAGATCCATGGGGGCGCCCTTACAAAATGGTGCGGAATAAACTCCGCACCTGGGCCCCCCCGCTGACTCAGAGTCTCCGCCCACAGCTGGTGGAGGAGGTGGTGAGCGCTCTGTTCCCTTCGCGGGGGGAGCATACTCCCCCGCCTATGGCTCCGCCACTGGCGGTGCCCGAAGCGGACCACGCGGACGACGACGACGACACCCCTGAAGTGACCGGGGTAGATCTGAGAGCGGCGGTAGGCAGGCTGAAGGCCAAGAACACCGCCCCAGGACCCGACGGCTTGCCGGGTAAAGCCTGGGTCCTGGCCTCGACGGCTCTCGGGCCTCGACTGGAGGCGCTCTTAAGCGCATGCATGGAGAGAGGCCAGTTTCCGCTCCGTTGGAAGACGGGGAAGCTGGTCCTCATTCAGAAGCCAGGGCGCCCTGCGGACTCTCCGTCCGCATACCGGCCCATAGTGCTGCTCGACGAGGTCGGCAAGCTCTTCGAGAGAGTAATTGCGGGCCGCCTCGTCGGGCACCTGGTGGGGACTGGGCCGGATCTTGCGGATTGCCAGTTTGGCTTCCGCAAGGGGCGCTCGACGGTGGACGCCATCATGCGCGTGAGAGCCCTCACGACGGGGGACGCGGTGTCCCGGGGTGGGGTGGTCGTGGCGGTGTCACTCGACATCGCCAACGCGTTCAACACCCTGCCCTGGAGCTGCATTGGGGAGGCACTCCGGTATCACCGGGTGCCGACCTACCTCCGTCGAGTAGTCGGGGCGTATCTGACGGACAGAGCCGTCATCTACCCCGGTCGCGACGGGAACTGGAACCGGCGAGAGATGTCGTGCGGTGTCCCACAGGGATCGGTTCTGGGGCCGCTCCTGTGGGACATCGGTTACGACTGGGTGCTGCGGGCCGACCTCCCTGAAGGCGTCAGCGTAGTTTGCTACGCTGACGACACGCTGGTCCTGGCGCAGGGGAGGTCGCATCAGGCGGCGGCCGACGCGATGACACGCGGGGTTGCGATAGTCGTGGAAAGGATCCGGCGGTTGGGTCTCGAGGTGGCATTGCACAAGTCCGAGGCCATGTCCTTTCATGGGCCTCGGTACGGGCCACCTCCAGGATCCCAACTAGTGGTAGGAGGGGTTCACATCGGCGTCGAGACCACGATGAGGTACCTGGGTCTCGTCCTCGACAGCCGATGGAACTTCGTCGAGCACTTCCGACGTTTGGCCCCCAAACTGGAACGGGCCGGGGCCGCCCTAAAGCGGCTCTTGCCCAACCTGAGGGGGCCAAACGCCTCCTGCCGGAGGCTTTACGCGGGGGTCGTGCGGTCCATGGCCCTATATGGGGCCCCGGTATGGGCGCGTTCACTGCGGCTACGAGCCGCACACTACCTGAACGCGCCCCAAAAGGTGGTAGCCATAAGGCTAATCCGGGGCTACCGCACGATCTCGGGCGAGGCAGCAAGCCTCCTTGCCGGACTGCCGCCATGGGATCTGGAGGCGATAGTGCTCGCGCGCCTGTATGATTGGCGCGCGGAGGCACTACGCCGGGGGGAAACTCCGCATCCGCGGCAAACCGCGGCGGAGCGGACGAACCTCCGGCGCGATCTCATGGCGGCATGGAAGGAGCGACTATCGCAACCCAGCGCAGGGCACGCCACGATAGCGGCGGTAAGACCCCTCTTTGAGGAGTGGCTAGAGAGACGTCACGGCGTTCTCACCTACCGCCTGACGCAGGTCCTCTCCGGACACGGATGTTTCGGGAGGTTCCTGCACATAATCAGGCGGGAGGAGACGCCCGGGTGTCACCACTGTCAGGATCGCCCAGAGGACACGGTGGAGCACACGGTGGAGGTCTGCCCTGCTTGGGCAGAGCACCGCCGTGTCCTCGTAGAGGCGATCGGCAGCGGCGGCGACCTCTCGCGTTCGGCCCTGGTTCAAGCCATGGTCCGGGGCGAGAGGGAGTGGGAGGCAGTCACCTCCTTCTGCGAAGCAGTCATGCTAGCGAAGGAGGTGGCGGGGTGGGCGAGAGAACGCGCCTTGCGCACCTCACGCCTCAGCCGCCGCGGGAGACGCTCCGGGCGTCGGGAGCCGCGTGACGACTCCCGGCCACCGTAGGCGCGGGCCTGCGGGCGGTGAGTAATGGGTAACTCACCGTCCGATCAGGACCAGGCCCGTGCCGGACGGCGTGTTGTGTTCCACGCGCGCCTCAAAGAGATGTCAGCATGAGTGACGGGGCCCCATAGGGCCGAAGCCTGCCAGGGTAGCGGGATTGTCCGAAAGGGTTACCGCTGCCCTGGAACATAAAGGGCTAAGGAAGGAACACGGGTGGGTTTTAGTCAGTAAGAGTCTGACACTCCCTCCTGCTCCACCCAGAGCGGGAGGAGTCATTTGATGATTTCCCATCCTCAAAAAAAAAAAAAAAAAAGAAAGTGACGTCACGCGGAACTTTAACGGGCGATATCCTCATAATTTTTTATATAATTGACAAAAGAAAAAATATCGGTTCAATATTTTTTGATAATCTAACTGACGGACTAATTAGATTTTTTTAGGAAAATAGCCAATTACAAATGATTGATGGTGTGTGTGAGTGGATGTTTGTGTGAGGGTGTGTATGTTTGTGTGTGTGTTGTGTATGCCTACATTTATTGTACATACAGTATTTCATAATCATGTATATAATATTATAATTAATTATGTAAATGTGTATAGAAAAAATAAATATTATATTATAGGTAGAAAGCTACCAATTGCACATAACACCCGAGGTCCTTAAACCGCCAAATGTGGTGAAAATAGCAATAATATCGAATGTTTATCGCAATGGACCATAATAAGGTCTTAGTTTAACACTGATGGGTTTACAGCCACTAAAAACATGATAGTTGTTCCTGCAAAACATATGTCGTGCTGTACACTAAATAAAATTTAGTTGCCCGTCTACCCGGGTCATAACAATTTTATTACACTACTTCGATAAAGGAACAACATACATATACAGGGTAGCAGGGACATCGACGCGCAAACTGTAACCATGAATTCAGCACATGAGTTTAGACGCCAGAGCGTAGAAATTTTTCGTCGTTTATCAAAAAAGAAATCTTCTGTTTCATAGAAAAGTGCGACCTACGCGGTCAAAATGTATGGAACAGCAATATTTTTTAATAACCGACGAAAAATTTCGAGACTATGCGGTCTAAACTCATGTGCTGAAGTCATGGTTACAGTTTGCGCGTCGATGCCCCTGTGAATACAAACGCGTCTTAAAGTTCATCTATTGTCTTATTTTAAGTAATTTATTGTCCTCAAGCACTTTCCCATTAACTGATAAGCTCATACGAAAGACGATAAATAAAACATAATTTATAATTATGAAAGGTGACGTGTCTATGAGTTGTAATATTACACGGATATGCAGACAATAGGCCCTGAGGCGTCAGGGTTCGCTGTCGAAAGGTCGAGAGTTCAAATAATACTCCGTGAGTTATGGGGAACTCACTGCTAGTAAAATAAATAATCAAACAGCGGTTACCGTCGACACAAATGCCTATCAAGCGTTTGCATATGAATGGAATCCTACTGTAGGTTAGATTGAAATCTTACACCTAACCTCTACGCTCCATACTCAACCCCCAACCACTCTCCAAGAATGCGAAGTCACATCAATGCCACCTCACGTGTCCACGTTAATGCGCTCGCGTCGAACCGCGCGTGCGCACATCTTCAAAAACCGGCTCCATATTACTTTCGATAGTAAAACCTATGTGACAAGATTCATTGTCGAAGTATACCAACCGTTAGCATTCCACGACGAGGCGTCATACGCCCCGTAAGATCTGCATATTCAACAGAATCCACGGATAGGCAAATTTCGTGACCGTTACTATTCCGTCATTCCGATCACGCGTCTCCCTCTTATTGTTCACTAGTCTGTCTAATCTTTTATTCATGGGAGATGCAGTGCGTGCAATTGCAGGTCCTGCTTCATTACAAACCTGTAAACTAGTAACCTCGTAGAGAAATCAGTTCTAGGATGCACGTGAAGAAAGCTGAAGGCACTGCCAAGTTGATTTAGAAACTTCGGCAATTGATTGATTAATATAAACTCACCGTTAGTTCTTCTTTTTTACATGGCATCATCTCATAAAACATCCTCGTTTTTTAAACATGATTATAAAAAACGTCGCGGGGGGCTCAAAATTACCTTTTTTCTCCATTAACGCTACTGAGATTACTGCTACCAGTCTCAAAGTTCACCTGCTCTTGTCGACACAGAAATTCGCAAAAAGTTCAAGCAACCGGTCTAATTAACTAGCATTTAGTAGAACTCAATTAACACTTCAATAAAAATCAGCTATTAACTTGCCTACATCCGATGGAAATGGTAGGTAGGTACTATAATTATCTCATTTGTATAAAAAAAATAAATCGATCTCGTCGACGATTGCTTCAATTTGCCGGAAGGAAACTACTGGTATTGTAACTATGTCGTTGAGTAATTAGTTGAAGACTTGTAGATAATTGAGGTGATCGTACGTGGGGCACAATGGGTCACATGTCGGGTTCACATGGCTTTCACAAACCATTACGTGTTTGGCAGGACGTGTAGTAACGGACGTTTGACGGCGACGTGACGTGGGCGCAGGGCTGGCTAAGGATGCAATTTTGGTGAATATCTAAGTGCGTGCATCGAGATTTTAGATAATGTATGCGAAGTTGTTTAAGGCCTTTTTAGGGAATATGAAGAGCTAGTTAGTAAAACTGATTTTAATAAACTTTGATGCAAAGCTTCACCTAAAATTCACAAGGATTTTCTGTGGCAGGAGAATTTCTGGGCAATTTCGGACGCATTAAATGCTCGAGTTACTAAATTATCTGAACGAGAAGTTTGAAACTGGGAGAAGAGGATTTTTATTATTTAACCAAATGGGTATCCCACAGTAGAAGAAAATCATGCTTACCATAATTATATTTATATATATATTTTTTTTTATTTCATTTTATTTTTATTTTATTTTTTATTACTAAAAATAAACGGAAATAACTTAGCATTTAAGTTAACAAATATAGGTACTACCCACTACCTTTTCCACAAATTACAACTTAAACATTTACGTACCTTTACCTTTACAACTTAAACATTTACGTATCTTTCTCATATCACTCAAAATCTGAATCATCTAACTTAACTTTCTTTTTCATAATCACTTTGATATGCAAACATTTTTAACATTAAACCTTGTGTATCCATTAAGCAATTATATTAATTTCTTAACCAACCATCAACAGCTTACTTCAGAAAGTCTGTAGTCATAACTATTATCATCAGTCAACGTGTTGACGTTTCCTCCTATCTCCTTACTGCGATCTCGAGATTCTCGACCGATCTTGACCTAAGTCACTTCATCTGTGTTTTGATATTAATTCAACGGCTTATCTGATCAATCAACGAATTTCTTATTAATTACTTCAAACATTTTATCCGCTGATTTAATTATATGTTTCTGACGTTCAACTTTTTACCACTTTGTTCGGTCATTTAAAAAATTGGTCTTTAGGCTTTTTTCTTTAGTTTAAATTGGTTACTGTTACTGTTAACCAGTATCATCCCACTGCTGGGCAAAGGCCTCATGACTTCCAGCTCTTTCGATCCAGGGCTAAAGTGGACCACTGGTCGTTTGTTTTGTCCAGCTCGTCCCACCATCTTCTACGGGGTCTGCTGCGATGCCTTCTAGCTGTATCAGGACTCCACGTGGTGATTATTTTAGTTTAAATTGGTGTTTTGGGTATTTTTACTACCGAGCTTTCAGTAGTACTCACGGCTACACATCAAGCTATACATAACCAGTATAAGCTGACTTGACTGATTGTACGAAAAACCTACACAATGCGAGGTCAGCTAAAACTGGAAATGTATGACTTGATGTGTCGCCGTGTGTACTAGTAAGCAAAAAAATCATAGAATACGGAAATTAACATCGGCATTAGTGAATTAGATTGAGAAATCGAACATCCGCAGCGGCACAGCCTGTCAACTTAAACATGATTTAAACATTACGTATTTGAACAGACGCCAGCACATCAAGCTACCCGAAACTGTCAAATTTTCCCAATCAAACATCAACCTAATGCTATAGCGATAAAGTTAAAGAAAATCTATTGAAGCAATTTCACAGATTGTAGTATCATGATGTACTGGCGTCTGTACAATTTAAAAATGACTGCCACAACGTCATTATGACACCGAATTTAGGAATAAGTTTATTAATAAGCCCTTAATTTTTACTGTCAAAAAGAATTTCATTCTAACTGTACTTCATGAGAAAGTCTGCAACAATAAACTTCTAGCCTACAGAAAGAATAAGTAAGATAATAAGTAGAATAAGTAAGTAAGATTTTAAGTCATTCAGTCATTTAAATAGCTGTAATAAGTCACACCTACTTATTTAAATACATTATAATAAATTTTTACAAGCAGGTGTAAAAACTCTTTCGTGGAATGTAGTATTTTTTTCTTCTGGTAACATTATTTCTCAGCTGTCATCCCTAGCGGCTAGCGACACGGAAATATGATTATAATTAGGCGTGAAACCACTAATTGATAGGGAAAACGTTTAGCATAAATTCCATGGGTTTAAAGGTGGCTAAATTGCATTAGCGGTGCAGGCTACAAATAATTATAAGTAATTATATATTCTGTCTTAGTAGGTAGCCCTGAAACTAAATTATTTTCTGTTACGAATTTACTAGAGATAATTAAGCACATATATTAGAAGGCATTAAAGATTTATTACCATTTAAAAACTGTAATGAGCTCAAGTAATTATTTTGCAATAATAATAAATGTATTGTTAAGTGTTTCTTCTAATCGTACAAATCTATAATATTTAGTATCGTAAGTATTATCTAGTTAGTTAAAGCAATAAATTTAACTGTACCATAAATTACTTTAGTCACATAATCAAAGCTTTGTACCACTTGTAAGCATAACATCTAGTAAATTACTTCCTATTTTATAGTATTGCCGAAGAAAAACCTTAATGACTGAAGTAATCAACTATGTATATCTCTAATTACACTACCTACAGTATTTGTCTCTCCTTAATTTTAATCCATACAAAGGTTGTCTTTAAAAGATCATCATGTCTTTAAAAGATCATCGGATAAGACCGCCCATTGTGTCACCCTTTGTAAAATTTACAAATTTATGTTCTGTAATGTAAATGGTGTACACAATAAAGAGTATTCTATTCTATTCTAATTAATCCAATTAAGTCTAAAATAACTATAGATCGCTCTTAGCGATAAGACCGCCCATTGTATCATACTTTGTAAAATTTCTATACAAGGTGTTGTTTTGCATCCTCGTCCAATTCAAGGAGGTAACTATGCTACTGATTCTCGACACGAATCCATAATAAAAGTCAAAGTCAAAGTCAAAGATCTTTATTGTGAGACAGTGGTTACAGAGTTGTTATGTACATGATAATTGGTGTGCTTTTGCACTGCTCCACCATGTTAGGCATACAATAATTTACAGTTTGTTATAATTATTAGACCTAAGTTTATGTGATAATTATATTATATTAATTCAAATAGAAATTTCAATTGCAATAGAGCTTTATTTTGCATCAAAACATAAAAACAGTAGATATCTTTTTTTTTTCTAATTTTCAGAAATTGCCATGTGTGGGACACGCATTTTAAAACGTGGCCTGTGTGAGAACGCACTGTAACTGCCCTTAACATAACATAACATAAAAACGCGGCCCCTTATACGATACCATAACGCGATTCTGTTCTTTGAAAGTGGTGTATTCTGAAATACTGTCAAACTTATAAATAACTAAAAAACAAGTATGTATTCATTATTTACCAGGGATCGTAATTTTATTTGATTATTTAGGTCTTTCATAACAGCCTCCTGAAATTTAACGAGGATGCAAAACAACAGCTTGTACTCGTATTTATGTCTGTAATTTATGTGGTGTACATAATAAAGAGTATTCTATTCTATTCTACCTCAGCGATAAGATTCAAATGATTGGTACCAACATATATAGGTATATTGTTGTTTACATTGAAAAGCACTGTTCCAACTGTGCCCCATAGCTCAGTTTCATGCTGAGTCGAGCCTTCTTGTCACGCTCACAACGTGCAGCAGGCTGTCAACTACTTTGTTCCCGTGCTTTTATTTATATATTATTATTTGTTTGGTTTTTATAAGTATTCGAGCTAACTTGCCTTTTTTATATGCTCGTGTTTCTGTGACAATAAAACATATTATTTTCTTTCCTTCTAACTATCAATCAACCAACTTAACCATCGCAGTCCACTGCTGGACATAGGCCTCTCCCAGGCTGCGCCACAGCACCCTAACCTCCGCCTTCCGCATCCCGTCTATCCCAGTCACCTTTTTAAGGACCTGAGGTCCTTTCCATCTAGCTGGGAGGCGTCCCACACTACGCTTGCCGATACGCGGTCCCAACTCCAAGATTCGTCTGCTCCATCGGTCATCGGTCCTTCGACAAACATGGCCAGCCCATGCCACTTCAGCTTGCTTTCTAACTAAACACCTCAAATTCATCATAGTTGCAAACCTTTTTTGGTCAGTATTATTAACCCGACACATACAAACGGAGTAGCCCTACCAACCAGGCTGTATTGAGTTAAGTACCTTCCGTGTTATGGTTGCAATTCTGTGGTTGTAGCTGATACGAGCTCATTACACACCATTATGCCTTATCGTTGACGGCTATCCGGAATCTGGACTCAAATTCTATTGTTTGGTTTAATTTTAGACCACGGAAGCTGTTTTGTGGGCTGAAAATTAAAGACGGCTGAAAGGTGCGTGTCTTGTTGGTGATATGGTATCTACCGAAACAGCAGCTGGTTTCAAGCAAATTAACTTAACAATGATAACGGTGATAAGAGTAAAATGAACTTTTGGAAAGATACTTAGTTCCTAATAGGACATTAATCAAATTCTCTCGAAACCTATGAATCAATGCTTGTCAATGGTCTAATGCAATTCCAACAAAATGTACATTAACGATGACATCCATCGATAAAAAAAAGTAATAAATATTAAAGAAAACCCCTATAAAAGACTGAAAAATAACCATGATTTATAACTCATAAAACTTTATGTCCAAGGGGACAATATGATGTTACCTACATAATAAATATCATTAAAATACTTTAAGTTCTATAGCCCGCAAAAGTCCTATAAATGGTTGGAGTTCTTTAGTTTGAAGTAAGTAGCAATTATCCATTTAGCGTCATTGCTCAGAATCCGGAAAGCTTGGTACTGATAGAAAAATAATTTCAATAATATTTCAGTTCTGTAAACCAACGTAAGCAATATATTGGATAATTAAATGCTTGACTAAAAACTATACTAATTCAAATAATTATGAAACCATTTTAAACTAAGATAATATTTCAAATATTTTTTTCTTTTTTGGCAAATATGTTTGTAATATTCTTACAAATAACCGAAAAACAAGAACTGTTACACACAAAAAACAAGAACTGTTGTGTGTTGCAGTTCTTGTTTTTGTTAACAACTTATTATAAGTATAATTAGTACGACTTCTGAATCAATTGTCTCTAAGCGACAATATAAACCACAAACAAGCAAAAGGACAAACATACCAATTGAAAATTAATTGAGCCGCGCTTCTACTTCTGCGAACAGTACTAACTCTATCCGTATGTTTTTACAAACTTGGTCCAGTTGGCGTGCGATATGTCCGCTATGTGTGTCGGCGGACGCGCATGCGACGACACCGCGTCAAATGGAGCGGACACAGAACACAGCTACCCGGCTAAATGAGAAAGTCACGATCTTACGTTCGGCTGTATTGATTGTGCAACAACGGCATTTGGTCGGCTAAGACCGTCGACCTCGCCAAGGACGGCGTTTCGATTCTGCTTACTCAATGCTCTACTAGGTCGGGTTTTTGTTGTAAACGGAGCTTTGATGAAGCTTCTAAGATTAAGATTTGAATTTGGATTAATTTCTTTTATTGATTTAAATGTTTTTTATTGAAATAAAACCAACTGAGATAGGCCCAAAAAATGTTATCAAACAGCGTGATGGTGATGATAAAATCAATTTTGTAGACGAATAAAACGAAACTTTACCAACTTGTTACAAAAAAGGTTGATCACATCAAACTAGGGCAAGAATGTTACATTTACACAAACAATTTTGAGGTTCTAAACGGCAACTATCTAGTTCAAATTGGTACTGAGAAAAAATTAACAGTATTTCGTAAGATTAACTGTTCCCAATACATCATATTTTGTACGAAATACAAATACTTAATGCGTCAAATAAACAGTCGTAAACCAATTTAGATACACACAATAACGAGTATTATATTCAATTGAACATCAATGAAGAACAATCTTCAATCAGAATCCAACACTATAAAAAATATATCATTTAGTTTTAATATCGTCCACAATTTGTTCCAATCTTACTCTTTATTACGGCATTTTAAATGCAATAATTGTTTCTCACGCCAAACAGAAAATGAAAGCGCGATATCGACCATATTCCATATACGTATTCATTCTTATTGATATGTTTAACTCGAATCATACGAGTAATTTCGATACTTTTCTTATCGTCTATGGTACTGAACAAAAGGAGATTTCTAAATTACAGTCTAGATAGGCAAACGTAAAATAATATGTCATTGTGAAACCTAGTGATTTGTCTCTCTAATGTTAATAAAACAGCTATTAGTAGGTGCTACTTTGAACACTATTAGAAAGATTTTGAAAGCGTCTATTATTTGCTTCATCATTTTTAATAGATTAAACATTACACAAACCTTCTCTATTTGCCACAAAACCTGTATTTTCATTTACTTTATCATCCATACATTTAACGTCGATAGAGAACTCCCTTGCATAAATATTAGGTTACTTATCTTGTCTTTGGCCTAACTTCGTCTAAATACAAAGGACTATCTAACATTACAAAGTTGTTTTTCAAACTCTCCGTAACTTCCATTATGTTGCAGTTGTTTCCAACGTGACTCCAAAGAATAGCTCTTGACTGTCGTAAAATACAATTGCCTCAGAGACTGTCTCAGTCCATTACAGTTTATGTGAGATGGGTACAAAGAGCTGCTCCCACACTAGTCAAACTCAGTCAGGGAAACTCTTACCCTTGTCTTTTTCTAATGGACTTTGGGAAAGGTTTTTAATTCTAGATTGAAACGTTTGGTGTCAGTTAAGGAGTTAAGGTTGAAACTAATTTCACTCGCTTAAGCACAAAGGAATCGCAACAAATTGATTCTTTTTTATAACACTTAAAATTACTCACATTCGTTAAGGCTAAAATTAGCCATAAAACTGTTGACTTTCTTATATGTGACGCAACATCTGATGCCATTTTGGACCTGAAAAGAAAGAGAGAACTGTTAATAAACTTATACAGTTAAACATTCACACTTAAGAACCAATTAAAGTAGGACCTGAATCTGTCAATGAACTCCAAACACTAAGCTGCCGCAATGATAAAGAGATATTGGAACTGACGGTAAAAGATAACATCAAAAGAAGATTTAGCGGAAAAGCTAAATCTGACATTCTATGAAAATTACGATGAGCAGACGACCATAAGTTACAAGAGTAACGGTGAACTGAAAGAAATGGCTAACATAATCGTGGTATAAACGATCAACTAAACCAGTCACAGTAAGCACACGAAAGCCATATTTAAATCGAATTTATTTCGCCATTTAATCTCACTAACATCGCACCAATAATTGTACGAGCAATCGGGAGTAGAACTCACGATCTTGGCGGAATACTTTCTTTGAACTTTTGGTCTTTGCCATTACTTTCCTTGTCACTTCCGTAGTTGGGTAACTACAACTATATACTAGGACAGGTTCAAAGATTAAGCTCATTATTTGCTAAATAGCTGACTTAGAAATGGCATGTTTGACATGCCATTGGCATTGCATTGGCATTGGCATTGCCATTGTTTTTGTTTGTTTGGCATGTTTGTTTGAGTTGTCTTTTAGGCATGCTCGAAATAAAATCACAGCTGATTGGTATCCAAATTAAACGTTTAACAATTCGTTGCTCTTTAACCTTCCTAAAAGCTCCGTTGATGCCTTTAGTAAAGTAAAGTAAAATATGTTTAGGAGAAAAGTTTATAAATAATATCTTTGTTTGTCGCAAAAACCATTGAGTAGATTAGCTAACATGGCTTCTAACGCCACATTAAGGAAGATTTTGGATTGTTATATTTCATGACACTGTTTGACCTTTAAGATCAATATGTTAATATAGTCATAAAAACAGATTCAAATTAGATGCGTAAGTTATATGAGAGAAAGAAAAAGAAACATAGGTTTATTTGTCACAGAAACACGTGCTTACAAAAAAATAATTAATTCTAATAATAAGAAAAAATATAAACAAAATATATATTTAAACACAAGTACAAAGCAGAAATAGCCCAAGGCTTCACGTCATGGCTGTGATAAGTGTTGATATGCCCAAAACTAAAACAACAAAACCGCTACTTTCTTAACTTGTCATTTTTTACCAATCATAAACATTAGAGTGCCAATGTCTCTCCAACCGGACCAATAGTTCACAGGAGCAGCAAGAGAATTTATATAATTTACATAAGTGAAAATATATAAATAAGCTAAGTGTCTAAACTAGTTTTTCGACGAAGCGGCTCGGCGTATTGACGACGGCACAATTTGCTTTCTCGTAGAAAACGATCGCGGTCAGTCGCCGACGACGGATAATCTGTTGCATTTGTCGCTTTACATCTAAGAAGAATATTGTTATTAGATCCGATAGTGACAGGTTAGACTTCGCGCGATGTCGGTATTTAATGTAAAGGATGATAAGATTATTGTTTTGAAAAGGAAACGCCATACTGTTGTATGTAAATACAGGCTTATTTTTTGATAGAATATTGTTGGAGTCAATCAACGCGATAAAAGATAATGGACTATTTAAATTTATTGGATCTTTTCTGATAGTTCGGGCAGAAAAATGTAATTAATAACTTTGTCTGCCTGTAGATAAGTATCGAGATGTTGGAAGCGGATCTGTTGTAATAACATAAAATATAAGATAAGCTTTCTTTTTATGTAAAGAATCACGTTCGGTAAATGCCAGCGTCAGATCAAATTCTCGATATGTCTCATTTCTTATATTTAATGACTGACATATATGAATTTTTGGTTTTAAAGCACGAAAGTGTTATTATGCTTAGACGTTTTCCTTAACCTTGTCTAATTTACAAATATGACTTTATTTCACTTTTGTTATTTGTAACTACTGAATTGCTTTAGCCAAGTTATACAAAAACAGGAACTTTCTTAGCTCAGCTAAGCAAAAGCTAAATCCAATACAAATAAAAAAAAAAAGAAATAGAAAATATTTATTGTTCAGGTAATATAGTAAGCAGGTTCACAGGTTAACAGCAAGTTAAGAGGACATGAGTAGCTTAAAATATTACCTACAGCTAGGTTACAATATAGTATTTGCTAGTGAGTCCCAAAGTAGACAGTTATTCTGTATCTTGGGGCTTGGAGTACGAATTCCAGAGTGGAGACTAGAGAGGTGATCTCAAGTATGGTATGGTACAAATATAGCTTTTAAAGTTATAAATTCATATCATTTACGCAATTGTACCTATATTGAGATTTGTTACTACGTCTTTACAAGAGCACGTAAAGCCTCTTATAATTTCGAACTTACATTATTTGTTTTTAAATAAAAACCCAGTCTCTCCAAGCGGATCTTAAATAACCACATTATAAATTAATGTAACTTGTATTAACTTTCTTTTCTTCATTCACGGCCAATGTTAGTGTTGTATAACATAGTGTTCCGAGGTCGTTATACAAATATTCATATAACTTATTGTTGTATTTAAATATCGGATGCGATGCAACGGCTCAAGTGTGAACTGTCGATGATTATCTGAAGAAGATTTACAATATCAAGTATATTTTTTCTCTGTGAAGACTTAATTAAAGCTTATGGTGAAATTCGCATAAGTATTTCGTAGAAAAAATAAGTTGCTATCTACTTAGAACATGATGGGAGTCATTTATGTGGTTTTTCTCTTGATAATAAAATTATACCTACGTACTGACTCTTTATTCTCAAACTTAGGGTACTATCGTCATCATCATTTCAGCCGAAAGACGTCCACTGCTGGACCTCCCCCAAGCATCGCCAATTCGACCTGTTCTGTGCTTCTCGCATTCAGTGGATTCCTGCGGTATTCACAAGGTATAGGTGCTCTCATATTTCCAACTGAAGCGAAAGCTAAAAACAGTAGGCAACACATTGGCAGCCACTTTTGATTAACACCTTAACGTGTAGATAGTGTACCTCCCATAAATCAACAACTACACTTCGAAACGGCCATTACAAAACTGTTTTTCAACAAAAGATAAAGTATATATACACTTTACATTTAATTAGAAACACATCTGTCACCATTAATTGTAAATTCCATTACATCAAGATAAATTAGGAAATTAAAACTAGTAATTATTTCCCGCCCTGCGGAAACATTGCTGTCAATTACATAGATTTATTAAAAGGAGATAATGCTTCAATAATTGGATGTCCCTATAATTAATGGACAACAATAATATAGTGTTTTATACGTGCAGTTCGACTTCGTGAATGGTTATAGTGTCACAGGACATGTTAGTGTCAAAACAAGTAAGATTATGAATTCATTCAAACTGTTATTGGATTGAGATATTTCTTACAAAAGACCTACAAATCAAATATTGAAGAAGTCTTCAGAACAGCGAAGATTTACTCAATAACCCATTTTAGGTAACAGACCGACTGCAATAGATAGAAATAATCTCCAATCACACGAAAGCAAATCAAAAATAGTTACTCTGTTTATGGCCAAACAAACTCGAGCTAAACTTGAGACTGACAGCACAAAGTAGAAGTTAGCATAATAAACGGGTGTCCATAGAATAATGTCTTCATTGGTCGGCACTCGTTATGGTAGAATTTCCGCAGCCGACCGTGAAGTTCGCTATAGTACGAATTTTCCACCTGTCACAATGTAGCGCAATGGTGAACAACTTTGAACATAGTCAATTGAAAGATATATGTTAGGTAATGAGACAGTTGCCTTAGAATTTAATAGAACAGGTGGAGTAGAGCACAAACCAGCAGCTAAGGTAGGGTAATTAACAACAGCTAAATCAAATTGTGAGGAGAGGTGCCCAATATAATGTACGTTGTTTACGATGTGGCTGCACTGCACACAAGGCCTGAAAGACAAAGAGCAATCAAATGCAGAAACCAGAGGGGCAATTCTCGTAATTTTAAGAACGTTCACAGTCTGATCTCAGTCTCAATCTGTCAAAAATACTTCTAATTTCCCTACATTTTTGACAAGTTTTTGACATTGATTGTCGCCGAGATGAGATTACGACTAGATTTTGAACGTTTATAATTACGGAAATTGGCCTTCTGATAGGCTTGTAAAAATCTAGGAAGGAATAATTTATTACAACCTCAACCTATTTAGCTGTTACTAACAAATTGCAAATTATTGATCCAAGCGCATAAACAGAAGTAAATTTAATTAACTGCAGCTATAAAAAGACGGAAACGTCATACAAATTTTCAACGTCACGACTATGTAAAATCTCAACGTCCTACCTTTGGTCCTAGTTACTGGGACCTGGATATTTAAATTATATAAAATATGCATACGTGTACGCTAATAACTACTGTTTACAAATATAACTAGGCTGAAATACAGAAAATTCCTGACAAGTAATTACAATCCGGTGTAACAGGCGATTACGCAAATACTATAGTGTTCTAGTCGTTTCCGTGACATTATAATATGTAAAGCCCGTTACTGTAAGTGATGGTTATATCAAATATCAGTGTTCTTGGCAAATAGATTGTGGGCTCGGTAAATAGTTGGTATACATGGCAAATAGGTTTGGCCAACATGCGAGGCTAACGGTTAGAGTGCGTTTCGTCTATGAGATGTTCAAATATTTGTAGAGTGTTTGTTTGTCTGCACATTGGGTTTATCCTGTTCGCTTTTTTATGAACTAATGAGCAGATTATGAGATTTATTCTTTTTTGGTAGATAAAACCGAAGGAAAGTGGCAAAACCGCTTTCTTCTACTAACTCTTGCGATACAATGGAATTTACCAGTGAATTTCCGACCTGTAGAATATAGTTGTAGGTCATGAGTTCGAAGCCAAGCAGGCACTTTACTTTATGGAAATTATTTCATCACCACTGCTCTCAAAACTGTGAAGAAAAACATCGTGTGGAAACCGACATATCCTAGAACAAAAACTTCGATGACCAACCCGCACTGGGCCTGCATGGTGGATTACGGCCTACTACCTCTTATCAAAAGGAAGCCTGTGTCCCAGCGGTAGGAACATTATAGGCTGACTATAGTAGAATACAGAGTAGCATTTTACAAAATGAGTAAATCATCAGACAACCTAATGATGCACATAGTTGTGGACAATTTTCTCGAAACCAATTTTCAAAAAGCACATCCAATCCATTTTTTCTCGAAACGAAAGTGCGTCATCATGCCACCGTACGCATGCGTGCTGTGATCGAGATCGAGTCGCACGCGCCGACTCGATTAGATCTCAATATCGAATACATCGATCCGATTTCCCCTAATAATAATACGAGCACTGAAATGTACCAGTATGTGATTGCGCGTGACATCGATTTTAAAATCGTGGAATTTAAAATGACGCTTTACATAAATCGTGGCACATAAATTGTTTTGTTTTTGTTGTCTTTGCGGCGTGAGTGCTACATATTCAGTGTTAGTAAGGTAGATGATGTTTATGGACTAGAAATGAGAAAAGAATATTCTTCGCATTATCCGCACTCGAGAATCGACAGTAAATTGTAAAATAATCTTTAGCCTGCCATATCAAGTTTCTCAAAACGATTGTTCGCACGAAAGACAAAGCTGTAAAAATATTAAATTAATGTTCACTAAGCTTCATAAAAATGCTTTGGTTATTTCTACACAAAGAATGTCCTACATTCACTTAACAAGCCAGTTTAATATTGACAACGAACAAACATCGTAATTTATTTACCAAAAAGGCTAAAAACTTTTTCAAAGAACTTGGACACTGGCAACACACTCCCCAAAATATTTTTTAATGTAATAAATGTATAGGGCGATAATTTATCCACTGGTAATATGTAATATCCAGCACCTTAATAACTGGGTTGTTCCACAATGTATAAGAGTAAAGACCGTACCGGGTTTTTGTATAAATTATTATTTATACAGTTTTGGGGGCAGAGAGCCAACCTTATCGCGGTTGTGGCGCTTTTGAGAGCCGCGGTGATTTAGGGTTCATTGAGCATTAAAAAAGTTTAAATTGCAAGGATGTAAGACATCCGAAAATAAAAATTAATGAGCATGTCTTTATTATATACAGAGTGGCCGGGACATCGACGCGCAAACTGTAACTATGAATTCAGTATACATGATTCTAGCGTAGATATTTCTACGCGATGAAAATGTATGAAACAGCATTTTTTTTCAGGTTCAGAATCATGTGTTTTTGTCCCTGCTACCCTGTATCTAATATTTCTGTACGTGTGTATGTCACTGAAATCCTGCAAAATGGCTGGACAGATTTTGATGAAATTTTGTGTATGTTTGAAGGTGTCCCTAGATGGTTTAGATTCACAATTAGACCCAGTAGCTGGCGCTGCGATCGAGTTCTAGGAAACAGGAGAACGTCTGTCCGGTCAGCTAGTGTTTTATGGATTCCAAATCTGAATTCAATATGTATAAAACGATATTTTCTTTATGTATCACATTAGGAACCTACATAAACACAGGTAATACCTACATAGATAATTTTTAAGCAGAATTTTAATATGACGTACCTAGCTAAAAATATTTAAATTCACATCACAGGACGAAGCGTTGCACCGACGAACATAACTGACCTGCTAACTGATAACCAGTGACATAAGACCTTAAACCTTGTATGCAATTCCCGTGGTAAACATCGAGATACCATCTACCAGCCGTATCACGGTAAAATTATAATTAATTGGCATTTTAAAGGGAACATTTTCTCGATAAGTCACTTGTATATGTAAAATAGTCATTAAAACTTTATGCATAACAATTAAATTACGCATAGTTGCCTAGGGTGCGACTTTTAATTAATCCTACTCTAATATTATAAACGCGAAAGTTTGTATCGATGGATGGATGTTTGTTACTCTTTCACACAAAAACTACTGAACGGATTTGGATGAAATTTGGCACACATGTAGTCTATAACTAGGATTAACACATAGGATACTTTTTATCCGGACATTCTTACGGGATCGAAACTTATGCGGGTAAAACCGCGGGGCACAGCTAGTAGTCTATACGTTTAAACCGTTGGTCCCGGCTGTCATTCGTGGATCTTTGACAGTCGTTACGGCCACGGGTCGTCAGAAACTCGAAAGTCTGACAACCAGTCTGACCAAGGGGTATCGTATTATCCAGTAGCTGCGTTGTGGAGGATAGGTAGGCAGTCGCTCCATGTAAAATACTGGTATTCAGCTGCATCTGGTTAGACTGGAAGCCGACCCCAACATAGTTAGTCACATATTTTTTAAGACCACGGAAATTCTTCAGGGATAAAAAGTTGTAAAAGGCCCAAAGTGATACTTGAAACTTGTTATTTTCAATTACGATTACTCGAAAAAAACACATCATCAGTACAAAACTACATAATAAGTATGTATAGTAAAATTTTCAATTACGTACGGAACCCAGTCAAATTGCCGTAGTAACAGGCGAGTCCGTTTTTTCCAACTTCTTCCTTGAATTATTAAGTTCGGTCAGTGGAATGTGGGACGTTTTCATCAATCAAATTTACGTGAACGCCGAAGCGATATAAGGCGGCCCTCTCACGGTACTATTTGATGCAACTTTATGTGGCAGGCAGTAATAAACTATTCTTTATTGTTCTAGCTTGATTATGGTCAAAAGCACCGCAATGATCTGAACAAATATAAGGTGGCGCAAAAGTCGTCTCCCCATGTTCTTTGGCTTCAATATTTTATGAAGGAAAAACTTTGGTTCTGCTTTTGGATTTTGTTTACTTGATGTCTTAATTGTTTTTCTAATAAGTCGAGAAAATGTTATCGGCTCGACTGATGACCTTTTTGACATTGATAACCTTTCGGACTCGATTTATGGCATTTTCCATCACTCTTAACAGTACTTCGGGCGGTAGGTCCTCACATTCTTGACGGATATTCTCTTTGAGAGCTTAAGAGTCTGAGGCATTGAAATCGAATAAGGACTTCAAAAAACCCCACAAAAAGAAGTCTGGAACGGATAAGGCGATCTTGCGCAGTTCGAATCGCGAAAACGACAGATTAGGCGACGAAAAACACGACTTATTCCACGTTCTTTAGGAGTATAGCGATTCATGTCTTGCTGACGTGTATTTTGTATCTGTTTGCTTCACAAAATAAATGTAAAGTAGAATTGACATTTGAAGCCATTTGCATCTTCCGATAGAGTGATGACTTTTGTGCCACCTTGTATAACAGATGCCTTGATGTCTATCAGTAGAACTATTTAACATGATAAGATTTAATGAAGCAAAGTATGTTCGGTTCTATTAATTAAAAATAATTACCTACGTGCTTTTGAGAAATGAAAAAAAAAGAAAAACACTTTTAGGCCGTTTCCTGCGCCGGTAGGCACTGCGTCTACTTGGTTTTGTAGATGAGATAGATAGCGTTGTATGACCGAGTTGTATTTGTATGTGGCGCACTTAAATGTCAACCATGACCTTCGGCAACGGGCTTGTCTTTTTGACCCGTGCTAGTTAGATAGAGCATCTACATATTAAACCCTGTCTATTTATAGCCTCATTTGAATTAAGATAATATCACCACAGTCATACGTAACGGGGAAGTCTACCATTTAAAAATCAGCCATTTTACCTAACAAACTAATATTGTAATTTGCTTTACGATCCCACATAATTCTAAAGTCTGAAACCAAGCTCCATAATTGGCGGTTGAACTAAATTATAATAAGCTAGATGCCTAAAAAAATCTAATTAGATTATCAAAAAATATTGGACCCGTATTTTTTCTTTTGTCAATCATATAAAAAATTATGATGATATCGCCCGTTAAAGTTCCGCGTGACGTCACGCCTTGCTACACTTTTTAGCAAGGCGTGACGTCACGACCCCCTACTCCCAAATTTTGACGCGCTTTATCTTTGTCATGTTTTGTTTGATTGACAAAAGAAAAAATACGTGTCCATTATTTTTCGATAATCTAACTGACGGACTAAATATAATAATCATTTTTTTACCCAGGCAACTACCCTATTGCTTTAATTGCAACACAAACAGCATGCATCGTTGCATGCGACGAGGATATGCATCCGAGTGTGTGAACGGCCTAACCGCACCACCTCGATAGGGTTGACCGCAACACGTGCTCCGACCATGTTAATGATATATCATATTATGAATAATGTGGAATCGCAAGTTGTTACAGTTTATATAAGCTGCCTATGTAGATGCGACATGCGGTTAGGAAGGTAATTGGAGTGGAGTTTCTTCCCGTTCTTCTCCATAGAGATCTAAGTTTTGGAATGGGCAACTAGCTTAAAAGAAATGGTTTAATTGAAATAAATGTTTTGAGTTCGAGTTTTAGGTGCGCTTTCATGGTTTCTAACGTGACGATATTATCGTGCACATTGATTGATAAACAAATATAAGGTAAAAAAAGTAGTTTGAATTGGTCTGTACTCTATTTTATTTTTATGTAACTTAATTTTAGTTCATAACCCAGCGAAACCGTCGCCTATCTTAATTCTTATGTGTTCCCTCATAGGGGTGAATAATTGTATTCTTTTTGAGTGAAATAAACTATCTTAAACCTTAAACCGTAAGGTAGAAAATGTACCGTTCCTACATGATCATAGACGCGATCAAAATTACAGTAACTACCTACAGTCATCCCAAAGTTGTAACTTGTTGAACAATATACCACATTACCTCTGACACAACATCGCTTACAATCATGAAATAACTTGATGACGTTTAAGTCAGAAAACATAACAAACCCGTCGAAAACAAATTGAGAAAAAAAAACAACCGACTTCCAAAAACGACACTACAAAGTGAAAAATAACTTTAATTTCGGAAGTCGGTGTCGTTGGTTCGCATTTTCGTTGTTTGCCACCGACTTCCGAAATTAAAGTTATTTTTCACTTTGTAGTGTCGTTTTTGGAAGTCGGTTGTTTTTTTTTTTTGCAAAAAAGTTTTTATTTTTCACTTTTAAGTGGTAATTTTTACCAGTAATTTTGGTTTAAAACCAAACTACTAAACCGTTTTTGGGACCATTTGGGAAGTATACTCTTTCCAACAAAAAAATAATTTTTCAAATCAGTTGGCAAGCGACGGAGTTATGCGCGAACAAACTTAAAAAAAGAAAATGCAAACATCCGAATTGAGAACCTCCTCCTTTTTTAGAAGTCGGTTAAAAACAGTATTTACTGTTGACGATATTGCCAACAGCTTGTCAACGTCAACCTGCAAAATAAACGTTCCATTCTACACCATGGTCAGGTTAGACTGCTTCGAACAATATCTTAACAGTCACTAAGCAATGCCATAACGTGCCAGCTTTATTTCCAAAGCAATATGTTGGCCCGCAGTTTCGCACGTTGTACACCAGAAGTAAAAATAACTCTTTTCAAGGCTTTCTGTCAATCATTGCACACGTGCACGCTGTGGGTTCGATATACGCAGAGGACCTACAACGGCCTCAGAGTTCAGTATGTATAATAATACCTTCAGGACGTTGTTGGGGCTCCAACGTTAATGTAGCGCGTTCGGAATGTTTACGGAAGCACGTACTGACGGTTTCAGTACCTACCATTCTACGTAAGAAGACTGCTTCTATGATATGCAGAGTGCGTGGGACCGGCAATGACATTCATTGAAGGTCATTAGTGATAAGCCATTATGGCGCAATGGGTACGTGTACATGTACATAAACCTGCACCCTAATTGCGTAACACACAATCAATCGGAATCAGGATCATTTTGAAGCAAATTGCTAATCCATTGATTCATAAGTTCGAAAAATTTGTCTGCCCATCACGTAAATAACACAATGAATGTTGTTGAACTGTCAAAATGAAACCGATTCCGATTGATCGTGTGTTACGCAATTAGGGTGCCGGTGCGTCTGGAGTGCAGCAGATATATGAATTAAATCTTGTTTTACGTTTGTTACTAAAATAGCTTATAAGTAGTGTGTATTACTAACATCATATGGATCAAGGTCTGAAGTAAAATTATTTTATTATTTATTTATTGACAACTTGCTAGTACAAGGCACATAACAGTACGTCATTTTACTTAGACTGTAAAGCAAGCAGGCATAAGCCACGAGCTAGCATTAACCAAGCTGACTACTGGCTGGACAGATTTAATAAAATGGTGGACGTAATAATGAGCGTCACATTGTTTGTCGAGTACAGTCGACAAAAGAGATGAGTATGCAGGCAGATAAATAGAACCTTGCTATGTTCAATAAATTGTTCAGCATGCCATTTTATTTGAAAGACTGCAAGATCTACTTGCTGAAAAATATGTAGATAACACAATCATTTTACTTTGACAGCAGACACCCTTTCCACCTACATTGTGCGCGTCCTAAGTTGTCAATTAAATCTTTGGTATTGTTTCTCAATATTTGCGGTGACGTCTTGCTAGTCCGAGGAACATAAGAGTACGTCATTTTACTTAGTCTGTAAAGCAAAAGCATAAGCCTCGGGCCAGCATTAACCAAGCTGACTACTGGCTGGACAGACATAATGAAATGGTGGACGTAATAATGAAACGTCACATTGTTTAAACCTACTTCAGGCACCAGTCTCTCACAAAGGTGGAAAATGTTTAACAGTTTTAAGTTTGCATTATTTTTAAGACCACTTATTGTGAAGAGAGAATAAATGAAATGAAATGAAATGATAATGATGTTTGTCGAGTACAGTCGACAAAAGATATGAGTATGTAGCAGATAAATACAACCTTACTATGAAATTGTTCAGCATGTCGTTTTATTTGGAAGATTTACGTGCTAAATAAGTATATAACACGTTTAACTATGACTTGAGACATTCTTTTCAACCAATTCTGTGCGTACGTTAAGTAATCAAAACTATGACATTATTTCTCTTCCTTTGCCGTATGTTTAAAAACTTGTGAAACATGCTAAATTATTGAATATTGAAAGAAAGAAAGAAAAATATTTTATTTGGGACACGTACACGAAATACAAACAATAAAAAGAACATTGAATCTAACAAAATCATGAAAACAATAAAATTAAAAAGAATATTAAAACTTTTAAGTTTAGTTTTATAAAATTAAAACTAATAAAATAGTGAAAAACAATAAAAAAGGAAGACCTCAACGGGGCCAAAACGGCTCCTATCTCCCTCATAGAGCAAAATTATTGCTTGCTGGCACACCATAATATTTTATTGTCTGTACAATATACATTGTCTGTCCAACATTAAATAGTTAAAAATGATTCCTACTCTGAAACCAGCGTGAAACATTTCAAAGTCTCAAGCCAAGAAACGCCCCACAGCGCAATTGTAAAGCGGGGAACATGACATCGTAAAAGCACCAGAAACATTTGGACGAGACGTAGGAGATTAGGAATTCTCGTTATACGCACGGGATCGTGTCGATTCGTGCCGACGCGGCGACGCGACGGGCCTCCCGCAGTCGGATACGGCGCGTGATGTCGTATCATACGAGATTGCTAGCTTAGGACGCCCTGCGGCGTTATTGTTAGGATGGAGGTATAATAGAAGTAGTACTGTGACTAAATAGTTATCGTGTTGGAGATTTGAACTTAGTTGAGTGTTTGATAGATGAAAAAACACGGATTGGATTGTAGTAGCACTAGGAAGTGGTGAAGGGCGGGCGTTTTTGGGGGACTGTCTTTTGTAATTTTGACGTTCGAAAAGCGCTGATTCTCAGCCTAATTTGAATAAATGACTTTTGATTTTGAGTAACGTGATTTGACAATCGATCAGCTATTATGAAATTTTTCAATATTGATTTGTGAACTACTTGAGTAGATATATAGGCGCTCTCATAAAATTACTAAAAAAGGATTTGATGACCGAATTTGTGCAATTTCTATTCCTCGAATAAAAAATAAAAGAAACGATGAACTTATAAAACGCATAATCACGCAGCATAGTACACTCTTATTACAACATGTTCTACTTTGTACAAATGGCATAGTAGGTAGGTGGTCTCGAAGATACGTCGCAAATCGCCTGAGAGAGACCCATGCTGTGTGAACAGGACTTTATTTTCACTAAGTTAATAAACCGATCTCTACTAGCCAGGGGCTCTAGTTTTAATTGAGTTACAATATTACCAATCATTTTGCAATTGAAAACTACATTTATACGGGAAATAAATTACTCAACATGTTTGATATTAAATAGATTAGAACTCCGGGAGCAGTTTCAAAAGGAGATTATATAATGTGCCATCTGGCAATGTGAAATTATCATTTACTCGTACTAGCTGCGCCCCGCGGTTTTACGCGCATAAGTTTCGATCCCGTGGGAAAATGGGGATAAAAAGTCCTATGTCCTAATACAGATCATGGTCTACTCATGTGCCAAATTTCATCCAAATTCGTTCAGCCGTTTTGGCGGTAAAAGCGTAACAAACAAACATACGAAAACTCTAATCTTCTCTCTTCATAATATTAGTTTAGATTTATATCGATATCCGTGGTTCAGATGATAGAGATCAAAAGGGAGGAGGGAGGGGGAAGGTTCCGCCGAGCTCTAAAAAAGACGAACAAGAATGGATGTCATTAGCAGCATTTTTATGCGTTATCTCTATCTGGACTCAGTGATGATTTACCAATACGGTGATCTCAAAAAAAAACACTTCGTTTAATATAAATCAAATTAACTAACAAACTATTAAAATTAAAATTCCTCCGCATCGCTGTCGACTGGTAATGTACCTAAGATACTGGTGCTGGGCCGGGGCCGCCCTAAAGCGGCTCTTGCCCAACCTGAGGGGGCCAAACGCCTCCTGCCGGAGGCTTTACGCGGGGGTCGTGCGGTCCATGGCCCTATATGGGGCCCCAGTATGGGCGCGTTCACTGCGGCTACGAGCCGCACACTACCTGAACGCGCCCCAAAAGGTGGTAGCCATAAGGCTAATCCGGGGCTACCGCACGATCTCGGGCGAGGCAGCAAGCCTCTTTACCGGACTGCCGCCTTGGGATCTGGAGGCGATAGTGCTCGCGCGCCTGTATGATTGGCGCGCGGAGGCACTACGCCGGGGGGAAACTCCGCATCCGCGGCAGACTGCGGCGGAGCGGACGAACCTCCGGCGCGATCTCATGGCGGCATGGAAGGAGCGACTATCGCAACCCAGCGCAGGGCACGCCACGATAGCGGCGGTAAGACCCCTCTTTGAGGAGTGGCTAGAGAGACGTCACGGCGTTCTCACCTACCGCCTGACGCAGGTCCTCTCCGGACACGGATGTTTCGGGAGGTTCCTGCACATAATCAGGCGGGAGGAGACGCCCGGGTGTCACCACTGTCAGGATCGCCCAGAGGACACGGTGGAGCATACGGTGGAGGTCTGCCCTGCTTGGGCAGAGCACCGCCGTGTCCTCGTAGAGGCGATCGGCAGCGGCGGCGACCTCTCGCGTCCGGCCCTGGTTCAAGCCATGGTCCGGGGTGAGAGGGAGTGGGAGGCAGTCACCTCCTTCTGCGAAGCAGTCATGCTAGCGAAGGAGGTGGCGGGGTGGGCGAGGGAACGCACCTCACGCCTCAGCCGCCGCGGGAGACGCTCCGGGCGTCGGGAGCCGCGTGACGACTCCCGGCCACCGTAGGCGCGGGCCTGCGGGCGGTGAGTAATGGGTAACTCACCGTCCGATCAGGACCAGGCCCGTGCCGGACGGCGTGTATGTGTTCCACGCGCGCCTCAAAGAGATGTCAGCATGAGTGACGGGGCCCGATAGGGCCGAAGCCTGCCAGGGTAGCGGGATTGTCCGAAAGGGTTACCGCTGCCCTGGAACATAAAGGGCTAAGGAAGGAACACGGGTGGGTTTTAGTCAGTAAGAGTCTGACACTCCCTTCTGCTCCACCCAGAGCGGGAGGGGTCATTTGATGATTTCCCATCCTCAAAAAAAAAAAAAAAAAAACAAAAAAGATACTGGTGCATTGTATGGCAATGCTTAGCCTCTGGCCAAGGTAAAAGCCAGCCCTTGGGTCACGGGAAGTGTCAACCAGCCGTATGGAGATTTAATTGAACAAACCATGAGTACTTGACTTGGCAGAGCAGTGCAGTGCATTTAGAGCAGTGGTGGCCCAGTAGTAACGGCCGCGACTTACGTCTTGTAGGTCGTAGGTTCGAACCCGGACAGGCGCTTTACTCTGTGTAAATTATTTCAACACCACGGCTCTCAAAACGGTGAAGGAAAACATTGTGAGGAAACCGACATGTCCTAGAACCAAAAATTCGAAGATCAACTTCAACACAACACATTCGAACATCTACCAACCCGCACCGGGCCTGCGTGGTGAATTACGGCCCATCCCCTTTCATAGAAAGGAGGGAGGCCTGTGTCCCAATAGTGGGAACATTATAGGCTGGTTATGTATGCGTACTCGGACCCCACGGTCCGGGCGGGGGTTTCAACCCCAAACGGCTCGAAAATAAAATTACCGATAAGGTTATATTATATTTTCGCCGCTTTAGGTTTTCGGCAACAGCAGCAGCGCCAGCACAGCACGCCGAGCCAGGAAGATGGGAAGGCGCAAGAGTATCAATACACGTTGCGTCCCATACTAAAGACCTACCCGCCTTCTGTGAAATTTGATTGGATTCCAATACAGTTGGAACGAAGTCGCCAAATCAATTTTGTTTCTTATCGACACAAACGAACATTTACGAGCAAGTGATGATAATAAAACGGCACTAAACAACAAAACCATACAAAAGTATCCATTACAGCTGGTCTAATTCCACTTAGTATCCGTTTTAAACACGCTGTATCTACTAATAAGGTAGTGTAATAAAGATAGAGAACATGTTTACATTTTATCTAATTGAATCACATTGAAAGATTATTTTCAATTGGTTAATTAGTTTTATGTTTATACTCAGAACTATGTCGGATTATTTCTAGTCAATTACAACATCCTGTAGTTTAGAGTTGCATTGCGTTTATTTTACTTGTTGAATTCGATATTACTCGATTTAGTGTCGCGGATTACAGTTAAGTAATGAAAAAACATACTTTGCGGATTGCTTGAATAAAGTGGGATTTGTAGCTATGACAAACGGGAAATTGACTTTATGTTACAGCTAGCTGTTTCGCGCGACTGTCTTTACTTATGGGAGATTTTCAGGGATAAACCTATGTCACGTTCCATGCCATAAACTGTCTCTATGATTAAAAATCACGTCGATTCATTCACTGTATTTTTGTGTTTTTCTCTGCATCATGTTTGCCGCAAATAAACGTATTATATAATTATTATAATTCTGTAAAGTCGTATTTGTTATGGCCGCGAATCATATTCTTCTTCTTTTTAGCGTTGATGGCAAAATATAGTTTTTTTCTTAAATTTGTTTGACCCAAAATTCAAAAACGCGGAGAGCATTCGCCGACGCAGCTATTAAGGTCCTCACGAGTGCAGGTGATAGGGCATGCGGTGCAAAATGGAAGGTATGCCATTGTCTGTGGAGAGACACTGCATACACACCAGAGGTCAGAGCCTTTTATGAAGCCCCGCGAATCATATTTAGACCAACATATAACCTGATACTGACCTACAAAAAACGTAAGAAAATTTAAATTTCGCGGGGTACCCTGACGCTTTTGCCAGCATTATTTCTAGAAGCATCGCCCCACCCCTCCACACCTAGCAACTATCTCTGCAGGTGTTACAAATCCACAGGTGTATGCTTTCACCTATCCTACTGCTAATATCCCTTTGGCGAAACGTTCGTGGGAAAGGATGGAGAGTTCCTATTCTACTGCTGTTACTGGGAACTTACCGGCATACTTTAACGGCAGTAATTACTGTTGACTGTTGTAATTACGGGTAAACTGTGTGGCTGTATCCGTCGCCGTCGTGTGCTTGACTGTCAATAATCCACGGTCAGCGTAATATTTCCCGTTGTTGGTTTAGGACTTTCTATCTACGAATAAGACTGAAGTTTGAATAGCACAAATAGCTTTTTTTTTTTTTTCAGGATGTGAAATCATCAAATGACTTCTCCCGCTCTGGGTGGAGCAGGAGGGAGTGGCAAACTCTTACTGACTAAAACCCACCCGTGTTCCTTCCTTAGCCCTTTATGTTCCAGAGCAGCGGTAACCCTTTCGGACAATCCCGCTAACCAGCACAAATAGCTTATTCCACATAATCTCAAAAGATGTGATAAACGTAAGTTTTTTTTCTTTGAAATTGTCACTAATATAAAATTTATTTTCGTTGATTTCTTTAAGGAAATAAAGATTTAATGTTCAACTAGATAGATTACATACGAGATTTTTTTTAATGGTGTTCGACGGTTTTGCAGAAGGACTATATATTATTGCCTTACATTAACTATGCTACTTAAAGTAAGTACATTAATTAAAGGGAAAATGAATAAACTGAGCTTATCGGTGTATGCTTATTCAAAGATCTTATGCTTATTATTATTAAGTTTGGCTTTGTCAAAAAGAGGTTGCCCAATTCTTTGATGTATCAGCGTGGCATGGCCACGGTTTACGATGGACGAGCATGAATGCTTTGCCGTCACAAAATCTTAAGCTGTTAATGAACTGAATGATTAATTAACAAAAACTTGACACTTACCAGCCCCCGTATTTCCGACGACTAGTGTTCTTCGTTCGCCAAACGATCATCATCCACAACTCACTGACATGTATTCACAACACAATTGTCACCGTCTGTCCCTCGAGTCGAAGTATATAGCGTCACTGCACATAATATCTATGTATTCACTGCACACGGTCCGAATGGGATGGTTTACCTGTAACAAGAATTAACATTTTGTTAGATAATTTTATAATCTTATATCTTTACTGATCTCTCTTATCTTCCTTCTTCCTTGTATGTATCTATATCTATACATAATATAACATAAAGTAGTTTTTCGTATCTATCTGTGTGACCGCGTTGTTCTTCTAAACAAACTTCTTCGGGAAGGTTTATATGTATAATGCGTTCATATTAATCTTACATACTCGTAATAATAAAGAAATCACAATTATATGTAAAATCGTAAAAATCGTGCAAAGCAGGGGCGGGTCGCTAGTTTGTTTGTAATTATAAATATAATTTTAATCAACGTTTTTGTGTTATTTCAGGGCAGTTATCTGTAAAAACACCCCATATAAGGGTTGGAAAGGAGAAAAGCTACCCAAGAACTACATGATTTCTCCCCAGAAGTCAAATAGTTCAATGATTATACGTATCCCATGTTTTTGAGCCTTTACTCGCCTGGAGTGAGAAGACCAGCTCAAACTACATAGATAAAGGTTGACTGGTAGACTGGTTGACTGGTAGAGAATGCCTAAGGCATTAAGTCCGCCTTTGTACCTTTTTGTGCGAAAAGTTTAAATAAATAAATAGAGAAACGATATTCATAAGAAAACGTAACAGCTGGATAAAGCTCAGGATTAGGGTGAATTAGGGTGCAATTTGTAAGGCCAATTGCATACTAACCAGATGGACGACAATCGCAGTAAATTATGAAATCCATTCCTTGCTTATTCATTAACCACTTTCTACAATCCACTGCAACTGTCTGACTAATCAGTATTCTTCGAAAAACACTCGAAGTAAAATCATTAAGCTAAAGCCTAATTAGAATAAAGCGAATGTTTCTCAGTATACATGCAAAATTTTTGTATTCATTCAAATGTTTTCCTTTGCTCATAAAGAATCGGCAATTCATCCCACAATGCCAAAATAACTTTTAAGATGAGAATCATCAACTTTTTAATAGCGGTACCAGCTACAACTGTTTGTAATACAATAGTTTTCGATACAACTTTCTAATTCTCAGGAAATCGATATAAGGTAAACAAAGATATATTGATATCGATTATCGATTGACCGAATTCGTGAGAGAATCACATTTTGTTGAAAGTTTGTTGATTATGGAACTCGAGATAAAAATATCGGTGTGTTTGTTGGGTGTAGTGACATGTTGGTGCGGTGCTTAATTAAAACTAATACACGCGATCAAAGTCGTTTAGGATGAATACTTTAAATTATTTTGGTACAGAAAATATATAGGTATTTTAGGTTCTATAATGGTGATAAAACACTAATAAAAAAAAGAAGTAAGCTAGTAAGTAGTTTAGGGAAGTTAAGAATTTTAGGTGAGACATAGATACCGCAGTTTTTTCCTTAGGTTAAGATATTTTACATAATATACTCGTATAGCCCGAATTTCAAATAAACCGTGGTCAAAACGAGCGTCTCCTTATACCCAGAATCTCAGAAACGCTTCCAGAACATTCACATTGACCGGGTACAAAAGGAATGCTGTAAGGGTGACGTACTCATTACCAGAGAATGTACAGACGCCAGCACATCAAGCTACCCGAAACTGTCAAATTTTCCTAATCAACCTTGAACCTAATGCTTTAGCGATACAGTTGAAAATTTATTAAAGAAATTTGACAGATTGTAGTAGCTTGATGTGCTGGCGTCTCTACGAACATTAGCTCCAAACACGTTAATATGTTGTAAGTGGATAACAATGGACCATTCAGACATTTTTGTACAATGTAGGAGGGAAACGGTTAGTAACAAGACTTACAAGGTGGGCCTTAGGAACAGTGTGAAAAAGTGCATAAGTGTAGAGCTCCGGCTGCATATAATGTATGTAGTTGGAAGAAGTTTTTAATCTGTAACCAAAAACTAAAAGTCACAGCGCACATGGTTATGTATGGACACACTTTTGCTCAGTGCGCTATCAATATGTTTATCGATAAACATATCGACTAGAGTGCATTTAATAGACCCTCCACGATTGACGAATCAAAAATGCTCCCGATCGAATCCGAGCAGTCTGCCTGCTACCAATTTTGCTGATTACCTAATCAATATAATCATATCAGACAGCAATGAAGTTGCACATTACTCGTATTCCTATTTCCGGCTAACCTAGCAAAAGATATTTCTCCTATTTGAAAGAAATAAGCTCAATAACTTGGGTGTGCAAGGGGTTCACGTCAATATTGCTTCACGTATATATTGCTATGGTAGGGATTCAATCTGTCGACCTTTCGCACGACATAGCGCTCCAATACAGTTGGGGCGTTACCACTAAGGACTGATTTTACCAAAATCAGATACCTATCTTTCATCCGTCGAATAAAATTGACGTCTCATAGTTCTAGTGCAGAAAAACTGTCAAAAATTCGAGATCTATTCTCAAGACTTATTCTTGGTATAAAAGTCTGGTGAAGTTCGCCCTTCGTAATACTAGCTGTGCCCCGGTTTCACCCGCATAGGTATGATCCCGTGGGAATATCGAGATGAAAAGTATCCTATTTGTTAATCCTGGTTTTAAACTATATGTGTGCCAAATTTCATCCAAATTCGTTCAGTACTTTTTGCGTGAAAGAGTAACAAACATCCATCCATCCATCCATACAAACTTTCACGTTTATAGTATTAGTAAGATTAGTCTATCGATACCTTCATATCGACACTTAAAACATCGAACATTCGAAAAACGTTGTTGTCATCTCGCAGCCATCTCGTACGTGCTAAAGAACGCGAGCGTGCCATGTGGACGATAACGGGACACGTGTGACGACAACACTACGGTACGCTGTGACTTACATACGGGATAACACGACTTTTGCAGTGTGAGCAGAGATGAGAGACTGATATAGCGGGTAGAAATGAAGGGTGAAGATTTGCAAAAGGGATGACGCTACGAACTTAAAAGAAATTTATACACATTTTTACTGTTGACTGGCAGCGCCCCGCGGTTTTACCCGCATAAGATTCGATCCCCCGGGAATATCGGGATGAAAATTATCCTGTTTGTTAATCCTGGTAATAAACTATCTGTGTTCCAAATTTCATCCAAATCCGCGGAGGAGTTTTGGCGTGCAAGAGTAACAAACATCCATCCATACAAACTTTCGCGTTTATAATATTAGTAGGAATTTCGAGACTTTTCAAAAGAGAAATCTATCCAAAGTTGAAAATACTTAAACAGTTTTCTGAATACTTTGTTGATTTATTGCAAAGTTTATGAAGGGAAGCTTAGGTGAGTCAAACGGAACGGTGATAAAAGTAGAGCGTCATAGATTCTTCGTACAGTCAACAGTAAAAGTAGATGATCAAAATCAGAAGTTCAATACTAATAAACGGAGTTCGCGTCAGAACTGTGTGGCGTCGAAGTGATTCAAAAGTATGTGATTGTAAATTATACCAAACATTTACTACTAGTACTTCACAATGTACTCAAGTTATTAAATACTACAGCAAGGTTGCTGTAGTATATCTACACAAGTGTAGGCTTTCTTGTAATTTCAGGCAAATTTCCATGTATTTCTTTAACTCACAGACACTGACGGGTGTCGTTAAACCAACTTTAAGAATAGTACCTTTTTCGGTTACTGTTGTCAGTAGTTCCTATCTAGGATTCTCAATTACAAGTCAGAGGATAAACAGCCATGATGACCACTCTTGGTAGATGGATTGGTGAACCCAGTTAGTTGGTACTAGGTACCAGACAGTAAGAAGCTGCTGCAGAAATAGTATTTAGTCATCTACGGTTTTAAGACCGCCCATTTCCTTGCGAATTTGCTTGTTTGTCGGGAACCACTTGGAACAAGAAACTAACAAGCCTAAAATATTTTTTATTCAAGGTGTAAAAATGATTTGAACTGTCCACTGTCAGATCTCTTTATGTACAGACGCCAGCACATCAAGCTACTACAATCTGTCAAATTTATTTAATAGATTTTCAACTTTCTCTTTAAAGCATTAAGGTTCAAGGTTGATTGGGAAATTTTGACAGTTTCGGGTAGCTTGACCTGCTGGCGTCTGTACGAGAGCTACATTTTTAACGGTCGTCTGTATTCTAAATTATAGTGTAATGCGATCACATACGATTCTTATCTTTCCAATTTCAATTAGAAATCCCAGCAGCAAGAACACATGAACATTTTCCGGCGAGTGAGTCCACATGAGCAAATGACGTTAATCTAAAAAATATTCTTATTACATTAACAGAAATAATGGTTACTGAGCATACAGTAATAAACGGTATACATCGCTCCAGTCCCCAATATCTTAGCGTGAAATATATTCATACGTTCCACAGAGATTCTTACAATCGGTCAATAACAAACACGCCATAACACACTCAAATAACATTAAAATAGAGACTATAAAACCACGTACATTTTAAATTTTTATTATGTTACTAGAATTTCTCCGTTCAACTACGGTTACTAGACGGACTGGCGGTTAATTTATGAACAGATCTACGCTTGATTTCCCGTATAATTAACTTATTTCTAAATCCAATAAATTGCACATTTAATAAGCTTTAAATATATAATTGTATGTTTCTTTTAATGTGATAAATGCAGGAAATCAATGTGTAGCTTACACATTGATTTCCGTGGTTGTCATAATAACGAATTCATGGGGATAAGATGCCACTCGCGAATTTCCTTTGGGATTTAAAGCGCTGCCGCGCTGAATCCAGTTCAGCGCTTTAAAATTCAAACGCAAGTCGACTTCTGGAACTACTGGCAAGTAACAGAAGATGGTACAAAAAGCAGAAATTGAATTACTGTGACATGCTATTGGATTCAAACTTCGATAATAATTATTAGATTTCCAATGAGCGTATCAAATAAAACCACAAATAATAACGTGATCTTATTTTGCAACAAAGTTTTTTCAACCTTATTGTTTAGAAATTATGTTTTATTTTTCCATAAATATTTTTGTTCTTATTTTCTTTTCAATTAAAGAAGTCAATATTTTTCAAACGATAATAAACTTTATGTTTGAAAGTTAAGGTTTATAATCAAGTTATATGCAATCGCGGCCACTTGAGCGATGGGTTTTGTTCCTAATCCTTAATCTAGTGCTATTGTTGATCAAAGGATTCAACATTTGCAATTATGCGTAGCTAGCTATTGTCTATTGAAGCTATTGTCTGATAGAACCATGATTGTGTCTCTATGGGTGTATATTTACTTATTTAAGCTAACATTTAAAATAATAATATGTACATGTGAAAAAATAAGCAAAAGAATCATAGGGCATCAAAAAATTCGTCCGCATCGCATGTCAACAGGAACAGTGCCCAAAAGCATTGCCATATACAGGTTGGGCAAACAAGAGGTGTACACTTTATTTTTAAAACTTTATTCTGTAAAATATAAATATTATTAAGTATTTTTATTCAAATATATTATTTAGGGCCGGCAATTTAGTATGGAAAATAATCTCAGACAAATGTCCACCTCTAGCAGCATGGCAGATGCGAACCCTTTTCACTGCGTTTTTCATAACATTTTCACACATTTCCTGTGTTATTTCAGTGACTGTGTCTCAGATATTTTGTTTTACGAGTAATTCTTGAAGGTTCATTGGCCTGTAAGCATAGACACGTCCCTTTAGATAGCCCCACAAAAAGAAGCTGTTAAATCCGGGGATAATAGGGGCCAATCAATGTCACCGTTTCTCGAAATTATTCGACCCGGAAACGTTCTTTTCAATGTCTCGATTATGGCTCGTGCCGTATGACATGTGACCCCGTCTTGTGGAACCACATGTTTCCTAAGCCCAACTGATTCACTTGATGTAAGAAAACTGCTTTATCTGTTACAATGCCATGCTGCTCAAATTTAATCACTAAACGAGTTAGCCGTAAAGGTAAGTGATTTCTACCAAAAATTGCCCGCAATTTTCTTAGAGTTTCCGCAATACATGATTGGGTTGAGTATAATGTTTTAATAATTAAAACACTTTGTTCAGTCGTAAAACGCTCCATAACAAAATTGCCGTATCTGCACAAAATAATTTTCATGAAACAACTGTCATATTTGCCGCCAAAACAAAATGGCGGCAGAAAACAGTTGTATACCTCCAAGTTGCCCACCCTGTGTGTAGTGGTTTGACGAATATATGTTATGGATATCTGCCACCCCTCTCTCACTGTAAACGGAAGGCCCTGTCTCCTGTGAAACAGTTTTTTAACTAGTAAGTACAAGATACAGGTATTTTTTTTCACTAAAGCTATTACACAGTATTGCACAGTTTTTGCTTATCCATAGCGGGAGAAAAAATAACTGTAATACTGTTTTTCATCATCATCTGCATAGCCTTTTTCCAAGTACGTTGGGGTCGGCTTCCAGTCTAACCGGATGCAGCTGAAAACCAGTATTTCACATGAAGCGGCTGCCTATCTGACCTCCACAACCCAGTTACTGGATAATACGATACCCATTGGTAAGTAACTGTAACAATGTTTTTGGAACGATAAATTATTATCTTACCCTCAAAACACCCATTTAATTTTATACGTCAAAGATTTCCATCTATTTATAGGTATAATAAAAAGCTTTCTTGTACATAAATAAACGATACCACAAGTCTCTTGTTACTTGTATGGAGCTCCCACATCAAACAGTCTCTGCTTTCACCTCTAGACCATTAGATGTGAGCCAGTCATTGTTTAAAATGATGTGGTTACACCAACCAAGGATGAAGAAAGCTGTGGTATAGTCTTGAAGTTTAAATAAACAACATTCAACACAAAATCTATTTACATTCAAACAGTGTCGAAAACTAAACTATTTTAAAAGAGTAAAAATTTAGTGACGGAGAAATGTGACCGGAGAGTATAAATAAATCAACTATTACAGCGTTTGTCTACCGCCAGGGAGTGGGCCGTAATCCACCACGCGGGTCCAGTGCGGGTTGGTAGATGTCGCGTGTCTTCGATTTTTTGGCCTGTCTGGGTTCGAACCTACGACCTACAACTTGTAAGTCGCAGCTATTACCACTTGGCCACCACTGCTCATCACCATATTATATCATGACATGCTGCATCCTCCCCAAATAAATTGGGATATGGGCCCGACGAGGCTGATGATGATGATCTAGAGCTCTTGTCGCACGCAGGAGGTATTGGAATCTGTATCTAATATTCCAATAAAACCTTCTTCCAAGGAGTGCCCTTGACAGCCAACTGTGAATATGATCTTATATTACAAGCTAAAGTAACTGTATACAGCATTAAACTTTATACGCATATCTTACGAAGCTAATATTATAAATTAACCACGATTTATATGTAAAATATTTTATATAATAATATTGTGAAGACTCGTAAAACCTTGTATTAAAATTCTATCATAGATCCAGTATGATGTTATGGCCGTCGGTCAGTCGGGTAATTTGAGCCTTATAAACTTAATTTGGATCTGAACTATCCAAATTATGACTGTGTTCTTGAATACGCAATTTTAAATGAATAGGTACAGTCCGTTATTCTTCTTGTTCAATTATATCATTGATTTTATCATTGATCATTATCACGAATCCCCCGTTATCCTCATGAATTTCTACCGTCACAACGTAAATACACAACACAGCATTGGATGAAGCATGATGGTGATACTTTTAATTTTGACGAGTTAGTTAATGATTTCATGATGAGCATTCTATAGTGATGTGATGGTACTTTTAAACAAATGTATCTAGCCAAGAGCAGTGGTGGCAAAAATTCGAAGACATGTGACATCTACCAACCCGCACTGGGCTCACGTGGTGGATTACGGCCCACTCCATCTCACTGAGAGGAAGCCTGTGTCCTAGTAGTGGGAACATTATACGCTGATTATGTTACGTTTTATCTAGCCAAGACTATTGAATTTATCCACTGACAGTCTCTCTAAATCACCCTGATCTGACCCAAGATATTATTAGGAAAAGTCTAGGAAATAGACGATTTCCAGCTCTCAGTAATTAACGAACTTTTACTTCAATTTCTCAGCACGAATCACCAGTGTGAGTACGACAAGCCAACATACCACGAGCTCATAAAGTAAATGACGATCGGAAACGATATATCTCTTCGGATGGCGTTGGACAAAACATAGAAACTTCGAATGAACTAACATTAGACATTGTAACTTATGCATTTCTCACGCAAGTTTATGTTAAACTTAACGGCACATGAGGAATAGGTAACATGGGTTTCAAAATTAAGAATAACAGGAAACATGGTAATAAAATAATTAAAATTATAATAAATCTTGTTACTAGAAAACCTCGCACACTAAACATATATAAACTAAACCAATGAGTTTTGGAAAATAATAGCCTTGTTCTCAAGAGTAATTCTCGTGATTTTAAGAACGTTGACAGTCTCAATCTGTCAATGTTTTTGACATTGAAAGAAAGAAAGAAAAAAGTTTATTTGGACACAGTTCGTGAAAAACAAAATACAAAATTAATAAAATAAAAAATAATGTTGACATTGATTTTCGCTGAGATGAGATAGCGACTAGATTTTGAACGTTTTTTATTACGGGAATTGGCCTACAGCACCCTAATTGCGTAACACACAATCAATCGGAATCTGAATCATTTTGAAGCAAATTGCTAATTGCATTGCTTCACAAGTTCGAAAAATTTGACTGCTCAACACGCAAATAACGCAATGAATGTTGATGAACGGTCAAAATGAAACCGATTCCAATTGATAATGCAATTGCCCCGCTGTTTAAAAAGCACAGGCTCATTAGAACTTACAACATCATAATTTTCTTGCCCCTATCTGAATTTATTTGGGGACGGCGCTACAAGTCTTTTTTTCCGCACCTCTATATTCGTAGTCATCTCAGTAGTCACTCCTTTTCTAGCCACATTATCTTTTACACAGTTCATCCATCGTTTCTTTAGTCTCCCCTACTCTTAGATCGCTCGTTAGAACTGTGCTGGGGGCCTAAAAAGGCCACTTTGGCAGTCATACTTAATAGGATAACAATATGAATCATATTAAAAATCGTAAAATGGTCACAAACTGACAATTCATAATATGATCTGTGTGCAATTCACATCACAATGAAATAACATTTAAACTGTAGAAATAAAAAATAAAAAACCAATTGGAACAATAAAAACTGTAATGACAAATTTACCGATAAAATTACGGTTTTTATTTTTTTGATGCGGCAATGTTTACACCAAATATGAAATGAAATTTTACGAAAATTAGAGGAATTGCTAATGATCTGCTGGGAATTCAGGAAATGAATAGCTTTTAGAGTTATTTGTTTAAAGTGGCCGTTTTAGGCCCCCTGGTAATTAATTGAACTCCCCTACTTATGGGCACGCTAAAAGTAGTCGGTCATAATTAGCTGAAAAGCGCATTTAATATTTATTATTTATTTATAGTTAATTAAAACGGCACAGGTCCAATTACATTAATATTGTATGTACAATACACTTTTAGGAAAACTTTATTATTAATATAACTATGCAACTGTTCGTAAAAAACCACAACAACGTATTGGTCACGAAGAGTGCTCATACTTCGGCACGTCATGAAACTTTTCAAATTCCACCGCAAATGACTACCACATAATCTGCCTATTATTTAAAACTAGTTCCAAACATCCCGACTCACTTCACCATCATTCTAATAATCACTTTCTTAAACCTTCTAAATTACAAAAACCACAAAGATCAATCTAAAATATCCATCATCTATACAATTATACCTAATTCGTAAATCACGAATCGCTTTCAAAGATATAAATTATAATAATAAAATTCCATTACGAACTATATCAATAAACGTTTCGTATCACGATCTGCGTATCGATATCTTTGTAAGATACCCATTACTGTTTTACACGATTACATTGTCTATTGTATTAACTAAAGCAGTAAAGTACAGGTTAATCGTTAAACAAACAGTATTGTGTTGAATTTAGAGCAGTAAGTTCATTATATTCTTGTTCCATTTTATTTTATTCTGATCGTTTCGCGGGCGTATGCGCAATTAGTATAAGTACAGAGTACTGCAGAAATGACAACTGAAATTTATGGTAGTGATAAAGTAAGTATTGGTCTAAATTTAATTAGGTTTAGGCCTGTGGCGTGGCGCCAGTCGTTAATATCGAAGAACGGATATGTAATAGTGCTATGTTAATTACTGGAATATCCTTAAGCGATAGGCTAAGTCGTGCCGTGTGGTCTTGATGGCGAAGAAGCCACCATATTACACACTTGGGAATATTATCAAAATATCGAAGACGTTATAAAGCAAACAAAAAATTATGTTTCTACTAAGACATATCGCTCACCGAGATGGACTGATCAAATTATATCCGCAGTGGGCGATCCCTTGTATTAGTGCACAAAAAATACCAAAAATTGGATTAGGTGGCGAGAAATCGTGAGGCGAATCACATCAACCCCTAGACAAGAAACTACATGAGCACCACGACCGCTCTGACAAGAGTGCTACGAAGAAGAAGACATACATATGATTTTCTAAATTAATTGTTTGTGTTTATTTTAATTTTTTTATTTGTTATTTTTTATTTTTATCTATTTTATAGTTGAAATGTATTCGAGAATGCTACAATTACTAACATAGTTTTTAGGACCTCTGTTACTAACATTATATGGAATTGACATTTCTGAAATAAATGTATATTATTATTATTACATATGGTACCTAATCTTTAAATAAATGATATCTCACTGTTCTATACAGCCGCTCTTTCGCTACAAAGTAACCAATGACAAACTTCGGTAACCAAATATCCAAAATCCGTTTCAAGTGTCAATGCCACATACTCAAAGTTCTATTCACCCGGTAACCGAAAACTATAAAGTAAAGATGCAAAAAATGATACCTAGCCTACTTAGTTTTTGCCATCTGCACCGTCTATACACTTAATCTTTGAAGTACACACCACTCATTGATTATGATTACATACACACGATAATTATGGAGTGCCGATATTTACGAATCTATTGAGGCCAAGCTTAACATGTACAACAATAGTTTGCGGACCGCCTTAGGGTCAGTATGTGAAATAGATTGAACTGTGATTGCAGGTAACTAACTACCCTAAGGGAACGGAAGGTGAGGTATTTATTAGTCAGAAGATAATGGATAATCCGTTAATTATGACTGTAATGGCTTATGAACTCAGTAAATAGATTCGAATCTGTATGTTAATGTTCTTTTATGTGTTTATGGGAGACCACACGGGCAGTATCTTCGATTAAATCTCGTGTTTGGATTGTGAATATTCTAACAGCATAAGCATAGCATAATTATCCTATAATGTTCCCACTGCTGGGACGCTAGCCTAGTCTCGGTCAGAGGGAGTGTAAGAGGAAGGGCGGGCGTTTTTGAGGGACTGTCTTTTGTAATTTTGACGTTCGAAAAGTGCTAATTCTCAGCCTAATTTGAATAAATGACTTTTGATTTTAACGAATATTCTAACAGTACAATATAATTGATAACATATTTGATAGCCATCAAAGTTCATGGATTAACATAGAAATAGGGAAAATGCATAATTATAAGAAAAATGTTTAGCTGAAATTATTACTCGTATCTATTTATATAAAAATCATTTGCTGTTCGTTTGTCTGGCTAAAACTCGAGCGCGGCTGGGCCGATTTAGCTGATTTTGGTTTTGAAATGTTTGTCGTAGTCCAGGGAAGGTTTAAACGATGAGAAAACATGGAAAAATTGCGAAAAAGATAGTAAAAACAACAATTTCATTTTCCCATATAAACTGTTCTACCTACTTTCCTGTCAAACATTTGACGATCGTCCATTCGGTACGGTAGACTCGGGTCCACTCGAATTGAAGCACGTATTAAATTAAGGGTTTTGAATAGTGTAGGAGTAGGTTAGGAATAGGGTAGGAGTAGGGTAGGAGTAGGTTAGGAGTAGGGTAGAAGTAGGGTAGGTAGGAGTAGGGTAGGAGTAGTGTAGGAGTAGGTTAGGAGTAGGATAGGAGTAGGGTAGGAGTAGGGTAGAAGTAGGGTAGGAGCAGGGTTAGGAGTAGGGTAGGAGTAGGGCAGGACACCACGCGAACGAAGTAGCACCGGGCAGCTAGAAATAATTTATATGGCATAACAACGTTTGCCGGGTCAGCTAGTTGATTAATAAAAGGACTAAACTCAAACTCAATTATCAATTATTCAGTTTGTGCGGATACAAATTAGAACATGAACACATTTGAATGTTTAGCAACCTACTAAGGATATACAGCGTGGCAGGGACATCGACGCGCAACCTGTTACCAAGTACAAATAATACAGGGTGGCATACATTGCAGGGGGCGATGTATGCCACCCTGTATTATTTGCAAAAGGTTTGAAATTTTGCGATATAATGCTTGCTGAGGCCTTACCACGAGCTCTTAACGCGATCCAGTTTACGCTCAGGGATCGAGATGGCGCTAGACGACTTGTATAGCTCTGTCTCTTTCCAACAGCCTAAACTGGATCGCGTTATGAGCTCGTGGTAAGGCCTCTGGAAAATTTTGTATCCAAAAAACTTGGGATTTTCCATGCGGTTGAAAACTAGGGATAGCTGCTGTACGTATTAGGAAGGCATAGCATTAAACTCACCATGGCTACATGTCTACAAACCGCAGTAGACTACACGCTATGGCTTCATTTCCCCACAAAAAGGCGGTACGAAGCCATCGACTAAGTTAATGGTAAGTGGGGAAGCCATCTCGCTGATTACAGACAGCCTAGTTGTAGACAATCTAGGATAACGCGGCGAAAGTTACAAGTGTAACAACTATATTAATAGTAGTTGTTTCATTCTGTGTTTGTGAAAATGTCATGCAAAGAGGGAAATTAGGTTTTAAATGGCAACTGGCAATACCGCTCAGGAAAGAGAGGATTCCCAAAGAACGGGATATTGTAAAGTTACCTCCTTCATAACATAACATCGTCCTTATTCCCCGAAGGGTTAATCAGAGGTGTACTTATAGTACAGTCACGAGCAAAAGTATGTATACACTCGGCTTTATTCAAAAGTGATTCACTCCTTTATTTTGGAATTAAATTTTATGTTGTTATGAACATAGCATTTTCGAACCCATAGCTTTATGTAATGTGTCGTATTTCAACGTTGCATTCGTTATTTCACGAAAAAATCGAAATTGAAAGTTGCCAAGTGTTGACATATTGGTGCTCGTGACTGTACACCCACATTTCGCCAATTATGTTTAGGTATTATGTAATAGGGGGCGAGCCTATTGTCATCAACCCAATTCCAGATGGAAAACCTAATAACACTTTGCCCGACCCTGGAATCGAACCCAGGACCTCATGCTGCACATTGTATGTCCCTGACAATTACCTACGCCACCGATCTAACCGCCGGCACAGACTATTTGCGACTGCACAGTGCCGCATGGTGTCCCGTGCGCATTCCCCGCTATGTCGCATGAGCATCGCAATCAATGCCCTTATTTTTGACCTACCCGATTGTGACGTGTTGACCGACGGATTCAACCAAATCATGTTATTATGCTCGAGATTTTGTGAAAGACATTGTATATGAATAATTGCATGTCCTAATAATTTGTAACCTAACGAAATGTATTATTATTATTTTTTTAATATTAACGCTGTACCTACCTATCCAGATGAAATTGTAATTTATATAATACATAGAAATGAGGGGCCCGTGGCTAAATAATAACAGCCGCACAGTTCGATCGGTCAGGTTAAGCTACGCTTGCCGCGGTTGGTCTGTGGATGGGTGACCATCTTTACATACCGAGACCCCTCCGTGCCTCGGAAAGCACGTTAAGCCGTTGGTCCCGGCTGTCATTCGTGGATCTTTGACAGTCGTTACAGGTAGTTAGAAGCCCGAAAGTCTGACAACCAGTCTTACCAAGGGGTATCGTATTACCCAGTAGCTGGGTTGTGGAGGTCAGATAGGCAGTCGCTCCATGTAAAATACTGGTATTCAGCTGCATCCGGTTAGACTGGAAGCCGACCGCAACATAGTTGGGAAAAGGCTAGGCAGATGATGATGATAATACATAGAAATAAATTAGTTGCTGTTACTGGTGTATAACCGTTGTAATTAATAATAATAAATAAATAAATGCTCAACAGTACCACTAGACCAACGAGGCAGTTACAGAGGCCTACCTAATTAAAGGAAGGAAAATTATTCTATATTCTGAGTTTTGTAGCACGAACCCAAATAGTAGTAGTATGACTGAGTGGCTAGTGTCCGAAACTCCACGTCTATGCGCGAACCCACTTACCACAACCATTATCATGGAAAAACTGAAAATGTGCTTTGCATATTTAAAGCTCGCTCTGCATTCTTCTCTGAACCTACGATTTAACGCTTCTTACAATGTGATAACCAATATTCAGGTTTCAATTGTCCAAAAATAAATATGACATCACTAGCCTAGTACCGTCAGCAAAAATGTAGTTGTAAAACCGCATAAAAAAACGCAATTACTTTTATTAATATTTATGGCTTTTTGTAATCAAATCAGTGTTGGTTGACTTATAATAAAACGTATTTCAAACGAACACTATTACTTAGTTTCCCAATACCCACACGTTCAAGAACGTAATTTACTTACACATTATAGTAAAATTACGTTCATAAAACTGTAGAAAAAAATATTTAACCATCATATCTTTTTGTGGTTTTTTTTCTCATTAAACACCTGGGCGTAGGTGTTGCCTATCCTCGATAAACCTTAAGTATATAAAAATACAGATAAATTTTGAATAACAAGAGCAAATACAACGTTTCGTTACAAGAGCTTTGAGGCACAATCATCAGCCATAACCGGTTTTAATGACCTCTGTATCTGCTCGAATTAAAGTTCTTCCAACTTTCTTAAAGGAGATCAAGAGGTCTACTTATACTGGTAATTTTAAACACCTTGGAGTTTTAATGGTAGTACCTACAATTTGTAACTTGTATGACATTGAACCTGTCTATTTAAGACATAATGGTTTGTAATAGATTGGGTGAAGTGTTATTATTTGGCTGTTAAACAAGTGCTTTTTTAATTTGAATAAAGCTTTGAAAGTTCTGTTGTGATTTTGGATCTCGAAAGAGACTAATTAGCGACCTATGAATGGGTCTGGCTTTGAGCCAAACCGTTTTATAATGGGATGGCGAGTCAGCACATTCTCTTTATTTTTCAGCGAAAGTTTGAAAGTAAAATCATCACAAAATGGCGAAAGGATTTTTTCACACCACCTGCTCGATAATGTCCAATTGACAATACAAAAAAAAAAATCAAATTGCTTTGTACAGGGTGGGCAACTTCGAGGTATACAACTGTTTTTTGCCGCCATTTTGTTTTGGCGGCAAATATGACAGTTGTTTCATGAAAATTTTGTGTAGATACGGCAGATTTGTTATGGGGCGTTTTACGACTGAACAAAGTGTTTTAATTATTGCGGAAATCCTAAGAAAATTGCTGCAAATTTTTGGTACAAATCCCTTACCTTCGCGGTTAACAGTAACTCGTTTAGTGATTTAATTTGAGCAGCATGGCATTGTAACAGATAAAGCAGTTTTCTTACATCAAGTGAATCAGTTAGGCTTAAGAAACATGTGGTTCCAACAAGACGGGGCCACATGTGATACGGCACGAGCCACAATCGAGACATTGAAAAGAACGTTTCCGGGTCGATTAATTTCGAGACACGGTGACATTGATTGGCCCCCAAGATTGCCGGATTTAACAGCTCCTGTCTTTTTTTTGTGGGGCTATCTAAAGGGATTTGTCTATGCTAACAGGCCAATGAACCTTCAAGAATTACTCGTAAAACAAAATAATATCTGAGATACAGTCACTGAAATAACACAGAAAATGTGTGAAAATGTCATGAAAAACGCAGTGAAAAGGGTTCACATCTGCCATGCTGCTAGAGGTAGTCTGAGAATATTTTCCATACTGAATTGCCGGCCCTAAACACTATATTTAAATAAAAATACTTAATAATTTTTTATATTTCATAGAATAAAATTTTAAAAATAAAGTGTATACCTCTTATTTGCCTAGCCTGTATTACCTCGCAGAAGGTACGAAAAGTAGATTATTCTCCAAGGGGATAAAGGGGTCTTCGTCTTGGGCGAGGTTAAAGACACTGCTTTATCCTCTTAGTGAATAATCTACGAGTACTATATTATATCTTCTTCTACTATTCTCATCTCTACATATAATCCTAAATCTGTTACTTGTCAAATACATAAAATTCTGTTTTAATATCATGGTGTAAGATGATCAAGATCCTAAACGCAATATTTATAAATTAGTTTATCTAAAATCTGATCTGAATGAATCTAGATTTAGATTAAACCTGTCACCAACAACAAACTATAAATAATATCGAATGAATTATGTCTAACAAGCCATTGCAAACCGATGGACCGTGAAACGCAGTCGAATGACAGCTAGAATTCGTCGCAGTTATTATTTGAACAGGTAATCATTGTTAACTATTAAAAATGTCACCATTATTAAATTATTGTTAGTTATTTACGCTTTAATTTGCTGTGACAATAGATACCACCCGCGCGGGTCGGTCGAAGGTTAAGCAACGCTTGCCGCGGTCGGTTCGTGGATGGGTGTCAATCCATTAGATATCGTAACCCCTCCGTGATTCAGAAAGCACGTTAAGCTGTTGGTCCCGGCTGTCATTCATAGATCTTTGACAGTCGTCAAAAGTCTAAAAGTCCGACAGTAACAACCAGTCTTACCAAGAATCTCACGTGTTACCCAGTACTGGATTGTGGAGGTCAGATAGGCAGTCGCTCCATTAAAAATACTGGCATTCAGCGTCATGCGGTTAGACTGAAAGCCGATCCCCACATAGTTGAAAAAGGCTTGGCAGATTGATTGATGATATTAATAATTGTTAACTATTAAAACTTTTTTTGCAAAAAAATACAACCGACTTCCAAAAACCACACTACAAAGTGAAAAATAACTTTAATTTCGGAAGTCGGTGTCGTTGGGTTCGCATTGTCGTTGTTTGCCACCGACTTCCGAAATTAAAGTTATTTTTCACTTTGTAGTGTGGTTTTTGGAAGTCGGTTGTATTTTTTTGCAAAAAAAGTTTTTATTTTTCACTTTTAAGTTGTAATTTTTACCAGTAATTTTGGTTTAAAACCCAAACTACTGAACCGTTTTTGATGAAATTTCTATGGGACCATTTGGAAAGTATACCCTTTCCAACAAAAAAAGAATTTTTCAAATCGGTTGGCAAGCGACGAAGTTATGCGCGAACAAACATAAAAAAAAAAAAAAAAAAAAATACAAACATCCGAATTGAGAACCTCCTCCTTTTTTAGAAGTCGGTTAAAAAGTGTCACAGCTGTTAAGTGATTGTCGTTTATTTACGCTTTAATTGACAACACTCATGAAGAGCGAAGAAATCAACTTTTGTCAGAATGTTTTCACAAAACTAAAATGGATACCTATTTTTTTTTTTAACTAGGCATTATTGTCCCATTCCTATGCAAACCCTCCAAACTCTGACTCTCCTTCCACCATGTATAGCCTGTTACAGAAAATGAAATAAGTAGGTAGAGCATTTTATTTTTAATTAAAAACTATCATTGATCTTAGATTTAACATCACCACTTCATGTACCTGTTAGATATCCTACTAATATTATAAACGCGAAAGTTTGTGAGGATGGATAGATGGATAAATGGATGTTTGTTACTATTTCTTGCAAAAACTACTGCACGGATTAGGATGAAAGGACAATACTCATGGATGTATGGAATCCCGTACCATGCTGCATCAAAGTCAAACTTTGTTGTTTATACACTTCTCTTATCATATTAACTCCTACAAAAGTTCCTTTTGTAAACAAAACCCGGGTTTCGGAGATTTTCAAAAAAATCGAAATAACCTGTTTACTACGTACCTACTTTATTTTATTTGACATGTCATACACGAACAGCCATTATTGCTCTAAAAAAATGATAATCTTTAAAATAAAAATTCTATTCTATTTTATTCTAGTTATTTATAATTAATGTAGAATCGGCAAAGTATAATTTTTACATGTTTTTTGAAAGACGTGATCATGATATTTTCAAAATTCAAGGTTATATTAATCATATCATTTGAAACGCAACGTCATGTAAAAACAATACAACACAAAAAAAAAACACTTAAAATATCAACACTTTTTTACTTTAAATTAAATTCCCTGTTCAAAAATCAAATCCTCGACGCGTAATGTCGTAAAAAATTATGAAAATAATTACTATAATATTTTGATCCCAATAATATTTTGACCAAAAGTCGTACTAAAAAGTCTTGTAGCGGTATCTATAACGCCACATGCGAACAACGCATCAAACTGATGTCACGCAAATCCTGCATCTCGCATGCAGAGTTTACCGCGCAGAGTAATTAGCATATATACAAACTTCCCGACATCAGCCGTTGGGCAATTGCCCGCCAGACACAACACTCGTCTGGCCGGAAGATCCTTCCTTTTCTATGGAGGATGAGTGAACTTTACACCCCAGCTGTTCCTCATACCTCTATAGACTCATGCATCAAGCATGACACTTTTTGGTACGACTTTTGGTTATTGTCCTTTGGCACACATATAGTTTATAACGTGTACATAGGATACTTTTTATCCCGGTAGTACGTTCCCGTAGGATAATTTCCGACTCCCACGCAGGCGAACCCGCTGGCAGAAGCTAGTTTTCAAATAAATGGACAAAATTTTTCCTGCGCCCCACTTAAAAAGTCATCAATACAAACAAATGTTTGATTATTATTCAAATACGCATCTTCTTTCATTCTAATACATTACGAAGATAATATATGAGTTTGACTTATTTTTAATTAAGAACAAAGATTACTTTTCCCACCGCACTATGTTTCCGATGATTGATTTCCACGTCATTAGGCAGACAACGTTTCAATAAAAAAAATTAATGATTTTCAATTTATTATTCTAAGCTTTGTTAATTTTGATTAATTTCTTAATTAAGATATGCTAGAGGCTAATGAATGAGGCATTGATGCCATAAATAGCGGTGGCAGAAAAACATTGCAACAACACACAATCTTTCTTATAAAATATGGTATTTAATATTCAAAAATATATACTTACCAAGGTGTTTACAACTATCAAACATTTTTTATTTATTTTAGGTACGGTCCCTCTACACATCAATTGTACGCACGGCTACACAACAAGCTATAAATAACCAGTACAAACTGACTTCTGATTGTACGAAAAACCCATACAATGCGAGGTCAGCTAAAACTGAGAATGTATAGTTTGATGTGTCGCCATGTCTACCTACCTGCCTATATAAAGGAAACATTTCTAAACCAGTGTTCGTTTATTGTTCAGCAATGTTTTTACCTAAGTACACACGGCTACACGGCAAGCTATACAAAACCAGTTTGTCTTGGCCTCACTTTGTATGATATTTTCTCACAATGAACGGTCAGCCAATACTGGTTTTGCATAGCTTGTGTAGCCGTGTGTACAAGCCCTTCCATAAACCTGCAAAATATCTGCAACCTTCTTCAAATCTAAGTTTTCCTACATCCGCTGTCTCTTCAGTGCTGCTTATAGCATCACCCTTCGGGTAACTATATGCCGAAGGATACCTCACTCTGATACATCGGGGGCAGCTTGAAGGTTTACCTCAAAGTCTGGCATGTGCGTGCGTATCTATTAGCATGCATTTGTTTTACATGGAGGTGACATCGAGGTAGCGAGCTAAACCGCGACCGCGAGGTATCGCAGTGAGGAGTCTTCGGCATGTCATTACCCTTACCCATCAAAACAAAAAACCAAAGGGCTGATTTTTCCATGGGTAGACATCTTTTATACGAGGAATAAAATTGACTTTTGACAGTTTTTGTATAAAATAACTGTTAAAATTTCAAATTGATCCCTCAAATAAACTTATCTGATGATTGTAACATCAGTCCTAAGAAGAATAATGACAGCACTAATTACTATAGGTTCGATAACAAAATGAATAGTGATGAAGACATTAAAACAATAAATAATCCGACTTGGTATTGAATAAAAAGTGAATTGAAACATACAACTTGATAAATAGGAATGATGACGATGAATGAATATTGGGAAAGGTATTTGCGATTTTGGATGACATCCCAAATACTTTGGGAAAAACTAGAGTCCTCTCCTGCCGATCTATTCTAGAAAAATCTCACCGTAAAAACTTAGGTAAAGCTGTCAGCACTGAATTCTTAGCATCAGGTAGAATGACAGCACCCTGCAAGCAGGCAGATTTTAATACAGATAATGTTTCCATAATTTATTTCACGATTCCATAATTTATTTCATTTTAATTAACAGGTAACCTTCGCAGTAGAAACCTAATTAAAACAGAATAGATATACTGTCATGACTTTTAGCACACATTCTCACACTTTAAAAGGTCATTTCCTTCCCTTGCATGTCACATATAGATCACAGCGCAAGATTCCACCGCAGCCAGACAAGCGAAGTTACGACAGAACAGAGTAGCGTTGAAAGCACGCGACATAACGTCGTATTTATTTCACAACATGCCCCAATCGATCATGCGGGGACATTCGAACTCAAAGCATTGTTTTACAGTTATAAGACGAATACATAATGCATGTGTGCCCAAAATATCTGCGTCTTTCTTGTGAATGTTTGACATGACAATTCCCATTTTATTAACCGACTTCAAAAAAGGTTTATCTTTTTTATTTTCTGTTTTATGGTTGTTACCTCGGAACTCTCCGTCATTTGTAAATCGTTTTTAGACATTACTTTTTGTTTGAAAAAGTACACTCCTGAGGTGGTCCCATTTTTTGGTCAAGTTCCAATTTAGTAATTTGTGGTTGAATAGTAGGGATTACTTGCACTTTGAAAGTAGGAAATTTTATAGAAAGCAGCAGTTACAGTTGATTGTCTGAAGACCGACGATGGTGATTAAAATACCCATTAAAGCGAGCCAAGACTGGTTTTTTTTTAGTTAGCTATACAATGTCTGATAATCAGTCTTACCAAGGGGTATCGCATTACTCAGTAACTGGGTAGTTGAGGTCAGATAGGTAGTCGCTCCATGTAAAGTACTGGTATTCAGCTGCATCCAGTTAGACTGGAAGCCAACCCTAACATAGTTGGGAAAAGGCTAGGTAGATGATGAGAAGTTACAATGTATGAATCACTGCTTTATTTCACATCATCATTTCAGCCGAAAGATGTCCACAGCTGGACATAGGCCTCCCCCAAGCACCGCCACTTCGACGGGTTCTAAGTTTTGTTGTGTTATTTCACATGGACAATAATAATTCTTGTTCGTAAGTACTATACACTCAAGTGTTGAAAATGTAGGTCACCAGTAAAACAATTAGTCACAACATTTAGTCATACACAGATCTTTTATCTTACAACAAATAAAAAACATAATAGGTACAACAAAACATGTTGAACACAACTGTTTAAAACAAATCATTTACCGGGCAGACGGCATGATAATCGTGTAGTAATCATAAAGAGTACGCCATTGGATAATGAGAGCGATGTTGTATTAACGTCCGAAGAGAATCAGAACAATTGTTTATAAGATCACACTGCCGTTATATTTTTAATTTCAAATGTCTTGGTCCGCTGGACATATGTGACTTATGAATGGAATAGACCCGGGACGTAGAAGATTGTGTGATGTTTGAGTAACTTTATAGTCAGTTGATATGCGTTTATTTAGTGTAAGTATGTCAAGATTTAATTGCATGATATATTTAAAAGGGAAGTAGTTAGAAAGAAAGAATACGTTTATTTGTGGTAAACATGGCGCATAAAAAGAACCCAAACACAAAAAATAACAAACATGCGTCACATCCACGCAAAAAGGCCATCGCTCAGCATAATGCTAAGATAGTTGCGACCTTTTTATATATATTTATGCTTTTTTACTCTTTTACATGTAGTAAAAATAAATGTCAGTGGTGTCAGCGATTCGCAATTTTATTGATCTATTATAAATTTATAATGCAGTCTACATTTTTGCTTACAAAGACCCTATTAGGTACGAGACAAGAGCCCCAGCGCTGGTTTTCAGCGACAGCCGAGGTAGTCTACTAATTACAAACAGGAGGAAAATAAGGCAATCATCATTAAATATCGCCAGGCACCTTATCATTATAGTTATTAAACCTTTAAGTAGATAATTTGTTGCTTTCATGGTTAATTAGGTACTATAATTCATATGAAGAAGTTCACGCTTTTTCATTTCGAAAATCGCGTGACAAAATCCTATAATGACATCACCAAACGCAAAAAAGTTCAACAAAAAGCCAATTCTTCTTCATCCAGACCGAGTATTACAATTTATCGTCATTAGCGATAAAGGTAGCTTTATTAACTCGTTCACACAGAAAAACCTTTGAAATCGTCGGCGAGTTTTTCTAGATTTCGTGTTTACGCGTTCAATTCATTACCATTGTATTAACAAGTGACGTGTATGAATTACCAACACCGTGATTGTTATATGCAATTTGATTTTCTCTTCAGCGACATAAAATGCAGTAGGTAAATGGCAATGTTTTTATCAAATAATCGTTATGAAATCTGACGCCGAACGTAAATTTAAAATGCTGGCAACATTACTGGTGTCTGTATTAGAATGTTTTTCAAATAAATAATAATCAATGTTTCCTGGACTGGTAGGATTTCCATACGTATGCTCCTGTGCTTGATCGGTCTGCCTGCTTAACAGATAAACAAAACAAGAAGGGTGTATGCAAATATATCCATACACAGATAACAGACGTGGTAATGCGTAGATTCGTTGTAAATTCCCATATCAGATGAATTTGACGTAATAAAGCATGTGACATATTTGACCCGTGTCGCTTCTACGCGTTCTCTAGTTACGGCCTTACGGTACATTTGTCGTACACCTTGCGACTTGCGTGTATCATATCGCGATTAATCGTACGACACGTTTTACGCGACAAATTCTACGGATTTGACGATTTGTTTTGCGACATTTTCTTACAATTTGTCTTGTTAGTGCTGGTCGTTAAATTGAATGAACTGTTTTTTTTCTGTCTTTTATAACTTGGACTGTAAGAAGGTTTTGAATGAGTAACAGCCTCGTTCAAAACCTATTGAAATTCTGTTCATTCACTAAAGTTTTTTGTTGATAATGTAAGCGTATTTTTTTTTTTGTATCTAGAATCAAGATAAGACGCAAGGCCTGTTAAATTAGCATTTTTTAATTTATTTAAGAATGCCCAATTCAGACTCGTAGACGGAACAGGAAAAACTCTTGCAATAAATGGTACATAGAATCGTATAAAAAATATACCTACAAGATTCAAAGTTGATTAAACTGCAGAATGATAAAGGTAACTTTTACTAGCCTAACAAAAGAAGTAGATAGTTAACCAGACGTTTTTAAATATTCAAGAATGTTTTAAACTCAAAAGTAGTGTGCAACTTCAATAAAGATTTACACGATTTTATCATGAATGAGTAGGCACTGAAACGGGTGAAACTATGCAAATGTAATCACCCACCATCTTGTCCGTAGTTACTTACTTTAAAATGCTTTGAACAGTGAAATCGCAAAAAATTACGATCGAGATCGATAATCTGAATTTCATGATGATGAAGCTGCAGCTGTTACAAAATTAACTACTTAATTATCGTTATTTTATCCCCTGAAGACCTGAGTGAGATTAAACTAAAGAAATGAAAGAATAATCATTTATCCAAATTCCGGATGTGACATAAAAAATTAAAGAACTTAAGGACCCCACTCATCCCTATAATGAACGAATGGTGATCGTAGTTGGCGAAATTCGTATCGTAATATATCATAATTTTGACCTCCATAATCGAACATTTCCACATTTGGAAGTCGGGCTAACCTGCCAACAACATGAAAAGGTTTTGTACTCGCAATTATAACTATCGTCAAGCATTCTTGAAATTAATAGCAGAAGAAAATGAATGAACTTGAAATCGATCTAAGATGGAAAAGTACCTATCTATTTTAGCAGCTTTGGTGTTGTTTAGTTAAATTATAAAACTATAAACCAAAAAAGTAAAACTAAACTTAAAAGTTTCAGAGAGGGTACAACTCTCGGAAACTTTTAGTAAATTTGAGAAAAAAGGTACTAAAATGTAACTGGCAAATGAATTGAGCTATTAGTTAGGTGGATCTTAGATTAGACTAGAAGGCAACCCCATATAAAAAAAAAGGATTTTATTTTTTTATCTCGTGGAAGACGAAAACACAATACTAAATCTAGACTAAACTACAACAGTTGAGTTAGTACAATTCATTACATTACATTTACGTATAGGATGATTATGCTAAAAACGGTCAGTTTCACATAAGAATCAGCCGATCCATTCTGTAAAAATCTCACCGTGAAATTTAGGTGAAGTGAGCTTAGAGTGAGCTGTCAATAGTGTCAATCCCTATAGCATTAGTTGGAATGACAGCTCACTCCACGCTCACTTCACCTAAGTTTTCACGGTGAGATGGTTACAGAATCGCACTGCTGGCACTTTAATTACCGAACTTCATTAAGGACATTAGAAAGAGACTAACCTATTTATCAAAGAAACACCCGTAACACATACACCACGTGTCGTGTTTAAGTGTAATGCCTACTAATTATTCTCGTGTACCGCTAGTTTCGGACCAAGCTGCACGTCTTATACCGAACGGTAGCGGTTACTGTACGAGAAACGATGTTGTGAAATGTTTACTTGTTTGAACGTGCTTTACTCGACTGTGTCGCTTGTTTGGCGGTGTTTTTAATAGCTTTTTGTCGGGTTTATTTAGAGCATGTTTGAGAAAACATGATCATACAAGAACGTTTTATTGTACGAGAATGATAGCGAAATGACAAAAGTGACCTGTGTCACTTTTACCATTCCGCAGTTCAGTCACATTATTATCTACCTGTGTTAAGCACAAACATTTTAGGGTTAGATATGACTGAACTGCTATTCAAATAAAAATTACCCATCATCATCAGCCTGTAGCATGGACATAGGCATATCCCCTATTGCAAGACAAGACATCACTCCGCTGCCCCATGGAGAAGAGAGACTTACCGGCTCAAAAATCAACCCAAGAGCAAGCAGTGAGCTCAACTCGTATTGGTCCGAGAGCCTTGGCTGAATCCGGGAGTATTAAAACAAAATATGTCTAGAATACTAAGGTACCTTGCTAGAAAAAGGTCACACAGGCCTCTTCCAAGTTGCATTTGGTTCTCCGCCTGCTTCAAGAAAAATATAAAACCTCTTAATTTATATAATTATTTTATTTGTACGCCTGAAAATATAAAATCTCTTAATTTATAAATATATTTGTACGCCTTTCTAGGCAAAACATGCTGAAGCTTTTTTTTTTGTAATCGTTCCAACTGATTGTAAACTTACACGTGTTTTTTGACAAATATATATATCTTATATCTTATCTTAAATAATTGTCCAGGTCCCAAACCCGAGGTGTCAAACAGTAATAATACGAAGACTTATAACACAGTAACTGTTTCTGACGAGGATACGGCCGGGCCACCGAAGCGTAAGCCCCATTTAGAGGAGAGAGCGCGGCGATGAGCAGTATAACATTAATAAATTAATCATGATTTTATGGAATTCCGCTAGCTCGAAGCCGCACCGCAATATTTAGGGGCCCGTGGTTAGTCATGGTTATTTTATTTTTGTATTTTATGTGACATGTTTTTATAGAAAGTGAATAGATAATATGTTGATAACAATATGTAAATTGGGTTTGGCAATATTTAATTAAGAGTTGTGAATTTTTTAGTGCGTGTTTCTGAATGTCAATGACAATTTTGGAGATTTACAACTTGTTGATCTGATTAGAATACGGTAGCTGTAAGTTAGGTCTTTTTAAAGAAAACTAATTCAAGTTGTTCGGCATTGTTTGCTGATACGAAATACTGTTCTTAAAAAGTTAGACTTAAACAGTCTTTTTTATAATCGTTGCTTAAACTTAAGAGAAGTTTAAACGTCAAAATTTACGCTCATCATTACTTAACTTTAAGCAACCTCTATAAATATAGAGAAATATGAATACTATAAACACGTTACAACATTCATATTTGCCGATTAGGTTATGGCTAACTAAACACACTATTAAAAACATACGGAACCCACCCATTATTCCAACTGACTGACTTCGCAAGCGAGTGAGAGTTCGAAGACTAGTTACCTATATGTGTTAATAGCAACGTCTGTAGATTACCTACGTTCTTATCGTTAACATTGTATTTGTGGCACATTAAGTTGTTATATTTTTGTATTCTAAACTTAGAACTTTTTACAATAAAATTTAATTTACAAATACCGCAAGGCTGCCTGGCAGAGATCGCAGCAAGCGATTAGGCCGCCCATTGTAAGTTTTGCAGTGATAATTGTATTTTTTATCATGTATTTTCTGGTGTACAATAAAGTATATATAAATAAATATAAATAAATAAATACCGAAGACAGAAATATTTTACGGTCTTTTGTTGAGTGTGAAACAGTTTTCAGTTGTCGTCGCGCGCGCAGGCTGATCGGTGATGAGATAAATCATTCAAACAGAAGTTTACGTGCGCTTGACAATTTGTCACATTAATTTTGCGATACTTTTCGTTCGAGAAACTGGCTCTACGTAAGTTGTAGACTAGCTGGACCGGCACCCTTATTGCGTAAGTCACAATCTGAATCATTTTGAAGGATATTGCTAATCCAATGCTTCATGTATTCGAAAATGACAATGTCCAAATTGGCCCTGTGCAATAAAGAGTATCAGATTAAACGATAATTAATCGCCTATTTTATTATTTAAGTTGCAAATACTTCTGTATCACGGACTAGCTGTATTCCAAAATGTACTTTTAATAGAATTTAACGCGACTAATAACATTAGATCGCCATCTTCGCCTAATGTCATGTCGTGTCAGAAGTGAAATAGGGATGTCCAATCAATTATAATCGAATGATTGATTGAATTATTATTCGATCGATTGTGTTTTCTTTTCTAAAGTGTATTTTTAAAAACCTAATAAGAATACTTTATGTATGCAGTCATACTCCAATTTAAATAGGTAGTAAGAATAATATTATACAGTAATCAAAACTTTTTATTTTGATTATCTAATTCATTTTTTACGACAACTAATACAAAAATAACATTTCTCTTTCGGCGTAAAATAAACCATTGTCATACATACTTGTAATGTTTATATGACAAAGGTGATGTAACAGACAGTTTGAAATAATTTAAGAACACAGTAAATCTTAATCGAACAAATCGATTATTGGTGTGGTGTCGTACTACATCCCTAGTTTTGCTGTGAACGTCACGTCGCGTCGTTAGTTTAAATGCATTTTAATTTTGCACTTGCATCCACTTTTTAGAAAAACAACTGCATAGGTACCTAATTATCTAGGTAGGTATATTACCTACTTTTCAGTTTCTTAAAAATCACTCAGAGCTATGAAAAATCGTAGTTACCTACATTTAATATTCGTTGTTATGGTTAGATTATAACCTCAAAATCTGATACTTATTTTTGAAATATACCTTTTTTGCAGCTAGTCCGCTACAAATACAAGATCTTTTAAGAATCTACTAATGATAGAGAATACAATACATAATTATCCGATGCTCTTGGCTCCAGGGCCAACAATGTATGGACGCAGAGCAATGTCCTTTGTCTGCTTAACAACGTAAATAACGCAATGAATGTTGTTAAACTGTCAAATTGAAAGTCATTTCTACTGTAAGTGTGTTACGCCATTACCCCGCTGCAATGGACTAATAAATCTAGGAACCCAGCCAGAACAAATCAATAACATTACGATATTCACATAAATCGGATAAGTGGTTTTCGAGTTATAATCCCATTAAGGTGGATGCTCCAAGGTAGTCCGCGAAATTCATTTTTTTTTTTTACGTTTTGTGCAATTTGCTGGTCAGCACTAAGTTGTACGTTGATTAAAATATGATTCGCGGCCGTAACAAATATGTATTTACAGAAGAAGCAAAATTTTATTACTTTGTGCATTTGGCCTCAAAATACCTAACTAAAATAGGCAATAAGCACTTCTTCTTCTTTTCGTGTCGATGGTACCCTTCTGCAATATTTTATATTGTTTGAGCCCAGTAGGTGGCCACGTGGATTGCGGCATCAGTGGCATTCATAAGTCATCCAAGTGAACGGGCACTTAGGGCACTCCAGCAAGTGGGTTATGGTCTGATCAGAGGCACCGCCCTCGCACTGGGTATTGGATGGGTCAGTACTCCCTCATTTCGGCAAGTTGTGTCTGCAGCGGCCTAAGTACTTGGGTACGCAATCGAACTTGAGAATAATATTTTAAAATAGTCACCTATCTACAGATTTTATCTAATTATTTGCCCACGGCTACACATCAAGCTATACATAACCAGTACAAGCTGACTTCTGATTGTAGGAAAAACCTAAACAATGCGAGGTTAGCTAAAACTGGAAATGTATGGCTTGATGTGTAGTCGAAGGCATGTCAGTGCTAACACTGACCTTGAGCTGGCCTAGCTTAGTACAGAGTTTCAATAGAATCATCTTCATAATCTGCTGATTATGAAGATGATTCTATTGAAACTCTGTACTAAGCTATAATGTTCCCACTGATGGGACACAGGAAAAGAAAGAGACATGTTGCGCCGACCCCAAATAAATTGGGATAAGGGCAGGAGAATGATGATGAATGATGATGATGATGGGACACAGGCCTCCTCTCGTTGAGCGGGAGTGGGCAGTAATCCACCACACGGGCCCAGTGCGGGTTGGTAGTCACATGTCTTCGAATTTTTGTTCTCTGACATGCCGGTTTTCTCACGATGCCTTCACTGTTTTGAGAGCAATGATGATGAAATAATTTACACAAAGTAAAGCGCGTGTCTGGGTTCGAACCTACGACTTACGACTCGTAAACCTCGTAAGAACAATAGAATACAAGGCTCTTAAACTGGATTTGTTACTGCTGATGTTCGATCAGTTGTACTCATAATAAAAACATCAGTTTAGTATTTATAATCTATACCACAGGATGTTTTTATCTTTATGTCTAGAAATATTTTACAGCCTAGTAAAATATAGCTTTTAATGGAACTGAGAATTCACTTTCAGATACAAGCATTTATTACTGCAAGCAGAAGCAATAAGTAACTACCGATAGGTGCAATGAAATGAGGTAATAAATTACTAGCCTGTAGATCGCATATAATCTTATTTAAAAAAAACGTGTATGTGTGGGCGAATCAATCAGAAAATATCATCAGCTTGGGGTTGACATCAATCAGCGGGGTGATTACGTAACACACCAGCAGTAGCAATGGATTTCATTTTGACAGTACAACAACATTCATTGCGTTTTTTGTGTTACGTTGTTGAGCAAACATTTTTCGAACATACGAAGCAATGGATTAGCAATATCCTTCAAAATGATTCAAATTGAAATTGATAGTGTGTTGCGCCATTAGGGTGCAGCAGTGCGATTCTGTAACCATATCATCGTGAAAACTTAGGTGAAGTCTGCCGTCATAACTAAGAATGCAGTAATCGCAAAATGGCGGTTAAGAGTATACGCAGAAAACATATTTCAGATCATCTGAGCAAGATGCATTATGCAAGTATGGCGAAAATCATTACATAAAAAACATACTTCGAGTGCATTTTTTTAAGAAAATATATTTTTTTCATGTATACATGAACCTCTTGGGATGCCATTTCTGGAAAAAAGTGAAAATCTCAAAAATGTCGATTACTGCATTCTTTGTTATCAGGGCAGAAGTGAGCTGTCGTTCCGACTGATGCTAGGAATTGACATTATTGACAGCTCACTCTAAGCTCACTACACCTAACTTTTCACGGTGAGATTTTTACAGAATCGATCGGCAGGAAAGTTCTTTAAAAGATCTGAAAAGGTCTTTCAGTTTTCCCCAAATTGCGTTCTTTGGCCATTTTTTTGTTAGTCATATTCTCCAGTCCTACAATACGGCCAATGAATCATGACCGATCCGAACTTAGCGCAGAAGACTGCGCAATAAAGCTATTTAGGAACCAAATGGGCCACCATTTGGCGCAGAAGAGGACATGCGCGAAAGTTTGGAAACCACTGTGTGTTCTGACCAGCCATATTCATCGACCGCATTGTATCCCTATTCTTAAATTAATTAGTATCAATGAAGAAATCAGGTAGGTGCATAAAAAAATCCTTATGGTGATGTCATAAATGAAACCTTACACCAAGATAAAAATCATGAAGGTTTAATGACACTACAAGGAGCAAATACAAGTTTTCCATAAATTATGAATGATGGCAATTATTTGCATAAGGCAATGAAATGATTGAACCTTTAACTTAATGAAATTAATTATTCTGTGAACGGGTCGGGTCGCGTAACGTATTTATTCTTACGATAGAACAGTACCTAACAGTGAGGTACTAAGGAAAGGCTACGAAACATTTATTTTGCATACATTTCTCATGCTCCGTTGTAGTTATACCTATAAGTACCGTAATTTCCGAGTTGTTGTCAAAGTTACATGCATAATCAGAAGAAGTTTTTAGAAAACAGACAAACGGTAGAAACCGTTTGTCTGTTTTTTATCCAAAAAGGGCATCCAACACTTTAGTTGGATACCCTATACCGTATGCTAGTAGTATGGTATGTATGCTGAATAAATTTATTATGAACTAACTTTTCATTCGTGTTCGTGTGTGCAGGCAGAATACAATAACTCTTAGGCTTTAAGATCTTCCCTTGTTGAACAATGTATTTTCTGGCAAATAAATATTTTGAATTTGAATTTGAATTTTATGACCCAAGAAAACCTTTAACTAAGCTCTTAAGCACAATCAAGTGGAAGTTTTCAAGGTGTAGCCCCTTGGTTTACATAATGGTATGTAACTTCATCCACAGCCCGATTTCACCCGCATGCTGGATTACGGCCCATTCCCTCTCACAGAGATAAGGCCTTTGTCCCAACAGTGGGAACGTTATAGGCTGATTTTGTTGTTGGGCAACCCTATCTTTGCTTGTGCCAATCCCCACGCTCCTGTGCCAGCCCCATCCAGGTTTTACCCCGATATTGTATTTGTAATAATGTCGTCTACCCATCTCGCTATGTTACTTGCCAAGATTATTTTTAGATTCATACATTAAACATTCGAAGCTATGACAATTAATTACTTTGGAATACAATCTTAAAGCCATAAACAGCAGTCATAAATTAATAAAAGAAGGGCCGGATCCAAATCTCTAACAGTAGCATAAATTAGAGAATTTGAATAATCCCAACATTCCTCGACGTGAAAACTTAATATGTAATATTTGGTAGAAAGCCGTGCATAGAAAAGTACCTATTTCACTAATCAAATTAATTTTCACACACACGTGATAGTTTTCACTGCGTGGAATTCGGAAAAGGTATGAATTTGGAAAAGTATGTGCTTGAAATAGCTGACAGAATTTGCTGTTTAATACACGTATGGATATCGGAAATCTTGGAGGCATCGTCGGCGCGTGTCCTGTCTACACATTACAGGAACTGATGGACGGTAGTGATGGCGCCAAACATATAGGTACCCGAATTCTAGGCAGAGTCCATTTAGATTGCCATCGACACGCTAAGTAGATCGTAGGTGCGTTGTTATCGCAAACAGCCAGAATATCAATGCTTAAGATTTTATTACACCCCTGCTTATTTTGCCTTGCTTGCAAGGTTAGCAATACGTCGTAAGGTTTTGTCTGACCTTCTCATACCCTCATATCAAGGGATACTTCCAGGTACTTTTTGCATTGTATGCTTAATTTTTCTTCACACTAGGATATGCGGTGGTCGAGTGTCAGCAGTCAGTCTCAAGGGTATCGGCCCCGGCTTACGAGTAAAGTCGCAGATTTGAACCCAAGCAGGCGCTTTACTTTGTGTAATTTATTCATCACCATTGCTCTCAACACGGTGAAGGAAAACATCGTGAGGAAACCTGCATGACTTAGAACCGAAAATTCGACGACATATGACATCCACCAAACCCGCACTGGGCCCGCGTGGTGGATTATAAGCCTACTCCCTCTCACAGAGAGGAGGCCTGTGTCCCAACAGTAGGAACATTATAGTAGGCTGCATGATTATGCTATACCATTTGAATAAGTACAAACTCAACCTTCTATCTTTTTTGTTAGACGAAACTTGTACAAACAACAATAACTGTATTCAAAATATCATTAAGTTTATCTACTTTAAGCAGAAAAAAAAAACAAGTCCATTTCACGCACTTCACTTTTTACACAGAAGAGTTAATGTTAGGTACTACGAAATAGCGGCATATAAGTAACCGAAATCTATTTAAATAATTATGAGTTAAAATAATTGCAGGTTAACTCATTAGATTCGTATCTAATCTAATTCCAGAGCCGTTATTTGGGGCACCTGCTTAGAGTTTTTTGCAGTAGATTATTTTAAACATTACTTGTTAAACTTACCTTTTACTTATACCAAGTTTTCTTGTTACGCCAAACTTGAGTATTCCTACTATTATTAAAAATGCGAGTTTGTATGTTTGTTACTCAATCACGCAAAAATAGCTGAACGGATTTGGATGAAATTTGGCACGCAGATAGTTTGTAACCTGTATTAACACATACATTTTCCTTTTTTCGCTCCGGTGGGATAATTTCCGATAAACACGCGGGCGAAGCCACTGGCAAAAGCTAGTAAGTAATAAATTAACACCAATGTAACGTACTAATAAGGGGGAAAGGCAGATGTTTTAGCAGTAACAGCTGCTGATCTTCGACAGACTGTTTTCCTTTATAGCCCGCTTGATGACATACATAACATATGTAATTGCTTTTGAGCTTCTATAGGTACACGACACGTTCTTAAGCAATCTTCCAAATCCACAATACCGGTATGTTCATTTTAGGTGCAAGATGTCCATAACCATAGACGTTCAGCCAACTTGCACTGTATAAATATTCACAACAGGTCAGTTGGAGCCTACACTGCCTGTTGAGAGATTTATTCACTTCAATTAAGGTGACAAAGGGCTTGTGGCTAAGTTATAACAGCCGCACAGGTCGATCAAGGATAAGCAACGCTGCCAAGGTCGATCCTTGGATGGGTAACCATCCATTCATAACGAGACCCCTCCGTGTTTCGGAAAGCACGAATTGTTCACGGCTGCCATACGTAGACCCTTGACAGTAGTTGTTACGGGTTATCAGAAGTCTGAGAGTCTGGCAGCCAGTTTTACCAAGGGATGTCGTGTTAATCAGTAACTGGACTGTGGACGTCAGATAGGCAGTCGCTCCATGTAAAATACTGGTATTCAGTTGCAGTTAGACTGGAATCCGACCCCAACATAGTTGAGAAAGGCTAGGCAAATGATGACTAAGGGTGCTAATGGTATGTACCACCTCCGTATAAGTCCCAATTAACTTCTCTGGCAGGGAAGTAATGTCGTACCTACACATTCTATTCCTATCCTTAATTCATCGTTAGATAAGGTCCCTTTTCGGACACAGAAACTTAGTTAAAAAGTCTCGCTCAGCAAATCTTTTGAGTGGTCATCGTGCTCTATACAAAACTTAGGTACACTTACTACTTTGGCACTATCTCTACATCATCTATGGTAAATGTAGAATCAAAAAGCATTATAATAAGTCTCTTTAACCAAGAAGTAATTAAAAGCGAGACTTTATTTACTAGAACTAGAACCAGTCAAGAGTAAACATAATACCTGACTGGTCTAGGCTAAACAAGTTAAACAGATATCTTAGACCACAATCTTCGCTTTTCAATCGGTTGATTAATTCAATTAACAGTTCGATCGATTATTTCAATCGATTAGGTGAATCGATTGAGCCGCTTTCCGCCTTTCGAGTGAATTGTGCACCTTTGAACTTTGGCGATGCTTTTGTGGATAGTCAATACTCTATTGCATTCCATAATGTGTACAGATAGTTGTTATAGTCAAGTATTTTGTGAAATAGAAAGTATGTAGTGATCCTACTTCTGATTGCCCTCAGGATGTTTTCAGGAACAAGTTACGGTCCAGAGCTATATCAAGTTATACAGGGTGGCAGGGATATCGACGCGCAACCTATTACCATGGATTCAGTACATAATTCTGAACCTGGCCTAACGCAGGGGGTGTTAAGCCCCCTAGGGGGTTTATAATAAAGGACTTGTGCTGGTTTCAGCTCGCGCGTCGATGTCCCTGCCACCCCTTATTTTTTATTAAGTATAATAAACAGTCTCTACGAGTGATATTTAGTCAGTCTCACTCTCAAGCCAACAGGCTAATGTTTTCACAACGAGGCACGAGGTTTTCTCAGTGTCACTGGTTCTGACATTGGTGAAGAAGACTGTCATGCAATTATGAGTCGATCGAGAACACCACTGAATTAAGGCAAAGATACATCTTGAGACTAGCAGAAGAAACATCTTGGGAATAATATCAGCGGTACTATTCTGTAAACATCTCACCGTGAACACTTAGGTGAAGTGATCCGTCGGTGTTAATCCTTTGCATCAGGTGGAGTAACTCACTTTACCTAAGTTCTCACGGTGAGATTTTTACAGAATAGGTCGGCTGAAGCCCCCAACACGCAGTGAGCAAGATAGTGCTCTTCTCTTCTCTGTTTGAGAAGCTTTTTCTATACTGTGTAACAGTTAGGTACAGACTGACTGTAATATATGTTCTTACAAGATGACAGTATGAAGGATTGAATAATGTTAATTGGACTTTAAATCAACTTTATGGCGAAATTTTATGAAGCCTAGTGGAGCTTTAACAAGTGTATTATAGAGAGTATTAAGATATTTATAGATTTAAAACATATGAATATACAACTAAGTTGACTTTTATAGACATTTTATTAGTAGGTGATTAACGGAAGCAGCTAGAACGAAGTGTTTTTGTACTTTTAAGGGGTTTTTTTGCAAAAGGGTGATCGGTGCAGTTCCCATGCATAATTAACTTCACAAATGGAGCATTTATAGCCTTTTACATGAGTGAATCTTATCTAAGCATAAAATCTACCTGTACAGTCACGAGCAAAAGTATGTATACACTCAACTTTATTCAAAAGCGATTTACTCCTTTATTTTTGAATGAAATTGTATGTTGTTACGAACATAGCATTTTCGAACCCAAAGGTTTATGTAGTGTGTCGTATTTCAACGTTGCATTCGGTATTTCACGAAAAAATCGCAATTGAAAGTTGCCAAGTGTTGACATATTGGTGCTCGTGACTGTACATGATGAAAAAAAATTATATTCTCGCGATCGTCTGTTCCACAAGACAGTGAAACAATTAAAACGTTTCTCCCATTCCCAGATCAACAAATTATCGCGATTAACATGATCATAATTACGATCAGTACATAACAACCAGCCCGCATTGTAATTCCCATGTTCTAAACTTGTGTACAAAATACAGCTACCGCTGACACGGACCTACTGCGCATGCGTGGCGCGTTGATGTCTTTTGTATGCGCCTTAAACAACCTTGTTTTCCAAGCCGACCTTATCTTTTATCGTTTACAAAATGCAGCTTTCCGCCGCGAAATACGAACGTCTGCACAACTTCGTATTCTTCACCAATTTTTACAACGCTTTGCGTGTTTTGAGAGCTGAGAATAGAATGTGGGACAGCTTAATTGATTGTAATAACAAATGCATCGCGGATTTTAGGCACTTCGGATTCGATGAAGGTTTAGCCGAATAGGTGAAACATTCCGATTTTTTTTTTTGCACCGAAGAAAATGCTAACACACTGACACACTTAAAAGCGAAGCGAAAAGCGGATTTTCACCGTTGCGAACGTTCAAAACACGTTATTGTACCAATTGGTAACGCATTACTGAATTATCACGCTGAAACCAAAACATAACCCAAATACTGATCCCCGAAACTCGAGATTGTAAAAAAGTTGTATAAAAAACTTACCTATAAGAATGTTCGTTTAATTCCGGGCGATAAGGGGTTAACACAACACAGTTTTTTTTATATAGAACAACAGATTAGGGTTGCGCCACGCACGTGTCTATGGGATGTCGATAGTAAGCGGTGTGATCGCGACGTGTGGTCGGAGCGAGGGCCGCGGGAGACTGGCGCGCCGCCGCGTCTGCGCGCACCTGCCGCCCGGCCCCCGCACTAGTGACAGGTGGAACGGCACATCGATATCGATACGACGGAACCGTGGAGAAAATCGTGGCTAAGTAGCAGGTAAATTCGTATAGTAACTGCCCAAAAAAGCCTTGGGGATAAATGCAAGCTGTTCTGAACTTATCGCTAAGTTTGTTGCAGATTCTACGGTGCAACTGTGAGACGTGAAGACAGACACGGAATCCTCTACGCATAACCATTCAAGTTAATACTCAGTGGTCATTCTTAATACAGTCATCGATGAAAGCAACTGTTTTTCTTCTTTTGGAGAGCAGCACTCTAATTGCGTAACACAGTCCGAGTTTCAATCACAATCCGAGAATTCTGAAGGACATTTCTAATAGATTGATTCATAGGTTTGATAATTTCGTCTGCTCAACAACGTAAATAACGCAATGAACGTGGTTGCTTTCAAAAGATAAATTGTAATTTTATGTGTGTTACGCAATTACCCCGTAGTATTTTATTATGGGCAGAGCCAGATCCCACCATTAGAACTCGTCGGAAACTCGTCAAGCCTTGTTTTACCAGAAACGATGTATGCTTATTAGCGCACACCCCAGAAAGAAAGTACCCCAAGGGCTGATTTTTCAATCGACAGATAACTTTTAAGTAAGAGTCTGACACTCCCGCCTGCTCCACCCAGAGCGGGAGGAGTCATTTAATGATTTACCATCCTCAAAAAAAAAGGGCTGATTTTTCAATCGACAGATAACTTTTAACAGTGGAATAAAATTTAAGTCTTGACAGTTTTCTTATGGAACAAATGTCAAAAATTCAAAACTATTCCTCGGATAAAATTATCTGGCGTTGGAAAAATCAGCCCTTAGAAAGTTGTTAACGATATACGATATAATAAAAGGAGATTGATCAATCGCATCTTAAAACCTTGAAGCTTTAAGACTTCCATTCCATGTAGAAGCCAAATTGAACAGGCAAACGTTCTTCACGAAAGAGTATTTCATGTAATAATCACTTCTTTTTTTTCACTTTTAAAAAAAAAAATTTAAGTACGGTGTCTTCACCTCATTATTACATGGTAAAATAAGGCCTGCCTCATAGGTCCAGTGGTCGCAAGAGTTGTGTTGGTCGGAGAGTGCATGAGCTCAGCAGTAACTCTGAGCGCGACCTGGGAATTAAACTCAGGACCTCTTGGCCCTGGATTTGATTCCTAGGTCGGGTAAACTGTTATTGGGTTTTTCTATCTGGAATTTGTCAGTAGCAGCCCGGAGTTTGGATTTGTGTCCGGTTGATGTCAATAGGATCGCCCCTGATTACATGGCATTTAAACATAACTGGCAAAATGTTGTTGTATGTATACTATAGGTACACATCTGATTAACCCTTTGGGGAAACAAGGCGTGATGTGATGTGATAAGTCAGGACTACACAATCAACAACCGTAAATAAAAGCGTGGGTGCCGAGATAGTCGTCAGTTCAGTAGGGGTCACAACGGGCGGACAGATTAATAGCACCGTTATTGTTACAAGTCTTTCAATAAATCTAGACTACACAACAATAAATCAAGATATCAACTTTGTAGACACCAATGCATCATAAGGTTAACTAGTTGAATCAGATTAGGAAAACATGAAGAAGGATTCTGATAAATCGAACTGAATCGTAAAATTCATTGTAGGACACATTAATTTAAAAGAAGTGACAAGTGAGTTGGCTGACATTGTCGACAAGCGCCGTATGTAGCTTCTACTTTCGGAATAGCATCTATTCAAACTAGAATTGCATGCAAGTTACACATATTTACAGACTATGGGCCATCAAAGTCAAATATCGAAACAAAACATCGACACAGCCCATCACTATCCATACGTAAGCAACGTACTGATCAAATTAATTACCGTCTCATCTCGACTCGGCAACGCTCTCGATCAAAAACTATCACCTTTCTCTTTTACACTCACTCCGAATCATACATCCGTCTCTTTCTTTATAAAAAAAAAATGCTTAGATTCTTCGGCGGCAGCGCGTGCTGAATGTGAAACTGTAAGTTTCACCTGTGGCTTGAATGAATCGGTAGATGCGGGTAATGACTAGTGTTTAAGAAAATATGTAGGTCGACTTGCTAAGCGGTGGGATATCCGAGAGATTAGGATTTAAAACTATAAGAGAACTATTTGTCTATGACAAGAACAATGGTAAAGGTACTACACTATTTTAAAAACTACAGGGACATTTTGGATGATTGATGATTAAAAAAAAGAAGATGAAAATATTAAAATAATAGTTTACTTAAAAAATAGAATCCTTACATGTAATATATAAAATAAAGTTTCTTCAGGAATTTTCTGTCTCCTTGTATCTGTAAATAAAAATAAAAGAAATACGTGAGAAAATCTGTCTAATTAATTATAATTATTTACCCTAGATCACAGCCTGACCCCCGCCTGCTGTCGGTTTTTTTGGTTAATTTAAAATTGCGGGGACGCATCGGGTTGTACGTTTGTTTGTTTTGTTTTGTTTTTTTCTAAAAACGTTGCCCCACACTAGGAATTTCTCCTGTATCGTGGGTGCGTTTACAAACATTTAAACTCACATACACAAACAGCCAGACCAGGAACAACTACTTGTAGATCATACAAATATTTGTTCCGTGCGGGAATCGAACCCGCGACACGCAGCGCAGCAGTCAATCGCTTAACCACTACGCCAACCATGCAGTCAACGTTAATGTCAGCTCAGGGTAATATCCAATTCAAACTTTATGGCGGCTCGGAAGTTCCGAGCTGGTACATCTGGCGAGTCGCTGCGCAGTAACAAATTCACGTGACAGCGGGGGTGAGGGCTGAGGTACAGCACAGCGAGTAGCGCACTTCACAGCTGCCATAAAGTTTGAATCGGGCTGTAACCCGCAACGTGGGGTGTATTACTGTAGAACGCTGGTAACCGGCGCCAATATGACAGCGTTTGTCGGCGCTGACAAGCACTTCACCCTAATTGCGTACCACACTATCAATCACAATTTGCATCATTTTGAAGGATATCGCTAATTTATTGGTTCATATGTTCGAAAATTTTGTCTGCTCAAAGAGGCAGATAACGCAATTTTGTTGAAATGTCAAAATCAAAGCCATTCCTACTGTTAGTGTGTTACGCAATTACCCACCTAGTTGTCAATGCTGGTCGGCACAGGCAGTTTTCCTTTTTGCCAAATCAGCACAAACTGTCGCCGATAAGTGCCGACAAGTTCCTAGGCTAGGCACTAACCACACTCATTCAGCTTTGGCCAAAATCATTGTTTTCTATGGACAAGAGCTGAATAAGTGTGGTTAGCCCCTTAGACGGCGCCGGTTCGGACTGGATACCAGCTTTCTATGTATATACACCCTTAGAGGATGATCTCCCGCCTGGCTAGCATACACCTTTACCGAGATATTGACTATGGTATCACCTGCGAGGTGATCATTAGTATTTTCAGATAAATTGTTGAGTGAACATTTGTAGAAAAAATTTTTTTTATGAGATTCAGCTGTTTGCTATGTATTCGATAGTTCATACATGTTAGTTAATATTATAACCTCTATAAAAAACCACACTCTCAGACTTATAAGTCTATCTATACTAATAATAAATAGAGTTTGTACTGTTTGTAACCTCTGGATCTACCAGTTCGATTTGAAAAAATGTTTTTGCATTTGATAACCTAATTCTTGAGGAAGGCAATAGGTTATTTAATAGCACATTAGGACTTTTGGGAGCCAAGCAGAAAGAAAAAAGTCAGAAGAACTCTTAAGGGAAAATGAAGTAATAGAGCGTGCAGGCAATGCGATGCGACAAGGTGAATAGGGGGAACAAGAAATTTCATGCGGACAAACTCACGGGCAGAAGCAAGTTTTTTTCTAAAAGACTAGCTGCGCCCCGCGGTTTCACCCGCATAAGTTTCGATCCCGTAGTAATATCGGGATAAAAAGTATCCTATGTGTTAATCCTGGTTGTAAACTATCTGTATGCCACATTTCATCCAAATCCGTTCAGTAGTTTTTGCATGAAAGAGTAACAAAAAAACATCCATCCATCCATCTATCCATCCATACAAATTTTCATGTTTATAATATTAGTAGGATTTCTATAATGCAGTCAGATGAAATAAAGGTTAAGGTAAGGTTATTTTTTGGACTGCTCAGTTTCTCTGAAAAAAATGTTTTGAGTTTTAAATGAACTCCATTATTTCATTACAAAACTTTACTTACTTGCAAGCTATACAAGTATAGAAAACAGTCTGTCCTTCATCAGCGGACCTGAGCTGCAGTGTCGCATAAGACATTCTATCATTGCCACACTTCGGACATCTTCTCTCAACAACGGGACCCTCCGGACCATCATTACTTAGTATATTGTCATGTGTAACCACGGAAACCGTATTGAAGTGGATTGTGTAGTTGAATTTTAGGTCGCTGAAGTCTGGAACAGAATTTTTTCATGATACAAAATATTTAAAAAAAAAAAAGCATATTGCATTATAATGATATTTACAATGCAAATGGCACCACCTGTAAGGAAAAAGCACAATTATATCTAATAACATGTCTGCAAAACAAAAAGACTTCAAAACTTCATAAAATGCCTAAACACCAATAATCTGATTCAGAACACCTACCATTTCCATACTTCTCATAGATAAAAGATAAATAGTGATAATCAGTATGTAGCATAAAATTAGGATAAGTAATTTAAAAGAAAGAAAAAGTATTTATTGCGACTCGTACAGGATCATAAACTAAACAGTTAAAAATAAAAATAAAACAAATTAAAAACAACAATTTATAAACTTACTCTCAGCATCAAAAGAGGCTTTACAAGCGTAGCACCTCACAGATCCAAACTCTTGTAGCAGAGGCAGAATGGAGCCACATCGCGCGCAAAACGCCGTGCTGCTTGAAAACGGACCTGTTTCTGCCATCACCTGAAAAAGGTAAGAATTGGTTAGGTTATCTTTACTTGGTATTTAAGTAGATGCAACGACCGGAAACAACGCTAGGGGGCGGCCTGTGCCCAACAGTGGACGTCTTTCGGTTGAAATAATGATGATGTTTATTGTAAACTAACACAAAAATCAATTTTTCCAATTGAGATTGGCCGAGATACCTTTCACCAAGTTACAATAATAATGTGGCCCAATGCAGACTATTAGAAAAGTTAGATTCACGTGAATTGTGTAAGTTATCACAAATGAGCATTCTGCTGAAGAAAACTAACAATAATCCAGTAACTTACGAAGTTTGAACGCACTGTATACCAACTTGAAACCAAAATATTTTAACGAAATGTGCAGTGCTAAAAACAAAGAGAATTAAGTAAGGTTATGTTTTGATTTTTTGTTTCGACAGATTCTCTCATTTCATTCTTCTGTGCGTGTGGAGTATATTTTTTTTAGTATTCTTTGCTTCTGTGACTGTCATGTCCGTCATATCTGTCAATGTCAAACCCAAAATGACAGTTTACTGGTTTTTTATTTTATTTTATTTATTTTGTGAAGAGAACAACGTCTTTTGAGTATTTAGTAAGAGTCAAGTCAAAAGCAATCACAGACTCATCAAAGATGCTAGAATACATTAAACCACCATCAAACACAGACGCTAAGTTGGCTACCGAATAAAACTTAGGTAGGCAAACTGAGTCGAATCCCGGCACCTATTGTGCCAAACTACCATGAATGGAGGTCTTGAAACTGACGCAAACTGTCGCGTGATTTCCTAAAAACAACAATCGTCGCACACAGTCGCATTCAGAATCCCGCGCGGAACTCGCCTCAATTTGAACGGGCGTTTTTAAATAAGAATCGTTTTACGTTTTTTGGAAAGGACTGGATCGTCCTACAACCACTTCCAACATAAATTATTACTCATAAAAATACAATACTTTGTCGCTCGTCTTGTCACGAATTAGTCTTAATTTCGCTAAGGTTTGTCGAAAGTGTTTTCAGCATCAATCCATAGTTTTAAAACTAGCATTAATTCGTTCTTATCCAATTTTGAAATAAAGGGGTTCTGTAAGTACTTGTTTAACAGAATACAGATGTGAGTGTAGAGCATTCTTTTTTTTTGCCTTTATTTATTGGGATGAGTGGAAGGAGGGAAGGGAGGCTTTGCCCTGCTGTGGGACAGAAATGGATGAATAAATAAATAAATATAGTTATTGTGTCCCATGACTGGGCAAAGTCCTCCTCTTTTTCCTTCCAAACCTCCGTCTTGTGCGATCTCTGACTATGTTAACCCTGCTAACGTTATCAGATCGTCACACCACCTTCGCCGCGGTCTACCTCGGCGGCACTGCGTCTCTCAGGCGTCCAGTGAGTGACAATTTTTGCCCATCTGCATTGCGCTCCATTACCCGTTGGCAGTTTGGACTTCTGTTGTTCAGTAAGTGACCAACTTTGTGCACCGTAGATTTTATAATGTTGCAATTCATTTTATTGGAAATTGGTAGGTACCAATGTTTTTTTTTTAATATTAAAGACATTGAAATTTTCCACATTGCACCTAAAAAAACAAAACAAGTGAAAAACTTTTTTAAGCTAATGCACATAAATAATGTATGATAAAATTATTGTCCGTATAAAATCGTGTCTTGTCTATAAAATAATAATTGTTTTAACAGTATTTAAGTAGTTTTTTTTACTTAGCTTCTTTCCAAAATCTATAATGCTGGGCGGCTGCTTTTAGTTATTCTCAATATTGGAAAATATTTTTAGTCCTTTATATGAACTCTTTTTAATTTAAACAAATTAATGTAAGGATCTCGCCATGATTCTTTGTACGCCCTGGCTAAGGCCTTAATTTATTGAGGCATCCACAGGCAAGACCGATTAAGCAGATGACAACCTCCTAAAAGTTGACCTGCGAGAGATCTTCTTAGTCTGTGGTTATTGAGCGTCGCCATCGCATAGTCGTGCGTGAGCGTCACCATATTACTCTATGGCGTCAAATTATTTTCTTTCTTGACAAAGACAACTGACAACAAATACAAATTACAAAACGTCAATTAATCACAAGATTTACCGAAATCTTCGCGTATTTCCGTAAAGTAAAATAAACAATCATAATCGAATTTCATTTACATGTAACTACAGCTTAAATTTTAATTTAGTTCTGAACTTGCAGTTTCTAAAGGTCAGTCAAAGACGCCAATTTCCCATCAACTACAGAGTACTTATCCTTATCTATGAACTACAGCGAGCCGGCGTCGCAATAACAAAACAACAACGCTGAGTAAAAAATAACAATAACATTACAGTTTTAATTTACATGCACGTATTCTAATATACTCTTCGTCACATATTGCACATTTTGGTAAAAAAGGCTCCTTGTCACTTACAAATAAAATTTGGCAACAAACATTGTGTTTCCAGAGTTTACAATGGATGAATCTATGGAGTCATTGACTCAACCTGACCTCGGTTACGTTCCATCGATACCACCAAGCCAGCCAATGGAAACTGCAGCAGCATTGACGGCAATGGCGCCATCGTCAGGTCCCCAAAGCGGAAGACATGAGGAATTCTCTGTGGAGAAGGTTCTGGATCGAAGAATCAAGAATGGCAAAGTCGAATTCTTGTTGAAATGGAAAGGCTATTCTCAGTGAGTGGTTGTTGATTGTTTTATACCTACTTGTGTAGAAAATGCATACCTACATGAAGCAAAAAAAACGTTTTTATTCCATTATGCTAAGCGATGTTAGTTTTATGTGGATGTGACCGGACCGGACCGGACGTGGATTTTCCCACAACTTATTCTTTTATTGTGTTTGTGTTCTTTCTCTGCATCATAGTTACTGCTAATAAACATAAGTGTTAAAAACTGACCCCTCTTGCGAACCTCATGTTGTGAGAATAGGCGACCCTTCAAGTAAACTCCGCTTTTGTTTAACACATCACATTTTATTACTTCCCATATCAAAACAATATTAACTTATCTATCAAAATAAGGTCACACAAAACTAAACATCTAACATAATATATAAAACTCTCCATTCGACTCCTAGACCTGAGACACAACTTTCGAATCTATTCTAAACTGCTTCATGACAACATAATCATTTTATAAACCATAGACATAAAACCTGCCAGTAATTCAACAACATAAAATTCTATTAAGCTAATATTACAACAATAAGTTTTTTTTTTCTAAAATAAAGGAATCCTGTGTACAGTTTTAAACTGTGTAACTGTCTTACTGATGCGGTGCCCTGCACCATACGTTTTTCATTTACATTAGAAAAAGGAATCATCAACAGTTATCCATGTACCATAATGCAATGTCTTTGAACAAAAATTATTTTTTTTCTACACACTTCATCTAAACAATAACCTCATATACAACTTTTCTGCAAATGTGCAAACTGTATCTTTAATATTAGATTGATGCAATGGCTTGACTCTTTTTTAAAAAGCCACTTCAAAATATATGGATGTCACAAGATCAACATTGAACATTAATATCTCGGAAACATGACACTTTACGGGGTTTGGTCTTATTATGTTTTCCGCTTGCATTAAAGTCAGCTATCGATTAAATAAGGGTTTCATGCATGGCCACCATTGAGAAAAAAAAAAAAAACAAAATGGCGGACAGGTAGATATGCCACGGATCTTCAAAGCCCTATCAATGATTATATTCATGTAATTTCAGTGATGACAATACATGGGAGCCTGAAGATAATCTCGATTGTCCAGAGCTTATTTCTGCATATGAGGAAGCACGTATGAAGCGAGAGAAGGAGGCAGCAGTAGCTGCTGCAGCCGCAGCTGCTGCTGCTGCTGCAGCTGCTGCGGCTGCTGCAGTTGCTGCTGCCGCCGCCACCGCCGCCGCAACCCCAGATCCTATAGAGGAGACTTTGGCTAGCCGTAAGAGGAGCAGGAGAGGAGATAAGAAGAAAAAGAATGAAGTAAGTTTTATTGAAGTAAGCATGTGTGGACTTATATGACTTTTCTAAAACAAACAACCAGCACCACCTCTGTACCTATTTATTCTGTTCTGTTTTTTCTTGTCTGTTTATATATGTGTGTACATAAATGGTAAAATAAATAAATGAACCAGTGGTCCACAATAGACCTGGATTGAAGAAGCTCAAAGTCATGGGAAGAGGTCTTTTCACAGCAGTGGGATGATGCCCGTACTTCGATTAATGAATACATAATATATTATATACAATATAAAAATATATTTGATTTTTTCTATGCAAAATGGCAATTTCATAGGTACAGACACCAACACATCAAGCTACTACAATCTGTCATATTTCTTTAATAGATTTTCAACTTTATCGCTAAAGCATGAAGGTTCAAGGTTGATTGGGAAAGTTTGACAGTTTCGGGTAGCTTGACCTGCTGGCGTCTGTACAACCCATTTTGTAGTCCAATAATTTTACAGTAATTCAGTTCTTGTTTTATATTCATTTGGCTTAGTAGACTATCGTAACCAGTGTAATTGTTCTTCAGGTCTTACAAGAGGTTGAAAAACCACGTGGTTTAGCGCGAGGCTTATCACCAGAGAAGATTCTGGCTGGTCAGCTGTTCCATGGCTCATTGTTCTTTTTGGTTAAATGGTAAGACATACTTTTTTTGTTTAATAAAAATTTGCAACCCCTTTTGGTTTTTGACTTGACAAAACATCAAGATTTCTTCAATATGTGTGAGTTTTCTTCTGATATAATTACGATAAATGTTTTGTGCACATAAACTTTCCAGAATAAATTCTTTAAATGATGGAGAAAACTGCATCAAAACCCGTTACATAGTTAAGAAGAACAACGCGGTTCCACAGACACGATTAAGCAACTTTAATTTAGGTTTAAATACTTTATTCTCAAAAGACAAAAAGGCACTTACATGAGAACATTATTGTAATAAACTTATTCTAGGTAATGGTCACAGGTTCAATATAAGGCTTAGAATTATTTTGTTTTTAAAAAGCAATGGGTAATAGTGGGCCCGCCTCTCAATAGAAATAAGATACTCATGAATGAATAGGTATTTTTATAAAGAATAAAACTTAGTATTAAGACTAAGCTTAAAAGTCAGTACTTTCGGAGTTATACTGCCTATTACACTGCCATGAAAGTGATTCCAATCTAAGCAATTAATGATCGTAGAAGATAAACATTACCCAGACTCAAACTGAACGGCGATTGACTGCTGCGCTGCGTGTCGCGGATTCGATTCCCGCACGGACCTACAAGTAATTGTTCCGGGTCTGGCTGTTTGTTTATGTGAGTTTAAATGCTTTTAAACGCACCCACAATACAGGATATATTCCTAGTGGGGCAGTCTTTAAAAAAAACCGTATCGTGTATAGTCATTGCATAACTCCCTACCTGCTCCATCTTTGTCCGAATTCAATTAATTCCAGCACGAATAATAAATCTTTTTTGTTTTCAAGTAAAATACATTACCTATTTACTATTCTCCTTATAAATATTCATAAAGAACATGTTAGACTGTGACAACTTTAAGACGTATCTCCTAAAGTACAAACATTTGACCATAGTTTTATTAGTAACTAATGTTCCGCTTAAAAAACCCTATGCAACAGTATTTACAGGTATGAGGAACAGGGTGTAAAGTTCACTCATCCTCCATAAAAAAGTGAGGATCCTCCGGCCAGACGGGTGTTGTGTCTGGCGAGCAATTGCCCCACGACTGTGTTGAGAAGTTTGTATATATGTTGATTGCGCGGTAAACTCTGCTTGCGAGATGCAGGATTTGCGTGACGTCAGTATGACGCGTTGCTCACATGTAGCGTAGTAGATACCGCTACGGGTATATCAAATGATACTATTGAAGGGTGGGCCCAGACTCTACACATTTGTTTCCTACTGACCTTTATTGGGTTTTATTCTAACTAGTTAGGGCTAGTAACATTATTAGTCAGTGGTTTCCATTATGTAATGTGATAATTTTAATTTAAAACCGCCACCACCACCACTAACACTTACTTTACTACTTACTTTTAAACTTTTAAAACTCATCACTAATTTACCATCCTACATAAAAAATGTAAGCACATTTTTTATGTAGGGTTTTTTTTATGTAGGATGGTAAATTACTATAGGTTTGTGCTCCTTCATAGGTGATATTCTTTTTAGTATAATTTGTACGTGTCTTTGGTAGGACAAGTAAGCTGGGTCGATGAAGACTGCATTTACATATTTGAAATTTTTTGGTAAATGTTACGTTTGTGTGAGTGGTTCCGTATTTATATTGAAGATAGGTGGTGTGTTTTCGTATGCTTTATAGTAAAGTGGCTTTGATTAAACTCCAATTTCTTACAGGCATGGTTGCACAGACTTCGACGTGGTACCAGGCCACGAGTTGGGTGAAGCCTACCCTGATTTTGTTATCAACTACTACGAGTCATGCGCGCCTTTTAGCGTCAGACACAAAATTGGAAAGATTATGAGGATTGCTCCAGAGGTAAGCTCAATGATCAATCCATCAATTCTGCTTGTAAATAAAACTGTAGTATAGTATGGTATTTTGTTTAGAATCTAGACTTGCTTGTTTTTACTTCTAATATTCTTCTGAGTTTTTAAGTTTTTCTAAATTACTTTTATCGAATTTCTCTAATGGGATTAATCCTACTAATATTATAAACGTCCTACTAATTATAAACGTGAAAGTTTGTATGGATGGATGGATGGTTGATGGATGGATGGATGGAATTTTGTTACTCTTTCACGCAAAAATTACTGAACGGATTTGGATGAAATTTGGCACACAGATGGTTTATAACCAGGATTAACATATAGGATACTTTTTATTCCGATATTCCCACGGGATCGAAACTTATGCGGGTGAAACCTTGGGGCGCAGTTAGTATATTATATTCTAATTCTATTATGTTTTTACTAGCTACCGTCAGCCGCAACGACAGTCGCTGAGCCAATGGACGTTTCTGGAGACTTGCCAAACATCCCTACTGATCGTTAGTACCTACATTTAATTAATTAATTAATTATTGTAATTCGAAGCGCGTTCGTTGCTTTGGGGTGATGATACCGTCAACGTCGCGGGAAGCACCTGGATGAGGGGCTCACGGAACCGGGAAGTATGGCAGGAAAAATGGAAGGCATATACTCATCAGTGAATCATTTCTAATTCATTCCATTCAGTAATACAATGGCGCCGATTCCCTTGTTCACAAACTAAACTAAACTTAATATCAGTTTAGTCCTGTCAAATTAAGATACTCCCTAATAAGTTTAGACGTAATTAGAAACGTGGCTACTAAAAATATGTCAATTTACGTCAGACGCTGACTAATTTGACAGGACTAAACTAATACTTATCCTCTGTCCTTTTCTTAATGAAATGGAAAGAAAAAAATGCACTGAACTTAAATTTAGTTTAGTTTGTGAACAAGGGAATCGGCGCCAATGTCGATATTTTTTAAACTAAGTAAATTAAATAATGACTCATAGTGCTTAATGAACCTTTATTTTCCGATTATGTCTAGTATTGTTCTTCCCATTTTTCTTGTCTGCATAAAAATATATTTACTGTTCATTCAAATTATTAGGAAAACTGCTTTCCACTAGCCCACAGACACCTTATAAAGTTGTTGTAGCTAAACTAATTATAAAGTTGTTTAAAATTGTTTGTTCCTTACCCTTTCATGTTAAAACGGCTGAACAGATTTGGCTGAAATCTGGCACATGGGTAGACCATGACCTGTATAAGAACATAGAATACTTTTTATCCCGATATTCCCATGGGATCGACACTTATGCAGGTGAAATCGCGGGGCGCAGCTAGTCTTTGATCGATAGAATATTCTTTGTTATACAGGATAATTTTTTATTCAGTGCGTAAATTTTCACAGGGTGTTCTACCCATGAATATGAACAACTTTCACTATGGGACCATCTCTGAAATCACAAAAAAAAAATCAGCTGTTTCTTATAAAAGTTCAATACCTACTCGACCAAAATGTATGAATCTGCTGATTTTTTTTTCGTGATTTCAGAGATGGTCCCATAGTGAATGTTGTTCATATTCATGGGTAGAACACCCTGTAAAAATTTACGCACTGAATAAAAAATTATCTTGTATATACAATAAACAGAAAAAAATTGAGTATATTTTTTAATTTTTTTTTCTGTGTGAAATGTCCAGGGATATTATTATTATTATTAATCATACTATTTTCTATTTAACAGCTGAAGAGACACCATCTACAGCCGCCGAGTCACAGCCAACAGAGGTGGCTGTCAACTGACCCTCGTTTTACAACGCTAGTAGTCCTGACTATTGAGTGAGAAACTATTCAACAAGTGCAAGAGACAATTTAGTGAACGAGAGGGGGGTATTTTGTATTGTAATTCGTTTACGTTTTAATACCGAATAGCCGGGAATATAGTTCTTAAGACCAATGGAATGTTTAAATGCTGGACTCCGTCTCGCCTCGAAATTTTCAATTATCATAAAGTATTTTTTTCTAGCGATAGATGGCGCTGTGTAACTAAAGCTTTGGCCACACTGAGGCAAACCTTTTAATAATTAGGAAGTCACGCGACTATTCGCGCCCGTTCAGAGGCACCTGTCCCATAGCAGAGGGAGCGACTATACCAGTGTTCACAATCTCAGATAATTTACATTAAGTACAGACGACAGCACATCAAGCTACTACAATCTGTCAAATTTCTTTAATAGATTTTCAACTTTATCGCTAAAGTATTAGGGTTCAAGGTTGATTGAGAAAATTTGATAGTTTCGGGTAGCTTGACCTGCTGGCGTCTGTACCTATCTATTTTATGGAATTTTAATTGTGTTCACTCAGTGGGGTAATTGCGTAACACACTACTAGTAGCAATGGGTTTCATTTTGACAGTTCAACAACATTCATTGCGTTATTTACGTTATTGAGCGGACAATTTTTTCGAACATCTGACGCAATGGATTAGCAATATCCTTCAAAATGATTCAGATTGAGATTGATAGTTTGATAGTGTGTTACGCGATTAGGGCACAGTTTGTTGTTCCATAACGCAAACGAATTCAACAGAAATATCCCGCGAGGGATTCGCCTCAGTTTGGCCAGAGCTTAAATGTAATTTGTTACTTGTGTCTACTTGGGAACTGTTATCCTGTTCTAAGGTCTGTAGTTCTGCCTACAACCATGGGAAAAAGGCGTGATTTTATGTACAGACGTCAGCAGGTTAAGCTACCCGAAACTGTCCAATTTTCCCAATCAACATTGGACCAGGGTCTTACTACAAAAACTTAAACACTTGTTGAACGAGTGTTAAATATCAGTGTTATGTCAAAGTCCATATAATTATGTCGTGTTTAAAAGGTGTTTAGCCTAAACAACTGATAAACACTGTTTTGTGGTAGTCGGGTAATGCTTTAGCGATAAAGTTGAAAATCTATTAAAGAAATTTGACAGATCGTAGTAGCTTGATGTGCTGGCGTCTATACTGTCTGTACTGTGTATGTTTAATATGTCCTATTCTACCAAAATTATTGACTTACGAAATTTATTACGTATTTTGTAACTGAAGTAATTAATTTTTACTATATTGTGTCAGTACAGCGACAATAAAATATACAAGGTGGCAGGGACATCGAAGCGCAACCTGTTACCACCCTGTATATGAATGGGAATGGTTTAGCAATAAATTGTGTTATTGGTTATGAGAACAATAAAATATTATCTGCGATACAGATAATACATTAAAATAGTATTGTAAGATTTAAATGGATTTATATTATGTTTTAATGTCGTCGCGCACCGCAGCAAATGTGTTTTTTTTATGTGTTTCCATCAATCAGAAGGCTAATTCCCGTAATTGAAAACGTTCAAAATCTAGTCCCAGTATCTCATCCCAGTGACAATCAATGTCAAAAAAAGTAGGGAAATTACAGAGGTATTTTTGACAGATTAAGACAGATCAGACTGTGAACGTTCTTAAAATTACGAGAATCTATTTTAGATGTTTGTAAAGAGAGTTTTTAAATTTTATTTTCTCCTTATGGAAATATTTATTTTTTCCAATTTTCTTTTTGCTTTGTCTTAATTGACTTCTTGATTGAAACCACATATAACATTGTAGATTTAAGAAATATTATGTGTGTAAGGGCTGGTTTTCATTCGACAGACAACTTTTAACTGTGCAATAAAATTGACGACTGACAGTTTTTGTATGGAAGAAATGTCAAAAGTTCAAAACTATTCCTCGGAATCTGGCGTTGGAAAAATCAGCCTTAAATGAAATAAACAAACATACATATGATGTTGGTATAAATGAATTTAGTTTGGTGTCTGGTCAGCTAGTAAAATAAAAATAATATTGTTTCTTGCAATAAACAATCAACTATGTAGTATTACATAAACAGAGTAAAGAGTATACTATTATATATTATTGTATGTATATGCAGCTTTACACTTTAATAACGAGAGGTATTGCTTTATATTGTTATTATGATAGAGCTGTACCGTACTATACGATATTTTATGTAAATAGACAAAAAATCTTTCTGCAAGTTATTTCTACGGAGGTTCTGGACTCCTTACAAATATATTTTTTTAATACAAACATTGGCTTACGATATTGCTTTATATCGCTTTATTCAAATATCTGAACAATATTATGGGTCAAAATTATGAAATAAAAAATAAAATCAATTTTCAAAAAGCATTCATTTATTTTTCAATAATAATCTTATATTAATCCCTGTAATATAAAACGAGTATAAAACTTACAAACAAAAATCGACTTAAAGCTAATTAATATAGAGTATCAAATACTTTGGCATATCGTCGGTTGGAATGTTAAACATTTCAAATGTATGATTTAATATTTGGGGCACGAATCGCAACCAAATAGCTATAAGATGTGTATCTTAAAACTTCAGTTGACACAAACGGCAACATGGGTTGGTAATACTTTGGCTCATCGAAGTCCCTTGCATGCTATGATTATAACAAATATTACATCATACAATATAAATGCACACAATTTAATACATAATGTAACTTGGCCCATATTAATCAATACGTTTGTCGCTGTCGTACAATTTGTTAAGGAAAGGAGAGATTGACGCTAAGTTTTCGCAGTCTGGGATCAGCTTTCCCTTGAATGTGATGCAGGATTGAGCGCAGAGAGGGCCTTCGAACCAGGCGCCCAGCATTTTCTTGCACTGTGCGCAGTTCTCGATGCAAACCTGCATGGGATCGTAGCCAGTCGCTAGGGGGAAAATGATAAAAGATTTCTGTTAGTATTTTGAAGTATAGAAAAGTTAGAAGATAATATAAAACTATTAGTACTAGAATTTTTAGTATTAATGGCTGGTTCATAACTAATTAATGAATTTACAATATAATACCAGCCTAATACTATCCAGTGAGATAGTGGCAAGGCAAGTTGCATGAAGAGGAAGAAAGTTAAGAGGGAAGATAGTGGAAGGTTCCGTATAGCTGTTCTAGACGATCAAAAAATCGTATCTGAACAATGGTTCCTTCGCCAAACAAATATTTTCGTAATAATGCTTAGTGAGGAGATTCCTATCTCTAGAGCCCTGACCACCGGCAGCTCTGACCCTGTTCTCGATGCCGATGAGCCACAGTTTTTTTAATATTTTTAAATGTTTTTTTTTTATAGAGTAAATATCTTTATAAAAAAAAAATATAGATATTTAAAAAATGTAACCAATATATTGTATACAAATGAAATCATCATCATCATCTACCGAGCCTTTTCCCAACAGGGGTCGGCTTCCAGTCTAACTGAATGCAGCTGAATACAAATTAAAAAAAAAAAAAACAAAAAAAAAAAATAGAAAGATAAAAAATCAAGTATCTTGACTTAGCACCACAACCTCATGTTGTTGACATGGATGTGGACTCTGGAATCATTGTACCGATATCGTTACAGTAAATGGCCTATTAGCGTCTCGACCAACACTTCAGGAAGCTCTCATTACGCGGTTGGGTCAAGGGCTTGATTCAGATAGCGGTACTTCTGGACACGGCACGCATAGTGAGGAGGTTCCTCTCTCTAGAGCCCTGACCACCGGCAGCTTGGACCCTGTTCCGGATGCCGAGGGGCAACTATTTTTTTTTATATTCTAATATTTAAAAATAAATTTAAATGCATACAGGGTGGTAGGGACGTCGACGCGCAAACTGTAACCATGGATTCAGCACATGAGTTTAGACCCCATAGCGTCGAAATTTTTCGCCAGTTATAAAAAAAAATCTTCTGTTTCGTAGAAAAATGCAATACCTACCTACGCGGTCAAAATGTATGGAACAGCAATATTTTTTTTTATCGCAGACGAAAAATTTCGATCCTATGGGGTCTAAACTCATGTGCTGAATCCATGGTTACAGTTTGCGCGTAGATGTCCCTGCCACCCTGTTTATTGAAATGAAAAAACAGCCAGGCTGAAGTGGGAGTGGGCCGGACACATTTCACGAATGCACTCGGAGCTATAGGCAAAGATCGTCACTCACTGGACGCTTGAGGGAGGACATCGCCGTCGAGGTAGACCACGGCGAAGTTGGGGCGACGATGTGGTAACATTTGAAGGGCCAACATGGTCAGATATCGTACAAGACAGGGAGGTTTGGAAGAAACAAGGGGGGGCCTTTTTTTTTTGAGGATGGGACATCATCAAATGATTCCTCCCGCTCTGGGTGGAGCAGGAGGGAGTGTCAGACTCTTACTGACTAAAACCCACCCGTGTTCCTTCCTTAGCCCTTTATGTTCCAGGGCAGCGGTAACCCTTTCGGACGATCCCGCTACCCTGGCAGGCTTCGGCCCTATTGGGCCCCGTCACTCATGCTGACATCTCTTTGAGGCGCGCGTGGAACGCATACACGCCGTCCGGCACGGGCCTGGTCCTGATCGGACGGTGAGTTACCCATTACTCTCCGCCCGCAAGCCCGCGCCTACGGTGGCCGGGAGTCGTCACGCGGCTCCCGACGCCCGGAGCGTCTCCCGCGGCGGCTGAGGCGTGAGGTGCGTTCCCTCGCCCACCCCGCCACCTCCTTTGCTAGCATGACTGCTTCGCAGAAGGAGGTAACTGCCTCCCACAAGGGGAGGCCTTTGTCCTGCACTGCGACAGAATGTAGGCTAACAATGAAATAAAATAAAGGATAATTATAATGCTTAGTAAGGTTCGAAAATGCCCACTCTATCACTTTTCACAGATAACTGGCAGCTATAAAGTTGCTTTATCAAATTAATTAACTATGTTACATCAAGTGGATGAATGATTGTGATGGATCTGGACTAGTTAGTGTTTGTGAACGCTAATTACACCCTTTGGGTAGGTACGTAGGTGTTTACCTAGATACTACATGGATTCTACTTAATAATAATAATAGGTAAGTTTAAGCATCGGCCCCGACTTACGAATTGTGGGTCGTGAGTTCGAACTCAGACAGGCACATTACTTTGTGTAGGTAGTTACCGTAAAACGGGGTGAATAGGGATGCAGGGGTGAACCGGGAAGAAACTTCAAAATGGGTTTTAACGTTGAAATAATAATATAGTTCGTTGCCAGAAAATACTCTAATGGGTTTACAGCTTTTTAATTAAAGATTAAGTGTCCTTGTTAGCAACAAACTATATTATTATTTTAAAGTACAAATCCATTTTAAAGTTTCGTCCCGATTAACCCCTGTATCCCCACCCCGTTTTACCATTATTTAATTTCATCACACAGCTCTCAAAATCGATCATGGCCCACTCCATCTCACAGAGAGGAGGCCTGTGCCCCAGCAGTGGGAAAATTATAGACTAATTATGATATGCTAGGTCAGTTTATACAAGTAACAAGATTTGTTGAATAATATACATAGTAGGTACCTAATCATCCCTAAGTAGGTACTATATATTTTTACCTATTCCTTATGCGCACATGCTTTACCTAATAATGAAAGAGATTGAACAACAGTTTGGTAGGTACCTATTATTTTATATGAAGCACTACGTTCATGTTACAATACCTATAGAGGAATTGTAACATTAAGCTACCTACCTCTATAATCAACCTTAAATACCTGCTCGTTGGTCACCGACGAGACGACGTAAAGTTAGTAGAAGGATCATACGATTTGAGAGTCTAATAGGACCTACTTACATCAGATCGGCGACAGGTAAACCATGGCATACCTACACAGTCGACAGTTTACCTTTCTGCTTAAATGGACTGTGACTGTGAGGACTTTACCAATTCAAAATAACCAGAATTTCCTGCTATAACGACGTCATTCGCGATATTAATAATTTACATTTATGTACCTACAGCAAGTTAATAGGTCCTGCTGAATCGCGTCTTTAAGTAATTTGCAGTTCAGTGACGCACTTTACGTACCTACGTATAAGCTACGTCAAACACAAAGCAGCCGGAAATCCATTCGGTTAGTGTAAAGCTTCGTTATTGCAGTTTAATTTCTAAAAGAATAAGAGCTAAAGTGCTTTGGCATTTTATATTAATCCAAACTAGGCACTAGAGACTCGTTAACGCATTTTAAACTTAGTAGTTGTCTGCAGATGTGGGGAAATGAAACGCTGAAATGTCCCTGAGGAACGATGGGAACTTTCAAGATGGGTTGAATTTGAAATTTTGTTTGAATGGTAGGTACATGGGGTTATATGTACCGCCTACCTATAGAGTTCTAGTTACCGTTTCTTGGAGGTTATTGCTGAGTATGTATAATCAGCCTAAAATGTTCCCACTGCTGGGACACAGACCTTCTCTTTGTGAGAGGGAGTGGGCTATAGTCTGCCACGCGGGCCCAGTGCGGTTTGGTAGATGTCACATGTCTTCGAATATTTGGTTCTAGGACATGCCAGTTTCCTCACGATGTTTCCCTTCACCGTTTTGAGAGCAGTCGTGATGAAATTATTTACACAAAGTAAAGCTGGGTTCGAACTCACGACCTGCAACATCGTTAGTCGTCAATGTTGAGTCGGATTGTCGTAAAATGTAAAACAATATTTGATTCACTCCCATGTTGTGTTTTAATTTGGAGATGCAAAGTTTATGTCCAAGACAACCTACTTCTCTATTAAATGTTAGGATCTATTTGGCAGTTTAGCCGTGAACACGTCCCAAGCAGACAGACATTCAGCCTTTTGCCTAAAATATCGGTGTGGGTTTCCTTTCGCAATTTTCTCACCATTTTTATTGACTCTAACAAAATAATGTCCATATCAAGTCGGTCTAAATGCACGATTGTTTTTACGGGGTCAAGTGTAAGCGGCTAAGGTGAAATTGCGCAACTTCGGCGAAAGTAAGGTGTCCAAATTGTGGATTGAGGTCATTGTCTCAGTGCGATCGGACGCTGAATACATCAGAATACATCTTTTGGCTTTTGAGATGAGAATATAAACTAGGTGTTCTAAAAAAATAGCGACAGAGCTTGTTTTGACGAGTTGTGAAGATTTTCTGGAAAGCGTGTCATGTAGTTGTTCCAACTTTGAAAACTGTCTTAGAAATTCTTTTGAAGTGTTGTTATTAATTGTTTAAAAAATGTTGTTACTTGAAAGATAGAGTACCTACTTACCCATGTTGAGGAAAGTATGGCGGGAAAACTTTTTAATTTTCTGAGATGAAAGTAAGTATCCTTCTTCTAGTTTCAGGGTTCAGAAAAATTGTTTCGTTAGTTTAGCTTAGCTACTTGCTTATAGCCTATACCTATGAAAAATTTAATGCTAAGTAAAAACCAACCATTAAGTAAGTTTTCAAGACTTTCAAATAATTTTCATCATTAAGTATTCACAATATTTTTTTTTTCAAACTGCTAGCCAGCTAGGTACTTATTAATTAACTTTGTAAGTAAGCTTTTGCGAAAAGTACCTACCTATGAATAGAAACATTTCCTTTCATAACGAATATCTAATTAAATAATTTCCATTATCGAAAGCTCTACGTTTAATTAACGGCCAAGTTTTTGCTAATTAGACGGTCGTTGGACACGAGACGAAGGAGAGATAAAATATATAGAATGCGGAATACGTAATATGATGATTAGCAACCAGTAAGTTTAGAAAACTTAAGCAAGCAAACGTAAGCAATGCAGAAAGAAATTCCAACAGCACAGCAATAGCAGCATTATGCTGAGCGATGGCCGTTTTGCGTGGATGTGACGCATATTTCTCCCCAAGTTGTTCTTTTTTGTGTTTGTGTTCTTTCTCTGCGTCATGTAATCGTATTTTCTTTCTTGTCTTCTTCTAAATGAGTTTGAACAACGAGTGCAGCAGTATTAAATACAAGTCATGCGTCCGATGGGATTGCCAATTTGCCATAGGCAAAAAATTACGAACTTCCTTAAAAACTACAACTAACAAAACGAGGAGAAATTCTCACTTAGTGATCACCTTCGTTATGCAAGGAACCCTTGTACGAAATTTCAAGCTTCTAGATCTAGTGATTTAGACTGTCCGTTGTCTGTCCTTTGACATCAATGTTTTGTGTACCTCTACTGGTAGGGTTTCCGCGTGGAACAGGCTGTGCTACTTCTACAGATAGGCCTACCAATCTACACAGTGCTTATCTGTAGAATCATTTATAGATCTAGGATGGATCGCTGAAACCTGGCACAAGCCTGGCATTGCTACAACTTTTGGGTCCTCTATTGACGGGCTTTGATTTTAAGCCCTCATTTCAGTACGGGTCCGTCTAAATACACTGAAAGTCATTGCTTTGTGGTATTGAAGACAAACAAGAATTTAATAGTACTCCTGTAAGCCTCTTGTAATACTACAATCCCTAGACTATACTGAGATGAGACCGTCGGATTGCCTTCTAACAGAAACGCCTCCTATTGTCTAACGTACGACTAAATTCGGTGCGCTAACGTTAGTTTAAATTCTAGAACGTTATAGTAATGTTAGATTCAATTAAGATTATCCAAACACAAAGACAATGTTTAAAACATATTCTTCGACAGTCACGTTCAGTCTTTATCTTCGATGTTGTCCGTATGAATTTAAAGTTAGCACGTGTGTGGTGTTAAATAATTTGAGTGGTCACATTTCGCAAGATACCGTCTCGGTATGAAACCCTGGATTTGTTTGGATCAGTACTGGATTTGATTAGGTCGTATCACAGCACATACATACGAGATAAAAACGTCTCGGTCCATAGTCACTATCGCTCCATCAGCCTAACCTTTTTTCATCTTATTCGGGGCCGGCTCTCCTTGTTATTCTTCGCCAAACGTATCTTTACTGGGTTGTCGAGACGTGCACTTGTCCCTCATTCACGTCTTTGTTTACGACGGACATACAAGTTAGGGAGTTAGTAATAACTTTAAAACTTGTTTCTTTCAAAAGTAGACGTGTCCATGCAAATACCTACCATCATTTAAAAATCTTTATTGACAAAGAAAATCCTTCTTAATCAAATTTTTAACCATAACGAAGTACAGAGACTCTTAATCAGATGGGACAAATGGAGTTATACAGAAACCAAAGGTAGGCTAGCAGGTAGGGGTAAAGTTAAGCAGTCGGTGTCAGTGACCATGGTAGTTGCTAAGCGCTCGACGTGCCCATTAAATAACAGAGGTGGTAGAATGTCGGTAATTCTGTTGTGTTGATCTTTAGGTTCATATAAAAAGTTTCATGTGATTTTAAGTGTTAATCGAGGTATTACTATTCACAGTGTGTTTCAGGATTTTATGATAACGTTTCAAGTACAGAAGGTATCTAGATTTTGCCGAATTTATTTTCTTTGAGCTGCAATGCAGCACTGTACCATTTTTTTTTTGTTTTTGTAGATATAGCCCGAAAAACTATAAAATTAAATAATATGTTTACTTTTGGTGCCAGAATAAATAGACAGACCTTTTATATTTAAGGCCACTGTAGGGTTGATCGACAAATTATGCATTAAAGTCAGTCAAAACGAATCTTTATGGGATAGAAACTCTGTTTTCAGCAAACTTTTATGAAGTAAACAGCAAGGAAGTACATGAGAAAAGGAAAATTACCAAATCTGTTTGCTTTTTTAAACGTGAGCAAAAAAACGACTCGTGCAAACGTTTTCGTTAGTCAAAAAATGTGAGTCTTACGGCTTAGGAAATATTACGAGTGGCCGTATTTAGATTCGTGATAATATACCCAGCATACAAAGTATGAGAAAACATAATATACTAGACGAGACAAAGTGGGAAGATTGACGTTTTTTCGTGAACATAAAAAGGGTGAAAGAGGACGGGTATTTTTATTTTATGAATGCGTAGAACTCAAAATACTTAGGTATACGAGTTGAATTTCATAAATCTAGAAAATTTAATCACACGCAACCCGGTTAAATAGTCATTCTCCCTAAAGGTCAGGTCTCAGGCTGTCACTTTAGAAGTTCATTTCGTATAACATTATTTGACTTTAGGTAACTTTATATAACTTGCCTAAGTACCAACATGGTTAGGAAATCTTTTTCAAGTAGCTTCGCTTACAAATCGTGTAATAACTTTGCGAATCTTGAGTAATATCATTAGCTGTCTAGTGAGCGAGTTTGAAGAATCAGGTGTTATGGAGCAGTGAAGCAGTATCATAAACTTGGGTGTGCAACTGCACTAAAAATTGCACTTTATAAGACCTGTGTGAGGCACTGCTTTTAAAGCGCTATTCTTTGCCGGTCTGTTCTGTAAAAATCTCACTGTGAAAACTTAGGTGAAGTGAGCTTGAAGTGAGCTATCGTTCCACCTAATGCTAGGGATTGACACTATTGAGTTGACAGGTCACTTCACCTTTACCACCTCTGTTTTGACGATGACATATTTACAGAATAGACCGGCTGGAATAACACTAATCTAAATTAAGGAACCAACAACAGAAGACAGAAAAATTCTAGTAGGTACTTTTGTACTACTTACCAATAGCGGGGTTGCAGGCGACATGGCCGAAGTTGGCGAGAAACGCGATGGTGACGAAGACGACGAAAGCAGCGGTGATCTTGCCGGCCATTTTGTAATCTGGAAGTATACCATCATCATAAATTATAATCAGTGCATGTCAAACAAATACCAGTCCATATTGGCCCACGGCGGCGGCCTCTCCTCATACAGAGAAGGCATGAGAACTGATCACCACGCTTGCTCCAGACAGAGTGGTGATTTCAGTCCAGGTTTTTGTCACGATGGTTTCCTTCACCAATCAAATCATGTGAGTGTGGTATTCCCCATTAGACAATGCCTCATATTCTCCTGTGTTCCTCGTGCCCGTCCACCACCACAAAAGACCTCTACTAACAAAGCAAGTAGTGAAAACGTTAGGTGTTGACACCCATTGGGTTAACTGGGAAACGATGGATCGATTGTGTGAAAGATTAAATGGATAAAAGGGGGTGAATTCCTAAATACTAAGATTAATTTCTGGGTGCAAAGAAATGCGTCAATCCCAAATAAATTTTGTTTAGAGCAGGATGACATGATGGTCAGCCTTAGAAATAATGAGAACCTTTAACAAATATTGAGTATATTCTTCCAGGACCATACCACACTATAAATTTAGCTTGGCGTTTAATGATACCACAACTAGCCACACATTTAAAAATATTCGTCCCCAATGGACCGATGAAACTAAATGATGCTTATTTTTCACTATTTACGGGGTAATGAAATGTTAGTAACATCACCAAGGTTTGATGGAAAGCTGCCAGCGCAATGAACTTTTGTTAATACAGTTATTTTTATGAATAATGTAATTATTTTGTCAGTTATATGAAATATAATTGACAAAATAATTACAAAAGACTTATGAAAGCTAATTAACATTACGCAACGTTATCTTCAAATGTTATGGAAGTTAATTAAAGTGGTCTTGGAAGCTGTATAATTTCAAAACATTTTCAGGAAAATCTAAACCGACCTGTTTTCTCCAATTAGCTTTTCCCATTTCTCTGCATAACTAATAAATTAATTGCCATTAACTTACTTGGAAATATCAAACTTACTATATTCACATAAATAACCAACTGCCCATCGCGAACTCACCTCGTTCACCAATCACGGAAAAAGTTCGATATTCGTGGAAAATGTTACACAGGGCACAACACTAACAATGCTCATTTCGCCGCAACGACAATACCACAACAATATGTAAACAAACTTGGAACGATCACCGTACGTATTAATGTATTATATTAACGGAAAATTCTGGCCAACGACCGCTTGTAAATGGAACTTGTTTAAATATGTAACCACTTAACTATGGCTGTAAGTCGGGTGGGGCGAAGCGCGTGTGCTTAAGGGATATCCCAGGAAACGGATCTGTGCTGTACCTTTGCGAAAGACGAAAGTTCTAAGTAGGAAGTCGATGACTCTACGATGATGTTAACGTGGATTGAGAATTTGAGATAATCTGATTTGTGAAAGAAATTATTTTTTAATTGTTGTACCATATTTTTAGATGACAGTCAGAAAGTTGGGAAAGATTTCGTCAATCTTTCAATGCTTTAAAATATTAGGTACATATATAAACTCGAAGTTTTACTTATATTCTTTGCATAAAAATAGAGCTTTTACCATATCTAGCAGTATTATCTTAGGTAGCATCTCCCCCTCCCATATTATGTTGTTTTACCGCTAGCAAAATGTTATTTGCCAATATGTGAGTTCTCTATCTCAGTGATTTGTTGATTGCCTTGTAGTTTTTGTATTCGTAGCCAATCGAACCATCTATAGTACTTAGTTATTTAAAATTACAATCAAGCCTCTAGAAAATGCTGAACGTTTAAAGTTTTAGTCGCAAATACTTAACATATAAAGTTGTATTTATAGATTTATGGTAGTTCCGTGAAGTTAACTGGTTGGAATTTTATTTAGATATCTATTATATACATAAAAACCAGCGTCAGGTACTAGTTGTCTGGCATTTTTTCTGAACTGGGCCTTTTTGGCGCAGCCGTGAGGCATGCTTTCCTGCTAATTTCTTACATCGAACTTTACACTTTTTATTTGATCTTTATTTTTTGATGTATTTACCTGGTGTATTGTGTGTCTTTTTATCTTTTAGTCGGTGCTAAATAAATGTATTTTCTTTCTTTCATTATGTAAACACCAACAGCATATACAATCAACATTGGTTTACAACAGTATTTCGGAAAGGTAGGACAATGACGTAGGCATGACTTTTAAACAAGTTTGTCAACTATTTTTATAAATATTTATCCAATCCAAACTGGTTGCATAGTAAATGTATCTGAGAATTTCTTTCGCATAAATACAAACTATTATTGAAATTCTATTAGAAGAAACGGGCAAGGTCATTGGAAATCCGCACATGGGTTTTATGTAACACGTAAAGTGGCCCAAGGTGCGATATTCGATTGATAGCGAAACTATTGCTAGATTTCTTTCAAGGAAAGTATGAATCACTGTTGCGTAAACGGCACCCTAATTGCGTAACACACGATCAATTGGAATCTGAATCATTTTGAAGCAAATTGCTAATCCATTGCTTCATAAGTTCGAATTTGTCTGCTCAACACGTAAATAACGCAATGAATGTTGTTGAACTGTCAAAATGAAACCGATTCCGATTGATCGTGTGTTACGCAATTAGGGTGCTGAATGGTTTCGTTTTCCTATTTGTACGGCTGTCTAAACAGGCGTATGCTGATGAATCTTTTTTCCTTATGTAGCAGAAATGTTCCTATAGGTGTAATGTCTTTGTCTTACAAGGCTTTTTTTACCACACTTTTCCTAATTTAATTTTAATTTCTACTAGCTTTTTCCCGCGGCTTGCGGCCGCGCTCGCCTGCGTGGATGTCGGAAAATATCCCACAGGATAGTACTATCTGAATTAAAAGTATTTTATGTATTAATCCCGGTAACAAACTATCTGTGTGCCAAATTTCATCCAAATCCGTTTAGCTGTTTTTGCGTGATTGAGTAACAAACATCCAAACATATAAACTTTCACATTTATAAAATATGTCGGATCATTTAGCAGTTTTTTTTCCTTAAGTCTAAATTAAATAATAATTAATTCAAGATAGTATTATTAAAATAACTTCTACAAACAGGTCTTTATCGGGCGTCATTTACCGGTACAAAACTATGCAATATATTTTCGGAGCATGTCCACGTTATGCTGCCGCGTCTGAACAAAGCTGCTTGCCTTCAGCGGTAGCCCGGGGCGCCAGAATGTTTGTACTACGTGGATGATACTTTTGGGGCTATTCAATAACCGTACAGTGACTTATTCGTGAAATTAATTCGGGTTGTGAAATTATTTGCGGTTAGAAGACTGATTGTTTGCGGTCCTGTGTGGGAGAGTTCGTTAAGCTTTGTTTTAGTGAGATTTAAAATGAATGTATGTGATGAGATTTTATAGATGGAGAGACCCGAAAGAGTGAAGCTCTGAACAATTTTACAGAAATGACTTTAAACTAATCTTCTAGAAAAAGATTCATGATTATTAAATGACCTTAAAGAACAAGCACCTCACATGAGAACCAACGTGTATGACGTAAATGTGTCGACTTTTTTCGGCACGTGTTCTGACGTTGCAGAATAAACCAACATTTAGGACAAAAGCATTTTACTTCCGCGCCGACGAACAAAAGTCAAATGTAAATAACCTCTAGACACGGTTCGTGTACTAAGCAGCTGATAGGCACCGATTATATCGTTACCAGATTTACATAGCTCCTTAAATGTGGCGAGAATTAAACACCTGCTCAATTACGAAGCAATGGAAATTGTCTAGATGAAAATTAACTTCGGATTTACGCTGCGCCTTTTAGGAAGCGGATCTCGTTATCACACGATCGGTTTAAATCTCAATTATTGTTAATACAACTTCCTAAACTTAAAATTATGAATTCTCAATCCTGCCGGATACATAGATGTCGTGATTGATGCTCTAATGTTCGAAACTTCTAAAAAAATATGTTTCCGCATATGAAATCATGCTGTCAACAAGTTTCTGTATGTAAAATGGATGACGTCTAAAACGGGATTAGGGTATGATAATTTTGAGTCTATTTGCGTTTGCTGCTACCTACACACCTAGTGGTCTGTACAGTCACGAGCAAAAGTATGTATACACTTGGCTTTATTCAAAAGCGATTTACTCCTTTACTTTTTAATGAAATTTTATGTTGTTACGAACATAACATTTTCGAATATATTATATATATTTTGATAGGTTTATGTAATGTGTCGTATTTTAACAAAAATCGAAAAGAAAAGGGAAAAAATCACAATTGAAATTTGCCAAGTGTTGACATATTGGTGCTCGTGACTGTACATACGTGTCGAACATAAGGATGTAAGAAAATATCCGCAGTGCAGATTTGTCGATGATGCTATCATATGCTATCAATAACTATAGTTGTTTGGAGACGGAAAACTTTTTATATGAGTCAGATTGTCGACACAATTCATTCGTAGGTCGCGAAAGGTGTTGTAGGAAAACAACCTGATGCTGTTTTTGGGATAGGTACTTCAGGTGGCAAGGTAGATAGATAGGTCCTTATAACAGAGGCTTGAAAGATTCATTCGTGAGCACGATGTGAAAAGTTTAGAAGCTATAAAAATATATATATTATTTGGTCAGGAGCAAGAATTTGAAATTGTTGCAACTTCAGCACAAAGAGAATCAGAATATAGAATTGGTGTACAGCCGGTCGATTCTGTAAAAATCTCACCGTGAAAACTCAAGTGAAGTGAACTTGATGTGAGTTGTCAGTAGTGTCAATCCCTAGCATTATTTGGAATGACAGCTCACTCCACGCTCACTTCACCTAAGTTTTCACGGTGAGATGGTTACAGAATCGCACTGCTGATCTTGTTTGAAATATAGGTAGGCTTTCGAAAAGAAATTTGGGCAGAAGCTAAAAGAAATGTAATTGTTGCAACTTCAGTATAAAGAGAGCCAGAAGGTAGAAAGAAAAATAATAAAGATAGGAAAAAAATAGAAATTTGGGTAGGTAAGTAAAGGGATGATTTAACAAGTAAAGAATATGTACACAAATTTGGAAAAACAAACAAAGGAAAAATGCAACCAGTGAAGATATATAATTATCACAGTACAACAACTTACTTGATAGATTTTCTGGAAGGGTAGATGATGAAGAAGAAGAAGTGGACGGTTGAATGTGAAGACTGATCCTAACCCCCGAGCTTTTATACTAAAACTGAAGAAGGCAGCCTAACCAACCAAGGCGGGAGACAACGGGACACTTCCATTATCTATATGGATCTCATAATTAGATTGGCTATTTAGTTAACTATTTAGGCTCATAATTAGATTGGCTATAAGAGTTCGATGTTGTTAGGAAGAAGTTTGGACAGTTGAGTTAAATTGTCGCAAAGTTGACGTATTTTTCTTCGTTTGGGTAATTTTCTCCGAGAAGAACTTGAAAATACATGAGATTACCGGCAAAACCAATTCATATTTTCTTGAATGCATATGTAGGGATGTATTCACGTAGAAAGCTGGTAAACGACGCCGATATGGCAGCGCTATCGGCGTTAAGTAGCGCTGGTTGTCAACGCTGGTCGGCGCAGGCAGTCTTCATACTTTATGTTAAATCAGCGTGAACCAGTGTGAACCAGTGGAATTTATTGGTGCTTGTCGGCGATTGGCGAGAAGCTCTGGCATCTCGGCGCCAGTTACCAGCGTTCTACGTGGATACACCTTTGGAATAAATAAGCAGTTTTAAGCATCAGTCCTAGCACTCAAATACCTACTATTCGACAAGTTCAGTAAACGATAGAAGTACAATACACCTTTAAATACCTACCTGATTTACACGACGCCAGTTTCTTACCTGTGGCATACAATAAAATAAACAACAAACCACGTAGGAGGTGACGGGATGAACTGGAGTGGTTCAGTCTGGTAGGAGATCATGCGGGCTCGCTAAAGACGGAAGGAGTGGAGGGAGGACATTGCCCAGGAGTGTGACAGCGAAGGCTATAAAAAAAAACTTGCAGAGTTTAAACACTGTTTAGATGGTGCAAATTTTAGTGTCCGTTTCGACTGCTCAGACACTTGTGTCGTAGAAGAAAAACGACTACGTCAACATACGAAGGAATTGTAAAATACTAACAATGAAAGTCGCAAATTTGTAGATCCAATATTCAGAAAGTTGTAAAGGTTTAAACATGGCCGCGCGGTCGAAACATGGAGAACCGCGCGGCTACGCAGTTCTCTTAAACGGAGCTTAGTAGAGGTCCCATTCTTTTTGCTAACCACTGATACTGCTTCAACGTATGGTATGCCACAGACAATTAAATTGCACTATGTAAATGGGGCTTAACTTTATGAACACTTCGCAATATTGACAGTTGAAAGTATTCTAAACATAGTTTGGAAACTAAGGCTGGGTTCACACGGCATTGTCCTGCACGTTTTTTTTTTGTACGTACAATCACCCGGGTTTTCAAACTGTAGATTTTCATTCGTGTAAAAAATGAATAGCTGCAGTCTTCACACGTCAGTGTTGGATCCACGCTTGGTTGTACTTTTAAATTGGTATAATCAAAGGCGCCAACGGTTTCGTCGCCGACAGAGTAGAAGGTTTTGGGTACATCCTATGAATGAAGAATCAGGGCGTACTAAACTATTTGAGAAGTTATACACATGATAAAATTAGAAACGATGAAAAGAAGTTTTTTAATTACTTTCGGATGACTATTGAAAGTCTTGAAAACTTATTAAATCGACTGGAAAATTCAAGCCTACCAAAAACAAATACGAATAGTTAGTTTTTTTGACAGCCATTAAAGAAAAACAACTGAACACGTTTTTGCAAAGATAGAGAAAAGTGAATTTCGTGTAGTGATTAAACATTATTTTTTGCGCAAAAAAACTATAACGGAAACGAAAGAAAAACTTGATAAGTATTATGGGGACTCTGCTCCGTCAATTAAAATGATTCATAAGTGGTTCAACGATTTTCGGTGTGGTCTTACAAGTACAAGTGATGCTGTGCGTCCAGGACGTCCAGTTGAGGTCACTATTCCAGAGATGATGGCTAAAATCCACGATATAGTGTTGAACGACCGAAGAGTAAAAGTGAGGGAAATAGTCGAGATTCTATTCGATGAAAAACGTATGAAAATCGCGCCGTGTGAACGAGGCAGAGCTACACTATGTGCCACTGCAAGCCGAATACGTTAAAGTTCATTCGATTTGCTTGACAAGTCCGTTGAGTATTCGTTTAAACGCATAAACGGTGTACGATTTTTTGCAGTACAAACGACATGCGAATGGTTCTATGTACAATGTCACATACATTGTATTGTACCACTATTTATACCTTATGACCTTATGACGTATACTGCAAAAAAACGTGCAGGACATGTCGTGTGAACCCCCTCTAAAGAAAAAAATCTAACCATCTAACGTTTTGGATATACGCGGAAAGCCCTAATGAAGTATTTTTCAGCGCATTCCACGAGTGGTTACTAACAAAAAATAGTGAATTTCAACTGTAGCTGAATATTTTATTGAAGCTGCTAACGTTTCGCTCCTAGATTCTACATTTATTTTAGTACTAGAAATGGTTGGTGTTCTTTTGTAATTACACTGAGTGCTCTATTTTTCTTGAATTACATGGTTATGTAAGGAGGTTGCTTTATATTCCAGTGGGGTTAGAAAAGGGTTGTTAATGGAAAAATAAACCATTTCTCCTGTTCGCTGATCTTCAATTTAAGGGCAATCTCTCTCTCTTTCTCTTCCTCCTTCCAATCCTAAATCTTCCTGGTTCTTGAATGGTTCCAGGACTGATGCAATTATTTCAACATAAGGCGATGTTCGTAAGTAGTCTTCACGTTAGGGTTGGTAAGCGTAGTCCTGAATTCATTCAAACTTGACAAGATTGACAGTGTTGCCTGTGGGGTATGGGCCAACCTGTAGATTGGTGTTGTGCTCTGTCGCAGAGCCACCGTTTTAGAAACCGATCAATTCCATCTTAAAATAATGTACGTCAAACGAACGTAATGTATATGTTGAGTATGGAACTATGATAGGTTTGGTGGGTGGGACGCATTCCGGAAACCGAAGTTCGTGAAATGAGATAGTTTCATAAGTGCAGAAGACCGTCTGTGTGGATCTATACTGAAAACAAACTTCAAATGATTTGTGTACCTATATTAGAGTCAGGAATGAGATAAATTTAATTTATGGAACAACAAACTGAGTGTCATACTTAACAAAGTTCTAATTCCATTGCAACTAAAAACTTATTAGGACCTTTTTGTTACAAATAGTCACTCAAAAATCAGCTAAGGGCTGATTTCTCCATCGCCAGATAACTTTTATTCGAAGAATAAAATTGACGTTTGACAATTTTTGTATGAAATACCTAACTGTTAAAATTTCAAAATTATTCCTCGAATAAAGTTATCTAGCGTTGGAAAAATCAGCCGTTAGCATTTCACTTAGGGCTGACTTTTGCAACGCCAGATAACTTTATCGGAGGAATAATTTCGAATTTTTGACAGTTCTACAATGCAAAAACTGTCAAACGTCAATTTTATTTTTCGAATAAAAGTTATCTGGCTATAATTTTTGAAATAACTATCAAAATTTAAAAATTATTCCTCGAATAAAGTTATCAGATGATTGAAAAATTAGCCCTTAAGAAGAGATAACTGATTAAGTGGCGATGGAGTGGAATTATTTGAGATTACGAACATTGCTTTAGCACATTGTTAATGTTTCTAAAACTTCTTTGAAAGAAAGCCTCTTCACCAACAAATTGCTTCATCGTTCCAAACTAAACCTGACATCAAAGTTGAACATTTTGGCAATCAGCCAAGATATTCGTATTCTCTAGACGGACTCGGACGATCGATCATCGTTTACCTACAATTTTGAGGCCAGTCACTTCCGAACCGCAACATAATGGCCTATCATGAACCTCATCGGAAGTAAATGTCGAGTCTAAAAATACGACGAGGAGTAAACAGAAAGGCTTTTCAGTGTAAAAAAATAAGGGCACGCTGTTGACAAAGGATCTGGTATCCGGTAATTAGCTGATAGATTACTTAAGTTTCCGATTTCGGATGTTTTGGAGGAGCTAATTAGAGTTTGTTGACCGGTGAAAATTCATATATATATATACTTTGCGAATTTCGCTTTGTAGAGCTGGGACTATTCTTAGTCTTCAGTTTCGTCTGTTAGACAAGCTTATTATGTGCGGTAACAATAGAAAAAGTAATTGTGTCTCACTAGTGACAGTTGACTCTTATACCGAGTCATGATTATTGTATAAAAATAAATACGAGTGAAGATATGACGAACAAGGTACTACTTATACCCTGTTTAGGTAAACAGTTTTTTGACAGATGGAACTAGTGATTGCAGCAACACACAATACATTTGACGATTTCATACAATACACGTACGGTATTATAATATCTGTCATAAATAAGATAATTTAATTATATAAGGCAGTTTATATATTTATTTTATTACGCATTTTACTTTTACGTAACCTGGAATATGTACGAACTAATACAGCTGTCAAAAAACGGGTAACGTAATGGACAGGTATAAGTCGGTAAAAGATTTGGACTCCAATAGTGTATACCCTACTAAACTGTGTATAGTGTACGTGTATTACCTATGTTCCGCTGGATGTGGATAGCACAGAACCGGTCGAAATGGCGGTGGATGGGGGAGGCCAGGAGTGGACGTCTTTCAGCTGAATGAATGCTGTCGCAAGAGGTAGGAGGCTTCCGATTAAAAATCAAAAATAGTTTTTCAATCTTTATTTTCACTAACCACAGAAAAGTTATCTAAAGTTAAATCGTAATAGTAAAGTTATATCGTAAATTAAAGTTTCCCATAAACTCATATTGACTATGAATAATAATCAATTAAGGTTAAAAGTACCTACCTAGGCGGGTACTTTAACCAAAATAATTTAACACTCATTTCAATTTTTAAATATAATTTCCGGTAGAAGCATTTTTGTTAAACAAATATTAATTTGGAATATAAATTATCAAAAAAAGGATAACTACCTGCCTACTTCACAATGTTGATAAACATTAAACATCGGACATTAATCAGACATGGACGTAAACCGAATCACATACTTAACAAACAAAATGCAAAACGTTGAAACATCCGGTTAAACGACTTTTATTTATATGGAGAAAACAATTATTTCGACATACCAAAAAACACGTGTAATTTTGACATTTTTGTTAAAAAAATGATAATAAAGACGAATCATTAATTCACTGTAGTAAAATGACAGGTGCTTACCTACAGACAGATAGCGACAAGACCTCGTAAAATAATAAGGTCATATTGTTATTCGAATAGTCATCATATTTTGTTAGTGTATTGTGTTAAAAAATGATAATAAGTGTAATTCGAAATATGACCATAATCATAGTTTCAGCCGCAGCTTCGGTTTCGGCCGAAATGCAGCCGAATCGTCGGCCGGAACAAAACTGGCGTTCGTGAAGTTTTGATAGGACAGATAGGCGAAAATAGATGACAGATAGACAGACGGAATAGACTTAGTGACGGGTCCGGTTTTCACCCTTTTTGTACAAAACCTAAAAAAAAACAAGTGTTTGTATTTAACGGCTGATTAACGAGTTTCGGCCGGACACTTACTTTACAGGTAGCACCTGTCTATTTCCTCCAGTGAATTAATAATTATGCCATAAACATTTTTTTTTATTTAACACCCCTCCACTTTTGGCACTTCGTCAGCCATACTAGCAAGAATTAAGTTCTTGTCAGTGCCCGTGGGTTTCTTTGGTTCTAAAGCAGCCCTCATTTCTAAGGCTCGGGTGTCCGTCTCCAAGGACTGGTTCTTGTCGTTCAAATCGATGGCAATTTTGATGGAAGCTGCTTCTAAAGCGTTGTATGTTGCCCTGGAAATTGGATTAGATGATTAAGTTTTTTTGGATGACTGATCTAGAACACGCATCTACCACGTGTTCATGAGTGGTGATAGCGAATCGGCAAACGTAAGGTAGGACGCTCTTAGGCAAGGTGGAGCGACGATCTTCGCAGGGTGGCTGGTAGCAGCTGGATGAGAGTTGCCGAGAATGGAGCTGAATGGTGTGCAATTGGAGAGACCTATGTATGTCCAGTAGTGGACTACTGCTGGCAATGGTAACGATGATGATGATTCAAGTATGATCATGTTCCTTTTCTCCAAATACACAATTCACTTATTTATTTCAGATAAGTTTTATTATTTCAGCATAAGTATAGAATATTATTTCGAAAATGAATGTTGAAGATGAAAAAGTCTAACAAATGAATGTTATTATGTTTCTGGACTGGAATCAAATTGACTAGACAATTCCTAAGTGCCACAACGTATCACATTTAAATATGTCAAGTACCAAACATTTATCATAATGAGTAATCGTTTTGGAAATAGTTTCTTAATAATATGTCCATTTTTGTTTCCTCGGGAAAATAGGTACCTAAGCATTCAAAAGTCCGTGCGGTCCATGGCCCTATATGGGGCCCCGGTATGGGCGCGTTCACTGCGGCTGCGAGCCGCACACTACCTGAACGCGCCCCAAAAGGTGGTAGCCATAAGGCTAATCCGGGGCTACCGCACGATCTCGGGCGAGGCAGCAAGCCTCCTTGCCGGACTGCCGCCATGGGATCTGGAGGCGATAGTGCTCGCGCGCCTGTATGATTGGCGCGCGGAGGCACTACGCCGGGGGGAAACTCCGCATCCGCGGCAAACCGCGGCGGAGCGGACGAACCTCCGGCGCGATCTCATGGCGGCATGGAAGGAGCGACTATCGCAACCCAGCGCAGGGCACGCGACGATAGCGGCGGTAAGACCCCTCTTTGAGGAGTGGCTAGAGAGACGTCACGGCGTTCTCACCTACCGCCTGACGCAGGTCCTCTCCGGACACGGATGTTTCGGGAGGTTCCTGCACATAATCAGGCGGGAGGAGACGCCCGGGTGTCACCACTGTCAGGATCGCCCAGAGGACACGGTGGAGCACACGGTGGAGGTCTGCCCTGCTTGGGCAGAGCACCGCCGTGTCCTCGTAGAGGCGATCGGCAGCGGCGGCGACCTCTCGCGTCCGGCCCTGGTTCAAGCCATGGTCCGGGGCGAGAGGGAGTGGGAGGCAGTCACCTCCTTCTGCGAAGCAGTCATGCTAGCGAAGGAGGTGGCGGGGTGGGCGAGAGAACGCGCCTTGCGCACCTCACGCCTCAGCCGCCGCGGGAGACGCTCCGGGCGTCGGGAGCCGCGTGACGACTCCCGGCCACCGTAGGCGCGGGCCTGCGGGCGGTGAGTAATGGGTAACTCACCGTCCGATCAGGACCAGGCCCGTGCCGGACGGCGTGTTGTGTTCCACGCGCGCCTCAAAGAGATGTCAGCATGAGTGACGGGGCCCCATAGGGCCGTAGCCTGCCAGGGTAGCGGGATTGTCCGAAAGGGTTACCGCTGCCCTGGAACATAAAGGGCTAAGGAAGGAACACGGGTGGGTTTTAGTCAGTAAGAGTCTGACACTCCCTCCTGCTCCACCCAGAGCGGGAGGAGTCATTTGATGATTTCCCATCCTCAAAAAAAAAAAAAAAAAAGCATTCAAAAGTCCATCTCTGGTGGAATATAACTCCCAACAAACATAAAAGTGGCGAATGTTTATCCTACTAATATTATAAACGTGAAAGTTTGTATGGATGGATGGATGTTTGTTACTCTTTCACGCAAAAACTACTGAACGGATTTGGATGAAATTTGGCACTCACATAGTTTATAACCAGGATTAACAGAAAGGATACTTTTATCCCGATATTTCCACGGATCGAAACTTATGCGGGTGAAACCGCGGGGCACAGCTAGTAAGTAATAAATGTAGGTATGTAATATTCGCCGCTTTACGAATTCAGTCAGCCCCTACTTCGCACAGTCTTGACTTACTTGGCACAGTCCAATTTCTCCTGCAGCTGACGAATAGTCTCCCTCAGGCTTCGGACCTCGTCCTTCAGCCCTATATCGGCCTCATCAGCAGCTAGTTCATACCCTGGACGGTAACCTCGCGTCTCCAAGCGGGTTTCAGCCACTTTCAACGCGTTTACTTTATCGGCAAACTGTTCGCCCATAGTTTTTAGTTCCGTTGCTAGTTTGTCCATGTTTTCTTCCATCTGTGGAAAAAATTTAAAGATTTCCGAATAATGCTGTCCAAGCCTAGGTTTATGAGAGGCTATATCAACAGGTAAGGGTACAGTCTGCCTCAAAAAGATGTACTTATACATACATCGACAAGAATTAATTTCACTGTCTTCAATCACATTGGGAACATCTTTTTGAGGCTAACTATGCTCATGTACTGTTAAATCTCGTGTTGCGATTGATCAATGAAGAAAATAAACAACAAACATGACGCATTCGAATTTCGATAAAACATAAAATCCTTTGGACATCTGGGGTTGGTGAAAAAGAAAGAGTATCTGTTTGCAGACTAACCTACGTAATATCATGTAACAGAATTCAGAAACTTCCTACTTTTATTTCTTTTTCTATATGAATAAAGTTTTTGGGAGCTAATATAGTCAGACGGCAATATTAGGTTTCTAAGTTATCCAATTGTTAGCCGCAGAGTAGATGGCATAAATGTATGTAAGAGTTTGGTAAGATGCTGGCTGACAAAACCAAATCGTTCAAATAAACCCATGTTTTTTAGTTTCTCAACAAATTGCAATAGCTCCTATTTCATGAGACTTTTGAACTGGTGAAACGTGGATATACAGTACATTACACCTCTGCCTAAAGTCTTCGCGGATTACTGGCGTGATGGTATATCATGTCAATTCTTCGTTGCTACTAGTACCATTAACAGTTCCATGATGGAACTACTGATGTTTATTTTAATCACTAGTTCCATTTTTCTAGTGTCTTTACCCTACCCTTAAAAATTTCACAAGTGCCTAAAATAATTATGTGGAACTAGTGATAACCAAATCAACATTAGTTCCATTATTTTCAGATTCTTTTAAAATGGAACTAGTGATTTAAAAAAAAAAACATCAGTAGTTCCGTCATGGAACCGTTAATGGTACTAGAGGCAACGAAGGTTATATTTAATTTTGTAAACTTAATGTACAAGAACGCGAATGAATAGTGCCTCGCTTTCCTATAATTTATTTATTTGTTGTGTTTAGATATCGATACCCCTCGCGTCAGCGAGTTTAATTAGCCAATTTGAAATAACCCTGAATAAATAAATTTCAACAAACTGCAGTTTATATCTGTACAGTGAAAAAAATACGACGTTTCCAAGTAATGAAGTCATACTCCATACCTAGCATTTCGGTAGCAATGTTTCCCTATTACAAGGTGGTATTCACAGCCGAATTGGAATACTGAAATAGTTTGAACGTTTACTGCAATGGCTTACCGTTACATTTTCAATTTAGTCTCGTTTAGTGGAAATTTAACTAAAGAGGTTTACAGGTGAGCGGCATTTGTGAATTAATCAGCAATAGCATTTTGACCCAATGAAGTCCTATAATTAATGCACTGAATATACCTTATTTTTATTGGTAAACAGGCTGTTAGTAATATAAGAATCAAATTAAGTCTAAAATAATAATACATATGTACAAGTGAAAAAAAAAAGAATCATAGGGCATCAAAAAATTCGTCCGCATCGCTGTCAACAGGAACAGTGCCCAAAAGGCTGGCAGCATTGCCACGTTGTATGGCGATGCTAATTCTTTGGCCAAGAAACAGGCCAGCCCTCTTAGTGTATATTCAGTGCATTTTGCACTGAATATACACTATATGAAACTTAACCTATTATAAGCTTTAAGCCTCCTGTAAAATCTCTTATACAATATGTAAAGCAATAAATTAATATTATGGATATACATGCATTCCTAATATTGCAATGTGCGTTTAAAATCGGCCATATCTATTTGATATTTGTAAATACACACTCTGTGAAAAAATTTCAAGTGTAGTTTACCTATTGCGGTTCAAAAGATACAGCCCTGTGACAGACGGACGGACGGACGGACAGCGGAGCCTTAGCAATCAGGTCCAGCCGATCGATTCTGTAAAAATCTCACCGTGAAAAGTTAGGTGAAGTGAACTTAGAGTAAGCTGTCAATAGTGTCAATCCCTAGCATTAGTTGGAATGACAGCTCACTCCACGCTCACTTCACAAGTTTTCACAGTGAGATGGTTACAGAATCGCACTGCTGGTAGAGTTCCAGAGATTAGCGCGTTCAAACAAACAGCCTCTTCAGCTTTATTATTAGTACATAGATACCTTCATCTTCTGCCAATCCAGTTCGTTTCTAGCTCTCTGCGTATCATAAATGCGTCTTCGCAGCATATAATTAGTGACGTCAGTTTGAGCCCTTAAGGCATTTCTGGCGCGACCTCGAGCCACGAAAAGAGACTCACGAAGACGTAAAGTATCTTGAAGTTCGTTTATCGCCATTTGTTTTGTTGCTTCGCATTTGTCCAGCCATTGCTGGTTGGTTATCATTCTAGAAGAGAAAAGTTATTGATTAAGGTAAAAGGTTTTGATTACGGTCCATTAAAGTAATTAAAAAGTTGGTTTCAATTATCCCTTACCCTTTCAGCAGTATTTAAATGGTCTCATTGATCTCGGGTAAATTATCAAATTGTATTTGTCTCGATATTAACTTTTTAAATTATGCTTGTTAGAACTTCGCTAAAGTTTCTTTCATAGCAATTTACCCTGTCGCCTTTTACAACAAAGTGCACATTTTGTTCACTAACACTTTCAATAGTAAAGTCCTTTGTTTTGTTTTCTTTTTCCACATGAATTTTAGTTTAAGGGCTGATTTTTCAATCGACAGATAATTTTTATTCCTGGAATAAAATTGACGTCCGACAGATTTTGTATGGAAGAACTGTCAAAAATGTAAAATTATTCCTCAGATAAAATTATCTGGCGTTGGCAAAATCGGCCCTTATAGAAATAAAGTATGAACGTAAACGTAGCAGGTGGCGTTCTGTAGTCTCAGAAGGCGTGAAGTTTATGTATGTACGTATGAAATAACGTAGTTGAAAACTTTACCCCGTAAGTAGTTCAGAAAACCATCTAGACTTTCACGAACTAAGTGCCGTTATTTAGATATCTACGCCTACACAAGAAAAAACCATAATGAGAGGCAAAGTAGCATCGCTTAGAGACTGCTCATATCTTGTGTTATTAATGAGACTATAATGTTGAGCCTTTTAACTCAGGCTCAGGTGCAACAAGTCGCGGGGGAGTATCATAACTTCTAACAAATTTAATTGTTTAGAAGTACCAAGTTTAAAGTTCCTGCTGCTCAGGTTGTTTTCAAGGAGACTGTCGTCTTGTAAGTTATCCTGGCTCTGTGTCTAGGTTTAGACTTGGTTAGTGTGGTAAATTAATTATTATGGGTAGATGCTAAGCTGATACATTAAAACTCAATTTTCTTTGGTGCAAATAAACACTTATTCTTGGATCAGCACCCTAATTGCGTAGCATACTTACTATCAATCAGAATCTGAATCATTTTGAAGGATATTGCTAATCCATTGCTTGGTATGTTCGAAAAAAAAATCTGCTCAACAATTTAAATAACGCAATGAATGTTGTTGAACTGTCAAAATGAAACCTATTGCTACTACTTAATGGTGCAGTGTTACGTAATTACCTCGCTAAAACAATCTACACATTCAGCAACTTTTTTAGGATCCTTTTTCTAATATTTGGGAGCGAAAAAAGACAGGGGGTTGATGTCGTATGGTTTTTATATAAAACTCAATATCTACAAAGGCAGAATACTCAGAACTGCTTGATATATTTATAAGCAATATTTGTCCAGCATTGGGATATTCCTGCATCCTAATTGCGTAACACACAATCGATCGGAATCAGAATCATTTTGAAGCAAATTACTAATCCATTCCTTCATAAGTTCGAAAAATTTGTCTGCTCAACACGTAAATAACGCAATGAAAGTTGTTGAACTGTCAAAATGAAACCGATTCCGATTGATCGTGTGTTACGCAATTAGGGTGCCGGTTATATAAAAAAATATTACGTTTTTTATATTTTCTTTAACTTTAACCAAGGTTAAAATTTAATCCACAATGCTAACTTGTAGGTCCCTAGGCTCATCATACGTCGTTCAATTCTTTTAAGTACATAAAATGTATCTATCTATCTTACCTCTTGGGAGTTTTCAAGGAGTCAGTTTTATAAGTGATATTGGCACAGTCCTTGTCCAAGCTTAACATGTCCTTATCAATCTGAAGTGCTTCGTTTTTATCGTTCAAGTCTAATTGGAGTTTGAACTTCACCACTTCCAACTTGTTGATCTTTTCCCAAGCGGACTGGCATCTGTCTATCAGCATCTTCTTGTTACTTTCTGTTACGCAGAGTTCCTGTAATTATTTAATTGTTATTGATGGTTAGTTTGGGAAAGAGAACCATTGAAATTGGTAACTGTCACCCTAAAGCCTGCACCTGCACCATAATTGCATAACACGTTACCAATCTGAATCATTTTGAAGGATATTGCTTACTCATTGCTTGAAATGTTCGACGGAATTGTCTGCTCAACAAAGTTAATACCGCAATGAACGCTATTGAACTGACAAAATTAAAGTCATTCCTACTGATTATGTGTTGCGTAATTACCGCGCTGATTTATACGGTGCTATTAAATTGCCTTCGGGATAACATAAATTGAATTAACAATAAATAAAGAACAATAAACAAGATAACTAATGTAAATCAGTCAGAACTCTGCCAGCGTCTGTGTTCCCTTGCACATTTAACCCGTCTGCCTACAAAGTAAGAGTGAACAGGCATCTTCTGAGCACGTTCGTTCCATCATAGACCTCATCCATCGCTTTCCATCAGGTCAAGAGCAGGCCTATTCAGCAAGTTTTATTTTAAAGAAGCATACTTGTAAAGCTTATTGTTATGTCAATTTAAAACTCATTAAAATACCAATCAGCAATTCAAAGAAATCCATAAAAACCCTTAGGGGTTAACCCCTAGGGGTTTATTTATAGACTTAGCTTAAAGTGAAGTAATGATTAACGGCTGTTTAAACAACTCGTAAAACTTTAAGTACTGTTTATAAATAAAAGGGGATTTCTGTACCTATTTTGGGACATGAAAAGGTTTGCCTTACATTAAAACGTCTCTTAAAATGTAAAGCAACTTTTATAAATAAAGATTTTGTACGTACTATAGAACATGTAAAGGTAGTATAAGGCCTTCAAAATATCAAATACAAATGACAACGGAAATCCTGTTTGTCCGACTGCAATGGCATGTATTCTAACTAGTTAAGCCAAGCACACACCTGCTAGCTAATTGGGCTGACAAGTGGACTGTAGGGTACCTATTGTATTTTACCCTTAGCAATTAGCACACAATCCTAGAGGAAAATCTCTTGTTTGTCTAAGTTTTGAGTATGAAAGTTTATACAAACAGTTTACAACAAGTAAACATTTTTGGAAAGGTCATTAACATGTTTGAACGATTTGGTTTTTTGGAATCCCACGGAAAACAGCTCAATGTGACATGTCTTCCCAATGGTGGTGATAAAGTATTTTCTTTAAGTTCTAACTTATGGTATTCCGTGTCATTGAGCAATCACAGTGGAGGCCTAAATTTTAGAAGAAAACGTTCTCAAAGAGACTGAAAAGTTATAACTTCTTTTCAGAGTCTGTTTGAGAACGTTTTCTTGTCTTTTTCGTTTTATTATGTTGATAATATATTATTAATAATATATAATTATCTATACTTATAATAAATCTGTAGAGAGGTCAATTCTGTACATGAAATATATTTCCAAAATAACTATCAGGGGGTGATTAGGGATCGATACTGATGCCAAAAATGCAATCAGTAAAATTTTTGTCTGTCTGTCTGTATAACCGTTATAGAAACAAAAACTACTCGACGGTTTTTAACGAAACTTGGTACAATTACTTTTCATACTCCTGAGCTGGTTATAGTATACTTTTCATCACGCTACTATCAATAGGAGCAGAGCAGTGAAGGGAAATGTTGGGAAAACGGGAGAAGTTACTCAATTTTTTAAGCTTCCGTCGCGTGTGCAACCTTAATGGTTAAAGCTACACAGAAATCATGTATTACCGAAATGTTCTCCTTAAAATTATATAAAAAATATCTCACGACAGCATATGTCTATCTTTTATGGTTGACTCACAATAACACGTGTAACTCCCGATAGCTTAGCAGTTCGAAGCATTCTGATTATATTTGTCTACTCTTACGTTTATAACACTCTCAGTCATCCCCAATTAAAAAAGTTAACATTATTAACTATTCCATAAAAAAGAATCATAGAAATCGGTATAGAAACACCAAAGTTATACATGAAATACCCTAATAATAAGCCATCGCGCGTGAATACTGAATCACGCTCGACGCCTACCAGTTCGATTACGATGAAACTTGGTATAATTATTCTTTAATATCCTGGGCACCATACTGGGTACTTTTTATCCCGGAAAAGTATACACAATAAAAAACAAACTTAATTTTGCGGTTCGATCCCTAAACCCGATTACTGTACCAACCGCAAATAATAAGTTTGTCGTAGGTTATGTCACCCGCAGTGGAGTTCTGCATACGGCTAAGATACTGTAATATGTTATCTTAAGATTAGAGATGGGCCGACTACATATAGTATTTGCCGACTAACCGACTAGCCGACTAATCGGTTTTCAAAATGCCGATTAGTCGGCCGACTAATCGGCAATGCCAATCATTCTAATACCTACTTGCTAGCTACTACCTAGCTTAATTACTGACTGGTTAATACGTTCTATGTTACCATATTGGTTTTTGAATATGTTTCAAGAGTGTAACTTTAGATTTAAGATCTATATATATTAAATTCAAAGTCCTTTTTTTTTGAGGATGGGAAATCATCAAATGACCCCCTCCCGCTCTGGGTGGAGCGGAAGAGAGTGTCAGACTCTTACCGACTAAAACCCACCCGTGTTCCTTCCTTAGCCCTCTATGTTCCAGGGCAGCGGTAAACCTTTCGGACGATCCCGCTACCCTGGCAATAAAAATAATTAATGATAACAATGTAAAATTTTCGTAAATTGACCCCTAGCGGGGCAAAAAGGGGTAATTCGGTTTTTAAGGGGAGGATTTAAACTTGAAACTGTATGTTACATTTTCGCACGTAAACCACTGAACTTTTGATTTGGCAAAGAGATAGATGGCGTCCTAGGGAAGGACATACTTTTTATTAGGGTAGCACGTTCCCGTGGGATAATTTCCGACATCCACGCGGGCGAAGCCGCGGGCAGAAGCTAGTTAATAATATATTAACATAACATAACATCACGCCAGTATTCCCCGAAGGGTTAGGCAGAGGTGTAGCTATTGTTCACCCACAATTCGCCAGTTATGTTTCAAGTCCCATGGAATAGAGGGCGAGCCTATTGCCATCAACCGGGCACAGATCTAGATTTCGGGCTGCTACTGAGTATTTCCAGATGGAAAACCCCAACAACACTGCCCGACCCGGGAATCGAGCCCAGGAGCTCATGTTTGGCTGACTAACGAGGCAGTCTCGTAAGCTAGCGTTCAGTCATCTGCCTAGCGTTTTCCCAATTATGTTAGGGTCGGCTTCCAGTCTAATCGGATGCAGCTGAATACCAGTATTTGACATGGAGCGATTGCCTATCTGACCTCCTAACGCCAGTCACAGGGTAATACGATACCCCTTGGTAAGACTGGTTGTCAGACTTTCGGGCTTCCTACGACCCAAAACGACCGTCAAAAATCCACGAATTACAGCCGGGACCAACAGCTTAACGTGCTTTCAGTAAGCTATATTATTGATGAGGATTATCTCTTTTACCTTTTTCAGCTCAGTATCAGCCAGATCGTAGGTCAACTCTGTGCTTCTTCTTCCATCTCTGTTAGACAGACATTCGGAGCAGACAAGTAGAGGGAGGTTCAGCTGTTCCAACTCCCTCTCCGTTGAAGCCTTCTCTTCTTTAAGACTGGCCATCTCACGGTCCAGAAGATCAAGTAGGTCCTGGAGTGTAGACCTCCATTGTTCGATCTCATAGACTCTGGATATGAATAAAAGAAATATAAGCATTATCTTGCCGTCTTGATGTTCGTTAGTAGTAATATACCGAATGGCAGGGACATCGACGCGCAAACTGTAACCATGAATTCAGCACATTTTAGACCCCCTTTTTTTTTGAGGATGGGAAATCATCAAATGACCCCTCCCTCCCGCTCTGGGTGGAGCGGAGGGAGTGTCAGACTCTTTCTGACTAAAACCCACCCGTGTTCCTTCCTTAGCCCTTTATGTTCCAGGGCAGCGGTAACCCTTTCGGACAATCCCGCTACCCTGGCAGGCTTCGGCCCTATGGGGCCCCGTCGCTCATACTGACATCTCTCGGTTTAGACCCCTCAGGGTAGAAATTTTTTGTATCAAAAAAAATATCTGCTCTTTCATGGGAAAATGCAATACCTACGCGGTCAAAATGTGCAGAACAGCTAACTTTTTTTTTTAATAACCGATGAAATCTATTATATCGAGACGTGAGGGTATTTAGAATCATGTGCTGAATCCATGGTAACAGGTTGCGCGTCGATGTCCCTGCCACCCTGTATAAACGACCGGCACGCGTCAACGGCGCGCGGCGGCACAACTGCAGCCGTCGACGCGTGTTAGCAGCTGCAGGTGCCTGAAAGCACTAAATTTAAATGGACCGTCAACTTTATACTTGTGAGTGGATGTAGTTTTTTTTTTTTATTGGCAATGGGCTCACCCATTGTCAATAAAAAAAAACTACATAGTTCTATCCGCTACAGGTGTTTGATTTAAAAAAATTACAGATTATTAACTAAATCAGATAAAAAATGACAAACTGAAATGAGTCGTTATGTCACAACTCTCCTAGGATTGAAATAGGTTGTGACTACCACAGAACAGATCTGAGAGGTAATTCTCGGCATTTTAAGGACGTTCACAGTCTGATCTCAGTCTCAATTTGTCAAAAACACCTAATTTCTCTACATTCTTGACATTGATTGTCGCTGAGATGAGGTTGCCACTAGATTTTGAACGTTTTTAATTTCGGGAATTGGCCTTCTGTAGTGATTCGCTGCTCATCTAGCAAACCATATTCGCTCTAAATTTAGCCTTATAAACAGATTATCCTTCCAAGAGCTGACTTCAAAGCCATCGGATATTCAATTACCCTCACCTGGCGCTAAGGCGGTTGTTGTTGTGATAGCTGTCCCAGTCTGTCTTGATGTGGGTTTCGTTTCGGAGCTGGTGCGCGCTGTGGCGTAGATCGAACGCATCAGCTCGTCTGGTGTCAGACGAAACCTGTTATTAGAAATTTGATTTAAATTAGTACGTTAAAAGAGTAGGTTAAGTTGAGGGTTGAATTTCAGTGCGAGAATTTCGGTCGTTTTCTCAGAAATTAAGTACACGTTTAAAATTCCGTACCATAATGCCTCGTTTCCCAGACGTGATGTTATGTGTTATGTTATCGCTTGATGGCAGTGTTACGAATAATTTCCTACATTTTCGCTCAAATTCTTGGTAGAATGGCCCACTACCAGGAATTTTGGATAAGCACGTTTCTAAATCCAACCCGGAATTTTAAACATGTAAGAGCTGATTTTTCGAAAGCCAGATAATTTTATCCGAGGAATAATTTTGAATTTTTGTCAGTTCCTCCACACAAAATCTGTTAGACGACAATTTTATTCCGCGAATAAAAATTATCTGTCATTTGAAAAATCAGCCCTAAATCTTATGAGGCCCAACCGCCCAACCCTTATAAGATTTAGGGCTGATTTTTCAAAGAGGTGTACTTATAATTATGTAGAATATATAATCAGCCTATAACGTTCCCACTGCTGGGACTCAGGCCTCCTCTCGGTGAGAGGGAGTGGGCCGTAATCCACCACGCGGGCCCAGTGCGGGTTGGTTGTCACATGTCTTCGACATGCCGGTTTCCTTACGATGTTTTCCTTCACCGTTAAAATAACATAAAGTAAGATCAATTAGAAACTTCTGTCACGGTGACGATCTTAAATCGGAGATGACCGCAATAGAAAATCCTTTATAAAGACTATCATCGTGACAACTGAATAAGAATCAATTCAAAGGATTTATTTCTATGGTATTAGATATGAACTAAAATTCAATTTTAAGACTTCTACAAGTTCATTTATAGTGAATGTAAAGGAGATGTTTAAAAACGGGCCCAGTATATGTACAGTACCTCGAAAAATCGAGAAAAATCCCTGGAATTCGGGAAAAATACAGATAAATTGCAATAAATGCATATTTTTCTTGTAATCATTTGATATTTATCAATTATTCTTATCGACTTTTAATATGGCGTCTCGCCAATTTAGGTACTCTGTGGTTAAAAAACAATGACAGTATACCATAAATAGATCGACCATTGATCATAGATTGTGAACTCGTCTACTGTCGGATCTTGTCGGAATAAAAGTACGGTAACGTAGTGATTCTCTTTGACAATGCAATATGACAGAAATAAACATATCAAACGTCAATAATCAATCAACATGACAGCTTACCGCCATGACGGGTTTTTGTTGTGTGTTGCAATTTCAAGTGTACATTCTTCTGCTTTACTACCAAACAAAGCCAATTTCCAGTAATTGGATGATTGAAAACTGTTTTAATTATGTTTCCCCATTTTTTAGTATGGTGTACAAAGACCTGGCCGAGGCTCCATACATTTTGAAACATCTACTTTCCAGTAGTCTTAGGACCGATTATTTGACCCGTAGTTAAACAACAAATTGTTAAAAATAGTAACTAAGTAACGGTAAATTTTTTGCAAAAAGTGTTTTTTGATCAATTGTTAGTTTATCTAATGGTTATTTTTGTAACTAATAGTTAATTATTTGGCCATTAGCAATTATATTATATCATTGGATCATCATTATTATATTTTATCATGATATTATATTAAACTAAAAATTGTTCAAAAACCACGTTTTGCAAAAATTTGACTATTAGTTACTATTTTTAACAATTGGTTGAGTTTAACTACGGATCAAAAAATCGGCCCTTATTTGCATAACTGTTTATTGAATCGAAACGAATTTCAATAAAAACGTTGTTTTTCTTTTTCAGAACGAGAAATTAGTTTTCATCGTGGAAATTTAAATTAAAAAACCGATACGGTATTTACTTTTATTTATTCGCATAATAGCCGGTTTTTATTCGAGCCTATCTAAGTTTTATGGGAACAAAAATAATTTTAGAATTACCTAAAGATGTACGAGTTAATGTACCTTAAACAAATATAACAAATATAGTTGTTACAATTTTTCAGGACATCGCCAAGCGGTTGGTTTACTTTTCACGTGACCAGAAGGCTGGCCTATTTTTAACCCAAAGAATCAGCATTGCTATCCAACGTGGTAATGCTGCCAGTCTTTTGGACACTTATCCCATAGACAGCGATGCGGAAGAATTTTTTGATGCCCAATGAGCTCTTGCCTTTTTCTATATTTATTTGTATTATATAGGTACTTATATATAATTGTATATATATTTTAGTGTTAGCTTGTAAAAATAGTAATTAATCAGTGTATGGTAAATAAACTGGACTGTTAATAAATAGCTATAGTTACGTAAAGTTTTCATAAACTACGCCGATTGTTTACATCGTTTCGAACTTTCGACTTTTATAAGTAATTCCGGAACCAGCCGAAGTCAAAAGCTAAAGAAAAGTTATCCCTCGATTACTCTCGAAGCATATTGTGAGCCAGATTTTGGCTTTGAAGAAATATTTACACCTAACTAAGTTGAGAACCGTAAGCCGTTTTGGTTATCTTGATAGTAGGTATTATTATTATTTATTTATGTATTTGTTTATAAGGACTGATTTTTTAATAATTAGATAACTTATATCTGAAGAAAAAATATGACAGATTGACATAATTTATATACAAAAGCTGTCAAACCGCAATATTTATCCTCAGAAAAATATTATCTGGCTATTGAAAAATCAGGCCTTAGTCAAACTTTGCATAGTTTATCCAACCCAAAACAATGTATCATAGGTAAACAAGTTCTCTAACTGTCTCGTCGAGAGCCAAAGGTAAACTTATAACATAATGGCCACTAATAAATGTGTAACGTCTGTGCCTCATCATGTAAAGCTGTCACACGTTGTCCTTCACCCCAAAACTTTTGACACAGGGAAATTGTGGAACTAAGGATGACATGGAAAAGCAATCGGTCATAAGTGTTCGCTCTACCCCTCATTTCCTAGAAAAAGCACGGTTGGACGCTAGTAACGTAACAAGAGTCAAACAAAGATGTGACGCCTGTAAAAGTTTTTATAGCAATGTTTTGCGTCCGTGCGTCATGGTGATTCTTGTTTTGAATAGGAGAGAATATTTTTGTAGGATTAATGATGTGGATCAAACTTCGATATTAAACATTAGAAAATTATTAAATACGGTTCTATGGATATATATTGTTCAAATCAAAATCAAATCAAATCCATTTATTTGCCAGAATGTAGGTTTACAATGTGAACGTGTGTGATGTGTGTGAGGGTATGTGTGTATGTGAGGGGTGTGTGGGGGGGTGTGTGTGTGATGTGTCTATTTGTGTTTGTTTTAAGTACCATCCGAGGACGTGCGTATGAATACACAAGGCACGACCGAGGACCTTTTCAAAGCGAGGACCTTTTCGAGGGTCCTCGGTTTGACTTGACCAAAGATTCGTATTCTGCAAGCGATTTTGAGTCTTTCTATATACTTATTACGAAAAAGTTGTCTGAACCTCGGTTTGATCAAGAAAATTCATAATCTTACACAAATATTGTGTATCCACCAGATGGTGCCACTCTCGCCTCATACACAGGCTCTTTACACTCATTTCACGTTTGTTGTATTATCCGAGGACCTATGTGTTAACTTTAACACAAAAGACCTCGGTTAGGTAGCTTTTCCAGACAATGTGTATTTAAGACCTCGGTTTGCTAGATTTTCCGAACAGTGTGTATTCTAGTCCTCGTTTTAACAGTTTTCCTCGTGTGTAGAAGACGAGTTATGTGCTATCATTTAAATAAAATTATGAAGGAGAAAAGCGAAGGTAGACTGAATCTTTAAACAAATCGTTAGTAGCTAATAGGTGCACGAGGAATAATCAGGCTTCTTCTGCAGTGTGTACTAAGTACCTAGTGTACCTAGGCCTGCTTAGATTATGCAACATTATGATTTGCACCATACAATATTGTATTGGCATGAGCTGAATACGTGTGCTCTTCGTAAAGAACCTAATAGAGTAAGATCCCAGGGCCACCAGACATCACGTATTTTCTGACGAACGAAATGTGGATGATTGAGTAGTGTTAGTATGTACTAAGAGCGCATGCCTACCCGCTAGCTTGCTGAGACGACTAATTCTCAGGTATCAGGTAATCAAGGTACAAAAAACATTACTTACCTCACGTAAATTCTCCAAGCTGATTATCACGTATATTTTAGGCAATATCCTTAAAAATAAGTCGCCATTACTCCCAGACACTTTCCGTCGGCCGTATTGCTTTGCAGACGCTTTAAAGCTCCCAAAATAATTAGGTAGGTACTTCACGTAAATTCTGATGCTCCATTTTTATATATGTCCACCAGACAACTATTTTAAAACCTTTTACAAGAAGACAGACCGATCCAAGGGCCAATCATCCCCTAAACTCAATTTTAATACCTCTGTGGGTAAGAGCGCGTTGGCATTATCCACGCGCATGAGACTGAGTGAGACATGTATTAGGATATATTGACTTCTCTCTCTCTCACACTCTTACAGTTTACTTATATCAATTAATTATTATTTTTTTAAAAAAATCAGCCAAAAATTAAAAAATCAGGTAAATAATTAAAGATTAACTTATTAAAAATGGTCATTTGACCACAATAATTCTAGAATTTTATTCTGCAAGCTGTTTTGATAAATTCGAATTAACATCATTTTTTTTTTTTAATTATTTATTTATTGGGAATTAATCATAAAAAAACAAAGTAGAAAAATATTAATCTCTCAACATTTCTGAGTAGTGCCTCTAATCTTCATTATCATTGTCATTGAAATTGATATGCCCTCGCGCTCCTACCCACAGAGACATTAAAATTGAGTTTAGGGGATGATTGGCCCTTTGGATCGGTCTGGCTTCTTGTAAAGGGTTTTAAAATAGTTGTCTGGTGGACATATATAAAAATGGAGCATCAGGATTTACGTGAAGTTAAGTACCTAATTATTTTGGGAGCTTTAAAGCGTCTAGAAAGCAATACGGCCAAAGGAAAGTGTCTGGGAGTATTGGCGACTTATTTTTAAGGATATTGCCTAAAATATACGTGAAAATCAGCTTGGAGAATTTACGTGAGGTAAGTAATGTTTTTATGTACCTTGATTACCTGATACCGGAGAATTGACCGTCTCAGCAAGCTAGCAGGTAGGCATGCGTTCTTAGTATGTACATACTAACACTACTCAATCGTCAACATTTCGTTCGTCAGAAAATACGTGACGTCTGGTAGCCCTGTGGTGGCATCTTACTTAGGTTCTTTATGAAGAGCACACGTATTCAGGCCATGCCAATACAATATTTTATGGTGCAAATCATAATTTTGTATAATCTAAGCAGGCCTAGGTACTTAGCACATACTGCAGAAGAAGCCTATAATCAATACCAGCATCTTTGTGATCTAGAATTCAGACTTCAGTTTTCTCTTCTTTATCCCGGCTTATCTGAAAGAAACGAAATAATAACTTGATATTGTATTGAATATCATGAAACTGAAGTTTCTGAATTCTGATTTATCTACTCATTTTAAACCTGAAATCTAGTTTTACTTTATTTTCGTAAGCTAAATTTGAAGACGATGCTACCAACTATTGAGGAATTCCCCCATAAAGAAACGACCCTGGCTGCAGCATCAGCACAAACTGGTAATTATTTTAGTTTTACGACTTAAACCTAACGCGTATGCTAAATTTCAAGACGATGCTATCAACTGTTGAGGAGTTCTCTCATGAAGAAATGACCCTGGCTGCAGCATCAGCACAAACTGGTAATTGTTTTGATATTACTAGATAAACATAATGCGTATGCCAATTTTGAAGACGATGCTATCAAGTGCTAAGGAGTACCGTCATGAAGAGACGACCCTGGCTGCAGCATCAGCACAAACTGGTAATCATTTTAGTGTTACTAGATAAACCTAATGCGTATGCCAATTTTGAAGACGATGCTATCAAGTGCTAAGGAGTACCGTCATGAAGAGACGACCCTGGCTGCAACATCTGATACTATAATAATAAACTCATTTTAAAGTTGTTTATATAAAATTAAATTACCTTTCCTCCACAGTGATTACATCCTTCTTATTCGCGGTCCAAATCAACGGCAAACGTAAAAACATCGACTCGTCCTCGCTTGGTACTTCATTTTAGAAAAAGTGTGTAAGAAATAAGTCGGAACATTTTACTTACATTGATATAATTATTATCTTACACGTAAAATATTGTAGGTAGGTAGATTTTCCAGGTCCTCGGTTTGTACAAATTCTACGCGAAAAACTGTCCTCGGTTTAGTGATATAAAGTCTAACACAACGTCCGCACTTTGTACAAGCTATAAGAAATTTTGTGTAAAAATACGTCCTCGGAAGGACGTCGCAGGGCTTACGTAAGAGGTCCTCGGTTGGCTTACACAAAGTCCTCGTATGTGCATCGCTGGTCACATTTTGCTGTGTATTTCAGGTCCTCAGTATGATAGCCGAAATTCATACAGAAAAATGTTGAGATAGCATTATCCCAATAAGCTCATCACTATAGATTTATTCACCTGTCTCTTTCTATCTTATTCTAAAAAGCCAACGAGGTATTTAAACCAGTTTTTTGGAGAGTCCTCGGTACGTTCTAGGACTAACAAGGTCCTCGTAAGGGTGTCTGTACAAACAGGGGTGTGTTGTGTGTGTATTTAGATTTATCTATCTATAGGTATAAGTATCTACATATTAACATACCTACCTAATGAACAGAAGTTAATAGTAGGAGAGTCAAACTCCTCTCATTAGCCAATCCTTGTGTAGAATTTGATTTTCCCTATAATCGACTATGGTGACGTGTGGTATTTTGACTTGAATGCGGTTTTGCTGGATAAGCTCGACAGATTGCTCAACAATGGTACCCGGTTCATATTCAACCTCAGGAAATATAACCATGTGTCGAGCTATAGGTCTGAGCTCAAATGGATGTCCATTTGCCAAAGAAGTTTGCGCGCTTTGACCACGCTTTTCTCCCTTCTCAACTCTCCTCCTTCTTATCTCGTATCTCACTTCCAATATCTATGTTCTTCACACGCTAAGAATCTGCGTTCTTCTAACAATCTTCTCTTACTCTGTTCTTCTCGTACGTCTGACTTTGTTCATTCTTCCTTTCATATTCACTCCATTCTTCTTTGGAATGCGCTTCCTCTTGATATCAGGACGGCTGCCAGTCGGTATGCATTTAAGCAGAAATTGAGAGTTTTTTTCAAAACATATTTGTTTTGAAAATAACTTGTCATGTTTGTTTGTTTGTTTAGAGTCATCTCAACACCTCTCTTCCTTGATTTTGCTTGATTTTGCTGGATTATAAGTATATATTATAGTAATAGTATGTATGTGTATATAACCTATTTGTGTACCTAGTTTTAAGAGTTTTTTTATCATTGTCCCTCTCAACCAATGCACCTGCCATCTAATCTCTTCACCACCTTTGGTTGACTGGTTGAGAATGCCTAACGCATTAAGTTCGCCTTTGTACCTTTTTGTGCGAAAAGTTTAAATAAATACTTTATAGGTTAATTTTTACTCGATTTATTTTACCTCATCCCGGTTACTAAACAATCAACTGACGTCGGTCTGTTTTGTGGCAGTTATATTGAAGCAGAATATGGAAAACATTACTATCTCGTAAACACTATTGACTGGATGCAAACTATAAATACTTTAGCGGTTCAGTTCAGTATGCGTTTGTTTACATAAATGTACTTTGAATAACGAGTTTGATTACAGAACCTGCACGATTACCTTCAGCATGAAGAGTTTTCACAAAAGATAGTTTTGTAAGGCCAGTTAGAGCAACCCTGATAACAGGGAGGCTGGTAGCAGGCCGAGGATTTGAGTTATATTTAGGGTACGATCTAGGAACCCTTCCTAGGTGTACTGTAAGTGTAAAAACCACTTAAAAATTGCTTGGATTTCAACTTTTTTTTAGCCATGTACAGACGCCAGCAGGTCAAGCTACCCGAAACTGTCAAATTTTTCCAATTAACTTTGAACCTTAATACTTTAGCGATAAAGTTGAAAATCTATTAAATAAATTTGACAGATTGTAGTAGCTTGATGTGCTGGCGTCTGTACAAATTATGTTCAGTATAATTTCATGGGCAGACTGGGAAACATAAAAAGCCAATCGTCGTACAGAAACATGAGCCCCATCAAACCTAAATAAAAAAGTTAAGTAGAGCTACTCAGACTTTATCGATAGATATTTGATTGTTCATGAATATCGGTAGGCTTCCCAGACAGTTTCAGTACCGGAGAGAAATACTAAAACTTTTCTAATTTAGGTAACCAACTGCCATGAAATATTACAGGCTCGATGAGATTGTGTTTATAAAATTTTCGTGAATCATGACCGGCCAATGGGAGTTTCTGATTTGATTTACTGATGTTACGTCTGAGTTTCGGGAATAGAGATGTTCTTCGAATCAAATTAATTCAGTTCGGTTAGCGATAAGTATACCCGACTGTTTTATAAGTAGAAGGTGCTTCTAGGAATTATTTTGTCTTTCTTATGTCTATGGATATATCGGTGAACGTACATATGTATTGTATTATTGCTATAAATGCAAGTACACATTAAGTAATGTAGTAATTTAAGCTGTCAGGGTAATCCTACTAATATTATAAACGTGAAAGTTTGTATGGATGGATGGATGTTTGTTACTCTTTCACTCAAAAACTACTGAACGGATTTGGATGAAACTTGGCACACAGATGGTTTGTAACCAGGATTAACATATAGAATACTTTTTATTCCGATATTCCCACGGGATTGAAACTTATGCGGGTGAAACAGCGGGGCGCAACTAGTAATAAATTATTGGCGAAATGAATGACTAAATGACATTTTATACGATATTTTTACTGCCACGTCCATTTCAATGTATCGATAAAATCAATATAAGCTACCAATACCGATAACTACCTTTTTTTTGGGTGGGTAATCATCAAATGACTTCTGTCGCTCAGGGCGGAGCGGAGAGAGTCAAGAGTTTTACTGACTAAAACCCACCCGTGTTCCTTCAGTTGCCTGTGTCAGGGCCACGGTATATCTTTTGAACAACCCGTGGCCCTGGCAGGTATCGCCCCTAACGCACCCCGTCACTTTGTGCTGACGGCTCTTTGACCTACCTTACCTTATCTATATAAATAAAAATCAATTGCTGTTCGTTTGAGTGGCTAAAACTTGAGAACGGCTGGGCCGATTTAGCTGTTTTTGGTTTTGAAATGTTTGTCGTAGTCCAGGGATGATTTAAACGTTGAGAAAATATGGAAAATTTCCGAGGAAGATAGTAAAAACAACACTTTCATTTTCCCATATAAACTGTTCTACCTACTTTCCTGTCAAACATTTGACGATCGTCCCTTCGGTACGGTAGACTCGGGTCCACTCAAATTGAAGCACGTACATAATATCCAGATTACTCGGATTATACAGGATAAATTTTTATTCAGTGCGTAAATTTTCACTGGGTGTTCTATCCATGAATATGAACAACTTTCACTATGGGACCATCTCTGAAATCACAAAAAAAAAATCAGCTGTTTCTTATAAAAGTTCAATACCTACTCGGCCAATATGTATGAATCTGCTGATTTTTTTTTCGTGATTTCAGAGATGGTCCCATAGTGAATGTTGTTCATATTCATGGGTAGAACACCCTGTAAAAATTTACGCACTGAATAAAAAATTATCCTGTATAGGATTAGTAGGTTAGGAGTTGAGTAGGAGTAGTGTAGGAGTAGGGTAGGAGTAGGGTATGAGTAGGGTAGGAGTAGGATAGGAGTAGAGTAGGAGTAGGGTTGGAGTAGGGTAAGAGTAGGATAGGAGTAGGGTAGGAGTAGGATAGGAGTAGGGTAGGAGTAGTGTAGGAGTGGGGTAAGAGTAGGATAGGAGTAGTGTAGGAGTAGAGTAGAGTAGGGGTAGAGTAGGGAGTAGGACACCACGCAAACGAAGTAGCGCCGGGCAGCTAGAAATAATTTATATGGCAAAACAACGTTTGCCGGGTCAGCTAGTTATGTAATATATTCTTGTTGTAACAGAATGAAGACTTTTACTTTTAAGACGTGTCATCATCAATGTGGATGAGGAACTTTGGCTCCCTATTTACCTCCCTAGATACAAGTCTCATATTACTTAGTTCAGGAGCCAGCTGTTCAAACTGCTTTTGACCACCACTCGTACAATCATGTTCAGCGTAGGTATGACTAACGTGTTTCTCTTTGTATAATACGTTTATTATTTAAGGGTTTAGACTCAAATAAAGTAATAGAGTATGTAAATACTATGTAAGCTTCATTAGGTATTTTATGGTGGTGTAAATTGACGCTTATCTGAAATAATTATGAACCAGTCAATTGGTGTCAAAAGTATTCCAAGGCACTGACAAAATGAAGAAAGATGACATAATTGACATTGACACAACTTCTGGGGACCCAAATAAAGTGGATAGAACTGAAGACGCTTTAACTACTCATTGCAAATATTAAATGAAACAATTGACAGGACATCACCCTAGGACATCTATGCTGGGCAGGAAGATAGAATATATGCGTTGATAATTTCTAACGTATCGATATTATCGTGGACGTCCACGTACACATCCATATATGTATGGAAATACGTGCACGTTATGACATTATCGTGGAAGGAAATTTAAAAGCATCTTCATATATTCCCATACATTTTACTTCCCTGTGTTATCGTAGACGTGGAGGTTCCGATAATATCGTCACGTAAAACCGGATTTACAATACGAAAGTAGTTGCACAAAACTTAGTTATTCATTGATAGTTTTCACGTGTAATTAATTATCTATTTAGACGTGAAACCATCGTGATCGAATCAGAAATGAAGAGATCCGCAGGAGAACCAAGGTAACCGACATAGCCCGAAGAATTACCAAACTTAAGTGGCAGTGGACAGGACACAATGCTCGCAGAAAAGATGGCCGATGGGGCCGAAAGGTTCTCGAGTGGCGACCGCGTACCGGAAGACGTAGGTAACGTTGGAAGGCCTCCCATAAGGTGGACCGACGACCTTTTTAAAGCCGCAGGAACCCGTTGGATGCGAGAAGCACGGAACCGGTCGAATTGGAGGTACTTGGGGGAGGCCTATGTCCAGCAGTGGACGTCTTTCGGCTGAAATGATGATGATGATGACGTGAAACCATCAATGAATAACTAAGTTTGCGCAAATAGTTTCGTAATGTAAATCCAGCTTTAGATTATGCAGCGCACAATAGAAAAAGTAAATTCGTACCTGTAAGCCGTAGAGTCTCGCATCCCAATCGGCTAAACTAAGATGCGGCAAAGGTTTCTCAAACGTCACAACAGACTGCATTTTATACCTTACTTATTTATCATTCAGTAGGTAAAATATTGAAAATAATTTATAAAATTTGAAAAAAAGCATCAGTGCTATGGCGTGTACGTCAAAATTAAGCAGTGGCGGACTCACTGCACTGTTCGAATTTTAAAATAATTTCATTTTTATTTGCGGCCAGTATACAAGCAAATATATGTAGGTATACATACAAATAGGCACAATACAAATATGGCATTTATAACCTTTTTCCAATAAAATCTTGAAAATTCCCTGCATTTTTATTTGGGTACTTACATAGTTCAAGCTGTGTTATATTTGAACTATATCCAATTTTGCAAACAAAATAGTTTTATTTTTCTGTAACTTTCTGTGTACTTTTTGTAAATCAATCAAAATTAAAGCAAAAGTAATTTCTACAAATTAGGCTGAGAATCAGCACTTTTAGAACGTCTAAATTACATAAAACAGTACCTCAAAACGCCCACCCTTCACCAGTTCCTAGTTTTTTCGCTAGGAAGAAGTGGCACCACAAATTCCCTGCACAGCTGCCTGTTCAGTTAGAAAAACTTGCTTTTATACAATAGCAGGTATGCAAAGTAAGTAACATTACGAGACAGAACATTAAATTAAATTATTTGCCATATGTCAACTAGCCAAGCCAATATACCAATTTAAAAAAAACAAATATGGTAACGACGGTAACTGACATGGAGTAATCATTACTAAGTACCGTATATAAAAAAAAAATCTAAATATTTTATTTCACGTCAGAAGCTATGTGCATGGTTCCAATTGGTCAGTTCCTGTGAAGAAGAGCCGGCAAGAAACTTCACGGTTATAAAGCAAGTTTCCTTAAGTACTCGTAACCACAAGAGATTTTCTTAATAAACAATTATACTAAAAGTCACAGATCCCTTGTTAAAGCCACGTATACAGACTATACGCAATCACATTATCGAGTTAACAACATTGTAATTTCAAAGGTAAACCGTTTCGTAATAACAATTTGAACAACCCGAATCCCCTATTCACAAGGCCTAATGCCCAATGAAAATCCTTTAAGAACCTTACAAAGACTTGTTTGAGCAGTAAAGGGTGAGAAAGGAGTACAAGGTGTAATACTGATAACGTTATATTTTTTGTATCGTATCGTGACTTTGAAGCACTTTTTAAAAGTTTTGATAATATCTACTGGATCAAAAAACCTATTTTAGTATATTTTGGGATTGCCATCTTTCATCACAGACTCCGGACCCAGGTTGGCCGAAGCAAGGAAAAGCTGTTCAGGTGGAGATTTATAGACGACTCTGCCTTGGAGTGTAAATAATAATAATAATAATATCCCTGGACATTACACACAGCGCCATCTAGTCCCAAGCTAAGCAACCTAATGCTTGTGTTATGGTAACAAGATGGCTGATAAACTACTTATATACATTTTTTTTTGTAAATACATACATATTATAGATAGAAAAACACCCAGACTCGGAACAAATACATGTAGGTCATACAAATATTTGTTCCGTGCGGGAATCGAACCCGCGACACGCAGCGCAGCAGTCAATCGCTTAACCACTGCGCCAACCGTGCTGCCAAATGTGGTGCTGTTCCACAAACGATGTGACACTTAATAACGTGTCCTGCGTGTCCTGTCAGCTGCACGTTACAGGAACTGATGGACGCTGGTGATGGTACCAAAAAATTAGCCGAATTCTGGGTCGAGTCCATTTACATTGCTGTCGACACGCTAAGAAGAAGAAGTATTTTTTTGTACCTCCCATTGGAACGCCATACAGCTATTACACCAACGGAGAAAAAAAAAACTACATGTGCTGCTTTCCATTTCCATCCATCCTATGAGCGGTGGGCATCGAACGGGCGGCGATGGTTCACGCACGCTCACGGTGTCAAGACACTTCCCCAAAGCAAGTCCAGTGGTTAAGCGATTGACTGCTGCGCTGCGTGTCGCGGGTTCGATTCCCGCACGGAACAAATATTTGTATGACCTACATGTATTTGTTCCGAGTCTGGGTGTTTTTCTATCTATAATATGTATGTATTTACAAAAAAAAAATGTATATAAGTAGTTTATCAGCCATCTTGTTACCATAACACAAGCATTAGGTTGCTTAGCTTGGGACTAGATGGCGTTGTGTGAAATGTCCAGGGATATTATTATTATTATTATATTATTTACTAGCTTCTGCCCGCGGCTTCGCCCGCGTGGATGTCGGAAATTATCCCACGGGAACGTGCTAACAGGAAAGGGAAGAAAGGGAAGCACATACATTTTAATGTGCTTCCCCAGGATGCCATCCATCTCGCGGGCCCTTTGTGGCTAATTACAATAGAAAACCAATTGTGTCTCATTAGTGGTGATTAAGAGGGTACCTATATGATATCTTTACCTAAGTACCTACCTAATTAAAAAAAAATAACCTACCTAAATAAACCTATTTCTGATGATAACTAATCTAAACTCAATAAATAAGCAAAATCCCTAAAAACTAATATCTATACGAATGACTAATCCTACCTAACAGTATTATAAAATAACCTACGGTCACTACGTACACTAACAAATATACTACCTATACTATAAAATTAAAATCTATACCTACGACTTATAAAATTAAACCTAAATAACTCTAAAAACTAAAAGGAATAAAAAGGTCGCACAGATAATACTGCGGGTGACGTAACCTACGACAAACTTATTATTTGCGGTTGGTACAGTAATCGGTCTAGGGATCGAACCGCAAAATTAAGTTTGTTTTTTATTGTATATACTTTTCCGGGATAAAAAGTACCCAGTGTGGTGCCCAGGATATTAAAGAATAATTATACCAAGTTTCATCGTAATCGAACCGGTAGTTTTTGCGTGATGCCTGAACAAACAGACAGACAGACAGACAGACAGACAGACAGACAGACAGACAGACAGACAAAAATTTTTGTAATCACATTTTCGGGTTCGGTGTCGGTCTAGTAGCACCCCCTGCCATTTATTTTTTTGATATTTTCAATGTACAGAATTTTCACTTCTACAGATTTATTATAAGTATAGATTATTAAAGCTCCATAACTCCTTCCATATTGCGCATATTCTTTACGAATTTTGAGACTTAATTAACTTTTCAAAATAAATACATGAAAATTGATAAAATGGAAGACAAGGTTGGTAACAGCATTGTTCTAAGAGCATGCTAATTTGAAACAAAATATCGTGTGCGTCGTGTATTGTGTGTTATATGTAGGTACACCACCGCCTCAACCTCCAGGGCAAAAAGGCGTGATGTTATGTTATATTGTGTGTACAGGTGTACAGTCAACTGAAAAGCTTCTCCAATGAAATGACGGATAGTATGTAAGAACCGTAAGTCGTAGGTTCAAACCCGGACAGGCGCTTTACGTTGTGTAAATTATTTCATCATCACTGCTCTCAAAACGGCGAAGGAAAACATCGTGAGGAAACCGACAAGTCCTAGATTGTCACATGTGACATCTACCAACCCGCACAGGGCCCGCGTCGTGGATTACGGCCCACTCCCTCTCACAGAGATTTTATTTTATTTATTAGGGACAACAAACAGCAGTATATTCAATATTAAACATGATTGGAGTACTAAAATAATAGGATTAATAAATACACTACTCACGACATTATCCACAGATTACCATATAAAAAATACTTAGCATAGGCACTGATAATAATAACAGTAAGGGCAAACTTAAATGTACTCAATACAAAGTTAAAATTATTACTCGGTTTGTTATTAAATGTATCTCGGAGAGCATAAAATAAAGTGAAAAAATCAAATAATATCTACATCATAATACTAGGGACAAATTTAAAGGTTTGGAATCAAATAAAATCGGCATGTAAAAAACAAGAGAAAAAAAAAGGACAGACTTAAAGGTACATAAATACATGAGGTGTAGGATACATACATGAGATGAGGCTAGTGTCCTAGTTCCCATTGGAAACGTTATAGGCTGATTATGTATGTAAGGGCAAAACAAAGACGCGAGTTTTGTCTCTATCCATAATAAACCTGCAAGTTGCAAAAATGGAGCGCTTAAAAGTAACTTTAAAAACAAAAACAATTAAAAAATTACATGTGCGAAGCCAAAAGGCTCAGCATCTCAGTATAATGCTGTAATATTGTAATTTCATACCGCTCCAAAACCTTACGGGAAGATTTTCGGGACCTTCTTTGTCTCAAAAAAAAAAATATAGTCGGCTGCATGGAAGTGAGTGGAATATTATGTCTGCCTACAAATTCCAAGCAAACCCAATACTATTTTAGTCCAACAATAACAAAGCAAGGACAATCTCCACAAGTGGGGATTCGTGGAAGGCTCAGACCTTCGGTGTGTATGCGGTGTTTCTATACAGACAATGGCTCACCTCCCATCTTGCAACGTATGCGCTGTCATCTGCACACGTGAGGACCTAATGACGGTTTCAGCGAATGGTATCCGCGTTGCTGAATTTTGGGCCAAACAAAGGACTTCGACCGATGTGGCATATCTGACCTGCCGCCATTTTGATTTTTTTTATAGCTTCCGCGCACGATACCCTAAAGTGTCACGTTCCCTATACATATGTTCGGAAGTAAAGATCGCTATATGAGAACTATGAAAATCATTAAAAATGCAGTAATTTATTTTCATCGTGCGCGGAAACTTTGAAAAAAAAACCAAAATGACGGCGGGAGGATATGCCAGCGGCCATAGAAAAATATTCGAACCCCTTTAAATAAGGTTTTATTTTTTCGTGCTATTTTTGCCGTCGCCACGCTAAGAAGAAGTTGAACAATAGTACATACAGTAAATTCGACTTACTGTACAAGTAGACAGTCAAATAACTCATTAAAATATACGAACTTATTGTTTGTAAGCAAGACTTATGGCCGTATGACTTATGAACTCGTTATTTAGTTATGTGTGTCAATTCAGTTCGTTCAACGTTTGTTTAATTAATTTATACTGAAATGTGCGGTTTACAACGCACTGGGACGTTAAGCTGTCGCGGTTAGTTGGCTGTTGTAATTTAACGCAACGCTCCGGTAACACAACATGTTTAAAGCCAGGCTTTATATTCAGTGTTAAACGTTATAGCAGTTCAAACATTTGGATCGCTAGAATTTTAAATCATAATGTGATGTGTCAAAACTGAAGTGGAGAAAAGTCAAATAACTTTTGGAGGCCACTGTATATTATATACTCTTCAGTTTGTAGTGCCACTTCTTCCCAGCGATAGCACTAGGAAGTGGTGAAGGGCGGGCGTTTTGGGGGACTGTCTTTTGTAATTTTGACGTTCGAAAAGTGCTGATTCTCAGCCTAATTTGAATAAATGACTTTGATTTTGATTTTTGATCTTGATCTGATTCAGATGAACGATTGACATCTTGCCTTTGAATCAGAAAGCATTTTTTTGCTACGTTACGAACCGACAAACAAGATATACCTACTAGGTACTTAGTTAAGCATTTGGATGGGTGTATCTCGTTGGTCGGTAAGTATATAGAGCACCGTTTCTTATACCCATGTGACGAAGACATAAATGGACAATCGCCTTCAAACCTTAATGAAGTTATCAGTATCCTTTTTTAGCAGTGCGATTTATAAGCTGATTCAATTCAATAAAACTTTTTTGCCATCCATATGGTTCACACACAGGTGGTAAGTACGAATAAATAGAAATAATTATGGACCCTGTCGGGCACAGCAAAATTTTAAATAAGTAGGAGAGACGAAGAGCAGGATAAGCATAATTAGCCTATAGTGTTCCCATTGCTGCACACTGGCCTCCTCTTTCTATGAGAGGGATTGCACCACGTGGGCACGTTGATGGTTGGAGGATGTCACATGTCATTGAATTTTTGGATCTAGGAAATGCCGCTTCGCTCCCAATGTTTTGAAAAAGGAAAATTGCTTTTCGATATTCCTTGAATAAGTAAATTCAACTGCAGGTCGTCAAGTTTCAAACGTTTTGTTACTGAGCAGTTTCACTACCCAGTGCGTCGCCTGCGTTTGTAGAGCTAGCTTCCACAATACAGGCAGAGATCACGTCCTATTTGAGTAATAATGGCCTGAATCTACTTTCTCTATGACTTTAGTTAATTAAGTGGTAGTTAGAATCACGGTATTTGTTCTTGCGGATAATTTTACTGTTGTTCTAGTCAGATGTTGAACAAATTGCAGAATATTCCTAATTTACGTTAAATTTATGTTGGGGTTTGTTTTGTTCGTGTTTGCTGTTCATTAGTGTGTCAATATGCAATTTATTTTGATCTGTAGAGATCCTTGTAATCCAAATGTACAAACTTTCACATTTATTTCATTTATATTATTGTATTTCATTTCATTCATTTATTTTATGTATTCTCTCTTCACAATATTGGTTTCCTTAAAAATTAACAATGATTTTGACTAATGTTATGTTCCACCATTGAAAGAAACTGGTGCCTGAAGTAGGTTTTTGAAGAAGACTGTGTTACAGGTCACCAGAACAGCAAAACAATACAGTAAAAGGTGAGAATATTTGAAAAGGTTATAATTTTTTTATAATATGTGTTAGTTTGTTACTTAATCACGTAAAAATGGCTGAACGGATTTGGATGAAATTATACAAACGGATAGTTTATAACCTGGATTAACACATAGAATACTTTTTAATCCGGTAAATGACATGGCTTTGATATCTTCCGACATCTACGCGAGCAAAAGCTAGTGTAAACACAGCTTGGTAGATAAACAAATTATTCAGATGAGCAATATGAGAAGCATACTTTCAATAAATGTTTTTTTTTTTGGAACATTGAAAATATCGTATGGAACCGACAGTAACGTAATTTCAGCGACAGCTATTATCAGCCAACGGTCAGTTGAGAGATAAGTATCTACCTTGACTTTCCCGTGCCTCGGAAAGCACGTAAAGCCGTTGGTTCTGCGCCTGATCTCTCCCCAGTAGTATCGGATTGCCGTCCCATAGGACTATGAGAGTAAAGGAGCAGAAGTGCACCTGTGTTTGCGCACACACTTGTGCACTATAATATCTCCCGCGTATCTGGCTGATCTCCGTTGAGATTGGCCACCGTGACCGATATGGTATTATTATTATCCTGATTTTTTGGCAGAGCATTAAAAAAAGTCGACTTATAAAAAGAAAAATTCATAGAAAAATGTCCGTACTTCTTAAAAATCTCCAAAATTTCAAAATTTGGTAATTCTGCCTAACACTTTACTTGGTTAAGTGGATACTTATCTCGGTACAGCGAATCTACTAACACGCTCTGGCATTTGTTGTGTTTTGGTTCCGTCTCAAACACTTTATTGTTGAACTTCTGTTTTCCCTACCCTGTAGGTTTAGCTCCGCTCTTCACAGATTTGTTAGGTAATATTTAAACTTTGAAACTTTATACTCATGAAACAAGACCCGCTGTAAAGTTCTCTTATAACGCTGAAGGCTTCACACCTACCTTTAATACTGTACTTTTCACACCTATTACGATGAATGAGACTTTATGAAGGTAATGCGTTAATAGTAGTTATGAAGGTATATTGCATACCATTCTGTGAACGTCAGATACTGCTTTATGTTTTAAAAGTAATTTGGCTGCATTCATAAAACTAATTGCTGCTGTAAATAATTTTGGGAGATATATTTTAGTTTAAAACGTGTTGACAAAGTTGAAAAGTATAAAATTGAGGTATTCCACTCACAGCACCGATTTGAAAGGGACTTGACTGAACGGCACCGGAGCTATTCCACTTACGGCACCGAAACAAAATTTTGACAATGGCATGAATTCTGAATTAGTGAATTTTTTGTAGTTATGTATGGTTTACAAACTAGAACTTTATTTGTTAGGATAGCATTTACCTATGCAGTAGTAATTCAGTAAACTCAGAAAGACATTTTTGTTTGTTTATTGATTCCTCTTTGCAATGTTAGTCTCCCATTTCCCTTTTGTGTAACCATTTCCTTGCAGAATAGGCCCATTATCTGATATAACAAATCCCCCTCCTTACACAAGAAATTTTCCCGCTTATGTTAGACGCTGGACATTGACAAACCGACAAAATTCGTTGAAAACTCGCTAAAAAACACATAAAAAAGTTATCAAATAAAACAAAAACAAAACAACTTTCATGTTACGCTAAAAGTAACAACGAAACAAAAAATTGCTCAATTCGCTTTATCGGAACTTAACTTTAGTTAAAATCCTGAAGTCCCTTGCTGATTGCATATTGCATAAACAAACGTATAAGCCTTTAAAAGTTTCCCAAACATTATTTTTAAGTTAGTTAAAATATAAAGACGAAACCTACCTACTTTAATTTCAACGTATTTTGCGTTAAAATACGTTGAAATTAATTAATACGGCTCTATATGGGCTGAAATTACACAAAGATCATTTAATTCTATCTATACAGCTATACAAATAAATAAAATTTATGTGTCTGTTTGTATCATCTAAATAACAGCATTTAACAATTTTTTTTTTTAAATTTTGTCTGTCTCTTTGTTGTTCCGGTTAATCTCCGAAACGGCTGGACCGATTTTGACGGGACTTTCACTGGCAGATACTTAACTGATGTTATAAGGAGTAAGTAATAAACGCCAACTTTATGTAAAAAAAAACGTAAAGAGACACATTATTGTTTTCCAACATCTACACGTATGAAGTCGCGGGCACAGCTAGTATCTAAATAAATACGCAGTCTAAAATTACTAATTACGAAACCTAGACAATAGCTACCCTTTAAAGGACCTAACCTACAATTTCAAGAGAAAGGGGTATAACGAACTTCAAAATAATCCATTCTAATTATAAACAACTGTATTGAACCAATGAAAACTCATTCGATACAAATTGACCAATCGGGGTTCAACAAAACCGATTTCAAAAAGCTATTTGCACGTTCCAAGTTAATCAATGGCTGCTTTTGAACTTTTGCAATGAAGCCATAAAAAGGGAGAGGAAATTAGTTTACAAAAAAAAAAAATTGGACTTTCTATACTAACTTTATAATATGATAAAGAAGTTATTCGGGACGCTGAGCTGCTAATCAAGGTGGATTATGTTAGAATGTTTTCTGAACTCAATGTTACGCTTGTTTCCTAAGAGAAGCAATTTTCGTTTAGGCGTTTTTAAACGAAATGCGAATCCTATTGTACGTAACCTGTACAGTCACGAGCACCAATATGTCAACACTTGGCAACTTTCAATTGTGATTTTTTCGTGAAATAACGAATGCAACGTTGAAATACGACACATTACATAAACCTATGGGTTTGTAAATGCTATGTTCGTAACAACATAAAATTTCATTAAAAAATAAAGGAGTAAATCGCTTTTGAATAAAGCAGAGTGTATACATACTTTTGTTCGTGACTGTACCTACCTTTTTCTAGAACAATTCCTTGTTTCTTGTGACTACAATATACGAGTATATACTATCCTACGCCTACTAATATTTTAAACGTAAAAGTTAGTATGTATGGACAGATGTATGTTTGTTATTCATTCACGCAAAAACTACTGAACGGATTTGAATGAAATTGGGCACACAGATGGTTTATAACCAGGATTAACATATAGGATACTTTTATCCCGATATTTCCACGGGATCGAAACTTATGCGGGTGAAACCGCGGGGCGCAGCTAGTAGATTATAATGCTTTACTTTAGTACTCCACATAAAAGCACTAACTTCTCTTTTAGCCATTTATTTATTAAGGTACACCAACAGCTTCTGCGTATAATATAAATTAAATACTATAGGTAATAATAGCCTCGGACTTACACAGTCGCCAATTATGGGTTAATCAGCCATCATAGAAATAGGTGATTATGACACATAATAATAATATTTATGTGCATGCTGCGTACTAGACGGTTGGTGCCTCCTCATTATTTAAAATGGTGTAAAGGGCCTCTGCGAGTTGGCTTCGGCCTTACGCCTTTCAAAGACCATTCAAAGACTTTGACCTTGTCAAAAAAGAGAAATAAAATTTTAGGCTCTAGAATTTATTTTTAAATTATCATTATAGCAAAATACTTCTTAAACTTGAGATTTGTCTTGTAATTTTAGTGTCACATTTGTAATAAACAAATGCGACAATAACATTACAAGACAAACAATATTGCAATGTTGCCCACTTACAACGTTAGCCATATTATCAAACTATGTAGCTGCACGCGGCGGGTACGCTCGCATAAGTTTCAATCCTGTGGAAACATCAGGATAAAAAGTATTTTATGTCCTAACCCAGGTTATGGTCTTCCTATGTGACAATTTGCGTTTATGTGTTTCATCCAAACCTCTGGGCTGACTATTAGTTATTACCTGAGAAAATGTGGAAATGTTTATTCAAATATTTTCAATAATTTGACAAAAACACATTAACAACTCACCAGTACGCACCCTCACAGTTATTAGTTACCAAATAAATGCTTTCCAATTTATCTGAAAAACAAACGTTAACTGCATTCGTGTTATCTTTTCGTCTTATCTACAAAAAACAAAGATAAACTCTCGGCAATAGATCGGACGCCACTAACAGTTAACCGTGTTTACAAGTGATACGGTCACAAGTGTTATCACCCCGACTTTGGGGTATGAATTGGGAAGAGGAGCTGTAGAGCGCTTGATATAATCCAATGATTCCAAAATTATATGAGCATTCCGATTGGAATAACTTTCGTAGTAGTCAGTAGAAGTACTGGCGGGAATCAACACCGCGCTGCTAATGCCTATAATCTTTAAAATTAATTTATTTGCTTAGACAACAACGATCCATATTATGTTAGTTAGTTACCTAGGTACAAAAAACTTAAAAGCTATGTTAGTATGTTACAGTTATAACTAAGCTCACATTCACCACCATTTGCCAGCTCACAGAAAAACCATATTTATACAGGGTTACTGGTAATTCGACGTATATCCGTCAGGGGCTGATAAGGGGACCAAAATGCAACAAATTGAACCCCCATATGTATGGCCGAAATTCAATAGTTTTCGAGATATTTGAATTTTGGGTTTTTCGATATTTACCCAAAATTTGACATTTGTGTGTCCAAACATTGCACGAGGGAGATCCTGCCAGGCGACTCGAATTTTCTCGGTTTATGTTAAACGCTGCTGACGCTGACCAGGAACATTTCCTAAGAAATATTTTGTGGACTGACGAGTCAAAGTTTAACCGGGATGGTATAACGAATTACCATAACTTACATTTTTGGGCACCTAAAGCAGGCAGGAATCCAAAAAAACTAAAAGAAACTGCGTCGCAAATGAGATTTTCCCTGAACGTATGAATGGGTGTCGTTGATAATTATTTGGTGGGCCCTCATTTCTTGCCCCAAATTTTGAACGGCCAAAATTACGAGGAGTTTTTGAGAAACAACCTAGACGATTTGTTGGCGGATGTTCCCGAAGAAATAAAAAACAACCTCATGTTTCAACATGATGGTTGCCCAGCACATTACCGGATTACTGTCCGACAGTGGCTAGACGAGAGATATCCAAACCGATGGATTGGGAGGGGAGGGCCAATTCCGTGGCCAGCACGAAGCCCTGATATCACACCACTTGATTTTTACGTCTGGGGTCATATGAAGGAATTAGTTTATGTGACCCCAATAAATTCAGTCGAAGAACTTCGACAGCGAATAATAAATGCGGCGCAACAGATGAGAACAACGTTCACATCAAGAGTGACGAAAACCGAAGTTAGGAAGAGAATTCGAACCTGCATTCGTAATCGAGGGGCTCATTTTCAACAAGATGTGTAAAATTTTTAATAAAATTTGACGTACATTTTTTAATGCATTTTATTTCATACAAATACAAATGATCCTTTCTCTCCCCGCGCCGATTCAAACACATGCCATGCCACGAATTATGTATTTTAAAATTGACTTTTATACCTTTTTGGAAAGCTTACAGAATAGGCAAGTTGTTTTAGTTACTTGTACGATTAATGTCACAGAAATTTTTTTTTTTTGACGAGACAACATTTTTGAAGCGTAAAATGAAAATATTGGTAAGATATTATTCTCATATCGCTCATTATTTTAATTATTTTGTTTAATTAAGTAGTTTTAATTATGTCCATAGCTTAATTGAAGTGCCAGCTACAACATCATTTTTAATGGTACCCATTCAAATATGTAGTTTTTTTTTTATTTGGAATTAAATGTCAAATTTTGGGTAAATATCGAAAAACCCTTAAAATTCAAATATCTCAAAAACTATTGAATTTCGGCCATACATATGGGGGGTTCAATTTGTTGCATTTTGGCCCCCTTATCAGCCCCTGACGGATATACGTCGAATTACCAGTAACCCTGTATACATTTACCGGATGAAATGAATAGCTCTCACACGAATTTGTCCACTAAAATCTTCAGAATGCTATTAGAACTTGACCGCGATCTCTCCAATAGTGACGCCGTTTTTCTACTCTCCATAGCGTGGAACACGCGCCTGAGTGAACATGCCAGAGGCACTACAAAAGCCCGACAGCCCCAAAAGCATTCTGTAGCTGGTCTTGTTATTGTTATTCTAGTATACTGTGAGAAGAATAGATCCAGAGTAGTTTTTGCCGGAAACTACACAAGACCTCGTAACATTCACACTCTTAAACAGGCCGAATTGCGGTTATGGCGACCAATCTTAGCGGAGGATAGCCTTCGGTTCGGGAGATGTTATAATGCACAAGTATGTGCGCAGATACAGGTGCACTCTCTCTGCCCTCACTCACATTGGCCAATGTGACGGCGATCCGACATGACCGGAGTGAAATCAGGCGCAGAGCCAAAGGCTTAACGTGCTGTTCGAGGCACGGGGGTAACACACCACCAACTTCCAAACTCCGGGCTGCGACTAAGAAATTGCCTATGGAAAACCCAATACCTACTTATTATTATTGTAACCAAATATTACTTTGCCCGACCCGGGAATCAGACCTAGGAAGCTCAGAAGTCGCACTTGCGACCACAAGACCCACTGGGTAGTAAAAACCGGGAACTATACGACCACTCTACACCTCGTAACATTCATACTCCAACACCCGGCCGACTTTCCCCTTTGAGGAAACTGCGGCCGGCTACTCATAGCTGAAACGCCTCCGGCATCGTGCGTAACTATAAATTTCCTTGCTAGTTCCTCGCTGACGCGTTCTGGCATCATGCCAACAGTTATATTACATGTAGACGAAGCTTTACTATTAATATTGATCGGGCCTTGGGCTTTGTTTCGGGCTGGATCAGCCTTTGTAGCTTTTGCCTTTAGTCTATTTGGTTTGCGTGTCTGAGGGGATAAAGATTTGGTAAAGGGGAAAATTGCTCTATTTTATGTCACACATTACAGTATTACACAAAATCTGAGAGTGAGTAAATGTATAACCAAAGACATTTTCAACATAATATTATAAAAAACAACTTAGAACAGTAATGATAGATAAAACTTAACAGGCATGCAAAAAAAGGAAAACATGCGGATGGCGGAGGACAGGTGTTGTAAGGGCTTTGCCTTGGAGCGGCCTATGTCCAGCAGTGGACTGCGATGGGCTGAGTTGATGAACATCCAAAATAGTGTTACGGGCTTCGGGTTCGTGACTATAAAAACTGCCGATAAAAATTACCAAAAGTTACACTTTAATTAAACAACACTAATAACAACTCAAACACACTAATTATAAAACACAATCGCTCTTAAGTCGCACTTGAAGATCGCTTTCGATGTATTCGCTTGTGTCGCAGAACCAAGTCTGACTGGTCGCTTTTTTTTTATGAATAGCATCTCGAAGTTGACCTTGAGAGGTCGTGACTACTTAACCGGACTATCCTGTGGTTGCCTTAAGAATTCTTAAAGCCTCTAGCCAGGGCTACATCTAGATTAAAACTAAGCGACTGAGCGCTAAGGGTCCCCCTGTGGGGTACGAACCTCGGCTTAGGGCGTCGCTGGGAGAGGGCAGCAAAGGGACAGGCTGGATCGAATTGGCTGACTGGTCGCGGCTAGTCCCGGCCTTATATAGTGCCGCAGATAGTTCCAGAACCTTCTATTGTAGAAACATCTAGAATGTTCGAGTACATACCGGCCCCGACTGACCAGATGTCGATAGTTCTAGTATAGAAATTTCTAGAAGGATCTATTTAGTTCTACTACTTCATACTAGATGGGGCTAGTAGTAAACTAGTTCTACTACGTGATACTAGATGGCGCTAGTGGTAACTAATGTCACCATGTACCAGGCATTAATTGTGGCGCGCAACAATAGTAATCCAGGAAGAAGGAGTATATATTTTTTTCTTTTTATTGCTACTGTCTCTTTCTGGTCGAAGCTTATGTCCAATATGGAAATGAATCATCAATACGACGAAGAAGTCAACACCCTGCTTTGATTGTGAGGTTCACTATATACTTGCTGAGTGGTTATTTCTTCTATATTGTACGTATTTATAAACAAAACTTAAAACTGAGATAATTATTTATTATTTTCATTTGTGCAATGCAATGGAAAGTTAGGCTTCACAAATGTGAAGGGCAGGGAGGAAGGCTGACACCTGATATACAGGACATGTCCTAGTTTGGGTGTAAGGAGTTTCAAACAACGTCATATACTTAGCCTGATATAAGTTATTTTAGACTAAAATAACTTATATCCTTATATTAATAGAACACCAATGCACCAAATTATTGTTAACCCTTTCTTCTCTCCTTATTGTATTAGGCTTATGAAAATAAATTATATTATTATGAGTAGCTGATCTGATCCTAAGCGAAATGAGCTGATACAGCATATGTAATGTCGATATGAGAGATCTAAAATGTTATTTATTTTATTATTTTAAATGTACAACATAGAAATGTTACCAAATGTTACCTGTTATTAATATTTTAACTTTGTTAGCTTAGTATTTTATTCAATGGTGCATGCTGTGGTCTGCTCGTACGTGAAGAGGTACGTACTTAATACTTGATGTTACCCTTATTTTATGTGTTTTGTTTGTGTACATATTTTGAGGGGCTTGTTTGTGGCTAACTAATAACAGCCGCACGAGTCGATCGATCAGGTGACCATCTTTATATACCAAGACCGTGCCTCGGAAAGCACGTTAAGCCGTTGGTCCCAGATGTCTTTCGCGGATTTTTGACAGTCGTTACGGGTCGTCAGAAGCCCAAAAATCTAACAAACAGTCTTACCAATGGGTATCGTATTACCCAGTAACTAAGTTGTGGAAGTCAGATAGGCAGTCGGTCCTTGTAAAATACTAGTATTCAGATGGAAGCCGACCCCAACATAGTTGGGAAAAGGTTAGGCAGATGATGTTTGTGTACATCTTTTGTTGGAAATCTTAAATCAATAAATAAATAACTTCGTTACTATCTAGAGAATCTAGAGTCAGTCTAGATTATGTAACTTTAGGCCGCGTCCTATACAGCCGGTTATTGGTAAAACACTAACAGCCCCTGATTATATTACTACCATCATAAAAAACCACGTTTGTTCTATGGCTTTCAACAATTCATCCGATTTTCATACAAAAATAAAAATATTTCAATCCAACGCTCTTAATGTTATAAACTCTACGCGTCGCAAAAGTAAGCACTAGTTAGGTAAACAAACTGCCATGTCTAGTACAAAATGCAGCAGAGGGGAGCGGGGTTAGATAGAATAACAAAATCTTGAAGTTTTGTTTTTGGTAGATGTAAGATGTTTTGTAAAAAGTCATGGAACAAAAGTTGTTTTTAATGAAGTTAGTGATACAGTCCTGGAAGGTTCTTAGTGTTTTACCAATAACCCTGTTTAAAAGCGATCGTCGATCGGTTGTAATTTGATATAACATTATTCCATTATTAATTCCAAAACGTTACAAAAGACTGTTTCAAAAGTACTTAAATTAGATTTGTTCAGCGGTGGTGACAGCTTGTAACAAAATCATGACAGTTCCGTAACCGCACCCGGCCGTTTCAAATTCTAAACACGTTCAGTGCTCAAGTGTTCGAAGTCAAAGGGCCTCTTATTAAAGGCATGGCTGTGAAGGAAGCATAACTTTGGCTGGTTTTTGCTGAAACTATTGGCTCTATGAATGTAGTTTAAGTTGTGGAATCAGGCGTTACTTTGCGGAAATCCATGACTGTAAAATACTATGTTTGTAATAAATGAATCTGCCTAGTCTTTTCCCGACTTCGTTGGGGTCGGCATCCAGTGTGGATGATCCAGCTGAATATCAGTAGGTATTCTACATGGAGCGACTGCCTATCTGACCTCCACTACCCAGTTTCTGGGTAACACGATACTCCTCGGTAAGACTGGTTGTCAGACTTTTAGGCTTCTGACTACCCGTAACGACTGTCAAAAAGTCGGTAACTAGGCCCATGCTTGGATGCAGAATGCATCAACTGCCCTCTTACCCACAAAAATGTGCACAGGCAGAAGATGCAGTTATTATCATGCAAAATGCAACCCAAACCTAAAAACACACAACCCTATACTAGGATTAATAATAATATTTTTTAATAACACGTTTATAAAAAGTGTACATTTAGCCAACAATAGTAAGATTTCCCATACAATTATATACAGGGTTATTTTTCAAAGACCAGCCAAATTTAAGGATTTGGTACAGACCATCAAACTGAATCACTTTCTCCATGGGACCAACATCGTAATCGCGAATAAAAATTCAACCGTCTCATACATTTAGGTCGAGTAGGAATTGAAGTTTTCTATGGGACAGTTGATAAAATTTTCGCGATTACGCTATTTGTCCCATGGAGAAAGTTGTTCAGTTTGATGATCTGTACCATATCCTTAAATTTGGCTGGTCTTTGAAAAATAACCCTGTATAGTGCCTAAAAATAAAATATTTATTTTTATTACAGGTGCAAGTAATGATGGTTCGGAATTAGAATGTTAAGTAGCGGCCGGCCCGATCTAGGTTTATTCAAACCAGGTTTGGCCCGGAGCTAGTTATCGCCCAATTAGAAGTGAATATTTTTATCATAAACATTTTAGGTACTTAGGTTCTCTGTTTCATAGGACGTGTAATAGGAGCGTCTTAGTATAATATTGAAGCTATTTAATTTAAATGCCTTTACTATTTACCAATTTATTATTATTTTCATTTATTTTTCGATACTTTAAGAACGACTCGCGTTCTTCGGGAAGTAAGCTTTCCTACCAATGTTAATGACTGGCTAATTTTAAGACGCATCTACCTATCTGACGTCTGCAATTCAGCTTTCAAAAATGTAAACAAAATTATTTTTTTCGAAAATAACCTTAAAACCTGTGTTTCATAGTTCATTTTGCTACAACTTCATCATTTTTAAGGCTTTTTTATTGGTAAGTACCTACTAGTCATTCTGAAATCAACTTAATTTACAACAGCTCAAAGTTGATATTTGTTTAAGTGTAAGTCGAAAACAAGGATTTGAACATGGAAAAAAGTGTTAGTCACTACAATAAACCTTTATCACCTAGAATTTATAATATTATGTTGCAAATTACCTTAATGTCGACTTGTTTTGCACCAGTGTATCGACCTTAAGACGGCTTTTGGCACAGTATTTTTTCTTGGATAGTTAACTTGTCTACTTTTAGCTAATTATATTACTTTTATAAACTTTCTTTTTATCGACTTTTTTCCTTAACTATGAGTGAAGGCTTGTTATTAGCAATTTTTTGTATATATTACATTCTTTATGTCATTGGTTTGTTAGTCTGTAAGCCTTCTTTAAAATATAATAAATAAATAAATAAATTTATGGACGAATAGATAGCTCGATCAGTCATACATGCATTCAAGTTTCCACGATAAAACTTTAAACTTCACACTGCAGTGAAGACCGTACCCAAGGCATGTATTATCATAAAATCAATATTCGATATCTACATTTGAATACAAAAGTCTACATACATAAAAGTTTATCATATGCTTCTATTTCACCTTTCATTTCTCTTCAAAGAAGAATAAACATATAGCGAAAATGGCATTTCATTATTACACCCAACGAGTTTCATTTTGTATGTGTAATGTGAACGTACTTTTTTCTATACCCTTTCAATGTTCGTCTCTAAGCTATGTGATGTATGTGGTTTCAATATAATGGAAACTTAGAAAATTGAATATGTTTTTTTCTTTCGCTTCGATAAATAGCTATTTTTGTAACGGTGTATTTTAAAAATAAAGCCAAAATTAAAAGGCCACCCACCTTATTTGATGCCAGTTATAATTACCTGAGTATCTGGTTACTCTTCATAACTTGTAGGCATTTTAACGTAAAATAATCTTATTGGCTTTTCTTAAAAATCGTGCGTTACGCTGGGAACATTTTTGGGAAAGTTGCGTTATGGAGAAGGGATGATCCTTTGTCTTATATATCTCTATCTTTCTCTCACATTAGAACAATGATGGCTCATCATCATAATCATCATTTTAGCCGAAAGACTTCCATTGCTGGACATAAATAGATAGATAGATAAACCATTTATTTGGCGCACACAAAAAAGACAGCACAACACACAAAAGTACATTATTAGGCATTATTACATAGGCCTCCCCCAAGCACCTCCACTTCGTCCGGTTCTGTGCGTCTTGCATCCGGTCGTCTACGGTCGTCAGTCAACCTTGAGGGAGCCCTTCCAACGCTATGTCTTCCAATACGCGGTCGCCACTCCAGAACCGCTGAGAAACTCAAAGCATAGCCCTCTCGATTGCCCTTTTGTGACTTTTAGCCTTCTAATAAGGCCCATTGTGAGCGACACGTTTCAGTGTCATAGGTCATCACGGGCAACGCACCAGTTATGTGAGCTGAGGGCTCTATGAACACTATAATAGGGGTAATAAGCCCCTTCAATGTTCTATAACCTCATAAGTTTATATCAATGCCGAAAAAGGCTTTACTACCTACAACAAAGTCTGCTTATAAGTTTCAAGACAAATCCGTCTTACGTAGGGTTACCATCAGTCCGGTTTTGTCCGGACATGTCCAGCTTTTTGGCCTCCCATCCGGACTTTGCGCGGCCTTGTCATTTGTCCAGACTTTTAGACATAAGGGGAGTTTTTAAGAAAATAAGAAAAAGAAACATGATAACTGAAATAACAAAGATCATAAATGTCCGGACTTTTTTGCAAACGATCGGCTTTTTATCACGAATTTTTATTAGTCATCTGCAAACAAATAATAAAAATATTATAAAATATTTATTTTGCTTCGTGCCTACATGAGATGACACATAAAGAACAAAAACCAAATAAGATGTAAAATGTTTAAAAATAAAAAATAATGTGGGCAAGAGCACATTGCTCGCAGAACAGATGGCCGATGGGGCCGAAAGGTTCTGGAGTGGCGACCGCGTACCGGAAGATGTAGCGTTGGAAGGCCTCCCCCACAAGGTGGACCGCTGACTTTGTGAAAGCCGCAGCAATCCGCTGGATGCGGGAAAAAATCGGTCGTAGTTGCGATGATTGGGGAGGCCTATGTCCAGAATGGGACGTCTTTGGGATGTAATGACGACGCTGATGATGAAAGAAGAATAAAAAAAAACGATAAAAAGAGGTTTGGCACTTCTTGTTGACTAACATGAAGTAATGTTTATACCATCTTTTTGTAATGTAAGTATTTTATTTCTTAGTTTGATTGTTGTTCTTATTTATATCTAATCGTATGCTGCACTGGTTGACGTCATCACGTCAACGCCGGCTGTCGCTGAAAATCAGCCCTTGGGCTCTGTCTCGTATAGGGTCTTAGCATTATTCTGAGCGTTGCTTGGCCGTTTTGCGTAGATGTGACGCATGTTTTCCCTCATCTTGTTATTTTTTTTGTGTTTCTGTTCTTTTTATGCGTCATGTTTGCCGCAAATAAATGTATTTTCTTTCTTTCTTTTTCTCTCAAATTTGGAAATGGTAATCCTAGTCTTACTTGAGCTATTGCCAATCCATACTGATAAGGTCTACTTTCGTCCACAAACTCCTAATCCTTTACTTGCTAGTTTTTATTCACTTTGTATTGTAAGGTAAAGAGGACTTAGCACTTTGGGATCTAGTTGGAAACCCAGGACGGACTTCCCAAAGTAATTAACTAGTGTGTGTAACACAACATAGTAGTTTTATGAGAGAGAAAAACAGTAAGACATACTTACTTAGCACTATTTTAAGTTACATCTATGTTTAGTAATAGCTGTCATTCGTAGATCTTTGACAGTCGTTACGGGTGCAGGTGGTCAGAAGCCCGAAAGTCTGACAATCAGTCTTACCAAGGAGTATTGTATTACCCAGTAACTGGGTTGTGGAGGTCAGGTAGTCGCACCATGTAGAATACTGTTATTCAGCTGAATCCGGTTAGACTGGAAGCCGACCCCAACATAGTTAAACCCGCATAAAAATCCATTGCGTAGTTTTGAAGAACAAAGCGACTTTAATTTATAATTCGTGTAACCGAACTTGACTACAAACGAAATAATTGGTTCGCAATGTCTAAGGATCAATAACTTTCAATTCAGTTAACTGTAAACGTCTATATTTAAACGTCTACAAGAAGTCATCAATGAAAAGCGCAATCATTTGTAAAGCTTTTCACATCAATTTAATCGTTTACAAAAAGGTAATTACTTTGATTTATCTTTCAAGTCAGTATTTAAGTGCTATCAAATTAAATTCGAATCTCTTCGATTGGTAACTAAATGCCAAAGAGAGATAAACGATCAAAGATGCAGTGAAGTTCACAGAATTTTATTTGACGAATTGCCATCAGTGATAAGGATCATAAAGATTTTATCTAAATCTGAAATAAATGTTCAAGAGAAAATATTCTCAGCAGTATTATAAAATAAGATGAAAACGTTTATTTAAAAACGGTATATTTTATATTCAATTTATGACTTGACGTTTCATACATACTAAATTTTAGATGTCGTTGATTCTAAATCGACAGATTTACATGCATGAGATTATGTTATTGGATTTTTTAAAGTAAGTATTAACTCAAGTAGCGGTTGTTGGAGAAAAAACAGCCATGCTGAAGTGAGAGTGGGCCGGACACGTCGCGCGAATGCCCGGGGCCATGGGCAAAGATCGTCACTCACTGGACGCCTGAAGGAGGACATCGCCGTCGAGGTAGACCACGGTGAAGGTGGTGATGGTGGTGGTGAGGTTTGCAGAGTCAACATGGCCAGAGATCGCTCAAGACAGGGAGGTTTGGAAGGAAAGCGGGAAGGCTTTTCCTAGCAGTGGGATACAATATAGGCTAGAAAAAAAAACAACTCAGTATTTTAAACTACAGATAAGTAGTTGCAATCTTTGTTTTAGGAAGTACAATATCTTGACACTTCCTTGTATTTATTATTATTTTATTTTGGAACAAAGTTCCTTTTCGCGCGTTGCGAAAGGGGACTAGACGGAAAAAATTAAGACCAAAAGTTGGAACGACACTTTTTTTTTTTTTTAAATAAGATTTTATTACAATTCCTTCACTAATCGAAATGATCGTCGGTCGTCAGTCGTCGGTCGGTCGTCGTTGGTCGTCGGTCGTCGGTCGTCGTCGGTCGTCGTCGGTCGATCGTTCCATCCGGGTGTCCCTTAACACCTCTCAAGTTTTTTTTAAATTTATTTATGGTTTGTTCGTTTTTATTTATTTATTAATTTGTATTGTTTTTTTTTTTTGTTTTCCTTGTATTTATATTTTCGAAGTAGCTATGTTTATAAAGCAAAATCCAAGTCGTTTTAAACGTCTAGCTGATGTATTTCCAAGATATAGGTGTGCCAATAGTAAATTCATCGTTTCGTAGTTAGTAATTTATCTATTTTAGTATATTATTTTGCACCAATGACAACCCATTTTTTATATCCACGCAATCACTGTCCATTCCAAGGTTGCCTGGAACAGATCGCAGAAAGCGATAAGGCCGCCCATTATATGTTTTGTAGTAATAATAGACAAAAATCTAAATACATATAGACAAAAATCTAAACTTAGTTACTTACGTCCCACATCGATCTGAAGGCCAATTCTCGTAATTTAAAACGTTCAAAGTCTATGCAGTCTCATCTCAGCGACAAACAAATGTCAAACACTTGTCAAATTGTAGGGAAATTAGAGGCATTTTTGACAGATTGAGACTGAGATCAGAGGGGCAATTCTCGTAATTTTAAGAACGTTCACAGTCTGATCTGACTCAATCTGTCAAAAAATACTTCTAATTTCCCTACATTTTGGCAAGTTTTTGACATTTGTTTGTCGCCGAGATGAGACTGCGACTAGATTTTTAACATTTTAAATTACGAGAATTGGCCATCTGACCGTGAACGTTCTTAAAATTACGAGAATTGCCCCTCTGTTGTCCAAAAGAATTAGGAAGCTCATCTTCGTTTTTAAAAGCCTACGACGTGTTGCAGATCCAAAAGTTCTTAAAACAGTATACTTTGCACTCTGTCAGTCTGTACTAAACTATTGCATTTCTGTTTGGAACGATTTAGGGGCAAATCGTTCACGATTAAAATCGAGCGAGCACAGAGAGCGGTGCTTAAGGTAGCCCATGCTTTACCATTTTTTCACCCTACCTCTGAACTCTACGAAAAGTGCAAGGTTCTCACTGTCCGACAACTGTTTATCGTTGAAACAATCTTGCGTTAACATTCTTCGTTGAATTACAACTCATCCTTGAACGCTCATAAAAGCATTAAGACAAATGTATGTTCCACTCAACTGTGTAAAAGTAGTCTTTCGCGCCGCAACTTTTGTTTCCTTGGCAGTTATTTATACAGCAAAATAAACTGTACTTTAAAAATATACAATTTTACTAAAGCAAATTGCAAGCAAGTTCTCACCATGTATCTACTGAACCTTGATTACGATAGCACTGAAAGCCTCTTAATAGTGTTAAGATAAATGTGTTTTCAGCCTACCTATACACACACCACACCACAGTACATCACAGTACATCACACCTCAACACACCACACCAAACCACATCACACCACACCACACCACACCATACCATACCACTCCGCACCACACCACTCCACACTACTTCACTAATACTCAATAATTATTAAAATTTTGTATATATTTTTTTCTCCCCTTTATTTTGGTTTACTCTGATCTCCTACCAAAGGTTAAAATAACCTGTTTATCTTAAGATTCAATACTCAATCATTGATTTTGGGGGGGGCCTGGTAATCTGTATGACAGGTTTTCCCTAGTGCCGGTCTCCCACAAAGGATTTATCAGATATAGTGTCTTCATATTTTTAAGGCGCCTTTGTGGAAGATAAAAATTGTTTATTTATTTGCTTATTATTATTTCCTTTATTACAATGTAAACATATAAATTATATTTTTATTATATATAAATAATATTAGTATATAAAAAGTATAAAAATATAAAAAATCACCACCGGTATCGGGAACAGGATCCAAGCTACCGGTGCGGCGGTTAGGGCTCCAGAGAGAGGAACCTCCTGACAATGCGAGCCGTGTCCAGGAGTACCGCTTTCTGAATCAAGCCCTTGATCCAGCTGCCCAACGAGAGCCTCCTTATTATGTATTATTATAATCGTATTTTTTGTTATAAATTTTCTGATGTACAATAAAGTATATATAAATAAATAATGGTGCGCAGAAGTGTACTAGTGGTTACTGTATGGCCCCAATTATTTACAATAATTTACCAAATGTTTAGAAAGACTTGAAAACAGTGTTGTTTAAGAGTACCTAGACTATGTAATTTTTTTATGGATAAAACGTACTTACATTAGTGTGATTGAGTTTTTATCAGAGATAAGAATTGCCTGAATTCCTCTGGATTGATGGATCTGGCTTTTGGTTAAACATAAGTGAATGTTAATAATATAAATGTTTGCATGCCGAATGGTGAAAAATGGTTGAGCTATAATGAAACATAACACCTATTATGTATTACCCATATTTGCAAAATAAATGTCTATTCTATTCATCACTTGTTAAAATCTTTTGTGTTTAGCGGTTGGACGTCTGATTTGACAAGCCGTGATACTTAATTCCCTACATAACAGTACAGCCATTATAAAATTAATGAGCATTCGTGTACATACACTGAATAATTAATATGCCAGTAGTATTTGCGGCCAAACTAATGAGAAATGTCCCCCAAACACTTTGAGGATTTGGTAAAATTGCATTGTTGTAAAACGGTTCTATTGCATCATACGTTTAGCATTGGGTAAAGAACGTTTTTAGGTTTAGTACAAGCATTTCTTTAGAATATTCTATTCTTAAGAAATATTAGATATGAATGTAGAAGTTTTACAAGGAGCGACACAATGGGCTGTTAAACAAACTGTACTGTTATTCAGCGAATGTATGGTTCAAGCATTAAATTCAAGTTAGCTCAGAGTAGATCCTCCCGTTTTGTGATTGAAAAGCTCGGAAACCTTTCGTACTCCACTTTAAAGCACTTGGCTTTACTTATTAATTACGTACAGCCATTCATTTGTTTCTATTTCCGAAACAAAGAGCAAGCGAGGCGACGTCGCATTCCTTGGGGGGTTAAAATTTACTCATACAGAAGCTTGAAAAGCACTAAGTGAGCGCCTACACGACCAAGTAAAATAACGGAACGACAAATAGGTGAAAGCGAACGTCAATTTGGATTAACGCTACAGTGCAAGCGTCCTAGTATTCATCTGACCAATTGGCAGCGACTACTGTCAGAAAAGCATGTTAAGTCGTTGGTCCCGGCTGTCATTCATAAATGATGGCAGCCTGGGCCACTTTCAAGCTTCTGACGATTCGTAACTACTGAGTTACGGGTCGTCAGAAGCCTGAAAGTCTGACAGTCTTACCAAGGGGTATCGTTTACCCAGTAACTAAATTATGAAGATCAGTCAGACACGAGCTCTATGTTAAATACTTTAGCTTCAGCTGCACCAGGTGCAGGTTAGACTGCAAGCTGACCCCAACATACTTGGGAAAAGGCTAGGCAGATGATATATTGTTAGGACCTAGAAATAAGATGCTGCCAATTAATGCAATACAAGAGTAAAAACATGTCAATATACAAGAAGTATTACCGTGATCATCACGATCGGTTCAAAATGGGGCGTAATCAGCTCATAATGTTCCCACTGCTGGGACCCATGCCGCCCCTCATTGACAGGGAGTGGGCCGTCATCCACCACGCAGGCCTAGTGCGGGTTGGTAGATGTGACATGTCTTCGAATTTTTCGTTCTAGGATATGCCGGTTTCCTCACGAGGTTCCTTCACCGTTTTGAGAGCAGTGGGGATGAAATAATTTACACAAAGTAAAGCGCCTGTCGGGGTGCGAACCTGCGACCTACAAGTCGTAAGTCGTGGCCGTTAGCATTGGGTCACCACTGCTCGCAAGAGCCATCTACTCTTAACTCTCTAAAGATTAATGCCAGCAGTTGTCGCATCGATATACGAATAAACCTTCTGCACTAGAGCTAAAAGCTTCTAAAATATTCTGAAGACAGCAAATATATGTAGTCCTCTTTTTGCAGATTCAGATGTTTATTTATATTACAATTGAAATGACAAATGGAGAAATCTCATATTCTTTTGTTGTTCTGACGTAGCGCAATATTATTTTGTTGATATTGCACGAGTATGTTCAAGTAAGGGGGGACTTACTTTTATGACACAGTGGAGAGATGTTTCATTAAATTTATCTACTGGATTCTGGGCACGTGTTTCGTGTGTAGGCTATGGAATTGGTTCAGGTGGGGTTGGATAACCTTGAATGATTTTTCGCATGTCTTTAAGGTCACGGACGAAGTAACTAAATTCGTGGCTTATCATATTGTTCAGCTATGTGATTTTATGGCACATATTTCAACCTTCTTGTTTGAAGACTCCTTCCTTTAAGTACCAATAATTATGAGCGCTATTCTGTGCGTGTGAAAGATGATATGGAAGAATGGGATTCAATTCAGAGATAACGACTAAAGAGAAGTGTGGACCCCAAATAAGTTTCGATAAGGGCGAGAGAATGATGATGATTCATTTTGTTTTGGATTAAAACTCAAACTCTTTATTGCATTCATGTGTACATTTCGATGTTACAATATAAGTAAGTTCCAACATAAAAGCCCGGTTAGGGCACGGCAACATATGTAATAATAATCGATCATCGATCGATGGTCGTAAAATCAAGGATCGCCACTTCGATCGGTTTTGTGCTTCTCGCATCCAGCAGAATGCTGGGCCTCCACTAGGTCATCGGTCCATCTTGTCGGATTGCTTCCAACGCTACGTCTTCCGGTACGTAGTCAGCACACCAGAACCTTTCGACCTCCTCGGCCATCTCTCTCTCGTTCTGCGAGCAACGTGCCCTGCTCACTGCCACTTAAAACTGGCAATTCTTCTCTTTTAAGTTCGGTTACCTTGATTCTCCTACAGAGCTCTTCATTTCTGATTCGATCACCTAGAGAAACTCCAAGCATAGACCTCTCCATTGCCCTTTGGGTGACTTTTAGCCTTCTAATGAGGCCCGTACATTCTGTGTAATGTTCTTTATTCTACCTTGACCACTAACAGCCTTGTTTGCTGCCAAGACCAATGAAACTAAATATAAATCAGAGGTATATATATCCTATAACACACAATGACCTAACATGGAAGCTTCCTTATCACCAGTAAGCCGTATTTATGTGTTATCTTATGAAACAAGCTAACGAAACTTTTTTATTTATTTATTTATTTTTCTACTTTTCTACTGCTTTTCTACTAATAATATTGTAATGATTTTATGGGAATCTTTATCTTGACCGGGTACATAGTTATGGGCTCGTCCATTGGGTAAATCGTTTTTCTTTTGTTCTAGGATTCAAGATAGACTATCTTTAGGTAATTTATCCTTTCGGGATGGGTATAACATTTTCTAGATGATATGTTTGATTCGGCTCAGTGGTTCAGGTTCGGGAGTATAGAATTCCCTAAGTACTTAGACAGATATAATATTTTTACAGTACCTTTTCTTGTTTAAGCCTCATTGGTCAAGCTATAGCGTCTATGGTGTTAGATTCTTCTTTTATTACCCCCTAATTCACCACACTCTACCTACATACATGCATAACATCAGAAAAAGAAAGAAAGAAAAAGTATTTATTAGGAATCGCACAGGAATGTCACAAACTAAGCTAAACACAAAATTAACATAAAAATAAAGATGTAAAGTCCTGTACGAGGCCAAAAGGTACTATCTAAGTATAAAAACCGCCATCTGGACTCGGCTAAAAGCGTTGAGAATTCAGAGAAAACTGACGGAAAGGGGTGATAATTTCATAACTCTCAAGTCTCCGGTGACATAATTTAAGCCTTGTACCTACTTTGTATCTTAAATTCGTAAGTTGAATATTTAATCACGTCCACGAGCTTCATCACGGTTAGGTCGATCTTGGATAAAGTATCTTTCTTACATTCTCAAAGTTTAAGGTTTTAAATACGAGGCTTTTTGGCTCCTTTGTATTAGTATGTGTATTTTTTTTGGAATGTGCGTTTTGTTTGTGCTGAATAAACAAGTTTTCTTCATTTTTTTTCTTTTTTTGTAGATGAATGTGCCTAGTTGTTCTTGTTACTACTTTTTCACATGTACAGACGCCAGCAGGTCAAGCTACCCGAAACTGTCAAATTTTCCCAATCAATCTTGAACCTTAATGCTTTAGCGATAAAGTTGAAAATCTATTAAAGAAATTTGACAGATTGCAGTAGCTTGATGTGCTGGCGTCTGTACATATTATTATTTTAAATGTTAGCATAAATAATGTAAATATTACCTAGTTCCTACTTATATTTAGATGTAAGGTTGGTTGTAAGACAAGGTGCATATTTTTGCTTCAGATGCGTGCATTAGATAAACCAAAAGTCATGATGATAGTAAATAAAATCCATCCTTCTGATGCCGCACTATACTTGAAAAACTCGTCAAGCAAAACTAGGTACAGACGCCAACAGGTCAAGCTACCCGAAACTGTCAAATTTTCTCAATCAATCTTGAACCTTAATGCTTTAGCGATAAAGTTGAAAATCTATTAAAGAAATTTGACAGATTGCAGTAGCTTGATGTGCTGGCGTCTGTACATATTATTATTTTAAATGTTAGCATAAATAATGTCAATATTACCTAGTTCCTACTTATATTTAGATGTATGGTTGGTTGTAAGACAAGGTGCATATTTTTGCTTCAGATGCGTGCATTAGATAAACCAAAAGTCATGATGATAGTAAATAAAATCCATCCTTCTGATGCCGCACTATACTTGAAAAACTCGTCAAGCAAAACTAGGTACAGACGCCAACAGGTCAAGCTACCCGAAACTGTGAAATTTTCCCAACCTTGAACCTTAATAGTTTAGAGATAAAGTTGAAAATCTATTAAAGAAATTTGACAGATTTTAGTAGCTTGATGTGCTGGCGTCTGTGCTCTAGAGTTAGTGGTCATAAATTACAAACCATAAAGACAGTTGCAAAAAAGTCAAACGAAAAGAAACTCTGTGGACAAAAATTTAAAACCAACCAATAACAGACTTCAGAGCAAGACATTTTTTGAAGTGAAACTTTTTAGACAGCGATTCGATAATTGAACGAGAATTGAGAGTGAAATTTTAAGGACGCGTCACGTTTATGCACTTTTCGTTAAATAAGAGAGAAGAAAGATATAACTCTCTCTGTGTCTCTCACACTACATCTCTCTTATTCTTTATTTTTAAGAAGTGTCCCTTCTATCACAATATATTTTTTGAAAGGTCACTTTTCTTTGTTCAATTTTAAGTTAATCATTTTATGAATAGTACTGATTACATTAATAGTATTGAGCAGTGGTGGCCCAGTGGTAACAGCCGTGACTTACGAGTGGTCGTAGGTCGTAGGGTCAAACCCAGACAGGCACTTTACTTCGTGTAAATTATTTCATCACCACTGCTCTCAAAACGGTAAAGGAAAACATTGTGAGGAAACCGGCATGTCCTAGAACCAAAATTTCGAAGACATGCGACATCTACCAACCCGCATTCGGCCCGCGTGGTGGATAACGGCCCACTCCCTCTCACAAAGAGGAGGCCCGTGTCCCAGCAGTGGGAACATTAAAGACTGATTATGTATGTATGTATTGATCACAAAGCAGATAAGCTTGAACAGCAGATTAGCTTTAGTATAGAAGCGTAGATACCGATCTAAACTGACAGTGCAGTGATTAGTGGACGTAGATGAATAAAGTTAGTTAATATCTGTGCAATGGCCGCCTGAATATGTGTAGTTCGGCTAAGTTGAGTTATGAGGTAGGTACAGTCACGCGTGCATATGTTATGAATGGCCACCCACCCATGGACCGATCTCGGCAAGCGTTGCTTAACCTTATCTTTATGCTTGTACCACCATAAAATTTCCATCAATACCTACTTAAGGAGAAAATCGTTTTAGAATTTTGCGTAAACATAAAGTATTTATGCTCGAGATTGTACGTATAAGTTAGTTACAGTTGCTGCAAATCACGAACGGATGTAATTTGACTTTAAAATCATTGACACACGGTTTATAGCAATGACCCATGCCAAGAATTTATACTAAATTCAGTTGGTGGTAGCTCGTGCTTGAATTATCAAGTATTTTAGGCTTTGTTTTCAATATCAGTGTAAAAATGATTGATTTTGTTGCATAAAATTGAATTTTGATTACAATGCTAAACTAAAAGTGATTTAACTAGTTTTTAAATATGATTGATGGCTTCGTTAACCAAAATCTGTTGACGAGGCGAGATCGCGAGATCATGAGATATATCTTACTTTAAAAGGTTAAATTGAGCCCAATTGAATCCTTTCACAGTCTGATCTCAGTCTCAATCTGTCAAAAATACCTCTAATTTCCCTACATTTTTGGACAAGTTTTTTTTACATTGATTGTCGCTGAGATGAGATTGCGACTAGATTTTAAACGTTTTTTTTTTTTAATTACGGGAATTAGCCTTCAGATGTATGAACGTAAACGAGGTAAAAGAAGTATGTAATGAACGTAGCAGGTGGTGTTCTGTAGTTTCTGCTTAACCCCACGGGAAACAGGCGTGACCTTATGTATGTATTTCTGAATATTTTGCTTCAGTAACATTATAAGTTGACGTTATTGATCATGTCTATACAGTGCAACCTCGATATAACAAATCGGAACGGATCAAATAAATATTCGTTATACCAAGTAATTAATTAAACTGAGGTTTGTTATATTGAGGTTAGGTTGGTCTAAAATTTGTTATAAAGAGTTAAAAACGTGTCGAAACCTGTCGCGACTGAATCACATAATATTGGGAACATTATATAAAGGTTTTGGGTTGACAAAATTGGTTAATTAGAGGTTTACACTTTTTTTTTATAGTTGAAAATTCGTTATAAAGAGGTTGTTCGCAATGTAAAGGTATATTTTACATTGACTCTTATAGACAATTCAAGGGGATTACGAAGAATTCGTCGCTCCGTAGCAACTGGACAGATTCTCAACTGGACAGATTCTCAGCTGGACAGAGCAGCAAGTTAACGACTGTACAGAGTACAGTCGTGAAATAAATTATGAAAGAAATTGAAAAGTTTATTGAAAATATAACAAAACAAATTCAACTAAAACAAAACATTTTGTAACTCTCGAGGAATTCGTTATATTGAGGTACGTTATATTAAGGTTGCACTGTATTTCGGCCCATTAAATAAATCAATATAAACGAATGGCAGTTGACAACTTAGCCCCGTTACTATCCTTGCTGACCTAGAAATCTGTCCACCAAAGCTCACCAAAGCCAATTTCGATCATAAACGAAGTATACGTATATATAGGGTGGATTTTTGAGCCGGGGCAGTAAATGTACCTTTACCGCTGTAGCTACAGGAAAATGGTTTCAGGAGCTTATCTTCAATTTTTTGAGAATATGGGTGCGCATTTCACAGATTTTGAAAGAAAAATTTGTCAGCAAGAATATGAGCAATTTATAATGCCAAGCGATCCTGTTTTTTTGAAGCATCAAAAAAACTCTATTGGCCCAACTAGATGTGGACTAGAAAAGTCAGAAATAGCAAAAAACTTTTCTCGTAAGAAATGAGACTCCCAACTTCCTTTTGTTAGACTGACATATTTATTTATATACTTATCTGTCTATGATGCTTATTATTTATTTATAAGAAGTTAAATAATAATTATTGATTTAAAATCTACTACTAAAATTATATCCTAACTTAACTAGAACTATTTACAAACTAAAATATAGCGTCGAAAAATTCATCCGCATCGCTGTCGACTGGTACCCAAGACACTGGCGGCATTGCCACGTTGCATGGCAATGCTTAACCTCTGGCCAAGGTAAAAGCCAGCCCTTGGGGTATGGGAAGTGTCAACCAGTCGTTTTGAAATTTCCTTAAAAAGACCATGAGCATTCGCACCAATTGTTTAATTTACTTATATACTCGTATCTATGTATATAAGTAAATTAAACGAACCCCGTCTCACACACGACAAATCCGTAAGCATCCGTTCACAAGAATCAGTACACAGTTTGTCTCACAAAACGCCTTCCTCAGCCACAAGACAAACAGGAAGCTTGATATGCTACGTACCACGAAATCGGTACAAGGCAAGGCTTAACTTGCCCGGGCATGAAATTCTCGGGAAGGCAGAGCATAAATAACGGTATTCACTGTTGTTTGTTTTGATGCGGGGAAGACGAATTGTAGGATTGCCGACTGTAAGCAAAGTAAGAATTATACGAGTATTTTGAAATTCACAAAACATAAAACATCTATAGGTACTACATTAAATGACTTATGAACTATACTAATAAATACTAAATACAAGAGAGCACTTAGACGTCGAAGTACTCGCCCGTATCGCTGTATTGAAATTAAAAAAATGTAAAAGCAAAAAGAGTATGTAAGGACTGAAGGCCAATTCTCGTAATCAAAAACGTTCAAAATCCAGTTGCAGTCTCATCTCAGCGACAAATAAATTTTAAAAACTGGTCATATATGTAGGTAAATTATAGGTCAACCTTGAGACGTTGGTCGACGGTGACGTGATGCGAGAGCTCAGTGATTCATCAACTTGTGACAACTATCACCCCTCCCGCACCGCGCAGCTACCTTTTTTTTTTTTTTCAGAATGGGAAATCATCAAATGGCTCCTCCCGCTCTGGGTGGAGCAGAAGGGAGTGTCACACTCTTACTGACTAAAACCCACCCGTGTTCCTTCCTTAGCCCTTTATGTTCCAGGGCAGCGGTAACCCTTTCGGACGATCCCGCTACCCTGGCAGGCTTCGGCCCTATCGGGCCCCGTCACTTCTGCTGACATCTCTTTGAGGCGCACGTGGAACACATACGCGCCGTCCACCGCGCAGCTACCTCAGGCAACATCTCAGTTAAGCGGTCGGCCTATAGAAGACACTGACACTGAGATTAGAATGCGAATGTTCTTAAAAATACGGGCATTGCCCAAACTCCAACTGAAAGTGTTTATTTCAATTACACCAATTACAGGCACTTTTGAATTGTCAAAGGGTCTGTCAGTCAGAAAGAAAGATGAAGCTAGTTGCCCATTCCAAAGCGCCGGTACCTATGGAGAAGAACGGACAAGAAACTCCACGGACACTCTTTTAAATCATAAAATTGTTGTTGTTGTTGTTATTGTTGTTGTTGTTTGTTTGTTGTTGTTGTTTTGTTTGTTGTTGTTGTTGTTTGTTGTTTGTTTGTTGTTTGTTTGTTGTTGTTGTTGTTTGTTGTGTTGTTGTTGTTGTTGTTGTTGATTACATCATTCATGTTGAAATTATCCCTCTGGTGTTCTGTCCATGGGAAAAAGGAGTGAAGCATGTTTTAAAAAAAAAAATTTGACTCCCACTCAAGTACCGGTAGAAAAGAAGGGCCCAAGTTAGTTAAGGATCATTAATTAGAAACTTTTTAATCTCTTCCTGTCTGATCTTTTTTTCAGTGTAATTACACCGCGCTATCTTCGTAGTACAAAACAAAGATTTTTTGGCAATGCGACTCCCGACTCAAAATGCAGATGCAATGCAGGTCCATAAATTAAAACACGAACAACATAAACAAATACCGAACGATTTCCTTCTTTGTCTTCGAAGCAGTTACCTACGCACACTCGTAACTCACATCCTTATCAAAACATTTCTGTTACCAAGATTCGCATATCTTTAGAATAATGGTCGGAACATAGCTTTCGCTTCGGTCGTCCCCAAAGGAGGGAACGGAAGATCCAATTTATAATGTAGGAGCATAACGTAAAATCTTCTACTATGTATATTTTGCAGGTCCCGACTCACTCTAGGGAGAAAAATACATTCTACTACTAATTGCTCGAATAAATTAGTACGTGGGGTGCATACTACTGCTTCGTTTCGCGGATGTGTTTCGCTACCGTTTTTCTTTTGTTTTCGGCTCTTTGTGGAGCTTTTACAGTTAATTGAAAGGGTTGTAATTACATGATTTGGTTTAACTTTTTCGGAGCGTTCGTACATAAGTTCGTCTAGCTGCTTGCCTTGTCAGCCTTTGGGGGACTTACGGAGAAGGAAAACATCGTATGGAAATAATTGACTGAAATTGAAATGGTACTTAAAAGTTCATAAATATGGTTCCACATATTATGTTAAACAAGGAAGAAGGTGGTCTATGATTTCTTTCGAGGTTTGGTTGGGTTCAATTTATCAGTAAGAAGACGCTTCTGCCCCTGGTACCCATCTGAAATATTTTTCTTAACGATACCCACAAGATGCAGTGAGATGGCTTATTTTAACCTTGGGACCAAAAGGTGAATGAGATATACCGGTGCAATTTTCGGACAGTGGACCATTTCTCATGCGCTTTAAAAGTAAAATGTCGTGAGGAAATCCTACACTCAGAGAAAAATTTTACGTCTGTGTAAAGGTTTGCGCTGACGTTACTACCTAGATATTCTCTTGAAAATTCTGAAAATTATACATCTCTATCACTGTTGCAATCTATTTTTTCTATAAATATTTGAAGTTACCCCTAACAGTTCTGGAAACCGAAACATGAATCATTTTATGTTTTAAACATTTTATGTAAATAAAATATGAATGATTGAATTTGCATGGGGGATTTTTCCAAGTAAAAATTTCATTTTATAAATTCAGTTTCAGCAAATAGCTTAATTAACGGTACAGCCATTTTCCGAACTGACTTAAAATTTAATTATACCAGCTTGTTACTGTCCCAAAATTTCTACATTATTATATATTATTAGTATTCACATGCCGTCCATCTTCACATACCGGGACCCCTACGTGCCTCAAAAAGCTTGTTAAGCCGTTGGTCCCGGCTGTCATTCTTGGATCTTTGACAGTCGTTACGGGTAGTCAGAAGCCCGAAAGTCTGACAACCAGTCTTTCCAAGGGGTATCGTATTACTCAGTAACTGGGTTGTGGAGGTCAGGTAGGCAGTCGCTCTATGTAAAATACTGGTATTCAGCTGCATCCGGTTGGATTAGAAGCCGACCCTAACATAGTTGGGAAAAGGCTAGGCAGATGATGATTTACATACATACAAATAAACATACATACTTACGTACTTACTACAGTCGCCCGCTAGAGAATTCGTGCCTAAGCGACACATGCCAGATTTTACATACTTCAACTGGCAACTTTTCCCCAATTCCCACATCTAATCAGCAATTAGCGTACGTATTCCAACTCGTAAAGAACTCGGGAGCTGCTCGTATTAATACGTATTTATTATTATGACGGCTATGCACCCGAAATTGGAGATTTAAATTTACGTTACAAAACGTAATTTGGTATTTTGTTTGGTAGCTTTTGCGCACGTCAAAAATTATCCCACGGGGACGTACTACCGGGGTAAAACGTATCCTATGTTCTGACCCAAGTCATGGTCTATCCTACCTGTGTGCTAACCATCGCAATCCAACGTGAATTTAAAAGGTAACAGACAGACAGAGTTACTTTATTTATATATACTTTATTGTACACCACAAAAATACATAACAAAGAAAAATTGATTGAACACTGAAAATATACAATGGGCGGCCTTATCGCTTTCTGCGATCTCTTCCAGGCAACATTGGAATACTTTCGCATTTATAATATTAGTATGGAGTTATGGATTCGGAATATGAGGATAACAAATGTAACATAAAATTACGTCAGTATTTTCCGAAGAGACAGAGTTGTACCCTATAATTACATCCACATTTCGCCAGTTATGTTTAGGTCCCATGTAAGACGAGGCGAGCTTATGGCCATCACTCGGAGGAGGAGTCCAGACGAGGATTATGTTTGGTAAAATCTTGGACTATCTGGTCTGGAGGTCTTTTGATAATGGGAACACAGAAAAACTTTAATAAACGTCGTTCCATGATGGGTCCCATTGATATTCCAACGCATTGGCGATTTCAGCTGTCCATTCGCAGCGGTGGAAATCTTCCGGTGGGCAGACTGTTTTGTTTGCCACCTGAACTGCCAATCCTACTTATATTAAGTATAAACGTGAAAGTTTGTATGGATGGATGGACGTTTGTTACTCTTTCACTCAAAATCTACTGAACGGATTTGGATGAAATTTGGCACACAGATGGTTTATAACCAGGCTTAACATATAGGATACCTTTTATCCCGATATTCCCACGGAATTGAAACTAATGCGGGTGAAACCGCGGGGCGTAGCTAGTATTACTCTATATTTTTTATTTCAGTAGGTGAGTAAACACTGTTTTAACTGACACTAACAAGTTAGATTACATATACAAACATAATCAGTCTATAACGTTCCCACTGCTGGGACACAGGTCTCCTCATTCTGTGAGAGGGAGTGAGCCACAATCCATCACGCGGGCCCAGTGCCGGTTGGTGAATGTCACATGTCTTCGAATTTTTGGTTCTAGGACATGCGGGTTTCCTCGCGACGTTTTCCTTCACCGTTTTGAGAGCAGTAGTGATGAATTAATTTAAACAAAATAAAGTTCCTGCTTAGTAAACGGTAAACGTAAGGTGGGACGCCCTCAGGCTAGGTGGAGCGACGATCTTCGCAGGATGGCTGGTAGCAGCTGGATGAGAGTTGAATGGTGTGCAATAGGAGAGGCCTATGTCCGGCAGTGGCCTGCTATAGGCTGATGATGATGGAAAGTGCCTGCTGATGTTTGAACCCACGACAACATTGTTTTATGTGTGCACAACAGTGTTTGAACCACCACAGCTCCCAAAAAACAGATTTTTTTTGAGAGCTGTGGTGGTTCAAACGAATTCATTCGAATGTCGTTGCTTCATCGAGTCGTTTTTCGTAATTACGTGTTCATTCAGGGCATTAAGTCATACGAAATGAGAGACTCAACAAATAATCCAGTTAGCTTTTGCAATTTTTTTTTTAAATCTTTATGGCCATTTTGTTTTAACATTTTCGGTTGTGGTACATTGCTATTTATGAATGCGTAATAAACGAGTAGCAGCGGTTTTTGTAATTGACGATTCTATTTATTTAAATATTCAGGCGCTGCACTGAATGCCAACCGGTTTTTTTTCATCCTGAATTATTTTTTATTTTTTTTATTTATCCATTAATTTCAGGCATCTAAGCCCATATAATACAATATTAATATAACTTAAAAATACTATAAATTATAATTAGACTAAAAACTAACTAACGCACTAATACGTACTACTTCAATAGAGTGGTATAAAACAGAACAGTAAAGTTTTCAAAATTAGGAGGATTTCACGTTTGTGGCTGCCTTGCTGTGTTTGCATCATGCATATTTTTTAAACACATCATTGATGGATGCTGCATCATTTCATAAGAGTAGGTACAACTTAGGTGATGTGGCGCGGGAAACGGAGCCAAATTCCCCGCACGGAAACGCGTTTTTCTTTAAATTAAAAAACTCACGCGCGGGTGGGTGTTTTCTGCGCCCCGTCACTTGCCGCGTTATAGTATGTGATCTACCCAAGGTTCATCAACGTGACTAAAAAAACGCTGGACTAAGTAAGTTAGATGTGTGTGCCTCAATCTTGCGGGCAATTCAGGAATGTGTGCTTTTACTTAGATGGAACTTTTTGTATCGGATTGCATGTTGTCGCCTGAAACTATTCTCAACTTGAAACTTCTATTTACACAGTGAACGTTAGGAGCACCATCACAACAACCACAGCATAGAGTGTATCCTGAACTAATTTTTTCGTTAATCTTAAACTGCTACGATTAAAGAGAAAAACGAAACGTCGCAATTAGTGTTACCTAGCACTTTAAGAGGGAAGCGCCAAGGTAGCCCGTGAAATTATTTTTTTTCTTGTGTGAATTTCGCCGTATAATTTATCCTCAAAACGGTGAAGGAAAACATCGTGAGGAAACCGGCATGTCCTAGAACAAAAAAAATCGAAGACATGTGGGATCTACCAACCTTCACTGGGCCTGTGTTCCCAGCAGTGGGAACATCATAGGCTGATTACACTTCAATCAACGATCAAAAATTGTGACTCTAGTTTCTGGGCCCCTAAGCCTGGGCCCCGGGAGTCTAGCCCACAAAAGACTTCATCAGTCAGGAAGTTCCTGCGTCATTTTTCATATCTTTATACAAACTTGGTTGATACAAATTATGAATAAGAAATAAGCCTGTTGATAAACGGCGTCCATGATTGTTTTGAAGGAATTAACCTTTCGCCTTTCTGTCTCGTTTCTTAACAAGTCCATCTAAAAAGTTTTTGATTATAAATAAAAGAGAGTTTTCTGCAAATTACTAAACATTAACTGCTACTAAAGTTGGATAATTTCTAAGTATTATTTACACATAGCTGAGAAACGACACATAAATCCTATTTACCTAATGCTAAAACTTGTGTAAGTACTTTTTGACTATATCATTAAACAGGGAGGGCCGTAAGTTAGGTCTCCAACTTTCTATGAAAGTACATTATTTATAGTACTTTGGTGTAGTACCAGAGGAGATTCAGGTCTATAAGACGATCAAGCATTTTCAGACCTCTAACTACGACACTTATTATCATGTCTTACATGTTCTGTCAGCTACACGTTACAGGAACTGATGGACGCTAGTCATGGCGCCAAACACGTAGCCGAATTCTGGGCCAACTCCATTTAGATTACCATCGATACGCTAAGAAAAAGACGGCAGTATTTTTGAAGCGAAAACTTCTTTATCGGCGTTGTGCACTTTTTTTGTGATGGGTAAAAAATGTCAAACTCTCGTCAGGACACGTGACCTCGAAAATTCGTAAGACGGAGGGAGAGTAGACCGCATTCCAAAATATCAAAAATGCACAACGTTAATATTCAAGTTTTCACTTCTGCCGGCACTCCCGGAGTGCAACCCGTTTTATTTGTCATCATATCGATTTTAGTCATCCTTCCAGAGGGGCGAGACGAGTGGCAATCGCTTTCAAAGCTTTTCAAATTTCTACAGCGCTTGCCAACACGATTCAGATTATGCTTATCGAAAGCTTATGTCAGTAACATACATTTTTAACTTTACCATTTTCGTTATCGTTGACAAAATTACACTTTGTCTACGCCCTTGAGGTGTTGGGTAGGTACTTATATAGTCAGCTTCTGTGTTCTTAAACTAACCATGCCTTCTTCAGTTACTAAATGATGGATTTGTGGATAAGTTCACAGAAATTTGGTCACTAAACGATGGACAGCTTCGTTTCAATCACTGCTGATTCACTGGGTAGAATACGTGTCCTTTCGTTTTGTGGTATGCTTTTCTGGGCCACTTTTACCATAACTGAGATAATACTTATTTGCAGAAAAATGTCAAACTTCACAATTCTTCACAAAAATGCAGTTAAACAAAAAAAATGCAGTCAAAATCAATATTAAATAAAATCAAATTTCACTATATTGCCTAACACTAGATCAGAATGAAAAAAAATAATTTAATAAAGCAGAAAATCTTTCAAAGAAACTTGTAAAATGTTCGGCCTGTCGTCTGTGACCCGTCGGTTTTATTGTAGAGGCCCCAAATCTAAAATATTCGCATTGCTAGGTTTTTATTCTAGATCTCGTCTACGTTACTGTTATCACTTGATTTCGATTAATCCATCTATTGATGCCGTCTTATCAATGTTACCCCACGCTACCCTGTAATAACTTACTCAATTTAGGCAGTAAACTATCTTAGTCCCAGCTGACGTGAGAACTAAAGTAATATAACACTAAATCAATATCTCATATGTTTACTACAAACACCTGTCTCTAGGATGGCAGTATATTTTAAGGGCTAAGTAATAACAGGTAAGGTTAAGTGACGTATGCCGTCGGTACAATGATGGGTGACCGTTGGCGACCATCCATTACTTCATAGATCTTTGACAGTCTCCACTGGTTGACAGAAGCTCGAAAGTCTTGACAACGAGTCGTGTCTAGTGGTATCGTGGTACCCACTATCTGGATTGTTGAGGTCAGATGGAATGTCATTTCATGTAAAATACAGAGGGCCAATTCCCGTAATTTCAAACGTTCAAAATCTAGTCGCAGTGCTCGGCGACAAACAAATATCAAAAACTTGTCAAAATGTTGGGAAATTTGAGGTATTTTTGACAGATTGAGACTGAGATCAGACTGTGAACGGTCTTAAAATTACGAGAATTGCCCCTCAGACTGTGAACGTTCTGAAAATTACGAGAATTGCCCCTCTGGTATTCAGCTTAGCCGACCCCAAAATAAGGAAAATCCTAGACAGGTGATAATGAGCTACCTTGAACTTAGCTTTGTGAACTAAAGAGTATTTTTAAGGACCACTACGGCACTACTGTTATTCTGCTGTCTTAGTGCTCATGCACAAGAGCGGCACGCGGCAATGAGGCAACTTCAGCCGTCGACGCGAGTCGGCAGCTGTAGTTGCCTCGTTGCCGCGGACGCGTGTCGCTCGTGTATATGAGCACTTAATGAATTAGACCGTACAAGATAGGTCTAATATAGTAGGGTAGTAGGTACCAGGTGATCATGATCATTTAACTTCCTATACAGCGCCCACCTACTTCATACAATATTATAATCTACTACATTCATCCATACCTACTAATATTTAAAAAGCGCAAGTAGCTCTGTTTGTCTGTCACCTTTAGAGAGGATTTAAACTTAATTTAGCACACGGATAACGGACCATGACCTGCACCCTAATTTCGTAACACACTATCAAACACAATCTGAATCATTTTGAAGGATATTGTTAATCCATTGCTTCATATGTTCGAAACATGTATCTGCTTAGCAACGTAAATAACGCAATGAATGTGATTGAACTGTCAAAATGAAAGCCATTGCTAGTTGCTACTGATAGTGTATTACGCAAGAGAACTAAACCATTTGAGTTAGTGTAGTGTATAAATAGTGAATGAATAATAGTGCAGTGCTATGCATGTAACACATGAACAAAGTGTTTTTTTTTCAATTATTATCAGACCATAAGAAATGGCTACAAAACTTTGTAAAAGTACAAATTGACACTATTCTTAGTTATAATTATAACCTATCTCGTAAAATATTAAGTTAGAGCTATATTGCTTATTAGTCTATTAGGCTAGATTGTAATCAATTACTAAGAACTTTAGTTCTTGCTAATAAAGAAAAAAAAAATAGTATAAATGAAAAGCCGAAGCCGCGAGCAAAAGTTACAATATCTTTCTCTCTAAACCAAAAAACGTGATCGATGGTTTTAAAAACATTGTGCAATCATTGAGTAAACTATCAAAAAATGAATTTCAACAAATGTATTGTTTAGTTTTCAATCACTGTTGAACTGAACTGAGCCCCAAACAACACATCGGTCAAGGTTGGAATGTTTTTATGAAATAGAAAAAAAATTGTGTATGTGACGTGTTTATAAAAGCGTATTATATTTTTATTTATTTTTTGGAAAACTAAACTTCCAGTGGAACTAGTAACATAGGAAAAAATGAAAGAGTACCTGCACTACCTGCGTGTACGGTAAAAACAAATATTTAATGGCTAATTATTTTTGAGACGAATAACAACTTATTAGGCGACTAACTACTTGGTTACCAAAAAAATAACTTGGTAGCGATCAAATATTTTTAGCACAATTATATTATATGAGCTACAAAAGGCAAGGATCTATAAAAACTAAATAATGGCTGCTACTATAAGATACCAAATATATTAGACAGGGCCAATGAAATAATAGGTGAGGTATTAAATTAATGACTGGCGGCTAATATTAACAGTGGGATATCAAACATTGTGTTATTGGCAACTATTGGCTTCCATATAAAAATACACAATACATTTTGTAACTGGAAAGAGGCAGAGGATTTTGTGAATTCAAAATTGAAACAGCTAGGTTAGGTTAGGTTACGCATTCCCCCCCGGTGGGTTCCCGCATTGTCGAGGCGGGGGGGCTCAGTAGCCGTGGCGAGCTGGGCCACGGTGAAGCTAAGAGGAACCCCAGCGGGGGCCGCTCGTCAAGGCTTTGCGGCTTAGCCAATGACGTAGCGGCCGTAGGGTAGGTTGCGGTGCCGCTTGGGCGACATCGCAGCCTACCTGAGGCGGGCCGCGGTGTCCCCCGTGAGGGAGACATCGCGGCTGAGGATTGGAGGCCGCGGCGGGAGAGGAGTGTCGGTGTTTCGTTGCCGCTCTCCCTACCTTCCGCGGCCTTGACGGGGCCGCCACCGTTAGATGGCGGACGCGGTGGGGCCGCAGGGGAAGAGGAGTGTCGGTGTTTCGTTGCCGCTCTCCCTATCCTCTGCGGCCGTAGCTCCCCCAACCTGGGGGGGCATGCGGGGCCTGCCTCTTAGGCGGGCGTGGAGGCCAGCAGGCCAGCGGGTGCGGGGGCACCGTTGCCTGCATCGCACAGGCCTCCACCTTGTGGGACGGGAATGGCCAGGTGTTCTCGGCCATTCCCGTAGCCCCCCACCCTGGGGGGCATGTGGGGCCCGCCATACCATCTTGGCGGGCATGCGTCGGGAGGGCTGTGGATGTAAAGGCTATGCCGGATTCCCATAGCCCTCCCATCACGGCGACATTCCGACAGGGAGTCCCACATACCCCGTCCCGTCCCCCGGGAGGCGGGGATGCATAAAGCATTTCTCAGCGACAAAAAAAAAAAAAAAAAAGGTTAGGAATGTGACCACACAACGCACGAGCCGAGCGAGCGAAGCGAGCGGTGCCGCGGCAGCGGCCGGCGAGTGCCAGAAACATTGTATAATTTATGAAAGCCTATTTTCAATTTTTTATCCGCCGTCAAGTTATCGCCTAACAATAAATTCAGTTGCCACACCAAAAAATCACTGCCAATTTAAATTTAAACAAAGCTTACCTGGAACTATAGAAGGTCTATGTCCCCTGCCTGACCAATGATAGTATAATATTCACAGATAAAATGGCAGGGGTGACTTGCACACTCAATAATGGGCCCCCCAACACGGTCGCTAGCACATTGTGCCGTAGCGACAAGGGGGCAACATGTCCTGAGGTGCTTATGAGGAGTGGAGAGGTATTCCACGACTATCAGGACAATCCCGGAAGTACGGTCAAGATATTAGCATCTTACTGAAATACTTCCTTCCACCGAGCACGTTTGCTCTTGCGAATCTCCACTCAAGCCAGCCAATAAAGGCAAAAATGAGGTGAGAGCTCTGTTCCTCGTCATTGTTCACTTCACCCGAACAAGACTTCTCCCGGGAGATAGGGTCCGTGGGGTCGCTACTACCCAACAGCTCGCCACATGCTGCTCTGCGGGTTTCTGTATCGCTTTTGGTCTGGCTCCTCACCCTAGACCAGTTCCGGCAAAGTAAACTCTTCCGGCACAAGCCTAGAGTTTACTTTGCCGGGCATCAACGTAGAGATACGGCGGTGGGGTTATATTTATTATCAGCCTGTGATATCCTGTGGGGTTATATTTATTATCAGCCTGTGAAGGGGCTTGTGGCTAAGTAATAACAGCCGCACGGGTCAATCGAACAGGTTAAGCTACGCTTGCCGCGGTTGGTTCGTGGATGGGTGACCATCTTTACATACCAAGACCCCTCCGTGCCTCGGAAAGCACGTTAAGCCGTTGATCCCGGCTGTCATTCGTGGATCTTTGACAGTCGTTACGGGTCGTCAGAAGCCCGAAAATCTGACAACCAGTCTTACCAAGGGGTATCGTATTACCCATGTAATTGGGTTGTGGAGGTCAGATAGGCATTCGCTCCATGTAAAATACTGGTATTCAGCGTCATCCGGTTAGACTTGAAGCCGACTCCAACATAGTTGGGAATAGGCTAGGCAGATGATGATGTCCCAGTACAGGGCAAAGGCCTTCCTCTTTCCACTTCTCTCTGTTCAAAGCGGCCAGGGAGCAGTTCTTATTGAAAGAGTAAAGAGGGGCAGTTCTCATAATTTTAAGAACGTCCACAGTCTGATCTCAGTCTCAATCTGTCAAAAAATACTTTTAATTTCCCTACATGTTGACAAGTTTTTGACATTTGTTTGTCGCCGAAATGAGACTTCGACTAGATTTTGAACGTTTTATATTACGAGACTTGGCCTTCAGATCTTCGATAATCCTCGTGTTTCCGAATAAGTACAAAAGTCACGCGACGAAGTAACTTTCCAAAGAGCACTCTAATTGCGCATTTGTATGAAGCTTTCTCGCTGCTGCGTTATCCACTCCGGTCGCACCTCGTCTGTTGTCACTATTTTTGATATTGCATAAAGTTGTTATTGTATAATTTTGATGGTACTAATTTCGTAAGTAACTCCATGATTGTAGCAACTCTATAATATACTCTAATTCTGGTACATAATATACATAATATCTCTAATTCTGGAGAAAGAACATAAACATTGTCTTGAGTTAGTTGGTCGTCCTAATTAACTCAAGACAATGTTCACGTTCTTTCTCCAGAATTAGCTTACTGACAGGTTATTGTTATTAGTATTAACTTATTTATTTATTTTACTTCGATAGTCCTAGTTTTTCATCTGTGACTTCAAGTGACAGCTATGTGACCAGAACCCAGCAATGCATAAATATGTAAGGTGTCACGCCCTTTACGCCTGGAGGCTTTTATTTAGGTAGTAAGTTTTTATTTACATTTTAATTAATTATTTTTCAGCTTGAGTACGTATAGTTTTTATTATATTTGTTGGTATATTGGCGTGGCTAGCTGACATATTGCAAGTAACTTAATTTTATGTTCTGTGCCTTGTAATAATAATTACTTAACACCTACATAGTATTGTATACAATCAAGTATCAAGTATTTTCTAATTGAACAGACAGCTGTGCTGCTGGGGAGTTTGTTGCGCCACTTCTTCTTCCCAGCGATAGCACTAGGAAGTGGTGAAGGGCGGGCGTTTTTGGGGGACTGTCTTTTGTAATTTTGACGTTCGAAAAGTGCTGATTCTCAGCCTAATTAGAATAAATGACTTTTGATTTTATAATAGATCTCATCAACGCGCATTCGTATTGCCGAAGACAGACGATGACTTCCGAAGCACATTCTTACTCTGGGAAATCTGTATGTATTATCGCGCTAATACCATTGACCTTTCAAAGCCATCAAGATCCAAAACTGTTATTGCTAAACAAATAGCCATGATTAACAAATGCCAAAGAGGAAACAGTTACGAGTAATAACAAAGTTTCACATACTAATATCATCGTATCTAAGCGAGTTGGTAATTGCAGAAACAGTTATTAAAGCACAGCTGTTTATTACTGTACAATTTCCCCGTATAATCCTATATTCAGCTCCATTGTACCCAAGGGGGACAGGACTAGAAACTAATTGTGAACCACATTGTAAACTAGCTGAGTAATTAAAACTTTAGTACTTTAGATACACATTTTTTAAAGTAAGTAATTGTTTGTATGAGATTTTGTCGTCTTCATTATACCTTTGTTTTTTTTGTTGTTTTTGTTTTCGGGGTGAAACCTTTAAAAGCCGTCCGGGCTTTGGAAGACCAGGGGTTGCCAGGGAGTGTGGGATTTTTACCTCACTAAAACCACCCCAGTGGTCACTATCTGCACATTGAAGGAGCTTCGCTACCTCTCAAGAGACCGATCCTAATCCACCAAGTAAATGAAGAATTGTAAAAAAAAAATATTATACGTAGAAGTACCTTTACAGTCCTTTCAACTATGTTTTACTCCTGATTTAGTATCACTGTCAAAATCAATGTGATCTTTATAGTCATTGCTACAAGGTTGCGTTTGGGTTGGCTGCCGTTGACAAGTCTATCAAAATCAAAGTGCTCTTTATTTTAGTTCGTTTAAGGTTGCTATTGGATTGGTTAAAGGTAAAATACTGTGAAAGGACTATGTATAATAGGTCTGTCTTCTTCTTAACATATCGATGGCAAAAAGTTCATATAATAACATCGTAAGCATAACATCACGCCTTGTTTCCCCGACAGGTTGGGCACAGGTGTACCTATGATACACCCAAAATTCGCCAGTTATGTTTAAGTTCCATGGAGGCCCATTGGCATCAACCAGGCACAAATCCAGATTCGGGGCTGCTACTGAGAAATTTCAGATAGAAAAAACCAATAACACAAATAACCATATAATATTTTTGGCCCAAAATTCAGCTACGCGAACGGCACACGCTGAACCACTCATAGGGTTTTAGAGGTATAAGGAACAGGGTGTAAAGTTCACTTTTACTCTGTAGAAAAGGCAGGATCCTCCGACCAGACGGGTGTTATGCCTGGCAGGCAACTGCCCACCGATTGATGTTGGGAAGTTTGTATATATGCTAATTGCGCGGTAAACTCTGCTTGCGAGATGCAGGATTTTGCGTGACGTCAGTATGACGCGTTGTTCGAATGTGGCGTTGTAGATACCGCTACAGGGTCATCAAGTGCACAGGTTACAGGGCATGCGGCGCATGATGGAAGGTGGGTCATTGTCTGAATGATTAAGTAAGGTTACAGTCAGCGACTAAAGTCGTTCAATACACTAGGCACTTTTGCACGTCAAAATTTACAAAAAATAGAATTGATTCTAGTCGCCCATTCCAAAAGGTAGTTTCTTATGAAGAAGAATAGGCAAGAAACTCCACCCTCACTCTTTTAAAATGTTTTACAAGGATTTGTATACATTCTTCTTAGCGTGTCGATAGCAATCTAAATGGACTCGGCCCAGAATTCGGCCGAGTCCATTTAGAATATAATACCATTCATTATCTATAATTATATGTGAAGACGATGCACCTAGAATAAAATACATACACACATCAGTTTTTTTTATCTTAATTATTGAGCCAAATATTTAATTAAAATTGGAAGGGAAGAAAAAAAAATATTCTTAGCTATTATACGATATGCGAGACACAATGTTTTTTATTTATAAAAAAAAAATGCTGAATGGGCCTGTGCTTCACCTCGAAAACGCCTGATGGAAAGGGATGGATGAGGTCTATGCTGAAATGAGGATTATGTGTAATAATGTATCGAATATTTTTTGTCTCTTTAGATGATGTGTAAAAGTAGCAGTTAGTCAAATTTTGTCGTTGACTGTACTATGTCCATTTCAACAATGGACTGTATTTGAGATATTGTATAATCTATACTTATAATAAATCTGTAGAAGTGAAAATTCTGTACATTGAAAATATCAAAAAAATAAATGGCAGGGGGTGTTACTAGACCGACACCGAACCCAAAAATGTAATTAAAAAAATTTTTGTCTGTCTGTCTGTCTGTCTGTCTGTCTGTCTGTCTGTCTGTCTGTCTGTTTGTTCAGGCATCACGCAAAAACTACCGGTTCGATTACGATGAAACTTGGTATAATTATTCTTTAATATCCTGGGCACCACACTGGGTACTTTTTATCCCGGAAAAGTATACACAATAAAAAACAAACTTAATTTTGCGGTTCGATCCCTAGACCCGATTACTGTACCAACCGCAAATAATAAGTTTGTCGTAGGTTAGTTCACACGCAGTGGAGTTCATTTTTATTCCTTTTACTTTTTAGAGTTATTTAGGTTTATTTTTATATAAGTCGTAGGTATAGATTTTAATTTTAAAGTATAGGTAGTATATTTGATAGTGTACGTAGTGACCGTAGGTTATTTTATAATACTGTTAGGTAGGATAGTCATTCGTATAGATATTAGTTTTTAGAGATTTTGCTTATTTATTGAGTTTAGATTGAGGGGCCCGTGGCTAAATAATAACAGCCGCACAGGTCAGCTACGCTTGCCGCGGTCGGTCTGTGGATGGGTGACCATCTTTACATACCGAGACACCTCCGTGCCTCGGAAAGCACGTTAAGCCGTTGGTCCCGGCTGTCATTCGTGGATCTTTGACAGTCGTTACGGGTAGTCAGAAGCCCGAAAGTCTGACAACCAGTCGTACCAAGGGTATCGTATTACCCAATAAGTGGGTTGTGGAGGTCAGATAGGCAGTCGCTCCATGTAAAATACTGGTATTCAGCTGCATCCGGTTAGACTGGAAGCCGGCCCTGAACATAGTTGGGAAAAGGCTAGGCAGATGATGATTGAGTTTAGATTAGTTATCGTCATAAATAGGTTTATTTAGGTAGGTAGGTATTTTATTTTCTGTTATTGAGTTTATTTATTTTTTTAATTAGGTAGGTACTTAGGTAAAGATATCATATAGGTACCCTCTTAATCACCATTAATGAGACACAATTGGTTTTCTATTGTAATTAGCCACAAAGGGCCCGCGAGATAGATGGCATCCTGGTGCACATACATTTTATCCTGTTAGCACGTTCCCGTGGGATCATTTCCGACATCCACGCGGACGAAGCCGCGGGCAGAAGCTAGTAAATAAATATTTATGTATAGGATATTTTACAATTGATGCTACAATCAATGTAATGATTTATAATGGCCGGCATTAATTAGTAATTAGTGTCCCAAAGCAGGGTTAATGCCCCTCATAATTTAGATAAAGAATAAACATTGATAACCGTTCTTGCTCCCCTACGTCTGAGACGATTATATATACTTACTTAGAACGGTGAAGGAAAACATCGTGAGAAAAAAAGGCCCTGACCACTTAACGATTCTTTACTTCGAAACCATTCCTTAGCTAATCACGCCAATTCCGCATTCATTTCACGCGGTTTGGTTCATTGTGTCATAGAAAATAAGGCCACTGGAATGTCGTAGAACAAAAATTTCAAGACATAATGTCATCAACCAACCCGCACAGGGCCCGCGTGGTGGATTACATACCACTGGCATAGAGGAGGTGTCCCTGTGTCCCACAACTGGGAACATTATGGGTAGATTATGCTTCTACAAAAACTTATTCCAGTGTTCTTCACCTTTGTGCCTTATTTTTTTGGTGCTCGTTGAAAATCCTCTTGGACTTCCGCCATCATGGGGATGACAGAGGGTCAGACAGATGTCGAAGTCTTACCAGCTAAAACCACCGCTTTCTTCCACCTCTGCCTATAGCCGCGGGCGCGGGATTCACATAAGCATTCACTGCTCCCCCGACAGACCAACCAGACTGCAGACCTTTATGCCAAATAATTTATTTTAAATCTACCTCTAAAAAAGCAAGCCTATTGTCCTCCAAACCATCTATTAATTACTTACTCTATTAGTTTTACAAACAGAATTTAGTGGTAGTAAATTGACATAACACATAACCTACCATCACTGCCGTGACTGTAAACTCAATAGGTACTATTTATAATGACCATAGAGCACGGAGACGCCTCGGTTCCCAAAATAATCCGATCCAGCCTGTCCCTGGCTGCCCACCCCCAGCGACGCCCCAAGCCGACGTCCGCGTCCGTACCCCTCAGGGGTTGCCCTGTCGCATAGTTTTTAAGTTTTTAAGCCCTGGCTGGAGGCCTTAATTTATTAGCAACCACAGGTAAACAAGCACCCTAATTGCGAAACACACTATTAATATAAATCAGAATCGTTTTGAAGGATATTGCTAATCCATCCTACTAATATTATAAACGTAACGTTTGTATGGATGGATGAATGGATGGATGGATGTTTTTTACTTCTTCACGCAAAACCTACTGAACGGATTTGGATGAAATTTAGCACACAGATGGTTTATAACCAGGATTAACATATAGGTTACTTTTTATCCCGATATTCCCACGGGATCGAAACTTATGCGGGTGAAACCGCTGGGCGCAGCTAATAGATTTATATGTTCGAAAAATTGGTTTGCTCAACAACGTAAATAACGAAATGAATGTTGTTGAACTGTCAAAATGAAAGTCATTGCTACTAATAGTGTGTACGCTATTACCCTGCCAACTACCTCTTAGGTAGATATGCGAGATGACCCATATAAAAAAAGAAACGGAGACGCCTCGATGGCCGCTGTTAGAGGCAGCATTGTCAACACTTTCCATACAAACCAAGCGTGTCACCGTCGAGGGGTTCGTGACTAAATGATGACAACCGCACGGGTCGGTCGAAAGTTTAGCCAAACTTGCCGCGATCGGCTCGTGGATGGGTGGCCATCCAATAGTTATCAAGACTCCTTGCCTTGGAAAGCGCGTTAAGCCATAGTGACCAGCTATCATTCTTACATCTTTGACAGTAGGGTAGTCAGAAGCCGAAATATCTGACAACCAGTCTTGCCAAGGGGCCAGGCCAGGGGGGGCCAGGGGGGGCTTGTTACCCAGTACCTGGGTTGTGGAGGTCAGCTGCATCTGGTTAGTTTGGAAGCCGGCCCCAACATAGTTGGAACAAGGCTAAGTAGATTTATTGCCGTCTCTAGACGATTCCCGCTCTGTGACATTAACGTACACCAAAATATCTTAATACTTAATATTGACTCTATGATATTGAATACTATAATATTGACGTTTACAAGCCGCAAAGGTCAAAGCAATTCATTTACGAAACCAGTCTGACTGGTATTCGTTGATTAGATAATAATTTTACCGCCAATACTACACTGGTTGTCTCTGATAAAGCGAGCTACGCTTCGAAGGAACAAAGGTCGCCAATGAATATTGATTCTTTGTCAACATCGTTATTCATCGATTCATTGCATATTTTTATATTAACATTTGGGTCAAGCTGGGTGACGGCTGAAGACAAAAACAAGATCATGATTGCTGCTAGTGAAATATACAAAAAAACCGGAAACGGATAGTAGCGAGAACTCCGACGACGACATCGAAAACAGAAACATCTAACACAACATAACACAGCAGAGCAAATACATACAAAAGAACCGAGAAAGCAGTGGAACCTCGCCAAAAGATTCACGGGTGAAGCTCGAACAGAAGCACCTGGCCGCGTAGTCTTTATAAGATGCCCATCCATAGACAAATATCACCCATCTCTCCACCAATCCAAGGCTTACTCTAGGATATATATCCGGTAGGCTCTTAAACCCTACCCTTTCCTACGGGCACGTCCTCCTTACAAAAACCGCGCCCCCCGGTCTACTTCTTGATATGCAATGGTCGCTGTAGCACCATGAACATGTGGCTACAGGAGCTAGTGCGAATCTTAGGGTTCATCCGATTAATCGAGTCTGGTCAAACCACGCTGGGATCGGTGCAATTCATTCATTCATTCATAACATTTGTGTCGAGCTGGGTGAAGTTTTGTATGGGACTGTTGAAATTTCTTTCGCGATTACGATGTTAGTCCTATGGAGAAAGTTGTTCAGTTTGGTGGTCTGTACCACACCCTTACTACCACACCACACCCTTACTACCACACCACACCCTTACTACCACACCACACCCTTACTACCACACCACACCCTTACTACTACACCACACCCTTACTACCACACCACACCCTTACTACCACACCACACCCTTACTACCACACCACACCCTTACTACCACACCACACCCTTACTACTACACCACACCCTTACTACTACACCACACCCTTACTTACTATGACTAAGTACACCTTTTTATACAGCCTGTATAAATTCAGGAAAATAAATTGTTAAGAAAATTGACTATCAACTTAAATTGTCCGTATATTCAAATTATAACTTTCATATTATAACGCGGTATATAGGATTAGGGTGTCAATTTGCTTAACAATTAATCTCTCTGGCTGTACTTCGGTAAAGTTTTGTAACCCAGTGGTTTTTTTTTTCTTATCCATTAGGCAAAATATTTTTAAGAAAGAAAATAATCCCATATTCTAGAATCTTTTAGAGCTTGTTATGATACCTTGGATACTATAAGGTTTTTGTGAGAGAGCTAACCACTGCTCAATATAGGTCATTCAATGACTTGACCACGGAAAAAAACCTAAAATAGAATAGAGAACCTTCTCCTTTTTTAAATCGGTTAAAAATGGCAAACGACAGCAATTTTGTTAAAGTATAATCGGAAATTAAATAGTCATTTAGCTGTCTTTCATAAATTCACTAAGCTCTCGCAGGTAATTCGCCTTTTCTGTACTGGAAGCAACAGTATGGGTAACACGTAAATCTATGCTAATTATTTCAACGAGAAGGTTGTTCGAGTTTGTATGTAGGGGGGTAATTTTCGGAACTGACGATCCGATCCCGAAAATTCTTTCACTAATGGTAAAACTACAGTACTGCCGAATGACAGGATACACTCGTATTTTATACTATAACGCGCCCCGCAGTTTCACCCGCACAAGTTTCGATCCCGTAGGATTAGCGGGATAAAAAGTATCCTATATGTTAATCCTGGTTATAAACCATCTGTGTTCCATATTTCATCCAAATCCGTTCAGTAGATTTTCAGTGAAAGAGTAACAAACATCCATCCATGCATACAAACTTTCACGTTTATAATATTAGTAGGATTGAAACAATAAATTTCACGCGGACGAACTCGCGGGCCTAAGCTAGTCGAACACCAAAAGAAAACAACTAGTTATCAATAGATCAATGAAAACTACTTGATAGCCCTACAAGATTTTAATGGCCTATGTACAGACGCCAGCACATCAAGCTACCCGAAACTGTCAAATTTTCCCAATCAACCTTGAACCTTAATGCTTTAGTGATAAAGTTGAAAATCTATTAAAGAAATTTGACAGATTGTAGTAGCTTGATGTGCTGGCGTCTGTACCTGCAACACACACAATGTATCTTGACACCCAACAACACCGCTACTTGCAAAAACAAATACCAAATTCAATACAATTTCTACAATGGTTCCCTATTTAGCCCAAGACCATGAGACGCTGGTCATTTCGTGTTGATTCTATTGAGTGTTCGTATAATGATTGGCAAGCAAGGTCGCATTGTGTTGGATACAAAGCGGGTCTTTCAAATTACCGATGTCTGGTAAACATTAAATGCTGATCAAATGCCTCGGTGCTCGTAACTGTAGTTCTTTATGCAGTATGACCTTCTAAATGTTCCGTATGTTTGTTGGTAGGTACTGGTTGATACAAAGCGGCACCATGTGCGTAGCTTTGGTTGATTGGTTATGACGTTAGCTCTGAGGGGCAATTCTCGTAATTTTAAGAACGTTCACAGTCTGATCTCAGTCTTAATTATTAGACAAGTTTTTGACATTTGTTTGTCGCCGAAATGAGACTGCGACTAAATTTTGAATGTTTTAAATTACGAGAAATTGGCCTTCTGATTTCTGGTTAATTTTATCGTTATTTTCCTTGTCTTTTTAAGGTTCCGTACACAAATGGAGCCAACGGGACCCTATTACTAAGCCTCCGCTGTCCGTTCGTTCGTCCGTCCGTCCGTCTGTCTGCCAGCAGGCTGTATCACATGAACTGTAATAGGTAGACAGTTGAAATTTTAAATGCCTCGCAACTGTAGTACTTCATTCAGTGTGACCTTCTAAATGTTTATTGGTACTGGTTGATACAAAGCGGCATCATGTGCGTTGCTTTGGTTCCTTGATTATGACGTTAGCGTTTTTGCGTGAAAGAGTAAAACATCCTCCATCGATCCTCACAAACTTTCACGTTTATAATATTTATAGGAAGTAGAATAGGATAGGATCATAAAAATCCTTCTTACATTGATATCTACGGATAGCATAGCATGATATCACACTTAATGAACACGATATTCAATGTAAACACACTAGCAACTAAGTGAACAATTCTATTTGCCAGACGCAGATACTAATGGCTATTAAACCGTTCAGTGCGGGATACATTGTTTATTCACGCAGGATTATAGCTACCTACCTTCCTACTTGATATGATCAATTTATTGAGGATCAGGGCGAGCCTAAAGCAAAATTAAGTTGGCAAATTTGGGAAAAAATATATAATCCGAGTAGCTAGTGTACTTCTTCCTACAGATCCCGCTTGATATGATCAATATTTATTGAGGACTATTTTGATTATGTAAAGAGCGGGCCTAAAGCAAAATTAAATTGGCAAAAATGGAAAAAAAAATCTGAGTAGCTAGTGTAACTAAAGTATATTGAAACTAGAAGCAATAAGAATAATGTATCTAGGAATCTATACTTATAATAAATCTGTAGAAGTGAAAATTCTGTACATTGAAAATATCAAAAAAATAAATGGCAGGGGGTGTTACTAGACCGACACCGAACCCAAAAATGTGATTAAAAAAATTTTTGTCTGTCTGTCTGTCTGTCGGTCTGTCTGTCTGTCTGTCTGTCTGTTTGTTCAGGCATCACGCAAAAATTACCGGTTCGATTACGATGAAACTTGGTATAATTATTCTTTAATATCCTGGGCACCACACTGGGTACTTTTTATCCCGGAAAAGTATATACAATAAAAAACAAACTTAATTTTGCGGTTCGATCCCTAGATCCGATTACTGTACCAAACGCAAATAATAAGTTTGTCGTAGGTTAAGTCACACGCAGTGGAGTTCATTTTTATTCCTTTTACTTTTTAGAGTTATTTAGGTTTATTTTTATATAAGTCGTAGGTATAGATTTTAATTTTAAAGTATAGGTAGTATATTTGATAGTGTACGTAGTGACCGTAGGTTATTTTATAATACTGTTAGGTAGGATAGTCATTCGTATAGATATTAGTTTTTAGAGATTTTGCTTATTTATTGAGTTTAGATTGAGGGGCCCGTGGCTAAATAATAACAGCCGCACAGGTCGATCGGTCAGGTTAAGCTACGCTTGCCGCGGTCGGTCTGTGGATGGGTGACCATCTTTACATACCGAGACACCTCCGTGCCTCGGAAAGCACGTTAAGCCGTTGGTCCCGGCTGTCATTCGTGGATCTTTGACAGTCGTTACGGGTAGTCAGAAGCCCGAAAGTCTGACAACCAGTCGTACCAAGGGTATCGTATTACCCAATAACTGGGTTGTGGAGGTCAGATAGGCAGTCGCTCCATGTAAAATACTGGTATTCAGCTGCATCCGGTTAGACTGGAAGCCGGCCCTGAACATAGTTGGGAAAAGGCTAGGCAGATGATGATTGAGTTTAGATTAGTTATCGTCATAAATAGGTTTATTTAGGTAGGTAGGTATTTTATTTTCTGTTATTGAGTTTATTTATTTTTTTAATTAGGTAGGTACTTAGGTAAAGATATCATATAGGTACCCTCTTAATCACCATTAATGAGACATAATTGGTTTTCTATTGTAATTAGCCACAAAGGGCCCGCGAGATAGATGGCATCCTGGTGCACATACATTTTATCCTGTTAGCACGTTCCCGTGGGATAATTTCCGACATCCACGCGGGCGAAGCCGCGGGCAGAAGCTAGTTTGTAATAATATTTTGATTTAAAAGAGTGTCAGTAGAGTTTCTTGCCCGTTCTTCTCCACAGAGATCTACGTTTTGGAATGGGCAACTAGCTTCAACTTTCTGACTAACTGACCGACAATTTAATTTTGACAATTCAAAGTGCCTGAAATGGTTTAATTGAAATAAATGATTTGAGTTTGAGTTCGACTAATGTGTCAAATTGATGTTATTTCAAGTTAAACAAATGTCAACTTTATTTTAATGGCAAATTAGGTTGATTTCAGCGACTAGCACTATTGAAAAAGTTATAAAAATGTTTGAAGTTGTAGCGTCAACTGAACTTTATTGTATAGGAATTAAAGTTATTTTTCTATAAACTCATATTTGTTTACATTTTTGGCAAATAAATCGCGAATGTAGATTACTTGATATTTCCAAGTATTTTGTAGAACAGAAACATAAAACAATACCTTTTTCTCGATACAAAAGCGTCACGATGTTACGTCCAATACCCACGCCTATTCAATTTTTATCTAATTGCTAGTAACTAATAGGATAATTAGTTAATTAATTGTATTAAGACAAGACGATGTTTGTGAAGTTCCGAATTTTTCTATTTTTGGATTTATTATGATAAAACAGTGGAGGAGCAGTGGTGGCCTAGTGGTAACGGCCGCGACTTACGAGTTGTAGGTCCTAGGTTCGAACCCAGACAGACGCTCTACTTTGTTTAAATTAAATCTTTACCACTACACTGGCCTTATAACGGTCAAGGAAAATATCGTGAGTATGTCCTAGAACCAAAATTTCGAAGATATATGACATTTACCATCCCGCAACTGTGTCCCAGCAGTGGGAACATTATAGGCAGATTATGCTTCAAGCAGTAACTACATTCTTATTCCGAGGAAAAAATCATCATCCGTGGCATTTAGCGGGAGCTAAGCATATTTATACAACACCAGCGAAAAAATTCTCAACCCTCTCGGTTGAGATTTTTTTTCTGTCTTTGTTCGCGCTTTTAATACTGGCTGTAATCTTTCGTTTGCTCGTAAGGATTCTTATAAACCTTTGGAATATTTATTGCTCAGAACGACACCTCCCATCAAATCATCGTTAAAAACGATTTAGAAGGTAAGCTGTGGCATCTTTAAATAGACAATTTAGTATCACAACATTCAATAGCAATGATTCATTGAATGAAGATTAAAAAGGGCTTTCCATAGGCGGTAATAACTTGGATCACGAGTCGAAACTCTACATTGAAATATAACAGCAAACAAGACGAATAAAATAAAAACTTTTTTGAAAAAAAAAACAACCGACTTCCAAAAGCGACACTACAATGTGAAAAATAACTTTAATTTCGGAAGTCGGTGTCGTTGGGTTCGCATTTTCGTTGTTTCCCACCGACTTCCGAAATTAAAGTTATTTTTTACTTTGTAGTGTCGCTTTTGGAAGGAGGTTGTTTTTTTTTTTTTCAAAAAAGTTTTTATTTTTCACTTTTAAGTTGTAATTTTTACCAGTAATTTTGGTTTAAAAACCAAACTACTGAATCGTTTTTTATGAAATTTCTATGGGACCATTTGGGAAGTATACCCTTTCCAACTCTTTTTTAGAAGTCGGTTAAAAAAACACGACTACAACTAAAAAGTTCAAAACAAGCTTACTTTTCTCAAATTGATGGCAATTATTTTAGTTAACTTACTAGCCTATACCTTCGAGTCGATAGACACCTCTTGCATTAAAATCCAAAAACAAAATGTTTAAACCAGAGGGGCAATTCTCGTAATTTTAAGAACGTTCACAGTCTAATCTCAGTCTCAATCTGTCATAAATACCTCTAATTTCGCCACATTTTTGACAAGTTTTTGACATTGATTGTCGCTGAGATGAGATTAAGACTAGAATCTGATTGACCTTCAGGTAACCATCGAGATGTCTGCTGGTTTTCGATATCAAAACGATAAAAATATTCTAGTGCCCTTATAGGTAGGATCCAAAACAATAACTTCCCACAACCAACAGTTTCAATCCATACACTTCCAAAGTTCCACCCAATTGACCCAAAACGGCACCGAAACTACCAAAAGTACCAAAACGCATCGAAATCCGATAAGCGTAATGAGTTGTAACGAAGGACATATGGACTTAATGTGTCTTTATGTCGACCATCACACGTTAACGCGGTCAGGCGTCGATAAATGATTAAATGGGTTCCTGCTGAAACGTGCCGCGGACCAGAGAATGCAATTAATACTTTCAACATGCTGATCACTATGCAGATGTGTTTTTTATTGGCGTTGCTGTTGAAAGTTCAGATATAGGGACCATGTAATTTATTCTTCTTTAGTATCGATGGTACTTTCCTCATTTTTTTTTTTAATATAGTTTGAGACCAGTGGAGGTGGCCACGTTTATTGCGGCATCAGTGGCAGTCTTTAGGTCATCCAAGGTGCAGGTGAGGGTGGAGATGATCTTTGAGGCTCTTAGGGACACTCCAGCAAGTGGGACATAGTCTGATCAAAAGCACCACACTCGGACTGGGTGTTGGATGGGACACTTATCGCCCACTTCGACAAATTGTGTCTGAAGCGGCCAATATACCTGCTTTTACACGCTATAGGAACTGATGGTCGCCACTGAAAACGCTAAACTTGTTGCCAAAACCTGGGCCGACGAAGATCACAGTTTATTCCAGCTCACAAGTCACAGGCAGGAAATGATACATTTTCATAATAAAAGAATAGTAAATAGGTAAAGTGCTGTTCATTGCCGACAACAACAGGAGATTAAAAACTTAAATGTGGATGGGTGACCATCGACTACATACCGAAACCCCTTTGTGCCTATAAAAGCACGTTAAGCTCAACAGCTCAGCAAAAGACAGCAACAGCAAAGATCTACGAATGACCGCCGGTATCAACATACCGGCGGTCATTCGTAGATCTTTGACAGTTGCTACGGGTAGTCAAAAGCCCGAAATTCTGACAACTAGTCAATCCAGGGGTATCGTGTGACCCAGTACTTGCTTGTGTAGGTCTGATAGGCAGGCACTCCATGTAACATACTGGTGTGCTGCTGTATCCGATTAGACTGGAAACCGACCCCAACATAGTTGGGAAAACGCTAGGCATACCTCAAAAAACTGAAAAAAAAAAAAACACTAAACACAGTCGCGTCAAGCCTCAGATCTAACCTAATTAGGTCAATGCTATCTCCAAGGCCTTCTAGACCCTTGAGGCACACAGGTCGTAAACGCTGGGGTTAACAAACTCTACCTGTTGAATGTTGACTTACCTCTACTCAGGCAGAAGATCCCTCTAGTACTCGCTTATTAACTAGAGTAAGCATAAATTAAGCCGCGGTCGTGATTAAATCTGTTAATAGATAGCTATTGGTGGCTCTTTGATTTATATGAGGTGTGGGCGGAGGTTATCGGGATATCGGTGGTTATGGGTTTCGTAGTCATTAGGCGTGATAATATGTTCCGATTTCAGGGGTGTCAAAGGACCCTTGAAGTTTGAAAGAAAGAGCTTTGGCATACCTACTGTCGCGCCAATTTGTTTCTTTTTTTTTTTCAAAATGGCGGGCACGAATTATGCCTATAATAAATCGATAGCTGACATTAATGCAAACAGAAAAAATAATACGACTAAACCTCGTAAAGCGTTGCGTTTCTGAGATATTAAAGCTCACAGTTGATCAAGTGACATATGTATTGTTTGAACTTCCGTAAGTACACCTTGTCACTTAAAAGTTTGCTTACTTTAAACATTCAGAGTGATTATTTCGAACATTGTCATTTTGAAAAGAAAAACAAAATGGCGCGCAAGTATATATGCCAGGCTACATATAAAAATCTTCAATCTTTCGTGGGAGTATGAAAGTTTATAATAAGTAAAGCACATGTTTAGTACCAGATACTTAAGTGGAAAACCGATTTCAAACACCACTCTAGTTACGGTTCGTTTTTGTTTCATTCCGCTTCACATGACACTGACAAAATTATGAATGAACTTTTATCTGCTCCTTTCAGTTTTCGATCATTTGATGCCGAGTGAAGTGGTAGCCCAGTGGCCATGGCCCTGACTTACGAGTTGTAGGTCGTGGGTTTGAACCCAGACAGACTCTTTAGTTTGTTTAAATAATTTCATCACCACTGCTCAAAACGGTGAAGTAAAAGATCGTGAGGAAACTGGCATGTTCTAGAACTAAAAAATCGAAGACATGTGACATTTACCAACCCGCACTGGGCCCGCGTGGTAGATTATAGCCCACTCCCTCGAAGAGAGGTTGCCTGTGTCCCAACAGTGAGAACATTATATGCTGATTATGATGCCGAGTGCCGAAATTCAACATCGATGGATCGGTTCACTAATGAATGAATGAATGAATTGCACCGATCCCAGCGTGGTTTGATTGACAAGACTCGATTAATCGAATGAACCCCAAGATTCGCACTAGCTCCTGTAGCCTCATATTCATGGTGCTACAGCGACCATTGCATATCAAGAAGTAGACCGGGGGGCGCGGTTTTTGTAGGGAAGACGTGCCCGTAGGAAAGGGTAGGATTTAAGAGCCTACCGGATATGCATACTAGAGTAAGCATTCGGTTCACTAATGAATACGTTTTTTAGATTTGGTTCATTTTGTGTTCAGACGTTTCACTTCGGGTGAAAGATTCCGAATGAAAGGCAAAAATACGGAACCCTGAAAACCATGTTCACTGACATTTTAACATTAATACGATGAATTATTGGTCTAAAATTGCCAACAGAGCGTTACGGGTCGTCAGAAGTCCGAAAGTCTGACAACCAGTCTTACCAAGGGGTATGGTATTACCCAGCAACTGGGTTGTGGAGGTCAGATAGGCAATCGTTCCATGTAAAATACTGATATTCAGCTGCATCCGGTTAGACTGGAAGCCGACCCCAACATAGTTGGGAAAAGGCTGGGCAGATGATGATGGTCATTGTCGCAAGAAGAGAATAAACAATGCTTTTGGAATAATTTTATTACCAAAACCCTTGAAGCAACAAAGGTTGAAGTTCCCATTAGGCCGATTTGCTTGCTTGGTATCTAAGTTCACAGACCATTTAGAGGTCAGTACTAAATAATATAAATTATTATTCCATTTAAATCATAAAGACGTTTAATTGAATAGACTGACCCTAAGTCTAGTAATATTATTCCACCGACGTTGTACCTATCCATTGAATACGGGTACTTAGGAATGCATAATGCCGAAGTAAGGTACAGTCAAGAACATAAATACCTTACTTTTGAAAAATTCCAAAGCGATTTTCTCGTAAAACGACGATTACAAGGAAAAATTCTATTCCTAATACCTGGAATGTCATGTCGTAATGTCGCGCATACCTAGTATGTTTTCGAGAATGCCATGTTCGTAACACTATAACGGGATATACAGGGTGACTGGTAATTTGACGTATTCTTTAATGACGTGAAAGTGGGACCCATTTGCAACAATTAAGGACCCCATAAAGCCTAGGCGAAAATTCATGGGATTCGAGAAAAAGCAATTTTTATATTTTTTTTGTGAATTTCCCAGAATTCGTCACTAAGTATCACTTTTCTCTAAATTGCCTAATTGAATGGCTTTTATTGCTATTCCGTTAGGTACCTAATACGTTAACACACCTTCTGTTGTAACTAAATTTTCTTAAACATCAAACAGTTAAAAGTTAAACGAAGAAGGTCGTATCATTTACGTATACGAACTTTAACAGCAGTTATATGATTATATCAATGACATTAAGCGTACAAATTACGGGGAAGACTCCGCGTGAAAGGGAAGAATTAGCGTGTGCTACGGAGAAGAAGAAGAATAATTAATTAGGCGAAAATTTTGTTTGAATCTTGCGTAAGAGTAAGGTGCTGTACGAACAATACGCGCTTGGACGTGGAGTTGCGGACACCAGCCCCACCAGTCTCGACATTCATAGCGACCGCTTAAATACCGAATTCGGTCGCAAAGTAATAATAATATTTATTTCAAAAAGTGAGGAACATACAGTCTGTTAAAATAAAGATAAAATGATACAATTTTGGGAAAAAGCAAAAGAGATTTACAACAGAATTGAATCTGGCGTCCTAGCTAGGTTACATGGTAACCTGTATTAAGGTTAAAAAAAAGTCCTGTCACTACATACATTTCACCTGTCAATTCGGGACTTTGCGACCGAATTTGGTCGTAAAGCGATCGCTATGAATGTCGAGACTGTTGGGGCAGCCCAGTATATTGGTGACGTTCTTCAGAAAGGTTAAGTGCGTAGAACTCGCAATCGGCGTGCGTGTGTGTATGACCAGAGGGGCAATTCTCGAAATATTAAGAACGTTCACAGTCTGATCTCAGTCTCAATCTGTCAAAAATACTTTCCCTACAATTTTGACAAGTTTTGGACATTGATTGTCGCTGAGATGAGATTGCGACTAGATTTTGAACGTTTTTAATTACGGGAATGACCTTCTGCTGTTACGTAAACGAAGCAACAGGAGTATGATCGTAGGATTTGTGGCGTTCTGTAGGTTCTGCCGAGCCCCATGGGTAGAAAGCATGAGTTTATGTATGTTTGTGTACTAAGTGTAAGGTACTTATGCTCGTGACTGTACAACCAATTTCCAAGTCCAAAGTTGCGAAGGTTTAAATCAAACTATTCATAGTTCATGAATTTTGAACTAAGTTGTAATTTAATAATCATCTGACGATGAGGTAGAGTTGTAGACAGTATACGCCATCTTAGAAAACTGATCAAAAGCATCCTCATAACTTTATAATAATAAAAGATCCGGGACCCCAGGGTCCCGAGATATGTCAAAGACATATTAATAATAAATTTTATTGACATTGACATTTAAGAACTTTCAATAATGTATTTTGGTTATCTTTCTTCATGACTTGGGAGCTGTGGTAGCCCAGTGGTAATGGCCGCGACATACGAGTTGTAGGTCGTAGGTTCGAACCCAGACAGGCGCATGACTTTGTGTAAATTATTTCATCACAACTGCTCTCAAATCGGTGAAGGAAAACATCGTGACGAAACCGGCATGTCCTAGAACCAAAAAAATCCAAGACATGTGACATCTACCAAACCGCATGGGGCCCGCGTGCTAGATTACAGCCCATTCCTTCTCGAAGAGAGGAGGCTTGTGTCCCAGCAGTGGGAACATTAAAGGCTATATGCATGATGTATTTACATTCGGCTACGCGATATTTAAAATGATCGAATAAAAGACTGCCTGACTCTTATACAGATAACTGAGATTGCAAAAAAGATATAAACAAATCTAACGTTAACAGTTGAATAAATAAACAGAAGAGGAATACAGGAGCATGATCATGACTAGTTTTAATAAATGTACACATATTGATGTGTACATGTGATTATTTGTAAATATCTTTGATTCATAATTTAATTATTGCGTTTCAAACACGTGATCCGTATGCAACCTTTGATCGAGCTGAGACTGAGAATTACCACAGGGGCTTAGACAAGCACTTCTAAAGCATTTCGTATTTGTACAACGATTTTCGACAGGATCGACATAAGAGGGGCAAGGGGCACGTCTGTGAAGTTTACACAAAAAATAATAAGTTTTAAACTGATATTTCAAGTAAATACACTAACAGCGGTCGACGAAAAAAGCCAAAAAAAAAAAAATCATCATATTAATTTATTTTTGTTTTATCATGTTTAGATGGTGCACCCATCACATCTGCGGAGTTTCGCTAGCTAATTTAATTTTACCCTGTAAATGCGTAAATGTAGAAATTTTATATGAGATTACAAAATGGGCGGTCTTATCCCTAAACGCGATCTTTCAAAGACAACCTTTGGATGGATTAAAGGGAGATGGAAAGTCTTAGGACCACAAAGTAGGTACGTCAAGTTTCCTATACTGTGCATTAAAGCAGCTTCCCTGGTAAGTCTTTGCTGCTAGCCCGTATACGGGGTAGCAACAACGGCATTCTGAACGCAATAGCAGTACGTTTTGACTGTCCTTTTCAGAATCAGTGGGTCATGTCGTGTGTAGGTGTGGCAAATTGTAAAGGTTTATGTAATGTGTACTAGGTTAAGGTTTCTATGGGTCTATGCCACCCGAAATAAAGTTATTATTATTATTATTTATTTTTGTATTTTAACATATCTCGGGACCACGGGGTCCCGGTCCTTTGGAAGGCGTACGAGGGGCCGAAGCCAACTCGCAGAGGCCCCTTAGGAAATTTCATTGAAATGTGGCACCACCCGACGATTGTCCCTGTATGCACTATGCAAGTGCACCCAAGGACAACCCCCGGTTAATGTAGGACTATTGCAGGATATGGAAAAAGACAAATTTGGACTATAGGTTTGGGTGGCTAAAGTGGTCTGGTTACCAATAACTATGGAAGAACTATGGCCCCTGCCTGATCAATGTTTTATATAAACACGGATAAAATGGCAGGGGGTGACTTGCACAAGTGACGTAGCAACAAGGGGGCAGCATGTCCTGAGGTGCTTATGAGGAGTGGAGAGGTATTCCACGGCTTTCAGAACAATCCCAGAACCCGGAAGATGGTCAAGATCCCTACGAGCACTTACTGGAACACTTCCTTCCCCCGAGCAAGTTTGCTCTTGCGAATCTCCACTCAAGCCGGCCAGTAAAGGCAAAAATGAGGTGGGAGCTCTGTTCCTCGTCATTGTTTACTCCATCCGGCCAATAAAGGCAAGCCAGAGGTGAGGAACAAGATTTCTCCCGGGAGATAGAGTTCGTGGGGTCGCTAATGCCCAACAGCTTGCCACATGCTGCCCTGCGGGTTTCTGTATCTCTCTTGGTCTGGCTCCTCACCCTAGACCTGTTTCGGCAAAGTAAACTCTTCCAGCACAGGCCTAGAGTTCGGAGCGCGCAAGCCCCACCACGACGTCAACGTAGAGATACGGCGGTGGGGTTATTAGCATTATTATTAATTGTTTGTTTGAGCGCTCGTTGGTAAAGATGTTTTCATGCAAACCACTGAATGTTTACCAAAATTAATAATGCACTGCATTGTAGCAGCTCTTACTGTACTGGTTTTTCATAAGGCTCTTTAACTTTCTGCAATAACTTGAACCGAGTCACAAAGTTCTTTTCAACTAAAACTCCATCATTTAACTTTTAGTGAGCGCTTGCAACCACAAAGGTATGCGTAATAAAAATTTTGCATGAGAATGAATCATCTTTTCATGTTTAAATTCGAGAAAAATTTACTCTTTTCATGTCGTCATGTTTTCGGAAACATTTAATAGGGATGTAAAATATAAAAAAGAACTTACCCACTTTACAAACAAAAGGGTTATATAAGTAGGTTGGGTAAGGAGATGGATAACACTTTGCACTATTCCAAGTTTCACCATAACATCCAGTGTACCCTGGCCAGCCAGCTCCGAGATGAGCCTATTGACTGATACCTAAATGTTTTTACCCACAGAGCCCAAAATGGCTTTGAATGGCGAAGACGACACAAGTTGTTGCACTACGACACAAATAATGACATATAGAAACTGACAGTAATAATAGCTGCACGGGTCGATTAATCAGGTTAAGCTACACCATTTTTACATACCAAGACCCCTCCATGCCTCTGAAAGCACGTTAAGTCGTTGGTCCCGGCTGTCATTCGTGGATCTTTGACAGTCGTTACGAGTCGTCAAAAGCCCAAAAGTCTGACAGCCAGTCTTACCAAGGGGCAAGGGGTATCGTATTACCCAGTCACTAGGTTGTGGAGGTCAGATCGGTAGTCTCTCCATGTTAAATAATGGTATTTAGTTGCATCTGGTTAGACTAGACCATAATAAAATATTAAAGCGATCGAGTAAGTATAAGAACACGCACAAGGTTGCTTTAGAATTCTGTACTAATAAGGATGTTTATTTTACAACTCAACATAGTACTTCTTCAAGTCTTTAGGTAGGTATACCTAAAGAGCTGAAGAAGTACTAACTTTATAACAACCGAAGTAAACCAGGTAGGTACCCACATAAATATCTCACTCTATACGAGTATACTGGTACAAAGGTAGAACTGAATAAGATGAATAAACTTAATTGATTAAGTGTTCACTAAGTTTCCGGGTGTACATAAAATAGTACATAATAGTTTACTTTGATTTCAAAGGATCAAATTAACTTAATCCGCTGGATGCGAGAAGCACAGAACCGGTCCAAATTGCGGTCCTTGGGGGACGCCTATGTCCATTGATTCTAACGTATGTTGCTGCTTTGCGTAATAAACACGGCTATTATTAATAGATTAAGGTAGTCGATTGATGAAATCATTAATTGCTTAGAAATCGTCAATATTTTCAGACATGCTCAGATAGACACCCACAGGTCAGACTACCTACAGTATTTGTCTCTCCTTTCCCTTTTTAATCCATCCAAAGGTTGTTTTTAAAAGACCGCGCTAATATGGTGCACATAATAAAGAGTATTCTATTCTATATTTTGCCATATTAAAAATATCATAGGCTAAGTAAAAAACAAAATACACTATGGTATGATGTTATGGAAAACTTGTTGCGCCTCGTGGGTAAATCCGTATAAGTCTCGATCCCGTGGGAATATCGGGATAAAAAGTACCTTCTAATACTGGTTTATCGTGAAAGCGTAACAAACCAATGCGCAAAAAATCTCATATATTTTCCGTATAATATTAGTTTAGATATACACGACATTAGAAAAAGATATATCTAACAGAAGAAGATTAAGGGAGGGGCGCCCACGAACAACTTTTGTCTCAGCAATTAATTTGTCTCTCACATCAAGTCTATGGGTTATGTAAGTGCACGCATGTAGCGACGCGACAAAGACAGCACTCATACTTTTGATGTGAGAGACAAATTAGTCGCTGAGACAAAACTTGCTCGTAGGCGGTGCCTTCCCTAAAAGTGGATGATGCACCGATTTGAGAAAAATTACGACTTTATTTGTTTTTATGCATTGAAACATTAGGAAATCCCAAGAAGGATGGCACAAAAGAGAGAAAGCGTACACTTGCAGTAGAGGGTGCCAATGATGAAAACTGGCTGCTTTTGGGATTTTACCAGCAATTAGTAAATGACATAAATAAAAAGAATACTATATAAATATGTCGTAAGTATCTGTATTCCTACCAATATTATAAACGCGAAAGTTTGTATGGATGGATGGATGGATGTTACTCTTTCGCGCAAAAACTACTGAACGGATTTGGATGAAATTTGGCACATAGATAGTTTATAACCTGGATTAATACATAGGATACTTTTTATCCCGGTAGTACGTTCCCGTAGGATAATTTCTGACCCCCACGCGGGCGAAGCCGCTGCCAAAAGCTAGTAAATAATAAAATAAATAAGAATAGTAGGTATAATTCCATAGAAAAATCTTATTTTTTTTTTAAATCTATTACTTTAGAAATAATGTAGTTATTATCCACGTGTAAAACTGTTTAGTTTAAATCTACGGCTTCATAACTGGAATTAGTGGAAACAATTAATAAGCAGAGTTTAAGTTGATAAGCCCGGCTTTTGTTAGTTGCCAGTGTTACCATCGTCGGTACATGGGGCTTTGTTCAGCCAAGCGTACACACTATTAGGTACAGCCGAAACGGACCGAAGCGCAGCGAATTTTTATAATTTTTATACAGAAAAAAAGTGCGGTGCGGCCCGCCTGTAGTGTGTGCGTGTGGTTCATAAAAAATGTAAGAAAGTGATGAAGGAGGATTTTTGCAATGCGTTACGTTGCGGCTTGGCCCGCCCCAGTCTTTATAGTGACGTATTCTAGTAACGGAGTGTTATTGCATTAAACACAGCAATTCATCACTGCTGCTCTCAAAACGGTGAAAGTAAAAATCGTGAGGTCATCTCTTAGAACAAAATCTAAAATATGTGACATTCACCAACCAACCCGCACTATCCGCGTGGTGGATTATGGCCCACTCATCTCACAGATAAGAGGCCAGTGTCCCAGCGCTGGAAACATGATAGGCTAATTATACTAAACACATCAAAACATAGTAAGAATGAGAGAAAATTGATTTTTAAACACAGATAAAAAAAATAAAAACATAACGGTTAGGGATTCATCAAAGAGCAAAAATGAAGTTCCAAAAGTCTGGACAAACTTCTCAAAAACACAGAAGGCACGAAAATATTAACTAGGAAAACATGAACTAATCAATGTTAGAAAAGTTAAGAGAACTAATTTAAAAAGTTGTTGGAATATTAATTTTCCTTGTAAATCGCGTGTAATTAAGGTCGTCAGTCCATTCTTCAAAATGTAGGGAAGAAAATGTTGATAAGATCTATCTCATCAAACCAAAGTTTCGAAGCAGTAGGTACAGTAGGTATAGGGCAGAGGTGTATATATCGCAGGGTGCCCTGGCTTAGATACTGCCACCAATTCGGCTCGTGCATGGTTGGTTACAGTTCCAACCTTTTTTTTTTTGCGGATTGGAAATCATCAAATGACCCCTCCCGCTCTGGGTGGAGCGGAAGGGAGTGTCAGACTCTTACTGAATAAAACCCACCCGCGTTCCTTCCTTAGCCCTTTATGTTCCAGGGCAGCGGTAACCCTTTCGGACGATCCCGCTACCCCGGCAGGCTTAGGCCCTATCGGGCCCCGTCATTTATGCGGACATCTCTTTGAGGCGCGCGTGGAACACATACGCACCGTCCGGCAGTTCCAACCTTACCTTTGAACTGCCGAATAATTTATTTCAAACTCAAACTCAAAATATTTATTTCAATTAAACCATTACAGGCACTTTTGAATTGTCAAGGGGTCGGCTTTTTTTTAATTTATTTATTTAATACTTCAAGCACATAAATGTACAGAGGCGGACTTAATGCCAAAGGCATTTTCTACCAGTCAACCTTTGGATGATGCAGAAACAAACAGTGGTAGGTACAAACATGAAAATTGATCTCCCTAAATGTTTTTAAAACACGCCCATCTGTTATTGCAACACTGAGTTACAGCAGACTTACAACTACATTTTTGGAACACCTTGCCACCGAAAGGCGACTGACTTGCCACAGTCTCCCTCAAAGAAACTAAAGTTTCTGAAGATTCTAGAATTCATGGCAGTCCTTCCGCAACTAAATTTAAATAATAATAATAATATCCCTGGACATTTCACACAGCGCCATCTAGTCCCAAGCTAAGCAACCTAATGCTTGTGCTTGTAACAAGATGGCTGATAAACTACTTATATACATTTTTTTTTTTTAAATTCATAAGTACATATTATAGATAGAATGTCTGGGTTAGTAGTTAAACGTTAGCGATCCAAGCCATTTGCCTAGCTGTTTGATTGAATAGCTGAATAGCATTCAGGCCGTTAGTTGAACGGCGCCGTTTAGTAAAAAGGCTAGGCTGGTAACTGAAAGGTTAACTAAGCTAGTTGGCTGTGACATACAGGGTGGCAGGGACATCGACGCGCAACCTGTTACCATGGATTCAGTACATGATTCTGAACACCCTCACGTCGATAGATTTCATCGGTTATTAAAAAAAAAAGTTAGCTGTTCTATATATTTTGACCGCATTTTCCTATGAAACAGCAGATTTTTTTTTTGTTAACCGACAGAAAATTTCTACACTAGGGGTCTAAAATTATGTGCTTCATTCATGGTTGCAGGTTGCGCGTCGATCCCTGGCACCCTGTATAATACAAAAACACTGCACCAGTCATGTACTTTTTTATTTACTCCCATGTAATATAGGGGATGAACCTATTGTCATCAATCAGGTAAATTATCGCTAGTGAGAGCAGTGGTGACCCAGTGGTAACGGCCACGACTTACGAGTTGTATGTCGTAAGTTCGAACCCCGACAGGCGCTTTACTTTGTGTAAATTATTTCCTATCCACTGCTCTAAAAAAGGTGAAGGAAAACATCGTGAGGAAACCGACATGTCCTAGAACCAAAAATTTGAAGACATGTGAAATCTACCAACCCGGACCGGATCCGCGTCGCGGATAACAGCCCACTCCCTCTCACAGAGAGGAGGCCTGTGTCCCAGCAGTGGGAACATTATAGGCTGATTATGTATGTTATATCGAGACCAAGCCTTTACAGGAAAAAATACCATAAAAAGTAATGACACAGAACTAATGGTTTATTTGGAAGTCACCTCGCCGACCTACAGCATAACTTGAGCCGCGTAAACATAGGTTTTAACGAGCTAAACGCCCATGTGAAAAATAAATATCTCTTTGAACTTTGATCTTTCACATCGTAAGCCTAAAACTTTGACATTTATGCTGACATTGTGTGCAGAAATACAGATTTACGGATCAATGCTGAAAAATTTGATCCGTGACGTCATTTACTTAGGACTAGCGAAAGCCTTGACACGCTTGGCAGACCATCCTCCAGCCGTCAGATTTTTGGCCTCGCATAGGACTTTCTGATTTTTTTCTGTTTGTTACTTTAAAAAAAAATATAATTTTGATTTTATTTATGAGTGTGTTGTTAAGTTTAGTTTGTGATCTTTCATCTTTCTGTACGAGTCACAATGAACATAACAATTTGTATAATTATCAAGAATTAATAAATGATTATTTTTTATTTAAGTGTTTTTCAGCGATGTACAGACGCCAGCACATCAAGCTACAGCAATCTGTCAAATTTCTTTAATAGATTTTTAACTTCATCGCTAAAGCATTGGGTTTAAGTTTGATTGGGAAAATTGGACAGTTTTGGGTAGCTTGATGTGCTGGCGTCTGTACCTACTATACAATCTAGAAAAATACAGACATTCACAAAGAGATTGCAAGTGAGAACGATAAGATAAATTAAGAATAAGTTTAATAAAACCAGATGAAGTTGAAACCTTCATGTAAATGGGTCATATTTGCTCATAAGAGAGCTAGTCCATTATTACTTATTCAATTGTTATTTTAAGTTTTATGCATATTAACAAATGAGGTCACACACTCGGGCACAAGGTCTTGGACATTCAGTCATACATAAAAATAAAGAAAAAAAATAACAAATGAAGGTAATAATATGTTTCCATTGGATTACTATTGATTCAATTGTTTTTTTTTTTTGCGTAACACTAACAGTACCAATGGATTTCATTTTGACAGTTCAACAACATTCATTGCGTTATTTACATTGTTGAGCAATGGATTAGCAATATCCTTCAAAATGTTGGTGTGTTATGCAATTACTATGATGATTTCACACACCTGTCAAAGTGGATTCTAGCAGACACCCAGATAATATATTACGCAGTTAAGATTAGTTTCCGTTTTGATCGAGAACCATTTCAGTGATGGACGTTTACGAGTTTACGACATCAGTTTGTGAAAACATAATATTTTTAACAATGTTTACTCAGTTACCCTTTGAACTGCCAAGCCCTCTTTAAACAGAAGAGATAAGAAAGATAAAGGGCCAGCCATATTTTACACTTAAAACTTTGCTTTTGAAACATTGCAACAACCCAACGAACCACAACGTTTGTGATTGGTTATCACATAATAACAGAATAGAGTGAACAATAATGAGTGAACGGAAGCTGGCGTCAGTGCAATGCACTGATATTAAACTAGGTTGGTGAAAGCTAGACTTTTACAACGGTCTGACATGTTGCATACGCCTATACATAATAATGTTATGTGGCTAGAGCGACCAGACAAGACATGACTAAAGGCTTCCGCATATAGGCACGACGCGATTCTACCGATCAGAATCTTGTCGCACCGTCGCTTCGAGCCTGTCTGCGAGAGCCTTAAATAATCTCATAATTTTCTTTGTTAAGTAGCAATTGTTTGACTAGGTAGAGTAGTTCTGATAATGTCGCTGTATGAGAGACTGCAATAAAAAAGTTGCCAAAATTACAATGCAGAAAAATCTGAGTCTCATTGAACTGACATGACATATATTCGTGCATAGCACGTAGGTAATACTCGCACATATTTCCAATCGCATTTCTAGGAACACATGAATGTACAATACAAAAAAGCCTTTGCAATATTCACATAAAATAAAAATATGTACCAGTGCAGAATACCTATGTGGGCAGTAACTATTTATCGTCGGAAAAGTTAATAAAACTATATTAGAACCAGTTCGTAAATAGACTACGTGACCGGTTTAACTCGATACAAAATTACAGGAGATAATAATAAAATAGAATTTTCTCATAATTCCAGAAAAAAGTGCGAACCATGAACCTTTGAGGTGGTCCGGTGCTCTGATCCGGTTCGTCAAGCATTAACGCGCTTTCTGTCGAGTTTACACGCGAGTCGGTTTCGTCTCGATCTCGACAATTCGACATTCGATTCGATTCATTCATTCAGTTTGCGAGCGATCGCCGCGTGGTGTAGACGTGTTGAGTGCGTCATTTTCCCGCGACTTTACCGCCATTCCGTTTTCGTAGTGTTGAGAAAACTTAAAAACAGTGATGTTTTGTGCAACAATGACGACGTTCAGTGTCAACTTTTTGTGATATTCGTGACTGCAATAGAAGTGTCAATAAAAGTGTTTGGGAAGTTGTGAAGTTATTTTACGTCACGGATTTACCAAGTTGACCGGCGTTTTGTGTAAGTACTGAGTACCTACCAACTTATTCGTATTTTAACGAAGTTTTGAATTTGTTTTAGTAGCATAAGAATTTGTTAATCGCGTTGGTTCGTTGATTTCTTTGTTAGTTGCGTTATCTGAATATTGGAAGTACGAAGTTATCGCAGTCTTTTTGGTTGACTAATGCCTCGTTTTTATCACGGATTCTAGACGTAGATGTCGGACATGTCGAAGACTAAAGTACACAATCGTGCAGTTTTTGTGCTCACGATATGGTAGTGCTAATAAGGAATCATGTGTTATCATTACGCGATAAGATTGCGTGCTGGTAACAGTTTATAGGTCAATATTGCATTTTCTTGTGATTCAATAAGTACTAGTGGGTAGGTTATCTTCGTACTTTGACGTTACCTACATCAATGACTTCACTACCTAGATATTTATTAGGTACGGTACATAAATTATAATTTATAGCTTTCGATACTTAAAATAATATATTATGTGGGGAATTTACAAACGAAATAAACACGACTGACTAATTTTAAAAACAATGTCAATCATTGACCTCGAACATAATACATAGACAGTCAAACTCGTAATTATATAATTAAACACTATTACACAACAGTTTATCAAAACATCTTGTAGGTATAAAAAATTATAATAGGTAGTAATTACTGCATTGCCATTTCCGTTTAAAAAATTCGAGGTAGGTATAATCCACTTGCGTGAACCCGTGAACGTCTTTCTATTCCTCCATGTTTTTATTTTAACCTTCATTTTAATTTAATTTTCTTGTATCTTCAAGAAACAAAAAAAGAAAAATGAATGGATGATGGAGATAATTCGAGAATGCCAGTGGTAGAACTAAACCGAATTATCTCCTAAGTTTGTAAGTTTTTTTTTTCTTCTTATTTAGTTATGCAAGCACTATTCCCACCATAGATTTAAGAAAGAAGTTTTTTTACATTTCTTTTTTTCAGTTCTGTTTTTTACATTTCTATGATTCCCACAGTATAAAATAACTGTGCTATTACACACAGTTTTATTAATATTCCCGTATTGAAAAATAAGGGGCAGTAATTGCTGCATGACCATTTCAGTTTAAAAATTTCAACTTGGGTTTCGTGAACATCTTTTTATTTCTATCTTCATATATTTTTTTTCTTTCAAACCTGAATAGCTTTTTTTTTTGAGGATGGGAAATCAAATGACCCCTCCCGCTCTGGGTGGAGCGGAAGGGAGTGTCAGACTCTTACTGACTAAAACCCACCCGTGTTCCTTACTTAGCCCTTTATGTTCCAGGGCAGCGGTAACCCTTTCGGACGATCCCGCTGACCTGAATAGCTACGAGTATGTAGCTATGTGGGTTTTTCTACCACTGTCATATCCGATTTATGTCCTAAGTAAGAAAAAAAAAATACCTAGGAAAGCAACCACTTTTTTTCACGACCAATGTTGAACCCACTGCTGGGTAAAGGTCATCCATACCCTTCCACAAATCTTTCCACAAGTGAGTTAGTTCTTTTCTTCGTCATAACGATGACTCAAAATTTATATCAATGAGTACATTGATTTTATCTGTTTAGGTAAATGTCAACCATTGCTGATGACATCAACATAGTACGAATTCCAAAGTTCCCCACTGCATAGGTTTCTTAATCAACTGGTATATGAATTATTTTTCAATCAACATTTTTTTTCCATTTTTCATACAAAATAATTCGATAAAGTCACGATTATTAATGTAAGACATCCTTACGTGAAATATGACAACATCGCATTTTCTTTCTTTCTTATTTTTTAAATGTGAATGATTGGATGAAAATGAATTACTAGTATTTATCAATGAAACTTAGATACCTTATTTTTGACCTAAATTAATTACGATTGGTATCTTCGAAACTGTGCCTTATTTGGACCACATATTCCAGGACTTTTTGTATTATTTTTACTTATAGAACATAAACAACGTGTTTTTTTTTTATATCCCATAACTGTAGGTTATGGGATATAAAAAAAAAACACGTTGTTTATCACTCTCCATATATAATTTCGTGTATGAATAGACTAGCTGCGCCCCGCGGTTTCACCCGCATAAGTTTCGATCCCGTGGGAATATCGGGATAAAAGCATCCTATATGTTAATCCTGGTTATAAACCATCTGTGTGCCAACTTTCATCCAAATCCGTTCAGTAGTTTTCGCGTGAAAGAGTGACAAACATCCATCCATACAAACTTTCACGTTTATGATATTATTATAGTAGAAATAGGAATTAGGACACACCTTATATTATGTAATAGCCTGCCTATCAGACCTATGATTGATAGCCCAGGTCTATCTCGAACACCATTTACAGCTTGATTAGTGTTGCTCATTAGTAACAGTATATTGTACACTAATGAAGCGAGTGCATATTTATAGGTAATCATGGTAAACAGCTGTGGATCAATGCACTTTAAATAAGGTATCGACCCAGCTACTAATTATCCATTTAAATCTACATTATCAATCATCATTTTAAGACACGTTTGAGCTTTCAAGAGTTAGTCAGACAGTTCAGGCTAGTTATAATAAAAAAAAATTGCAACCTATATTGAGCGACACTTGATATTTTTAACGTAATTTTTACTTACTTCCAAATTATCAAAATACCTAAATCATTTATTTTAAATTTAGACACATATTGCGCCAATTTTATTAATTTAGCGTCCTCGTATTCCTTAGTATTAAGGTATAAGGAAAAACACGAAATAGACCTGGACAAGTTATTCTTTGGGTTACCCCAGTTAATTTTTCCGTTTCGTCACGTAGGCATTTCCACATTATTCTAAAGCCCAATACAAACCAAAAACATTTGATCAATAATCTTCAATCAGATCCTGAACAAGCATTTCACTCTTCGACGGGTTTACGACGCCGTAAAAGCAAAAAACCTGTGGCGGAGAAATACACCATAGACTGTTATTGTTGATTGTACGCCGAGATTGTGGAGGCCGACCCAAAAACCCGAGGTTTTGTCATACTTTCTCAATAGGCCAGCACTTCAATGATTCAAGCAAAAAAAGGGATTGCTCCACCCTTTCGAAGTTTTGATGCTCAAGAATTTTTGATGGCGTGGGCAATTTTCCAATCGAACATGTCAGTATGTAGTGAACGCCAATTTCGGTACTGGCTTTTGTGTAAGACCACCTAACATTTTTAGTGTCAGTTAGTCTAGAAACTTTAGGATATTATAGACATAACGTAAGATATTTAAAATGTCAAAATATACCACTAAGACCCTGCGAAGGCATGAGTTTATGTATATTTAATTTGAACTTTCAAATATCTAATTATGTAAAAAGGTAATTAAATGGGTATTTATGAATAAAATTTGTTGGTTGGCGACAACTATTACCTGTAGTGTCAAAAAATTACGGGAAAAATAAATGATACCGCTTGTTGCCCTCAAAATGAAATAGTTCATGTAAAAAATTAAACATTTAAAAAACCCCCGACTACGTGAAACCCTATAAAAAGAAAAAAAAATAACCTTGAAATTATGACCCTACGTAAGTACGTATGAATTTTTTTGATTAAATGTTGTCCCGTTGGGGGACCGCTCTAATTATTAGCCTAACGTTCTGTTAAAACTTAAAATAGTAGCGGTCCCCCGACAGGACGATATTTAATCAAAAAATTTCATACGTACTTACGTAGGGTCATAATTTCAAGGTTATTTTTTTCTTTTTATAGGGTTTCACGTAGTCGGGGGTGTTTAAAATTTTTAATTTAATTTTTTATTTCATGCTTTTTGTAGGGACTCCTTATTATTTCTTTTCTTTTATTTTCTTGCGTTTTAAGATTCAGGTAATTTGGTATTTAATCAGGTTTTTTGTAATTCGCCATTTTGTGGTGGTGGCCATCTTGGATTTGAAATTTTTCATAGTGTATAGTATCCTACTAGTCAAGCCCTTTCATTTGATACCCATATTGAGGGAGTTGTGAAAAAATATGTAATCCGCCATTTTGTAGTGGCGGCCATCTTGGATCGATTTTCATCAAACATAGGTAAGAACACTCCCGACAAATTCACCTTTCAAACAAAAAGAACAAAATTAAAATCAGTTCATCCGTTCGGGAGCTACGATGCCACAGACAGACATACACACACACACACACACCCCTGTTTGTACAGACACCCTTACGAGGACCTTGTTAGTCCTAGAACGTACCGAGGACCCTCCAAAAAACTGGTTTAAATACCTCGTTGGCTTTTAAGAATAAGATAGAAAGAGACAGGTGAATAAATCTATAGTGATGAGCTTATTGGGATAATGCTATCTCAACATTTTTCTGTATGAATTTCGGCTATCATACTGAGGACCTGAAATACACAGCAAAATGTGACCAGCGATGCACATACGAGGACTTTGTGTAAGCCAACCGAGGACCTCTTACGTAAGCCCTGCGACGTCCTTCCGAGGACGTATTTTTACACAAAATTTCTTATAGCTTGTACAAAGTGCGGACGTTGTGTTAGACTTTATATCACTAAACCGAGGACAGTTTTTCGCGTAGAATTTGTACAAACCGAGGACCTGGAAAATCTACCTACCTTAAATATTTTACGTGTAAGATAATAATTATATCAATGTAAGTAAAAGTTCCGACTTCTTTCTTACACACTTTTCTAAAATGAAGTACCAAGCGAGGACGAGTCGATGTTTTTACGTTTGCCGTTGATGTGGACCGCGAATAAGAAGGGTGTAATCACTGTGGAGGAAAGGTAATTTAAATTTATATAAACAACTTTAAAATGAGTTTATTATTATAGTATCAGATGTTGCAGCCAAGGTCGTCTCTTCATGACGGTACTCCTTAGCACTTGATAGCATCGTCTTCAAAATTGGCATAGGCATTAGGTTTATCTAGTAACACTAAAATGATTACCAGTTTGTGCTGATAGCCAGGGTTGTTTCTTCATAAGGGAGCTCCTCAATAATTGATAGCATCATCTTCAAATTTGGCATACGCATTATGTTTATCTAGTAATATCAAAACAATTACCAGTTTGTGCTGATGCTGCAGCCAGGGTTATTTCTTCATGAGAGAACTCCTCAACAGTTGATAGCATCGTCTTGAAATTTAGCATGCGCGTTAGGTTTAAGTCGTCAAACTAAAATAATTACCAGTTTGTGCTGATGCTACAGCCAGAGTCGTTTCTTTATGGGGGAATTCCTCAATAGTTGGTAGCATCGTCTTCAAATTTAGCTTACGAAAATAAAGTAAAACTAGAATTCAGGTTTAAAATGAGTAGATAAATCAGAATTTAGAAACTTCAGTTTCATGATATTCAATACAATATCAAGTTATTATTTCGTTTCTTTCAGATAAGTCGGGATAAAGAAGAGAAAACTGAAGTCTAAATTCTAGATCACAAAGATGCTGGTATTGATTATAGGCTTCTTCTGCAGTATGTGCTAAGTACCTAGGCCTGCTTAGATTATACAACATTATGATTTGCACCATAAAATATTGTATTGGCATGAGCTGAATACGTGTGCTCTTTATAAAGAACCTAATAGAGTAAGATCCCAGGGCCACCAGACGTCACGTATTTTCTGACGAACGAAATGTTGACGATTGAGTAGTGTTAGTATGTCCAAACTAAGAACGCATGCCTACCTGCTAGCTTGCTGAGACGGTCAATTCTCAGGTATCAGGTAATCAAGGTACATAAAAACATTACCTCACGTAAATTCTCCAAGCTGATTTTCACGTATATTTTAGGCAATATCATACGTGTGCTCTTCGTAAAGAACCTAATAGAGTAAGATCCCAGGGCCACCAGACATCACGTATTTTCTGACGAACGAAATGTGGATGATTGAGTAGTGTTAGTATGTACTAAGAGCGCATGCCTACCTGCTAGCTTGCTGAGACGACTAATTATCAGGTATCAGGTAATCAAGGTACAACAAACATTACTTACCTTACGTAAATTCTCCAAGCTGATTATCACGTATATTTTAGGCAATATCCTTAAAAATAAATCGCCAATACTCCCAGACACTTTCCATCGGCCGTATTGCTTTCTAGACGCTTTAAAGCTCCCAAAATAATTAGGTACTTAACTTCACGTAAATTCTGATGCTCCATTTTTATATATGTCCACCAGACAACTATTTTAAAACCCTTTACAAGAAGCCAGACCGATCTAAAGGGCCAATCATCCCCTAAACTCAATTTTAATGCCTCTGTGGGTAGGAGCGCGAGGGCATATCAATTTCAATGACAATGATAATGAAGATTAGAGGCACTACTCAGAAATGTTGAGAGATTAATATTTTTCTACTTTGTTTTTTTATGATTAATTCCCAATAAATAAATAATTTTAAAAAAAATTGAATTTAATTCGAATTTATCAAAACAGCTTGCAGAATAAAATTCTAGAATTATTGTGGTCAAATGAGCATTTTTAACAAGTTAATCTTTAATTATTTACCTGATTTTTTAATTTTTGGCTGATTTTTAAAAAATATTAATAATTAATTGATATGAGTAAACTGTAAGAGCGTGTGAGAGGGAGAGAAGTCAATATATCCTAATACATGTCTCACTCAGTCTCATGCGCGTGGATAATGCCAACGCGCTCCTACCCACAGAGGTATTAAAATTGAGTTTAGGGGATGATTGGCCCTTGGATCGGTCTGTCTTCTTGTAAAAGGTTTTAAAATAGTTGTCTGGTGGACATATATAAAAATGGAGCATCAGAATTTACGTGAAGTACCTACCTAATTATTTTGGGAGCTTTAAAGCGTCTGCAAAGCAATACGGCCGACGGAAAGTGTCTGGGAGTATTGGCGATTTATTTTTAAGGATATTGCCTAAAATATACGTGATAATCAGCTTGGAGAATTTACGTAAGGTAAGTAATGTTTGTTGTACCTTGATTACCTGATACCTGATAATTAGTCGTCTCAGCAAGCTAGCAGGTAGGCATGCGCTCTTAGTACATACTAACACTACTCAATCATCCACATTTCGTTCGTCAGAAAATACGTGATGTCTGGTGGCCCTGGGATCTTACTCTATTAGGTTCTTTACGAAGAGCACACGTATTCAGCTCATGCCAATACAATATTGAATGGTGGAAATCATAATGTTGCATAATCTAAGCAGGCCTAGGTACTTAGTACACACTGCAGAAGAAGCCTGATTATTTCTCGTGCACCTATTAGCTACTAACGATTTGTTTAAGGATTCAGTCTACCTTCGCTTTTCTCCTTCATAATTTTATTTAAATGATAGCACATAATTCGTCTTCTACACACGAGGAAAACTGTTAAAACGAGGACTAGAATACACACTGTTCGGAAAATCTAGCAAACCGAGGTCTTAAATACACATTGTCTGGAAAAGCTACCTAACCGAGGTCTTTTGTGTTAAAGTTAACACATAGGTCCTCGGATAATACAACAAACGTGAAATGAGTGTAAAGAGCCTGTGTATGAGGCGAGAGTGGCACCATCTGGTGGATACACAATATTTGTGTAAGATTATGAATTTTCTTGATCAAACCGAGGTTCAGACAACTTTTTCGTAATAAGTATATAGAAAGACTCAAAATCGCTTGCAGAATACGAATCTTTGGTCAAGTCAAACCGAGGACCCTCGAAAAGGTCCTCGCTTTGAAAAGGTCCTCGGTCGTGCCTTGTGTATTCATACGCACGTCCTCGGATGGTACTTAAAACAAACACACCCCCACACACCCCCACACACACACACACACACCCCGACACGTCAAACTTATAAACACCCCGTCGTTTTTGCGTCGGGGGTTAAAAACCACGATATCTAACACGGAAAACCGCAATGTCTAGTAAGTTACTAATTATACGGGCGGATACATGGAGGAAATTAATTGTTCTGTTTGTTAGTCACATCACCATGGCAAAAGCTTGCGTTCCACAGCCATAAAGGAAGGAACGTCCACAAAAACAATTCGCTGAGATCATTTCTTGAACAAAAAAGATGATGGTCTCAAGCATAGATATTCTCAAGCAACATTAAGTCTAGAATATTCCTTCCAGTTTTAAATAAATACCTTGCAAAATATTAGCAAAAAATTCTTCGTTATTTAAATAGCATTCGAGCATTCGCATTTTCAAGAGATGTTGAACTTTAATTCTCTGCAAGAAAAGACAGGCCTTAATTACTTACTTGTATAAAACAGTAATTTTGTAGAAGATAAATTGAGGAAACAGATGGAGGAATGAGATTATTTAGGATTAGTAGACGTTTTTTAAAACCACCTGAAAAAAAGACAAGTATGGGTGAGGTAAGGTGTCATTGAGGAAAATAAACAACAAATTGGAATAACAGATGTTTGCGCGACGCATTATAAGATATGATACTTACTTGTATCATTGGCATACTTTTATTATCCACTAGCTGTGCACGCGACTTCGTTCACGTGCGTGTCGAAAAATAAATAGGATGTTATTTGTTTTGCGCGGTACCCGGTCCGCCGGTTTTTTAATCCGTAGTTAAACTCAACCAATTGTTAAAAATAGTAACTAATGGTTAAATTTTTGCATAATGTGTTTTTTGTTAAACTTTTAGTTTATCTAATGATATAATATCATTGCTAATGGTCAAATAATTAACTATTAGTTAATAAAATAAGCATTAGTGACCATTAGATAAACTAAAAATTGAACAAAAAGCACATTTTGCAAAAAAAAAAAAAATACCATTAGTTATTATTTTTAACAATTGGATAAGTTTAACTACGGATCAAAACCGGCCCTTAGTCTTTCTAAAAATAAAAGTAGCGTAATCCTTATAACATCAGCTATATTCTGCCACTAACAGCCACGTCAAAATCGGTCCAGCCGTTTCGGAGATTAGCCGAAACAAACGGTCAGACAAAAGTTTTAGAAATTGTTTTTTTGTTTTGTTATAGGTAGGTACAGTATATATGTAGTTTCAGTGCAGTAAAAAGCTGTTATTTTGACATTACAAACTTCAATTTTATTTATTTGCGTATAGCTTAAACATGGTAATGATATACGCACCTATACCCATTAATCAGTATCTTATCAGTAGTCTACAATCACGCTAAACAATCTGGTAGAAAACCACAGACATACTATGCCTTGCAATCAAATCGGCATTCCTTCTTTTATTTATAATTTTTAGAATCTGCCGATCTCTGAGCTTAGAGTGCTGTCAATAGTGTCAATCCGTAGCATTAGTTGGGAATGCTTCACCTACGTTTTCATGGTGAGATTTTTACAGAATCGCACTGTAGCAATTGCTTGGCTAACTGCACTAGGATGTCCTACGTGTAGATGTGACGACATCCAATGGGGTGACATGAAGGTTGGATATGAATTTTACCAAATTACTTTGCCATATTATATCAAACAGAACAGTGACTAGTGGTGCTGGTGGCGCAGTGCTATCGGCCGCGGCTCACGAGTTGTAGGTCGTGGGTTCGAACCCCGGCAGGCGCTTTACGTTGTGTACTCTATTTCATTACCACTGCCCTCAAAAACGGTGAAGGAAATCATCGGGAGGAAACCGGCATGTCCTAAAACCAAAAAGTTGAAGACTGGGTCTGCCTGGCCCTCTCACTGAGAGAAGGCCAGTGTCCCAGCAGTGGGAACAATATAGACTGATTGGTGTATTATATCATAAAACCAGGTTCAAGATTATAAAATATTTCCTTTACGTAATAATGACTGGCATTGCCGAGGTGTAAATTGTGAGGTAACACAACAAGGTCAATGTCGTTAGGCAGCCAATCGGAACGATTCGTCTCGATTTATAAAAGCACGTGTTTATTAATAGGTTTTGGGTTTTAAACGTCGGGTTATGTCATCTAGGACGAGGATGAAGGAATAATTCCAAGCTGATTAAGGGCTGATTTTTCAATATTTGGTCAGTGGGTCGTCTTTAGGGGCGGAGTCAAATAACTTTTATCTTTTTCTTTGACAGCTTTTATATAGAAAACTAGCTGCGCCCCGCGTGTCACCCGCATAAGTTTCGATTCCGTGGGAATATCGGGATAAAAGTATCCTATAATGTTAATCCTGGTTGTAAACCCTCTGTGTGTCAAATTTCATCCAAATCCGTTTAGTAGTTTTTGCGTGAAAGAGTAACAAACATCCATCTATCCATCCACCCATCCATACAAACTTTCACGTTTATAATATTAGTAGGTATTGACGTAATTATTCTTCAGATAACTCTGACTATTGCGAAATCAGCCCTTAGTTTAACATTTACATAACATTACGCCTTTACTTCCCGTACTTAAATACTTTTTCTTAAAAAAAAAAAAAACTTTGTTTTCAGAAAAATCTTTCTTTCTTTCTTCCAAAGGGCTATGTAGAGGTGTACCTATAGTCCACCGGCAGTAATCATAAGTCCCATGTAAGGGGGCAAGTTTTATCCTATTATGATTCTGCCAAAGTGGCCTTTTTAAGCCCCAAGGCCTGTATCTTAGAGATGTCAGCATGAGTGACGGGGCCCCATAGAGCCGAAGCCTGCCAGGGTAGCGGGATTGTCCGAAAGGGTTACCGCTGCCCTGGAACATAAAGGGCTAAGGAAGGAACACGGGTGGGTTTTAGTCAGTAAGAGTCTGACACTCCCTCCTGCTCCACCCAGAGCGGGAGGAGTCATTTGATGATTTCCCATCCTCAAAAAAAAAAAAAAAAAAAGGGGGCAAGTTTATTGCCAGCAACCGGGTACAAACCGAAGACTCGAAGCTGCTGCTGAGAAATTCCAGATGGAAATACCCTTTAACACTTGTCGAATCTCAGGACCTTAACTAAAAGACACACAATACACCCTATACTTACAGTCACGACCAAAAGTATGTATACACTCGGCTTTATTCAAAAGCGATTTACTCCTATAGTTTGGAATTAAATTTTATGTTGTTACGAACATAGCATTTTCGAACCCATAGGTTTATGTAATATGTCGTATTTCAACGTTGTATTCATTATTTCACGAAAAAATCGAAATTGAAAGTTGCCAAGTGTTGACATATTGGTGCTCGTGACTGTACATCAGACAAAACAAACAATAAAATAAAGATTAAATAAAAAGTGTGAAGTCCGATGTAAGAAACATCTCAGCATTAGTTCTTGCGAACACTAAAGCAACGAATTTGTCAACGAAAGTTTGGACGAGGTTTGACCAGCGTGGCTGATAAAGTATTTAAATAGGAAAAAGAGTTTTGCTTTTACGCTCTTTATTACCTTGAACAAAATAAATTAGAAAAGGCTAAGATAAATAACTATGACCCACGATATGATTACAGTATTATGAGGTAGCCAGGCTGTAGTTAACTACAATAGAAAATCTTAGAAAAATTATTATCTCACGAACATTATTATGTGGGAAAATTGAAAGCTGTTTCTCCAAGGATAAAATATAGTTCAGAAAAGATTTTAAATTAACCGTCGTTTATTAAAAAACGACACTACAAAATGAAAAATAACTTTAATTTCGGAAGTCGGTGTCGTTAGGTTCGCATTTTCGTTGTTTGCCACCGACTTCCGAAATTAAAGTTATTTTTCACTTTGTAGTGTCGTTTTTGGAAGTCGGTTGTTTTTTTTGCACAAAAGTTTTTATTTTTCACTTTTAAGTTGTAATTTTTACAAGTAATTTTGGTTTAAAAACCAAACTTCTGAACCGTTTTTGATGAAATTTCTATGGGACCATTTGGGAAGTATACCCTTTCCAACAAAAAATTTTTCGCATCGGTTGGCAAGCGACGGAGCTATGCGCGAACAAACATAAAAAAAAAAAAAAAAAAAAATACAAACATCCAAATTGAGAACCTCCTCCTTTTTTCGAAGTCGGTTAAAATACTAGTGACCGGTTCATGTTTCGTACGGTTTTTACGTCACTTGTCTAGATATTCCTCAAAAACAATACCCATCTCAACGACCGACGATCGCCAAAAACCAGCGCTGGGGCTCTGTATCGTATAGGGTTGCAACATGGTCGTTTTGCGTGGATGTGACGCATAATTTCCTCCAATTTGTTCTTTTTTGTGTTTGTATTCTTATGTTTACCTCAATATTTTTGTTTTCTATTAGCCTATATTGTCCCACTGCTGGGCAAAGGAAAGCATCATTGTGCACCACAGCACAAGGAAAGGTAGAAGAATATGGGGAGGCCATATTCTTCTAGGCAATAAATTCCATTCGAACAATCGTTCAGGCGACTTTCCATTAATCGAACATATGACTCGAAGTTACGTTACGGACCCTAGCGTTTCTTAGGCCTGCCTTAGTGACGGCCCCCGACTTCAGGCACCCACTGCGTGTCTGACGACTTTGGCCCATCTGTCTGGATGCATCCTAAACGTGTGACTGCCCAGTCCCACTTCAGCCTCGCAGACTTGCCGCCAACATCGGCGATATCTGTCTTGGAGCGTATTGTGGTGTTGCGAACTTACCTGAATAATGTTTACCGTTAATTTTATTTATTTATTTTCTTCTTTCTTCTGGGGCATTCGGGTATAAATCCTGACGTAGTGGCCGTGCTAAATAGGTACTCAAAGGTCACGAAAACTGTATTCAAAGAGCATAATTATTATAATTTAATGTAAGATATTCCTCCCACAATATTCTTGTTTGATGTCGATTAAGTAATGTCAATAATTATTTTCAATTATCATTATTTGGGTTTTGTAAAGATCAGAGAGCAATGGGTATACAAATTAGTTATTTACTTATTTGTAGTGATTTCGGTTAATATTTGGCAGACATTTTTGAAAACAATACACTGTGTTTTCCTAGTTACCGTCTAGTGCCAATAATTTGATAGATAGGAAAAAATACAAGAATTAAATCAAGGTTTCTTCATGAATATTCGGTTTAAAGAACTTTATTTTTCATTATGACAATCGTCACTTACTCGTACGTGAGAACAATAATTCTTATTATATCAGTGCGGGTAGAAAAAATAAAACAATAAGTGTGATCATTGTCAACAAAATTGGAAGCGAGTTCAATGCATTCCTATACTAAATTAATGAATAGTATTCAATTTTTTGTGCCTAGTCTTTCGCATGTAAAAAACCTATGTTGTGCCTCTTTACTTCCATGTTTACGATTAGGTAATTGAATTGCATACTACATCATCAAATCATTATCATGATGTAGCATCTTCCCGTTGAAATATAAAAGCTGACGTGAAATATTATGGAGGAAGGAAAATATACTGGGCCCTAAGTCTGCTATTACAATAGTGTCAGAATGGTCTATCATTGATTTCATAATTGTTGATTTTAACAAGTTTGGTAATCTACTAACATAATGGCGTCATTATGACTTTCCAGTGGTCAACCACTGACACTCCATTGAAAGAAATGGCATAGAATGGTAATCTCGTACATAATGACAAATGAATGACTGACTTACATAAAACACTTGACTTTTATAAAACACTAATAAATAATATGTACAAATATATATAAATGAAATCTGGCATAAGTAAATTAGTGACAGTTTTTCGAAAATCATTTCTACTAACGGGTTTTATAATAATGGCAATACGACAATGTCATTATGACACAATTCTATTACGAGACCACTGACCGACCAATGATTGCCATTAAGAATTTAGCAAATTACGAACTTTAAGCAAAATGACAATGGAATGAGAATGGGATCGTGTTGGAATGACGAATTTATAAAAATAGCAGACTTGGGGCCCTGTTTGGTTGGCACAACATCTGATTCACTGCATAACTTTAGATGTAATCTGCATAAGTGAACCAGCACCATTCGTTTCGAAGTCACTCAGATCCTCTTAAAAAAAGATAAAACTTTTATAATTAGTAAAATTCTTTCTCTTGGTTTTTTATTTGCGTTTATTCTCGATTTCTATGCCGTGTTCCGAATCATTAGCATCAGGAAATTTTCACTGTCTGTATTCAGTATTTTTCTTTAGTATCTCACTAACTAAAGGTTTGGTGTTAAGTGTGACTTAGATAAATATTTTTGCTGAACACCAAAATGTGTTTACAAAAACCTCATCTTGTTTGCTACACGTTGCGTCGTGTTGCTTTAATACTAGATATCAGGCTTGCTGTTTCAGGTTTATAGGCGTAACAGTATATTACGTCATAAAAAGAAAAAGCTATGTGCTTACCCAATCTCATGTTTAGTTCTGATAAAAGCTGTACCATCCAGTTTAATATTCTCGAGGCATCTAGTACAGTCAACAGCAAAAGTACATGATCAAAATCAGAAATTCAATACAAATAAACGGAGTTCGCAGCTATATGGCAGCTGTACTAGTAGTAAATGTTTGGTATAATTTACAATCACATACTTTTGAATCACTTCGACGCCACACAGTACTGACGCGAACTCCGTTCATTAATATTGTATTTCTGATTTTGATCATCTACTTTTGCTGTTGACTGTACATCAGAGCTTGGTTTTTTCGTTCTTTTATGGTCTCCAAACGAAATGAAATTATATATCGCCCAAAACCAGCACTTTGTCTGGCTTGAAATTCTCTATTGTAGAACTAAGGGCGAATATCACCAATGATACTACGCGATCAGCACATTTAAACCGCGTTCAAGAGCTGTCAGTGTCAATAGTCCACAATAATGATGACACTGGCAGTTCTTTAACGTGGTTTAGATGAGTTGATCGCGGTCCATTACCATTGGTGAAATTCGCCCTAAGAGAGTCAAAAAACCGTTGTCTAAGCGTTTTCTCTGTTTGTCCAGAAAAATAATTAGGTAGACAAAGAATAAAAAAGTAAGTGTTCATTAGAACGTGATCCCGCATAAAGGGAAATGAAATTTTACTACTGGGTCCGTTGTCCTTATGGCAAGTAAGTTTGAGGGACGACGAATTTAAAACCATATGTGGTCGTTGTCCTGCATTACTTTGCGTTTAAACAAAGAAACATAAAAATAAAATAATAATATTTCTCATACATTTTTGTTAGCTGTCTTCAACATTGGATGAGAAAAGCTGATGGTGATATTATCTAATCAGCGTTCGCGAATAATTTGCCAAAAATGTAAACAAATATGTTTATGGAAAAATAACTGTAATTCCTACGCAATGAAGTTCATTTTACACTACAACTTCGAACATTTTTATAACATTTTCAAAAACGCTATTCACTCAAAAATCAACGTAATTTCCATTAAAATAAAGTGTCTAACTTGAAATAACATCGATTGCAAACAAATTTGACGTAGATACGTTCTGATGTTCACTTACATCATTAGACAACTTGGTGTTCAGATGAAAAGGCGTGGCTAGCTGACATATGAGAAAAAATTTAATTTCATGTTCTGTGTCTCGTAATGTTAATTACTTTGCATACCTACTATTGTATAGAATCATGTTTTTCTAACTAAAGTCTGACAACCAATCTTACCAAGGGGTATCGTATTACCCAGTAACTGGGTTGTGGAGGTCAGATAGGCAGTCGCTCCATGTAAAATACTGGTATTCAGCTGCATCCGGTTAGACTGGAAGCCGACCCCAACATAGTTGGGAAAAGGCTAGGCAGATGATGATGATGATGATGTTTTTCTAACTAAACAGACAGATGTGCTGTTGGGGAGTTTGTTGCACCACTTATTCACAGCGAAAGCACTAGGAAGTGTGTAGGACGGGCGTTTTGGGGGACTGTCTGATGTAATATTGACGTTCAATTCCTAGCCTAATTTGAATAAATGAATTTTGATTTTGATTTGAATATTTGCCATTGGCCACCTCTTAATTCAAGGAAATGATGGACTTCCCTCGTACCAGACGAACTATAGTGTATTTTTATTTTATGATCGACAAGTTCTCTTAACAATAGCATTTTTGTAACTTCTGTCACCAAGACTTTGTGTATCACAGTTTTTAATCTAAGCTACAATACAAGTTCCTCATAATAACCTAAAGTTAAAGTAGATATTTATTTAGAATTAAAATAATCATCATCTGCCTAGCCTTTTCCCAACTAGTTTAGGGTCGGCTTCCAGTCTAACCGGATGCAGCTGAATACCAGTATTTCACATGGATTGACTGCCTATCTGATCTCCACAACCCAGTTATTGGGTAATACGATACCCGTTAGTAAGACTGGTTGTCAGACTCAGGCTTCTGACAAACCGTAACGACTGTCAAAGATCCACGAATGACCAGCCGGGACCAACGGCTTAACGTGCATTCCGAGGCACGGGGGGTGTTGGTATGTGAAGATGGTCACTCATCTACGGACGAACCGCGGTAAGCTTAGCTTAACCTGATCGATTGACCCGTGCGGCTGTTATTACTTAGCCACAAGATTAAAATAGTATGCAAGTAAATAACAATTATTACTAAAAATAAAAATTACAAAATTCAACTTTAGGGTTTACTATAATATGTACTATACATATTATAGTAAATCCTAAAGTTGAACAGTCTGACTTTTCCGCTATCAAGTCGCCTCTACGTTCTTCATGCAAATTACTTAGCCAGTTAGCAAAGTGACGTCGTAAGTTAATAACTGCATCTCAATTTACTGTTCTGGGTCAAAGTATCAAGAGTTAATGGCATCACATTTAAATTAGAACAAAACAATTAATCTCGTGCACCACAAACAATTTAGTTTAAGATGAAGTTTGACACCAAACTAATGAGGTCTTGACATATAGTTCTGATTACACTATGGCACTAATAGATAGTTGAAATGGTAACATAATTTCATAGCATATACGATAAATCGAATTAGATTATGTAATTTATTTATATTATATTGTTTACTAGCTGTGTTCGCGACTTCGTTCGCATGCATACTGGATTTTATGGGTTGAATATTTTTTTGCGCGGAACCTTAATTCTTTTTCTTCAATAAAAGTAACCTAAGTTACTTCTTATAACATTAGTTATCTGCAAGTCCCGTCAAAATCGGTCCAGCCGTTTCGTAGACTAGCCGGAACAAACAGACAGACAATTAAATATTAAAAAAAAATGTTTTCGTATACTTTCATGTCCATTTAGTTAAAAGCTGTTATTTTGATATAACAAATATACACTTCAATTTTATTTATTCGAATACATTTCTAACATAATGAAATTATGCTAGAAATCTAAACAATTTGAATAAGCTTTAGAACAGAGTTTTTATTCGATAACCTTCCTTTGAATGTTCTGGCACACTGGATTTGTATATTTTATGCGTATGAACTCTGGAGCTTTTTATGAAGTCATTTCCCGACTGCCATTCTAGTTTAAAATATTCAACACCCGAAACAACAAAGCGAGACCTTACAAAAAGTAATTCAAAACACTTCTATCGAGATTCATGAAAATTTCGGGGCGAATATATAAATATTTAAAGAAGTTGATAACTGTAAAAATCGGTGTCAACAATCTTACAAATGGAGATTTGGAGATTTCCCTTCGGCTAACATTCGATGAATAAAACAATGATTTTAATGGGAGACCAGCTGTAAGGAAAATTCAATACATTTTTTTTTTGTATTCATACAATTTTACTTCCTTTGGGGCTATTTGTGATTCGGAATGATAGAAAGCGATTGAAGCGAATTTCTTGTTAGATAAAACGTTGACTGAAGACGGAAAAAATATAGAGTTTAAGGGCGACCGCGATTGTTCAGGTAAATAGGAATATTTTTGCTTATTCTTATAAGACATTATTACGTAATACGAACATTAACGTTGAATATTCGTGATAACTCGTCCAAATGAGGTTATTTTGTTAGAACTAGTGGAGTGAATTCTCCTCAATACGTCAAGTTAATGGCAGTATTTGATCTCTTGACCTCTTTTTAGCCAGAGGGTCAGTCTTTGTTTGTCGCATCGAAGTCAAATTGGAACTTTAATTCTGAAACTTGTATTTTCGGGACGTCGCGTCGTTCCCAGTTTCATCAATCGCTCGCTGGTTTTTACTTTTAGTTTAGAATTTCCAACATTTAAATCCTCTCACATTTTAGGTTCCGGATGAATTTTCGCAGTTGGTTAAACGAATCCACCGGCAACCGTCAGCTACACACATTCTTTTTTAAAAACAAATTCAACGCGTACTTTCTTTAAAATATTTGTGTGTACTACATCGATTGTGTAATACCACTATTTTTAAATGTCTCATTTGAAGTCTGGCTGCGATCCAAACTGACCAAAATTTTGTGTTTTGTGGACATAAAACTGTCTAGAGTTCTGGACAAGCCGTCACAAGTGTTGATAACTGACAGAGTTGGTTTAGGTGTAAACCCCAAAGGGCTAACTCTATTATGAAGTTACCAAGTTAGTATTGTTTCGTTACTTTTGTATAATCAACGAGTTCATTTGTTTTGAGAGCTTTCGTGGCTCGAGGTCTGATGATAACAAAGATGACGATTGTTGTTTGAAGTTTCTGATGAGTTTAATGTCTGTTTAAAAGTAACTCTAATTAGCATAAAGATGTGATCTAGGTTTAACATAACATCACGCCTGTAATTCCCGAAGGGTTAGACAGAAGTGTCCCTAATATACAGGGTGGCAGCGACACCGACGCGCAAACTGTAACCATGAATTCAGCACATGAGTTTAGACCCCATAGCGTAGAAAATTTTCGTCGGTTATAAAAAAAAAAATCTTCTCTTTCATAGAAAAGTACAATACCTACGCGGTCAAAAAGTATGGAACAGCAATATTTTTTATTAATAACCTACGAAAAATTTCGTCGCTATAGGGTCTCATGTGCTGAATCCATGGTTACAGTTTGCGCGTCGATGTCCCTGCCGCCCTGTATAACACACCCACATTTCACTAGTTATATTTGAGTTGTTTGTTTGTTTACAGTTACATCATAAGATTTTGGTGTCAATAGGTTTGCCCTTGGTTTTTATTATACAATAGTTCTGACTACGTCAAAATATTTATGTAAACCTGCCAACACAAAACTGAAGCAAACAAAGTGCCAACGAAAGTCTCGATGAATCCTCGAAAACAGGTTTCAGTATGTACGTGCCCTAAGGGAGAAAATGGCGTAACTTGCTCAATTTTCCTTCAATAAATCACGAATCAAAATAAATACATTTGTCAGGTCTATTTGTTCATGTAAGCAGAAATTGACGCAATATAGAAATAGACAAATAAAACATGTTTATTTGCGGGTAGTTCGAAAAGATGACTTACAACTGCAAGGTCTCTAACGGGAATTCGTATAATGTCACGGACATATTTATTGCAGCGTGTGACGTTAGTTCATTCATTAAAATATACCCATATACATATATACCTTATTGAAAGCATTGTTTTTTCCTTGTAGAGTTACGTAGTTGTGGTTTTAAAAGGTCAATGTCATTCAAATATAGAATTAGCGTTTTCGCTCACGCTTCGTATGTGATTCACGTAAAAAGGCTTTAGTCATGATTATATTTTTGAGGATAGGCAAGTACAAAGTATTTCTGTATATAATGAAAATGAGGAAAATTATTGAGACCTAAGTATTTTAATCACCACTAGCTGTGCCCGCGACTTCGTTCGCGTGCATGTTGGATGCATGTGCGTTCCCAACAAATTGGATTTCATTGGTTTTCATTTTTTTTCGCTGAACCCCAATTCTTTTTCTAAAATAAAAGTAGTACATCAGCTATCTACCTGCCTGCATAGCCAATGAAAATCCCGTCGGTCCAGCCGTTGCGGAACTTCTGGAACAAAGAGACAAACAATTTTTTTTTTATATATGTACCTACCGTATATACTTTCATATTATACTTTAACTAAGAAGTTGTTATTGTGACATTACAAATAGACACTTCAATTTTTATTTATTTGTATAGATAGACGTAGGTATAGATAAACCAGAAGATTCTGGCAGCTAGATGAACATGTACTTTGAAGCTGTAGGTATATGCAGTTAATCCTTATTTCAAACCTAGTTTACACGACTATTTGCAGTTTCAGAATTTACCGAAACAAAATCAAGATGCCTGTTACATAATTATATCCTCGATATATCGAGATGTATGTCCATTTTGTACTCTAATTAATAGCTAAGCAGATTAAGGGTAACCCTAACGTACCTATGCACTTAATTACACTTCCCACCGTAAAGTTATTAAACCCCGTTCACACGACCGTCGTCCGTTAGATTATATTTTCTGAACCGTTAAATTTCGACCATTCGGGCAATTTTGGTAACGTTGTTTTACTGGATCCGATACCAACGACTCGTGTGAGAGGGATCGTATAAATATGTACATACGCCATCAGCCATCACCACAGGAAAAAAACGTATCGTGAAATTAACGTACTGTAAAAATAACGAACTGTTTTCATGCGAACGGGCTGTTAAGTTTCAGTGGCGAGAAATATGTTACGATCATCGTGGAGGGTAAGGCTTGTAACTTTTTACACAACTACACATGTTCTATGTGAGAGGGTTTGGTTTTCGCACTTAGTCCTTCAGGTGGACCATTGTACTATCCCCAAAATCTATATTTGACCACCGTAAGGACTTTCCTGCTTGAAGCCCATATTATTAATCGACCTAAAAAGGATCCTCTTTTGTTTTACTTACGGACGCAGCAGCTGTGGTCATCATGTGCACGGGATTTTGTTTTCAAAGTGGTTAGATATCGATAGTACGTGGGCCATGGCGGCTGTCGGTACCTCCAAAAATTGATTAGGTCACCATTCTGGGAAAGCAGCGGGGTTATTGCGTAGCACACACAGCAGCAAAGGCTATTTCGACAGTTCAACAACATTCATTGCGTTATTTACGTTGTTAAACGAACAAATTTTTCGAACATATTAAGCAATGGTTTAGCAATATCCTTCAAAAGATTTAGGTTTTAATTGGAAATGTGCAGTTGCCCAATTAGGTGCTGGTCTGTTTAGAACCACAACTACACATAATAATATAATATGTAGGTTTTCTACACAAACCAAGAAAGAGGTGCTAACGAAATAAACTACATGTTTCGCACTATTAGCTCCAGGCTTCTTAGTGAGTCAAGGGTAGTCAGGTGTTAGCACAATATTCTGAAACATCTACTGCATTTTCGATACCGTTTATTAGCTTTTCGTGTGTGTATCATAATCAGCGGAGAATCACCGCGGTCACGCTAAACCATACATAGGTTTTCATCCTTATTTTGCCTCCACCTTGAGAATATATTTTTTTCTAGAGCCCCCCAATATTTTTTACTTATCAACTGTCATGAATCTGAAACAGCTATTAAAAAAAAAAAAATAATTCAGGCAAGACCCATATTACTTATATAAAAAAAATATCACGATGTCTACTGCCACAAAATACTAATAATAATAATAATATCATTTATTTTTTCTTACATATTCGTAAGATTATAAGGTTATACAGAGTGGCAGGGACACTGACGCGCAAATTGCAACCATGGATTCAGCACATGAGCTAAGACCCAATAGCGTCGAAATTTTTCGTCGGTTATTAAAAAAAAATATTGCTGTTCCATACATTTTGAACGCGTAGGTATTGCACTTTTCTATGAAACAGAAGATTTTTTTTTTAAACGGATGAACAATTTCGACGCTATGGGGTCTATCATGTGCTAAATCCATGGTTACAGTTTGCGCACCGATGTCCCTGCCACCCTGTATAATTTTCTCTGGGTCTTCTACTGTCCTCCTGAAAGTCTCAAACGCCCACGATAGGGCGTTATTGCCCACGTTGGGAACCTAAACCGTTTCTAGCCGCTAAACCGTCTTGGAAACGCGTTGTGGGGTTAGGGCCTGTTTCACTACCTTCATTTTAGGTCCCTTTTAAAAACTGCACACAACTTCCGTTTTATTTTTGAAATTATCCAAAGGTCTTTAAAAGATCGCTCTTAGCGATAAGACTGCCCATTGTGTCACCCTTTGTATAATTTCTATGTATATTTATGTCTGTAATTTATATAGTGTAGGTACATATTGCTGAGTAATGAGGTTATTCGGGCACTGAGAAAAAGATCGTCAACCTTTACACAAGCTTGACACAAGTAAACTCTTTGGTATAACTACACCTACCTACTCACAAATCAGATAGTTACCCATTCTGAATTTGAACAAAGAAACTATTGTTCAAAGGAATACTAATTCCTGTACGAAAATTTACCACGACCCTGAATCCACAGAGGCAGACGATACCAATGTATCATTAAGGTTGGGAAACGGGCGCGAACTCATAAATAATTCTTGTCTCTGTTAAGCGCGAGAATTGACTGACAGAAATAGTTCAGGAATATGCTCAGCTGGACTGTATTGTAGGACAATCTATATTATCTAGGTTCGTGGCTAGAACTAGGCTACAGCGATCCATACTTGTCTTATTCTACTTTTCTATATAGTTTCCATCGTTAGGACGTTTTCCGGTACAGATCGCAGCAAGTTGATCTACGGAAAGAAACGGCCAGACTGTTTTGCCTGTTTCTTTATGTGTGAGCGCATAAGTCAATACGGGGATATTTTACCCGCACCGATCGCCACCGGCTTGTCTTTACCGGGAACCCGTGTCTTTTTGTAAGCACCCTTAGACACCCTATTTTATTGCTTATTGTGTTGTTTATATCTCTTCGTATGCTGCACCGGTTGTAGTCATCACGTCAACGCCGGCTGTCGCTTAAAACCAGCGCTGGGGCCCTAAAGGGTCGTAGCATTATGCTGAGCGATGGCCGTTTTGCGTGGATTTGACGCATATTTTACCCCAACGTATTATTTTTTGTGTTTGTGTTCTCTCTCTGTGTCATGTTTACCACATATGAACGTATTTTCTTTCTTCTAGTACAATTAATATCGAATTTCGAGGAATTTGATAACCTTTTGATCATGATACACCACTTAGCTGTTAGCATAAAGAGTGCTTAGAAATACTTGAACATTATGCCAGACGAAAAATCTGTGGGGATTAAATTGAACCCCGTTAACTGTCCAAAAAGTTAGTTCGCAACTGAATTTATTTGAATCAACACTAAAATGTTTGACGTTCCGCGTCATTAATTTTATGAGAGCGTTGCATATTCAACCCCAAAATGGAGTTCAAAAGTGTCACTTAACACTGCCAAAATCCACTCGCAAATTGTTCGCGTCATTTAACTAAATGTAAATCGTAAATTCTCGTCAGGCTTAAATACTAAACGCGGCACCATGAGGGTTGAGTTCCAAATGTGCAATTGTACTGCGAACGTCTTTTGATGAATAAATTCTGTTAATGGGTAGATGTGAACATGGGAAGCGGGGCGAGGGTTGAGTCATGTATGTGATGTTAGGCTTTTAATGTGATGTTTGCGATGGAAGAAGTGGAATGAGATCTTGTCTTATATGTAATTACTAGTTTTTGCCTGCGGAATCGCCCGCGTGGTTCTCGAAAATGGAATTAAAAGTTCCCTATGCGTTAATTCAGGGTATAAACTATTTGTGTCCCGAATTTCGTCCAAATCATGCTCAGCTGTTTTTACGCCTATCCGGAACATACATCCAACCACACGGACAAAAATTTTGCTTTACTATTTTATTCTATACCTTTAGATTATTTTCATAAAATTAATTTATGTCAGGTACAATAATGACAATGTAAATGTTATTCGACTCGCTTGTAGGCACTTGATCAAAATGCAGTCATAAGCCTTTGGAGGCATGAGGAACAGAGTGTAAAGTTCACTCAACCTCCATAGAAAAGGGAGGATCCTCCGACCAGAAGGGTGTGGTGTCTGGCGGGCAATTGCCCAACGATTGATGTTGGTAAATTGTATCTATGCTAATTGCGAGGTAAACTCTGCTTGCGAGATGCAGAATTTGCGTGACATCAGTATGACGCGTTGTTCGCATGTGGCGTTGTAGATACCGCTACAAGCCTGCTGCACACTATGACACACATTCCAACTAAATTATAATTCCAAGTCAAATTGCACAACAAAAGGCGACTAACAAGGAAGATGTGAGTCAAGTCGGAGGAGACGCCGTAGGAGGACATACAGTGACCTTATTGGTGATATTTTTCAGAAAGGTCAGGTGCGTAGTTCTCGCAACCGGCGTGCGTGCATGACCATGAACGTAAACGAGCCAAAAGGAGTATGTAAGGATCCTAGCAGGTGGCGTTCCATAGTTTCTGCCTACCCCCGTGGGAAGAAGGCGTGATAAAACCAATATCGTTTAAGTACTAAGTGCTGAAAAACGTCAATTTTCGAAAGATAGCCTGGAAATATTAATAAATCAATCGTACCTTCAGAATTTTATTGTAAGTATTACACTTTTACACAGGTAAAATCGGTATACTTCACAGCCACTTACCTGTCTGCTAATTTTATCTGTGATCGTAACCCAATTATGGACGTAACCCAATAATGCGGAGTCCAACTATTGGATAAGTGTATTTCCGCGTTATCCCGGCTTGTACTTTTCTGCTCTAATTCTGGATAATTGTTATCCCGATAATTGTTAACAACAGCAATCTCCAAATACATAATGATTTTATCGGTATTCTTTAATACAATTGAGGGCTTCTGTGGACACACGCGACGCGACTCTAGTAGAAGTTTCTACCAGTGGCGTCGTGTCCGTCTGCAGGAGCCTTGGATAGCCTTTGCGTTTGTATTTTCTTAACTGGGTCATGAATGTCATGATGGATTTTTAAGCTATTTAAAGCATGAAATTCAAGTAATTTTATTTTTTACTAGATTTTCTGCGGCTTCGCCTGTGTGAATGTCGGAAAATATCCCACGAGACCGTACTTCCGGGTTTAGCGGGATTTTTACCGGTGTTTTCATATAACTTTATTGGTTTACGCGGCGCACGGCGTAAAGCTGTCGGCATGTTTTTTGTCCGACAACTTCAACAATCATCGTCAAATTTCAGCCAATTTACACAAAACCTAATGAATTTATACACCTAAAAACATCCCAATGGATCACTGCAACCATTGGTGAAAAACGTATGAAAATCCGTTCAGAAGTGTTTGAGTTTATTGCGTTCCGACTTATAGGTGGGCAATCCACCAGGTTTAAACCCGGTGCTTTGGTAAACACCCAGTAAACACCCAATTTTCTGGGTGTTAACGAAAGCACCGGGTTCAAACCCGGTGGATTGCCCATCTATAGGTCCGACAGATAGACAGACAGACGCGGAGGGGCTTTGTTTTATAATATGTAGTGATAACAAAGTCGCAATGAAAAGTCGGAAATTAGGCGCACGGTTCCTTTTTGTTATTCGTTTCCTATATGAAGAAGAGGCGGCAAGATACTCCACGGTTAGGCCCTTGTACCTACACACGTTTTTCTTGCCGTGAAAAACTACTGTTTATTCGCCCTGTGTAGGCACGCGCGCCTAATTGCGTGCGTGACGATCGTCAGTGTTGTATGGATCACTATGGAAGCTTGTTCACAGACACGTTTTTTCTACGCCGTGTGCAGGCACGGTCGTCAGTGTTATATGGATCACTTTAGAAGTTGGTGTCTGTCTCGTATAGGGTCTTAGCATTATGCTGATCGATGACCGTTTTGCGTGAATGTGACGCATGTTACCGAACTTGTATTTTTTTTTTGTGTTTGTGTTCTTTTTTGCGTCAAGTTTGCTGCAAATAAACGTATTTTCTTTCTTTCTTAGTTTGGTAACGGACTCATTTTTTCTATGGCTAGAATTTCTTGAGGAAGGTTATAGTGGGTTTTCGTTTTATGAACATATTTATATTTTTTTTTTCTAAAATAGGATCTTGGAGCAGCCTGTCTTAAAGAACTGTAGCGCAGGGGTCATTTGCTGGGGTCACGGATCATAACACAACATGCAAATAGTAGGCGAATTGAAGGAAAGAGAGAGCACTATGTTGTCGAACTGCGCAGGCGGTAGTGTTGAAATTACGAATCATTTTATGTTGTTTAATTTTCATGATTACTGGCCACTATCGCTACTCGTGTGTTAAATTAGGTGGGTTGTTTCACGTCCACTTGACGCACGCGTATACGTTAAAAATGCCGCTAACTATCGTCAAACAAAAAAAAGCGTTCTTTAAAATTACAATTACAAAATTATGACCTTGACTTACGTCAAATATTATTATTATTTGACGTACGTATGTTACGGTAACCAACCGTTTGAAACAACCGGCCCTTAATGTCGCCATTGTAGCGGCACGTTGCATAATAAAATAGCTGTTTACATTACATTGCATTTACGTTCCTAAGTTATTACGGAGACATCTCAATGTAATTTAACATACATAAATGTAAGTTACGAGCTGCCTTCCTATTAGCATACCTAGAGGCTAGAATACAGCCATAATTTTAATTTACTCTACACGTTACGTACTTTGTTCAAGGATATAAAGCGGTAATGAAGATTCAGGTAATAAATAAAATAATTTTGTTAGATAACCTTTTATCTAACGAAATTATCTCGGTTTTACCTGAATCCCTGGGTCTATGAAAATAACCCCTAGCCTTATTTTCATAGGCTCAGACTGAAATGGACTTAGTTAGTCATAAAGATAAGATCTGGAACGAGTGCTAAGGGTCTAATTTAATTTTCTTACTGTGGAAGTGAAGATAATTTTTCGTTGTGATCTGTGGGGTAGTTGCGTAACACACTAACAGTAGGAATGGCTTTCATTTTGACAGTTCAACAACATTCATTGCGTCTTTTACGTTGCTGAGCAGACAATTTTTTTCGAACATATGAAGCAATGGATTAGCAATATCCTTCAAAATGATTCAGATTGAGATTGTGTGTTACGCAATTAGGGTGCTGGCTGGTACAGTCCGTTCCACAAAACATTTAACAGTTCTGTGGTCCGTTGACAATTTTTTTACCTCTGATTTTGCATCACTGTCCAGATCACAGTGATCTTATCTTTATTCTTATAACAATAAAGTTGCTGTTAGGCTGCTGCTGTTGACAAGTCTGCGAAAAACATTGCGATCTTTATTCTCGTCACTTTAAGGTTGTTGTTAGGTTGCTGCTACCAGAGGTAAATATTATGGTTTTTTTTTAACATTAAGGCTTTATTTTTTAATTAACCCCTATTACGCTGATATTTTTATATACAAGACGGTTGCAGTTATTGTATTCACAAAAACTAGGCCAGAAGATCAATTATTACTTTTCCTGAGAACAAAGCTTGTCTTAGAACAAAAAAAAAAAAAACTCCCAAGACATGTGACATCCACCAATTTGCACTGAGCTTGCGTGGTGGATGATCGCCCATTCCCTCTCACAGAGAAGATGCCTAAGTCTCAGAAGAGGGAATATTACAGACAGACGATATTTAGATATTTACTTACATTTTATTTTACATACATAAGTACCATATTCACGCTATCATTTTATCCAAGGCTGAAGTAAATCGCTACTACGTGAGCTAAATGACAGATTAACCCTTTTTTATCAACAATCTTGTGTTATATTCAACCGTAACAGACCAGATATTGTTGGTTTCTAGAATTTTATTGCAAATTCTAGTTATCTCTTGAATTATTATAGTAGTACAGTCAACAAAAGAGATATGTATGCAGGGTCGTCGGATATAGTTGAAGTTTAGTAAGAAACAGATTGATGTTTTCAACTTCAACTATATCCGACGACCCTGCATGCCTATCTCTTTTGTTGACTGTACCTAGTACTTACATACTTACCACTGTATATAAGCAGAATAAAAGTGCTTATCGTCCACGAAGTTAAATGAAGTAGCTACCGAGATGAAAATGAAAAGTAAGTACTTACCTTTAATTATAAAAGACTAGCTGCGCCCCGCGATTTCACCCGCATAAGTTTCGATCCCGTGGAAATATCGGGATAAAAAGTATCCTATGTGTTATTCCTGGTTATAAACTATCTGTGTGCCAAATTTCAACCAGATCCGTCCTGGACTTTTTGCGTAAAAGAGTAACAAACATCCATCCATCCATACAAACTTTCACGTTTATAATAACTATTAGTAGGAACTGTATGGCAATTCTGCCAGTTTTCTGGGCACTTTTCCTATTGACAACGATGCGGACGAATTTTTTGATGCCTTTTATCGTTTTCTATTTTATATACTTGAACATATTACTATTATTATTTTAAGACTTAACTTTTACGCGACGACGTCATGCATTATAGAACGTTGTATATTTATTAGTATTTATTTATTTGTTAATTCAATGTATGTGTATGTGTAATACACATGTACACTTACATATGTTGATGTAATCATAAACTCATTGTAGTTTCACCGTGCACCAAAATCATCGACCATATAAACTAGAGACTAGCCAGATAGAGTGTAATCTACTAATAAAGCTGAAGAGTTTGTTTGAACACGCTAATCTCTGAAATTACCAGTCGTATTTGTAAAAATATGATTGCATTTGATAGCCAAATTCTTAAGGAAGGCTATAGGCTATTTAATTTTAACATTACGTTAAGGCCCTTAGGAGCCGAGCAAAAATAAAACAAAAGTCAGAAAGAACGCTGAGCGAAAACCTAGTAGGTACTGCGACGGGGTGGGTTGGGCGAGTAAAAAAAATCACACGGACGAAGTCGCAGGCAGAAGCTTGTACCTAATAAAACAGTTTGTAGGGTTTACAGATTTATGTAGTTTTCGCCTTTAAGAATTTATCAAGCCACTAGATCATTCCCTCATAAAATAACGTCCCTACGAAACTTATAGTCTTATGTTCAATTACTATACAAAACCTATGTAATATCATCTCGAATGGCGAACTAAAAGCCAGCAACTAACATATAGAGGTATAGGAAGCGAACGCTAATGATACATCGCATCAGATTCCACTTAGCTAAGCCATTCTTTAGACATTCGACTTCAGACCAAGCCACGACCAAGCGTTCACGTTATTGGATTTGTAGTAGGTACGTAGACAGTTCACACTCATTTCATTTATACATATAGTAGGTACAGGGGGTCTACTTCGAAGTAGTATCGGCCGTTTCCTGCTACGAAGTTACTATTTGGTTCGGTCGGTTCCGATCCTATACTCCTACACTCTTTCGAATATTGACTATGGTCCCGACCCAACTGAGCTGATCCGAACGTTTTTTCCCATTTTTAAATAATATTCGGTTCGGCCATGTGTCGGTCCGATCCGAACATCACATTTTGCACTTCGGAGTAGGCCCCCTGGTCTTCTTCTTCTTCGTGACGCTGGCACGACTGTATTTTAAATGCTGTTTTCCCAAAACTTTGCCACTTCCACGGCGATGTCGGTGGCCACGCAGAGGTCATTTTGACTGTATGTTATGGGACACAGAGGGCAGGATAGGAGTTGGATCATGGTTTGTGACATAGCTCCACAATCACGCCCTACTGCCGTTCCGTCAAGGTAGCCCCACTTTACCAGGTTGGACTTACATCTTCCCACTTGTGTCCGGAGACGTTTCAGAGACGGAAGGTTACACCCTACAGGCAGATGCTCCTTTGGTTGTAGGGAGTAAGTAGGAGGGGGAAGAGTATCTTGCCACAGTTTGCAACAGGTATCGGCCGGGTTTTCTGACAGAGACTGTCGATTTTAAGCTGTTTCTGCTTTTAAGCCGTTGCGTTGGTAGCTGTGCACCATATAGTGGGTGTCTGGTATCAGATTCCTGTTTGAGTTTCTCCACTGCGCACGCAACTTCTCTTCGGACTTGTGGTGGAGCTATGCCAGCTGTGGGGTATAACGCTCTCAGGTAATGGTAAAAAGGATTTTTGAATTATCATCAACTAAGGCAGATTAGTAGGCCGCTGCAGACACAATTGGTCTAAGTGGGGAATTACTGAACCATCCAATACCCAGTGCGAGTGTGGTGCGTCTAATCAAACCATACCCCACTTGCTGGAGTGCCCTAAGTGCCCGTTCACTTGGATGACTTATGAATGCCACTGATGCCGCAATCAACGTGGCCACCTACTGGGCTCAAACAATATAAAATACCAAAGAAAAGTGCCATCGACACGAAAAAAAGCAGGCAGATGGATTTCGATTGGCTTAAATATTAATCATATCCAAGTCTATCTCGTGGCTCAGTAATAATAGTAATAGTTCGAGGATGGGTGACCATCCATTACACATCGAGACCCCTCCGTGTCTCGGAAAGCACGTTCCGGCTGTCATTTCAACCTGACAACAAGCCTTACCAAACCGATGTGTATCGTGTTTATTTGTGTAATAAGGTACACTAACAGCTTCTATGTATAATAATTATATCTTAAGTAAGTACATCACAATAGTCTCTGTCTTACACAGTCGCCAATGATAGGTTTACCAGCAATCTCAGAAATAAGTGATCACACATCGTGTTACCCAGTAACTGGTTTGTGAAGGTCAGAAAAGCAGTCGCTCCATGTAAAATACTGGTATTCAGCTGCATCCAACTGTACTTTTTACTCTAAACTGATCATGATCTGAAAATACGTACCCTACATTCTTCTTCCCGTAAAGTATTTACATGACGGTGCACAAAAAACATGTCAGAAGTAAGCTCTTACTATAATTATTTATGTGCCCTGATTATCCTATAAAAAAGCGTTTTCTATAGACCAAACTTATCTGTATTAACCCGCATTTTGTTCACACAAAATGGCGTGTTTTGTATGGAAACCCGTTCGCCGCTCGCCTTCTCACTGCGCTATCTTTTCGACGTGCTTATGTTCCCGTCGAATAGCCGGCCATATCCTTTTAACACCGCGTATAAAGACATGTTCATATTTGCTTAAGTGATTAATAAAAGTACGAAAAAAAGAAGCTACTGCATCTACGGTTCTAGAGTAACATTAGAAAGAATTTAAATAATTATTAAAATATATAAATATAAATATTGGATATTATTATGTCCAGGGATATTATTTTATATTATTTTTGGCCATCGCCATACAGCGTGACAATGCTGCCAGCTTTTTTAGCACTTTTCCCGCTGACAGCGATGCAGACGATTTTTTTGATGTCCTATAATTCTTTACCCTGGTTTTGTTTTATATACATGTACATATTATTATTTTAAGTCTTTTAGCTTATATGTACTATATTATGTAAATATTATCTTGTTTGAAAATAAATAAAAATATTTGATATTAGAAAAAGGTAAAGTTTGTATGTTTTGATGTACTCCCTAAGCACGAAATCCGTAGTTTCGTCCAAAGTTACGGGGTTTCTGTCTCCGTATCACATGCGTACGTAAAAGATTATTTCGGGACCCGAACTAAGAATTAATGAAGATTCGAATTGACCGTTGTCTCTAATACAGACCCGTGCCCGTCCGAAAAATTTAATTTGTCACTTGTTCATTAGGAACTATTTTCGGAAGAACCAATATCTTCGTTGCCGGACAGAGAGTAGAAAATCAGGAAGCTACAATTTTGCCGAGTGCCATAGGTAATGTTTTATAGTATAGTTGACTACAACGGCGAAATCGCGAGCGGAAGCTAGTAATAAAAAGCATTCGGAACGGTCGGTAGTGAATTAGTGATTGCATCGTGCTTTGTTTTAAAAAAGCTTGTAACGACGGACTATGCAAGCTAATACGGTCATTAGTTGGTTGCAATGCTAATTGTAATAAGGCCAGCCTAATGCAGGCCGTGTGGAGCAACATTTTGTAAAAAAAGCACTTATTTTCATAAAAGAAACTTTACTGTTGACTCTGTGCCAAAAGGCTTAGGTGTAACTCAATATCTTTCCTTCCGCAAAATGCCAATTTACCCACCATACTATCTAAAGTTACTTTGCTTAAATAAACGTACGTATGTACGTTTCGTTACGTTGTTTGTTTGTCTAAACTGACTCATCATCATCATCATCACCCACAGCCCGACACACACGGCTGAGCACAGGCCTCTCTTTTCCTGTACCAATCCCCACGCTCCTGTGCCAGCCTTATCCAGGTTCTAACCGCCACCAATGTTGTCCACCCATCTCGCTGCCAGATGACCGACACTTCGTCTCCCAGTCCTTGGACTCCACTCGGTCACTGCCTTACTCCACCTGTCAGGAATGCGCTAGGTGTTCTGCCCTTCTGCTGCACTACCAAATTAAATTGACCGTATATTCAAATCACTTACTGTAATTCTTTGACAGTTCGTTGAAATGGCTATAACATAGCTAATTAACGGGACTGCTTCGTTGGTCTGGTGGTCGCAAGCGCTACTACTGAGCATGAGGTTCTGGGTTCGATTCTCAGATCAGGCAAAAATTGTTATTGGGTTTGTCTATCTGGAATTTCTCAGTAGCAGCCTGAAGTCTCGATTTGTGCCGGGTTGATGACAACAGGCGAGCCTGCGACAGCTGCAAATAGCGAGAATGACCTAAGTAATTCTGTCATTCTTATCTGAGGATCACACGGTCACACAGAGATTCTGAGATAAACGTATGCCTGTCATAATAAACGCGCCATTTTTAAATAATTCCAACCAAAATAACATCACTTTCAAGCCGAAAAGCTAATAACCCACCCGGTTTATGCTAATATTATTGAATGAATCTGGTAAAACGAAATTACTTTCCTGTTGCATGTACTAAAAAGTATCCCCAAAGAAAATAAGAAAAAATATTTATTGTCACTCGCACAGAAAGATTACAAACTAAACAAAAAACAATCATAAAAAAAAAAATGAAAAGAAAGTAAAAAAAAAAAGTCTTGTACGAGGCCAAAAGGCTCCCAAAGAAAACCATACCAACAGCTCATGACGATTTATTGGAAATGACTTACCAAGTTCTCTCTCAAGTATCTCGTACTTTCTCATCGTTTACGTTTCCAGGTATCAACCAAAGCTAAATCTGATACCGGTAACAATATTCCCGCAACAGCCGACTATCGTTAAATTACACAATGGCCGTTTCCAGCTAACCAGTGTACCTAATTCTGTCGGTAATATTGAAAAGGCTTACTAAATACATAGGACTTAACCATAACTTTACTGTCGAAATGTAGTTGTACTATAAGTACACCTTTTCCCAACCCTTCGGGGAAATAAGGCGTGATGTTATGTTAAAACAATGCGTGCATCGCTACGTCATTTATTTTACATATATATATTTTATTTCTTTGCACTTGTTTTATGATTATTGTTGTATATATTTATTTATATAGATAAGTATATGGTTTGTGTATGTATGTATTTATGGTATATACCAAATGGTACACCACAGACTACCTGCAGTATTGTCTCTCCTTTCTCTCTAAATCCATCCAAAGGTTGTCTTTAAAAGATCGCTTTTAGCAATAAGACCGCCCATTGTGTCACGCCTTCTAAAATTTTGCTACATTTATATTCTGTAATATTTATGGTGTACATAATAAAGGATATTTATTTATTTGTTAAAACTTTATGCACAAGTAAAAAAAAACTGTACTAAGACGAACTTAATGTCCGAGACATTTTCTACCAGTCAACCTTAGGGTGGTGCAGAGAAAAAACATGGCAGGTGCAACATACGGGATAAATAGCTAGAAAATTACTATAAAATACACGAATAAATGGTAATACATAGATACATACATACATAGATATAAACAAAATGAACTGTCAGGAGAAAAAAATATCGGTACAGGAGAAAACGAATCCAGCAAATGCAATGCAATGCCGAGCGATAGCCGTTTTGCGTGGATGCATGTCAACCATTTCTTACTGTTTTTTTTCTTTATTTTGTTTTTATGTTTTTTTTGCGTCATGTTTACCGCAAATAAACGTTTTTTCTTTCTTTCTTTTCTTTCAAATCAGCGCTGGGATGTTACAACTTCTGAGGGATATGTTCCCGAGCCTTCACTTTAAAAGACAACCGACTGGTTATTTTATTCTATTCTATTTCAAAAAACAGTTGCAAAGTATTAAATTCATACTTCGATGCAGATTGGCGTTCCAAATGTAGATATGCCGTTATCGTATATCTGTAGACTGGGTTATGTGAAGACAAAGACAATATTAACCTAGGTGTTCCATCTGCAGACACGTAGAATCTAGAACATAATTGTCTTAGTTTGTCTTAGTTAGAACTGCCCCTAGCATGTCGTCAAGTTAAGATAGTTAGGAGCACTTGAATTCCGTATTGTTACATGCATAAGTGTGTGTTTGCGGGTTTCAATTGGAAGCTGTATTGTAAGTCTGTGACTAGTCAATGCAGTGAATACTCAATCTGCCTTTTCCCAACTATGTTGGGTTTGGTTTCCAGTCTAACCGGATGCATCTGAAAACCAGTATAAAAAATACTGGTTTCCAGCTGGAGTTGGACTAGGTAGTCTAGTCCAACTCCAGCTGGAAACCGGGGGAGGTCAGATAGCTATCTGACCTCTCCCGGGGTATCCGCCCTGGTGAGACTGGTTGTCTGACTTTTGGGCTTCTGACTACTTGTAACGACTGTCTAAAGATCTACGAATGAATCCGTGACCGACGGCTATCGTGTTTTTCGAGGCACGGAGGTATCTCGATATGTAATGGATGGTCACCCATCCACGAATCGACCGCGACAGTGAATACTAAGAATGATTTTTAGGCCAGTCAAGGAAACTCATTGTTTATCAACCATGGTAAAAGAATGGCAGTTGTGATTCGAATTGACAGTAAGGTAGTCAAGTAATTTTTTGGACTTTACTTACATAGTATTTTCTAAAAATAGCGTTCCTATGTTAGTCATACAAGTCCATTGTTAGTTGACCCGATGTTGGGATACATATTTAAATACATAGTCCTTCGTGGAGACAGTTATTACGTTATTTACGTTGTTGAGTAGAGAAAGTTTGGAACATATGAATTAACAATTGACTAGCAATATCCTTCAAAATTATTCAGATTAAGATATTATAGTGTATTACACAATTAGGGTGCTGGTAATACAGTAAGCAGGTTCACAGGTTAATAGCAAGTTACGATAGCGACATGAGTAGCTTATAAATTACCTACAGGCTAGGTTACAATATACATATTATTTGCCGGTGATCCCCAAACTAGACAGTTAGAGAGGAGACTAGAGAGGTGATTTCTGGTATGGTATGGTGCGTGTGTATATGTAATGTTTGTATGGTATTCAGCTGCATCCAGTTAGACTGACAATGAATAAAGAAAAGCTGAAATACTTGTTTTATTTTTGTAAGCTGTTTGATGTCGGCTTCGGATTATATTTTAGCGGATATCATAAAAGGCACCGAAAAGAGATATTTTCAAAGTGTGCCTCACGGCTGCGCCAAGAAGGCCCAGTTCGGCAAAAATGCCAGACAACTAGTGCCTGACGCTGGTTTTCAACTGGACCTTATGTGCGTGGTTTAATTGGTAACATTGGCGAACAAGTTGACCTTTTTCAATAATTTTTAAATTATTCCATTCAAGGGAACAGAAGATAAGTCACCATAATTTCGCACAGAACTGACAAAGAAATTCTCGCTACTGTTATTCCGGTATGCAATATTACGTCGCAATACATTTACCAGCGTTCAAAGTGCAAACCTTGTGCCAGATTCATTTAAGCATTCTCTTTATTGCACTTATTATTGTCAATAGTGTCATTTATCTAGGAGCGAAGGTCTCCTTAAGAGTGCCATCAGTTTGAACACATCTATTAAGTTTAATATCTGCCTTGTGTGTCTTTTGTTTTATGTTGAAGTTGCTCCAATTTCTTCTGTTGTTTTGTTTAAATCTTCGGGTTAAGAATTCGTTGAAATGTTTGCGTTGAAATTTTATAACTTTTGAAGTAATTCTTCAAAAGTTATAAAATTTCAACGTACGGTACGATACAGACGCCAGTACATCTGAGGTTGTTTCGGCCTTTCTTCTCAGAGTAGTCAAATAGGAAACGCCGACTTCATCTAGTTTTAAAATATGATTGACGTGTAAAAGTGTTTGTACAAACCTACTTACAAAATAAAAATCATTTATCATCAAGCTACTACAATGTGTCAAATGTCTTTAATATATTTTCAACTTTATCGCTAAAGCATTAACATTTTTGCTAGGTTGCAGATTGATAGCTATCTATAAATCTGTGGTCAAATTGATACATTACACCAACATTTTAATATGCTTCAAAATCATTATAGCTCTATCGTAGATAGAATATATCTTATTTTACACCAATATTGAATTTAACCCTTCTTATTCTGAACGTGGATCCACGCGAGACACAATGACTTTTTAATTGTTTCCGTAATTACGGCATTCAAACGTTTAAGAACAAACAGTCTTAAGCTATGAAACTGCATGTTTTACGATTTCATAAACATTAAAACGCGAGTCCATGTCACTCAAATGAATAGCTTAATTAACGTCAAAATTAGCGACAATAATGAGACATACTGTCAACTATTGTGTGCAGTAACAGTGCGTTGTATCATGCGGCTAATTGGTCAGCTGAGCGCAATGCGACTGCCAGTGCGTATTGCTCCGTAGTCCAGTGCAATGATTGTCGTTGCGATGCGATCGTGTTTGGCCATTAGTTAGGATGGAGATGTGACGTCATTGACACGAATTTTGTGATAAATTTTAAGTGTAGGCTAGATTATTTCCTGCTCTCAAAACGGGTAAGGAAAACATCGTGACGAAACCGGCATGACCTAGAACCAAACATTCCAAGACATGTGACATCCACCAACCCGCACTGAGCCCGCGAAGTGGATTATCCACTCCCTCACACTGAGAGGAGGCCTGTGTCCCAGCAGTGGGAACATTATAGGCTGATTAGGTAGGTTAGGTATAACAAAAAACTTTCATGAAACGACGTTTTTTTAAAAAAAGTAAATAAGTGCCTACGGAAAGGAGAGCAATGCTCCTTTAAAAATTGAATTTTATCGATGAGAAACACTCGCAGAAAACCGTTACAAAAGGTCTTATACAAAGTAACTCCACAACCTATTCTTTTAAGACTCCCCTAAAAGCAAGAAAACAAGAAGATTTAAATAATTTCACATGTCAAACATCGACTTTGTTTTACAAACAAGCGCTTTCAAAGTTACAAAATCTCGAACGACGTCAAAACACACCTATTCCGTTGAAGTACCGTTAAGTAAGGTCCATTGTTACAAATTCATTCGTAACTTTAAACAGCTGATTACACAAGGTTTTAAGTCGTGTATTGTAGAGAAATTAGATCATCATAGCTACTCACTACCACTCCATACGCTTCCGTACCATATCGAACATCAATCAATGGTATCACTGGAGTCCACTAAACGCTGTTCACAAGACCAAAGCCCGCAAATGTTGTCAGTTTAAATCAGCCGCTGTTCTTCCGACAGCAGTTTGCAGTCGGGAGCAAGGCAAATCAGGTTATCGAAATGTGTCATTTTGGATTCGATAGCCTATCGGATGGTTGTGAATAGCTATGTAGGTCCCTGTCAGGCAAAATGGATTATAGTGTATGTAGGTATAATTGTTTTAAAAGAGGTACGACGTAGGACTAAGGTTCAAGACGTAGGACTAGGGGTAGCGGCTCTGAATGGAGGTGGGCAGGACACTTGGCTAGACGTGGTGATGTCAGAACAATTGCTTGTGGGTGGACGACCTACAGAAGATCGTGGGGAAGACATGGATGAGACTCGCATGGACTAGGGAAGCATGGCACAAAAGGGAGGAGGCCCAAGGCTGCTAATGATAATGATGATGATGAGGTAGAATTGTATAAAAAGAGGTGCGTTCTTAGTACATATTATGTCTCCTGCAACTTTTCGGATCGCATAAATAATAGAAATATAAAACGAGGTTATTTTACTAAGAATTTTGTTGCGGTAAAATAAAGTAACATCTAATTTTAGGTCTGACATAATATGACCTATGTAGTTATAACTTACGTTACTAAGTCATCTTCCAAGTTTTTCATAGTACAGACGCCAGCAGGTCAAGCTACCCGAAACTGTAAAATTTTCCCAATCAACCTTGAACCTTGCAGCTTTAGAGATAAAGTTGAAAATGGATTAAAAAACAATTGACAGATTGTAGTAGCTTGATGTGCTGGCGTCTGCGCATTTTTCCCTGCAACACTTCGGTAAATATAATATGAATGAAATTACACACGAGTTTTCTGAGAATTCTCTATATTGCGGTTTGATAAAGCCACTTCTATTTTTAGGGCTGGTAGGTACGTATACTTGCTACGTGATATGCTGAGTCTTATGAGGATAAATATTTTGCATTAAATGTCGTCATGGTCCAGATGACTTCGCCTCTCATGCCATGCTTGACTAATATGACTTTTTAACTCATATCTTCTGGGCACGCTCTTTCCATCATAGACCTCATCCATCACTTTCCATCAGGCTTGATCGAGGTAAAGACGCTCTATGTAAAATAATGGTATTCAGCTGCATCCGGTAAGACTGGAAGCCGACCCTAACATAGTTGGGAAAAGGCTAGGCAGATGATGATGATCTATTTTGATGTCTTTGTTGAGAAAACCTTATTACAGTTAACGAATGTGTCGTCATTCCTTTTAAATGAGTGTCTTAAAATATTCCTAATTAAGAGTTTTGTTCGTTTCCCACATTTTATCAAAATATTTCTGTCCAATCCAGTTTATAATTGGTAGTGACGTCATTTGTCAGGACGCAGTAAAATTTATGTTTGTCTGTTTCTGGCGTGGTGATGTGGGAATGAAAATAAACGATTAATGCATTGTATTGTGCAGCTTAAAAAGAGCAGTGTGAGAAAGAACAGAAATAATGGATATTAATTAGTTTTCTTCATTAGTTACCTATTCGTCTTTAAGATACCAGACGGGATTATTAAAATTCTTCTTAGCATATCCAGCCTATAATGTTCCCACTGCTGGGACACAGGCCCCCTCTCTGTGAAAGGGAGTGGACCGTAATCCACGACGCGGGCCCAGTGCGGGTCGGTAGACGTCTGTGTCTTCGATTTGTTTTGTCCTAAGACATGTCGGTTTCCTCACGATGCTGTCCTTCACCGTTTTGAGAGGGCGCTTTACTTTACTCTTTCATCGTCACTGATGAAGCGTAAAGTAAAGCGCCTGTCTGGGTTCGAACCAACGATCTACTCGTAGTCGCGGCCGTTACCACTAGGCCACCACTACTCTTAAATTCTTCAGATTTACGAGTTAATATTAAAATGAATTAAAGAAGCTTAATCATTATTAATGCTCTTCGAGTCCAGTGCAATAATGCATTCAGGATGCTGTTGGGGCTGCAACGCTTCTGTAGTGCCTCAGGGTTGTTCGTGGACGCCCGGATTGACAGCTTCGGCGCAAGCGCAAGCGAGCAGCGTCCTTGTTGCACAGGGTGCGTGCCAGTAACAACGGTCTCCTGAGTGTCGTTGCCAACAAACTGGATTGTCCTTTCATCTGGTACTTAAGTCAGCTGCATGCTCCTGTAAATATTGGTAATGGCCCTGATTCCCTTGTTCACAAACTAAACTAAATTTAAGTTCTGTGCATCTTTTTCTAAGATAAAATATTAGTTTACTCCTGTCAAATTAAGATACTCCATAGATAGATTAGAAGTGATTAAAAACATGGCTGCTAAAAATATGTCAATTTACGTCAGGCGCTGACTAGTTTGACAGGACTAAACTAATATTTATCTTCTGTCCTTTTCTAAATTAAATAGAAAGAAAAAGATGCATTGAACTTAAATTTAGTTTAGCTTGTGAACAAGGGAATCGGCGCCAATGTCTACTAACATAGTTTTTAAGTTTTTATGTTACTAACATCTTGGTACCTTTTGTAATTATGGAATTGTATTCTGAATTAAAGAGATTATTATTATTATTATCATTCTGTCTTTCATTCGGGATTGGCGCAGGTTATCTTTTTCTTCCATACCCTCAATCGTCATCTCACTATTTCATCCAATCCATCTATCGATTCCTTTGTACTCCCCTAGTTTTATAGCCTTCCTAAGATTTTATTATCGTATTATTGTTATCTATCATTTCGTGTACTGACATTTATAGGCAATAAACCTGAACACTCATATCATTATCAATATTTCCGTATACAGGGTGAATTTTAGTTCTAGCAGTGCCCCGCGGTTTCACCCGCATATGTGTTGACCCCGCGGGAATATCGGGATTAAAAGTATCCTATGTGTTATTCTGATGTATAAGCTATATTACTGTAAAGTTTCATCAAAATCCGTTTTTTTTTTTGTGTGAATTAGTAACAAACATCCATCCATCCATCCATCTATCCAGCCTCGCTAACTTTCGCGGTTATAATATTAGTAGGATACAGGCTGAATTTTAGTTCAACGTATCCATAAATCTTTCTACCGCAGGAGAAAATCCTGGCTTCCAAAACCAAAAACAAATTCACTCGCTGTCACGTTCCTAATTACGCGTGACGTCACATCTTGTCAGTTGACAGTAATTATATATGTTTGTTTTCTGGAGGTGACTGAAGACTTCGTTAGCCACTCACTTTGTTTCTGTACATATTTGACTTTCTTAATTAATGAACATTTTCGGCGGTACCAATCTATGCTAATCTTGTTTGATTATGCCTCGTCTTGTTTAATGGTGGTTATTCGTTTCTGTCTTTTGACTACCTTCTTTTTTTATGTTTGATTGCTTGTACCCACAGAGACGCATCAAGCTATACATTTCCAGTTCTAACTGACCTCGCATTGGTTTTTCATACAGTCAGATGTCATCTTGTCAGTCGTTACGGGTCGTCAGAAGCTCGAAAGTCTCACAACCAGTCTTACTTGGAGTATCGTATTAGCCAGTAACTGGGTTGTGGAGGTCAAATAGGCAGTCGCTCTTTGTAAAATAGGTACTGGTATTCAGCTGCATCCGGTTAGACTGGAAGCCGACCCTAACATTATTGGAAAAGGCTAGGGAGATGATGATGAGGTGTTATCTTAATCTGGTTATGTATAGCTTGATGTGTAGCTGTACGTAGATAGTATTGTAAGAGGTGTACTATACTTAACTATCGAGTTTTAGCATGGCAATAGCAGTCATTGACTCACCTACATTTTCTAACATTTTTTATTTCATTAAGGGCTGATTTTACCAAACTCTTTTATTCGTGGAATAAAATGGACGTCTGACAGTTCTAGTATGGAAAAACTGACAAAAATTCAAAATTTATTGTTAGGATACGACTTATTCTAGATATAAAAGTTTGGTGGAATGCGCCCTTCCTGAAAGAAAGTCCATTAACATCCTGAATCATTATCTATCGTGTTCCAATAACGAAACTGATACATCGTTTATTGTTTGAGTTCCTACAGAGAGATATTAGGGAAAGGGCAATGACCGCTATTACCATTCTAAAATGCGACAACTATACACTTAATGGAGGGGGTTCATTTATAAGCGACTAGCTGCGCCCCGTGGTTTCACCCGCATAAGTTTCGATCTCGTGGGAATATCGAGATGAAAAGTGACCTATATGTTAATCCTGGTTATAAACCATCTGTGTGCCAAATTTCATCCAAATCCGTTCAGTAGCTTTTGCGTGAAAGAGTAACAAACATCCTTCCATCCATCCATCCATCCATCCACACAAACTTTCACTTTCACAGAATATTAGTAGGATAGGATGAATAAAGTTAAGTGACGTTTAAACGACAAAAATATATGGTTAAATAGTCGCTAGTCACTACTTACTTAAATTTGAGCAACGTTTATGAATTTTGACCAACATTTGCATCTACTATTTTCCTATGAAATTATGCAGTGTTTTATCTTCCTGTTCCGTCCATTGCATAGATAACTACGGTTCATTAAGGGCTGATTTTTCCATCGCTAGGTAACTTTTATTCGAGGAATAATATTGACGTTTGATAGTTTTTATATGAAATAATTGTGAAAACTTCAAAATTATATCTCGAATAAAATTATCTGGCGTTGGAAAAATCAGCTCATAATATTTTTAAAAGAGTCAGCTTGAAACGAAAAAAAAATCCCACAGAATTATCAAATTATTTTCCAAAAGTCATTCCCCCAAGAAAAACTTCTCAAACCGTTATTCCCAGAAAACGCTGACACGAACCTCTTAATAGAGTGAAACTTAACTTTAAAAACATTAGTGACGTCATAAAAACTTTTGTTTTACCAAAGAAAATTGTCTAAGGAAGTTATCTCAGTGGATTCTCTCCGCTCTGAGTGACCCACTTTGAACATTGAACGGGAGTTTAAAGGGATTCGGTATACCGAGATTCGGTAGACTGCATAACTAAGTTAGTTACGTTTAATATTAGCAATTGTTAAAGGGTGCTTCGAAATTTAGAAGTATTTTCCTGGATTGTTTGTTAGCTATTTGGTGTTAAGCTGGATAATTTGGCCTACTGGAGCTTTACATTTATGAATCTTGGTGCCTTCAGTTTTCTAATTATTAAATCACTCTACTTAAACTACAGAACGCTACCTGCTACGATCCTTACATGCTCCTTTTGCTTCGTTTATGTTCATACATCTGGTCATACACCAGAAGGCCGATTACCGTAATTAAAAACGTTAAAAATCTAGTCGCAATCTCATCTCAGCTACAATCAATGTCAAAAATGTGGGGAAATTACAGGTATTTTTGACAGATTGAGACGGACACAGAGAAGGATCTTTAAATTACGAGAATTACCCCTCTGACCTTTCTGAAGAATATCAACAATAAGGTCACTATAAGTCCTTCTAAAGCGTCCCCTCCTGGTGGCGTTTTAAATGTGTATTATCAGGATAGTATCATTATAGTCTTTATTGATCTTTTTGATTTTAGTGTGTGAATACTTAGCACACGATTTCACATTTCTAAATATTACAAAAAAAAATTAAAACAAAGTTATGGCACCTGTCCCACTGCCGGCGATTACCGAGAAGCGAACAGAGCTAGCAACTAAAAATGAGTTGGTGAGCAGCGAGTGCGCGACGGCGACGAGCGATTACTCGCTGGTATGTGAGTAAGTAAGGGCTGACGCCCACTGGCGGCACGGCCTGACAAGGAATTTTTATGCGACGAATAGAAATATAACTTAAATGAATGACAATAAAATTTAAATTTCAATGATGATGCCAAATTACGTCGCGGTATGCCTAAGGATACCGCGGCATCATTGCTGCCGATGAAATTTCAATTTCATTGTCATACTTTTAAGTTATATTTTCTATTAGTCACATAAAATCCCTTGGCGTGCCGTGCCGTAGAGTGTTCTGCCCGCCAAGCGGCATCACTGAGCGAGTACTATCTATGATAGCTCTTGTCGCTGCGATAAACGTGTTCAGCCGATCGATTCTGTAAAAATCTCACCGTGAAAAGTTAGGTGAAGTGAGCTTAGAGTGAGCTGTCAATAGTGTTAATTCCGTAGAATTATTTGGAATGACAGCTCACTCCACGCTCACTTCACCTAAGTTTTCACGGTGAGATGGTTACAGAATTGCACTACAGGTCGACGGTTCGACCAGTCAGCGATGTATCTCTTTTACTTACACGTGACCTACTGTCTTTTGCACGTTTCTAGAGCGAGGAAATCATAGATAGTCGCTTCCTCGTTGGCGGTAGAACAGGTACCGAAGTAAAACCGAGTGACAAATAGTATAAGAAATGTAGAAATTAATCTGTATTTAAGCTCTTATCAATCTCTTTTAGTAATGGTAAAAATAAAATTATTTTCTTTTATGAAAACGTGGTGTATTAAAATAGAACAACAGATAAAGAAGCCAATTTTACTGAGGAATACGAAATTAGAAATATTTCTATCAAAGAATATTTATATACATTTTTAATATCTTTCTTCGGAATTTCGGTTTTTCAGCCAACGTCAGTGGGTTTATTTATAACATCTGTGTGGGATTAATTTTAAGGGTTCCGTGCCTCAGAAGGAAAAACTGAACCCTTATACGATCACTTCGTTGTCCGTCTGTCTGTCCGTCCGTCTGTCAAGACCCTTTTTTACAGCCGTATATACCGCAAATTTCCGCATGTTTTCGACACTCGCAAGGGAATCAAAACCTACAGGGTACTTCCCGTGAACTCAGAATCTTGAAATTTGGTACGAAACAACGTCTTATAGCACAGATAAAGGAAAAATTGCGAAAACCGTAAATTTTTAGTTACATGTCTACAAATTTGTTCGAAACCCTCGGTACGCGAGTCCGACTCGCACTTGACCGGTTTTTTTGGTGTAATCTTCGAGGTATGTAAAAAGGGGTGATATTTCAGTACCCACTTGTTAGGAATATAGGTACCTACGCGCTAAAAATTGCCATTTCAAGTTTCTAAGAAAATCAAAACATCTTTACTCAATCCCTCCGTGTCACTAAACTCGGAAAACAGTTTCTTCAAAGAAGAAATAATTTCAGAAGTAAACAAAGGTTTTATTTCTAAGCAGATAAGAACGTTAGTAAAGTTCTGAGATGAATATGAAATAAGGTTTATTTCATATTCTTATACCTTTGACTAAGTATTTTACAAAGTATACTATAGATTTATACGCTTTGTATTCTGAATTCACTTTCCTAACACAATATTATGGAGAGTGGTTTTATTTTTACAAATTGGTTAGAGAAAAGTTGAGACATTAATAACTTTGTATTTTAAGTAAGGAGTTGCAGGGAACCTTAATGTCTTCAGTCCGCAAGATAGTACTTTATTTTATGCACCTATTTGGCAAGATATGGAAATATAATTCTATTAATACCTACTTTATACTTAAATATTCATCCTTGATGAGCAGTAGTGGTCGCCCCGACTTACGAGTTACGGGAGGTCAAAACGGTTGGTTCCAACATGATGTGACATCTACCAAGTGGCACTGGGCCCGCGTGGTGGATTACGGCCCACTCCCTCTCACAGAGAGGAGGCCTGTGGAAACATTACAGGCTGATTATGCTAAATAATCGAGAAGATATCGTTAATGTAACTTCTGTGTTAACACACCACCTACAAGCTTTCCTCTCCCGTCATCTAATTAATAATTACACTCGCTCACTTAAGCTAATTAGGGCCTGATTCATAGTTAGCAAAAGATTTTGCCTTCTTCCACTGATAAATGCACTATAGTTCCCCCACTATAGTGCTACTGCACTATAGTGCCCCCACTAATACCTTTTACAATAAAGTTCAAAGTAATTTGAATTCGAAAAGCCGCGGTCTCGCAACCGCAATTAAAACGCGGATTCATGGCTTAATTCGAAGTTTTAGTGAGAAATTGTAGCGTTAACTACTATCGCGCTCTAAACCGCTGGAGACTCACTATGATTAAATGGAATTAGTGAAGTAGTTGCGTTGCTGTTGCATGTTTCGTATGATTAAGGGCTCTCAAACGCCTTTTTATGAACTTGCAAGTTTTTTTTTATTATTAGGCATTGTTTGACGGCACGGTTGGCGCAGTGGTTAAGCGATTGACTGCTGCGCTGCGTGTCGCGGGTTCGATTCCCGCACGGAACAAATATTTGTATGACCTACATGTATTTGTTCCGAGTCTGGGTGTTTTTCTATCTATAATATGTATGTATTTACAAAAAAAAAAAAAAAAAGTATGTAAGTAGTTTATCAGCCATCTTACTACCATAACACAAGCATTAGGTTGCTTAGCTTGGGACTAGATGGCGCTGAGTGAAATGTCCAGGGATATTATTATTATTGTCTGCCAAAACTAACTGGGACTACAAAAAAGTTAGTAGTAGTTATTTTACATTTTGGGTTCCTACGGAGAGATATTAGGCGAAGGGCAATCAATGATCGTTATTACCATGCTTTTAAACGCAATTAACTTTAGTTTAGTAGTTTTCAGCTGTTTCTCGCTTTCCAATCCTTTAATAAGTTTTATCATTAACATTTCTCTACAAGTATTGTGTTCTTATCAACTGCTTTAGAACCAGTTCCGCCGCCTTTTACTTTAAAACCACAGAACACTGTTCCGTGTTTAAAACCATTACAAGCTAAATAAATAACTCTTATCAGTCCAAACACTAAAGTTCCACGTTCTACTTAGTGATAAGAAAACTGGGCTTCACTAAACATATTTACTTAGTTTTCACTTAATATGTACATAACTTATGTGGCAACTCAGCCAGATAGTATTCTGACATCTTTTGTAAAGCCCATCGTCCACAACGCTACACAAAAGTAACGTGTTACGAACTAAAATCACCAATGAGTAGCCAGAATGTCACTACTACACACTAGCACTAAAATTTCCATTTTTAGGGTTCCGTAGCCAAATGGCAAAAAACGAAACCCTTATGTATTCGTCATGTCTGTCTGTCTGTCCGTCCGTCCGTAGGTATGTCACAGCCACTTTTTTCCAAAACTATAAGAGCTATACTAATGAAACTTGGTAAGTAGATGTATTCTGTGAACCGCATTAAGATTTTCAGACAAAAATAGAAAAAAAAAACAATGAATTTTGGGGGTTCCCCATACTTAGAACTGAAACTCAAAAATTTTTTTTCATCAAACCCATACGTGTGGGGTATCTATGGATAGGTCTTTAAAAATGATATTGAGGTTTCTAATATAATTTTTTTCTAAACTGAATAGTTTGCGCGACAGACCCTTAAGAGAATGATAAAACTAAAAAAAATATATGATGTACATTAATTACCATGTAAAATTCCACCGAAAATTAGTTTGAACGAGATCTAGTAAGTAATTTTTTTTAATACGTCATAAATCGTAAACCGCAATTTACCTTTCATTCAATCAACTCGTGATTTATTTTTATAGATAATGGTACGGAACCCTTCGTGCGTGAGTCCGACTCGCACTTGGCCGGTTTTTCTTAGACTTCTTTCGACGACCTCGTTGGTCGAAGTTCCGAGTGGTTCCAAGTGCTACTGCTGAGCGGGCGGTCCTACACCCTAATCGTACAACACACTATAAATCTCGATCTGTTTTATTTTAAAGGATATTGCTAATCCATTGCTTCATATGTTCGAAAAATTTGTCTGCTCAACAACGTAAATAACGCAATGAATGTTGTTGAACTGTCGAAATAAAAGCCATTGCTACTGTTACGCAATTATCCCGCTGAATTCTTGAACCCAATGATTTTATAAATTTTACATGAGACCTGTTTGGCGAACAATGAAGCAAAGAATAATGATGAACTAAATTAGAATGCTCTGAAATCGCCTCAACGCAATAGACAAGAGTGGAGATCATTACTTTATCTTTCTCTGTAACACTTTTCCACGATATAATTTACAACAAAGGCTGGAATTTCTCCAACCAACGTCAGCATTGCACTATCGTCTGTCGTGTTGTATAAATATTGCTACGTACGGCGAAGCGATGACGTCACTATGGAAAAATGATTAAAGTCGTCCGCTAAACTGTAACGTGAATGTGCAAATGGCTCACGATGTTTCCTACTGGTCTGTATGGAAATTGTTCTGCGAATCTTGCAATTCATTCAAGAACAGTTAAAGTACGACAGTTACCACGATTTCCCAGCGTGTTTCCAGCGTAGCGCTTGGTGGACGTGCTCTCCGTTGCTCTACGCCCGGGACGTGTTCTCCGCAGTATCACAATATTGTATTCTCTTGTCTCGCTCTCTCTTGTACAGACGCCAGCACATCAAGCTACTACAATCTGTCAAATTACTTTAATAGATTTTCAACTATATCACTAAAGCATTAAGGTTCAAGGATGATTGGGAGAATTTGATAGTTTCGGGTAGCTTGACCTGCTGGCCTCTGTACACTCACGTCAATCGCTCTCGTTACGTAAACGCGGTGATCACGCTGCGAAACCGTGGCGTGCTCGCTACGAAACCGTGGCGTGCTCGCTACGAACATGCAGTGAGTGCGTTAAACAATCACCACGCTTAAAACACGTTCGCAAATCGCTATGGTGATAAGGCCGTTAGAGGTAGGTACTGGCGCCGATTCCCTTGTTCACAAATTAAACAGTCGGTCCAGTTATAGTTTAAGTCCAGTGCATCCATGCAAGAAAAAGAGAAGATAAATATTAGTTTAGTCCAGTCTAATTAGTCAGCGCTTGATGTAAATTGACGCATTTTTAATTTTTTTAATCACGTCTAAACTGTCTGTGGAGTATCTTAATTTAACAGGACTAAACTAATATTTATCTTCTGTCCTTTTCTTAATTAAAATAGAAAGAAAAAGATGCAGTGAACTTAAATTTAGTTTAGTTTGTGTACAAGGGAATCGGCGACACTGTTTCTGATACTTAGTTCATTTTGGTTTACACTGGACAAACTTTTAATAGGTTTTGTTTACGTGAATTTTTTGGTGTTACCTATCTGACATGGTTCGAGCTCTAATGGGGCTCCTAATCCCAACCTTGCTGAGGGTTAGGTTCTTCCTCTTCTTTTCGTGTCTATGGTACTTTGATTTGACTTCTTTATATTGTTTGAGCCCATTGATATTCACTTGTATATAAAAAACATGTAAGTATTTTTGAAAATAATATAAAGTCCAATGTGCCCACTGATTTAATAAGAATAGGGGCTTATGTTTTGCTGAAAAAAAAACTGAATCTAGGCAGAAAATGTTAAACTTAGGTAAATAGGTACGTTTAACATTTTCTGTTTAGATCCAGAATTTATTCATTTTCAATTTGAGTAAGTACTCAAATTAAAATATGTGTCATGAAAAACTGCTAAGAGAATTGGATTAGGAGCCTCGTTCAGACAAGTGGACCTCCTTATATGTATAGTGATAGCTTTATTTATTCATTTGTTTAGAAAATTCATTGGCTTTTTATTTCATTTCATTACGTCAAATATGTCAAAGTCGACATTAACTTCATCGGTATTCAATGAAATTGTCCAAGAAAATGTGTCAATTATTAAAACATCCTGCTGTACTAATTCCGTCGATAGTTCTAGACTGACCTCAATACCGCTTCGAGTCTTATAGGTGTTAATTAAATACTAATCTGGCGATTATCGCTATCTAGTATACTAGGTACTTATAATAAAATAGTGATGAAGGCAAAACTACTTTGAATATTTTTGAAAAAAAAAGAAGTATGTACGAGGTGTGAGAACGATTCTGCCGAAAGTATATAGTTTAGATTTTTGTCTGTTTCTCTGGATGTATGTTCCCGATTGTCACAAAAACGGCCGAACGGATTTGGATGAAATTTGGCACACAGATAGTTTATACCTGAATTAAAACGTAGGGTACTTTTAATCCCGATAGGACGTTCCCGTGAGATAAATTCCGACATCCACACTGGCGAAGTCGTGGGCAAAAGCTGGTATTTTGACCTATGTAGTGGGTCATCGTGTATTTAGGTTAAAGTAATGATTAGATGAACTGTTGAGAGGTATCGTGGCTATCACGCAGATATAGGTATACATATATCCAGCTGTATCTATTGAAGGGGAAGGTCAAACGTGGTCGTGGTTATACCCTTGAATGAGTGACCGTTACGTAATTTGCAGCTTACACACATCGATATGTTGTCTCAAAACGGTGAAGGAAAACATCGTGAGGAAACCGGCATGTCCTAGAACCAACAAATTAGAAGATATGTGACGTCTACCAACCCGCACTGGGCCCGCGTCGTGGATTATGACCCATTCCTTCTCGCAGAGAGGAGGCCTGTGTCCCAGCATTGGGAACATTATAGGCTGATTATGGTTACACATCGAAAATATTATTCTCTGTCTTCTTTCAAGTTCATAAAATGTGGTGTGGTTTTTTGTTTTTCGTATGGCATATCGCAGGTCAACCTAGGAGGTTGTCGGCTGGTTAACCGGGCTATCTATTCCGGTCTATTACTGTTTTACCATATACATATTTTTGACGTTTAAACATCTTAACTTTAATCATCGTTTATAAATAAACTCCTTTATTGTACACCACAAAAATCCGTAACAAAAAAAAAAATAGATGAAACACTACAAAAAAATATACAATGGGTGACCTTATCGCTTTCTGCGATCTCTTCCAGGCAACCTTGGAATGGTCAGTGATAATCAGTGATAGGAATAGGTAGTGCCTATTTGCCTAAACTTCGAAGAACAGAGACAAGAAACAGAGACTTCCTTAGGACTAAATTTTTTCCGGGACACCTGTCCTGAAAAAAACACATAGAATATTGTTGTAACTTACAACAATATTCTATGTGTTTTATTTTTCCTTTAGAGCCCATAGAGGATAAGTTATTATTATGGAGTTATAAATTATAAATGTTATGTCTAGTCGCAAACTTTAGGTAAATATAAACGAATTACTTATTCCAAATGACATATTTTTTTAATGTATTTAAAAGTGTTGTCCCAATTTCGGGACGGATGTCCCGGAAAAAATTTAGTCCTAAGGAAGTCTCCGTTTCTTGTCTCTGTTCTTCGAAGTTTAGGCAAATAGGCACTACCTATTCCTATCACTGGTGATAATACACCTCTATGTATTACTTCTTATCAAAAAGTATTCAAGTCAGCCCAAGTTTTGATCCAATTTTAGACTATTGTTTAAATTATAAAGCGTACTTAATTCAACTGCGTAGTAAATGCTTAACGCTTCAGGTACCTATTAATACTTACTTACTCGACAATTAACTTAACTTTTTACCGTTAAAGGGAATCCCACACGCGCGTAGAATGAATTACATTATCGTGCTCGTGTGGGATTCCTGCATGTTCGCCGAGATAATATATAGTGCTATATTCTGGTCGTGCTTGGATTGACAAAAGCTGGGGTGTTTTGGGCTATAAAGTTTTTGGAGCTGTAAAGGCTGTAATTGCAGACACGAAATACAGCGCAACAATAGGTTAATTACTGGCTGATATGATTACCATAATTTTAGCGACATCCACTGCCGGACATAAACTAGGATTGCCATAACGAAGCAATAATCTAGATGGCTGCGGAAAAACGAATTATTTGTAAAATGTATGACATGATTATTGTTGAAAAAACTTAATTTTTTTATTAAATACTATACATGGTGACAGGGACATCGACGCGCAAACTGGAACCATGGATTCAGCACATGAGTTTAGAACCCATAGCGTTGAAATTTTTCGTCGGTTATTAAAAAAAAAAAAATTGCAGTTCCATACATTTGGACCGCGTAGGTAGGTATTGCACTTTTCTTTGAACATGAAGATTTTTTTTTTATAACCGACGAAAAATTTCGACGCTATGGGGTCTAGTATTATGTGCTGAATCCATGGTTACAGTTTGCACGTCGATGTCCCTGCCACCCTGTATAGGTATTTAATAAAAATCTTAAGTTTTTTCATTCACTGACGGGCAACGTAGCTTAAACCACTGGTTTCGACATCATCATCCACAGCCCGACTTCACCCTCTGCTGAGCCCAGGCTTCTCTTTTCTTGTGCTAATCTCCACGCTCCTGCGCCAGCCTCATCCAGGTTCTACCCGCGATGGCAACAATGTCATCCGCCCATCTCGCTGCCGAACGATCGACACTTCGTCTTCCAGTCCTTGGACGCCACTAGGTCACTGCCTTACCCCACCTGCTATCACTGTACCTTGCCAGTTAAAGAAATCGCTGGCTTAGAAGCATGAAATTTTTCAGAAAATTTCCTTTTATAACGGAGTTGGGCAGTAAGGAAGGATTTTTGAAAATTCAAGCCGTAAATAGTTTGTATGGAAGTCCGTTAGTTTAGTCGATGAGAAATATCATCGGGCACAGGGCTTGTATTAAGATAATAAGGTAAATTCCTAATGTCTTCCTTAAAATTTAATATTGTAGGTACCTATCATTTTTATTTTTTTATTATTTGATTAATATGTCCAAGATCTTGCGCACAGCTATATTTGTTTAATTTTTTCTCCGCTTTGTCTCGGATTTCGACCTTTATTAAATTACGAAAAATTTATTTATCATTACTTCAAAGGAACTTTTATTGTAGGTAGGCTTCGTCGTAGGTTCTTTTACAATCCTACCAATTCAGTGAAACCAGTTTTTTGAAAAGCGATTAAGGAGATTACTCTGTTACGAGTAATTGGACGTATTTACGTCGTAATTGGGATTCATTAAAGAGAATAAACTGGATTTCCTTGTCACTGGGTCATTGTCGATGTTCATGAGGGAATATTTACTCGCTCGAAAAGTACGAATCGTCATCTTTAAATAATATAATTTTTCCTTTAGGCGCACTAATAGGCACATTTTGAATTTCATGTAATAAAGTATAGAAAAAAGGTCCCTAGCGCGTAGAAGCGATAACGGATAAATATTAAAAAACATATACTTTTTTCCTAACTTCATTGTATAAAATTCGAAATGTGCCAATTCATGCGATTCGCCTATAGAAAAATAATATTATTTAAAAGTGACGATTTGCACTTTTGGAGCGAGTAAATTCGTGCGAATCGACTAAATAGGTAAGCCTTCATGAGACATGCATATACCTACCGACATTCAATGTACGGGACACAAGCGTCATCTCCAAACACATTAACGTTACGCGGTGTGTTTGACGTGCCAACAGAATTAGTATTCAGGTCAACGTGGTTCACGTAATTTCTTACTGTGTATGCAATATATGCGTAATCTTGAAGAAGTTCTCGCTTGCCTAGCCTTGGGGGATTCCTTAATCGGACGTTGATCTTTACACTTGTTGTTTCCGTTATTGTTACACGTACAACTTGATACTCGTAATTACTGTTGTTGCTAAGTGGGTATATTTTCTTCTGTATTCATTAGGGGTTTACTTATAAACGACTAGCAACGCCCCGCAGTTTCACCCGCATAAGTCTCGATCCCGTGGAAATATCAGGATAAAAAGTATCCTAAATGTTATTCTGACGTATAAGCGTGACGTATATTACTGTATAGTTTCATCAAAATCCGTTCCGTGAAAGTAGGTTTTCGTGTAAGAGTAACCAAACATCCATCCATCCATGCTCACAAAGTCACACACATTTGCATAGCAGGATGATTAAAGTTAAGTGACGTTCAAAGGTCAAAAACGTATAGTTAAACAGTCTCTAATTACTACTTAACTTTAAGCAAACATTTATGAATAAAGCAGTTTGTCTTTTGTTGTCATTTAGGATTTATAGGACTTACAAGGTTTGTTTAGCATAATCAGCCGATAATGTACCGACTGCTGGGATACAGGCCTCCTCTCTGTGAGAGGGAGGGGGCCGCAATCTGCCACCCGAGCCCCGTGCGAGTTGGCGGATCTCACATGTCTTCGAATTTTTAGTTCTAGGACGTGTCGTTTTCTTCGATTTCAGAGCAGTAGGTAGTGATTAATTTACACAAAGTAAAGGTTCTTTAATGAGGGTAAAGGTTCCCACTGCTGATTTTATGCGACACGTAGGCCATAATCGGGCAATTCTCGTAATTTTAAGAACGTTCACAGTTTGATCCCAGTCTCAATCTGTCAAAAAATAATTCTAATTTCCGTAAATTTTGACATATTTTTGACATTTGCTTGTCGCCGAGATGAGACTGCGACTAGATTTTGAACGTTTTAAATTACGAGAATTGGCCTTCTGGTACGCAATGAATAGACGCTCAATTTTGTGGAAATTTAAGTAAATACCTCATCGGTGTAGTCGGAAGTGGCAACCAAACGTGACGTGTATTCTAGAAATTTCTGCTAGGAATTTCTCTTCAGCAGCCTTAGGCAAATATATGGGATGGTGTTATAAATAAGCCAGGACGTAACATAAGCTGAATATGTTCTTTACTCTGCCATTCCGCTCGTTCATTACCGCGGTAACTGCAAATTGGTTATCGTGCGTGTGCGATACATAAATGTTGTATGTATTAATTTTACGGCTCCTCTGATTAAATTGTATCGGAAACACGTAGTTAACGTTGTTAAGATTGTTTTTGATACGATCTTTGGTAGAATGGTTTTTTGTTATTCTGTTAGAGAGGTTTTTTTTTTGTGTTCTTCTTGGCGTGTCGATAGCAATCTAAATGGACTCGGCCCAGAATTCGGCTACTTGTTTGGCGCTATCACCAACGACCATCAGCTCCTGTAACGTGCAGCTGACAGGACATGCAGGACACGTTATTAAGTGTCCCATCGTTTGTGGGACACATTTACACTCCAAGGTGGAGTCGTCTATGAATCTTTTCAACCTGAAAAGCTTTTCCTTGCTTCGGCCAACCTGGGTCCGGAGACTGTTTAAAGACTTCCAGGTTACTCAAGGTAACTCATGCCCAGGTTTGAGGTCTTCAGCGGATGGAACAAATGGTTTGGTTAAGGAAGCACTGTCTTGCCATAGCTTCAGTTTTTCTTGCGACTGGCCAAGTCGTCCTACCAAGGGGTATCATGCTATCCAGAAACTGGGCTTTGGAGGTCAGATCAGCAGCAAGTGCAGTCGCTCCAAGTAAAATACGATTAGACTGAACGCTGACCCCAACATCATTTGGAGAAGACTGGTCAGATGATGATTATAGCTATTAATAAGATAATAAAGCAAATGATCTCCAGTCAAATAACGTGACATATAATCAAAAAACAATTATGAACCCAGGCAGGCGCTTTCCTTGAGTAAATAATTTAATCATTCTCTCGGACTCGTAGAGCTCTAGATTCCTAGAACAGAATTACTAGAGCCAACAAAATTAACGACATGTGACATCTACCAACCGCACTGGGCCCACCTTGTAGCAGCCCACCATCCCACTCGAGGAGAGGAAGCCTGTGTCCAAGCATAAAATTAACCAACAAAAAACAATGACCCAAAATTATAACAAACATTTTACGTTCATAAGCCTGAAAATCTTACACAGAATATCTAAATCCAGCATGTATTTCACAGTAGTCTTAACGCCGCATACAAACATATCTTACTCCAGCTTTGTCCTACTCTAAAGGGGCATACACACATCCGTAACTTAGTACAGCATTCTCAGTTTCCTTATCGCTGCACCACAGCTAGGTCTTGTGGCAAAGCTTTTGAAACTAATATCTATGCCCTGTCTACGGTTTCCTTTAAAACTGGTTTGACATGTTGTTTGCTTCATCTTATTTTTACATTATTTTGACTTATTTTGTACCGGTTTGGGTATTATGATGCTGTGTTCTGATAATTTTGTAGTTTTGTTGTGGATTTAATTTTAGACTTGAGTCGGGATGGGTTATAAATTCTTTAGTGTCCGTAAAGGTCCAAGGTCCAATAATACAATTCTTTTTATTCCAAAATGTGATTTTATATCAATTTATATCTATAATTATATCTATTTGGAAGTTGAATCTTGTTACACACATTATGTAGCATGTTTTTATTAGAACTATAGATTTTTTTCCCTACCGAAGTTTACAGGAGTTCAATAAACCCACGATCACGCGTCTATTTTGTAATGCAAGACAATACAACCGGAGATTTCACGATTTTGGTACAAGTTTAGCGCCGCCGCGCCGTACGACTTTAAATGGCGGATTTCCGTTTCCGTAAGTAATAAAACTATATTATACATACATATGCTGTTCACGAATATGTAAATTGGCAATTGTGTCAAGTTCACTTTGTGTCTTTAAAGATTTAGCGCCATTTGACGTCTAATGCCGTGCGCAGATGGGCGATTTAAAAACGTGGGTGTAAAGTTGCTCATCCGAACCCGACCGCAACTGCAAACCCCAATTTCAACGCCGCTCAATCGCAATGACAGACCGCAGTGACACGACTGGTTTTTAAATAAATCTATGAAAATTATGATCGGTCGACCAATGTCGCCCTCTATGGAAGTATCGCACAAAAGCGATGAAATAAAATTATTATTATTTCTAAGATAATACATATTAAGTAACCACTTAATATTATTTTAGAAATAAAAATAATCTTTTATCGACCTATTACCTACTTAATTTGCTTTAGTAAAATCAGCTCCTTATTTTTATGACAGGCAATTTACACATTAATTTTTAATGGATTTTTGTACAAAAAAATTATATGTCAGTCTCCTACGTAATAAAATCGCTATGTGCCAAAGGCACGAATAACTGAATTACTTATTTTAATAAAATGCGTTCCATACGCTACTGGCAAAAAATGTCAGCCAAGTTATGTGAAATAAATATTGTTTTTCTGAGAAACGTGCAGGTGGTTAATTAAATCGAAGGCAGTCTGCATCTTATTTTTAATATACATAATTCAATATTATGTAAGATTAAATAAAACCTTGTCATTTATAAACGAGGCAGCATTTATAATATCAACTTTAAGTAAGTAGGTAATTAAGTATGTCGGTACGTATCCTACCAACATACTATTTGAAAAAAACACCACAAAGGCCTCCACATAGCAAAAACTATTTCTATCAGGTGCCTATTGATTGTTGATTACCTACTCTGTTTAATTCAACAGCAAATATTACTCACTCAAGGCTCACGCAGACAGGTACGACGTGATTCTGGTAGACCAATTTCCATGAAGTTTTTATAAAAATCGTTTTACTAGAGTCGCGCGGTGTGTATAACAGCTTAACCGACTACTAAATATTCTGTTTCATAAAACTGCACTGCGCATATAAACTCTCATTTACTGAGCTCTTTATTAATTATTTTTCAATTAAAAACAAAACATCGAAATCAACACGTCCATTTAACACACGGAAATGAAATACAATCCGCAAAAAACCGGTCAAACCGAACCGGTTGGTCTGTAGTCGATATAATATTCATTTCGCTTGATTGATCCATTCTCAATGGACGCATTAGCATACAATGCTGCGTCTGTCCCGACAAGCCGGTTCCGGTCGTGTCAGGTACCTGCCCCACCACAGACGGTGAAGCGACTAGCTATCCACGATTTTCTCGCTCAAGAAACCTACAAAATATATGTATCTCTTTTAATTACACGGGACGTACTGTGTAAGTAAAAGAGATACATATATTATTAATAAGTTGATCAGTATCACTGATTGTTCATACCGTAGTTATAGGCCGATCACTTAATTGAGACGTTGCCTGAGGTAGCTGCGCGGTGCGGGAGGGGTGATAGTTGTCACCAGTTGACGAATCACTGAGCTCTCATATCACGTCACCACATCCCTCCCGCACCGCGCTGCTACCTCAGGCAACGTCTCAGTTAAGCGGTTGGCCTATAGTCGCAGCACCGACAAGAGCTATCCAAAAGATTACTTGCCCATTGACGACCGCTTGGTGGGCAGAACAAAGAAAGAAAGAAAGAAAGAAAAAGTAACACTCACTGAGACTCACACTTGGTACTTACGCATTATAATCGGCCTATAATGTTCCCACTGCTGGGACTCAGGCTTCCTCTCTACGACGCCATCTCTACGAGCGAGAGAATCGCGGCGATAGTCTCGCCGTGCCATCAAATTCTCGCCGCGATTCTCTCGCTCGTGGAGACGGCCCCTATGAGAGGGAGTGGGCTAACGCGGGCCCAGTGCCGGTTGATAGATGTCACATATATTCGAATTTCTAGTTCTAGGAGATACCGGTTTTCTCACGATGTTTTCCTTCACCGTTTTGACAGGAGTGGTGATCGGCGAGTAATCGCTCCGTCACCACGGCGCACTCGCTGCTCGCCACCTCGTTTTTAGTGGCTAGCTGTACTCGTTTCTCGTTAATCGCCGTCGTTGGGACAGGTGCCTCAACTGCCATCAATTTCATCATTGGAATCGTGAGATGCGAAGATATTGGGTTTCTTAAAGATGTAATGAATTCGTGTGTGTCCGCTGTCAATGGGTATTTAAATAAAGAAGGCATTGTGCATTGACAAAAGTGTCGACATTTTTATCCTTGAGTACGAGTCTTTTGACTATGTGTATCTTCTGTCTTTTTCTTTTTTTAATATTATAATTTTTTATTTGTAATTGTGCGTTTTGTTTGTGCAGATTAAAATATTTTTCTTCCGTCTTTCTTTCTTTATTGCTTTGTATTGACGGTTTGGCGTATCGAGTGTTAACTGAATAATATTTTAGGTTTTATTTAATGTCATGTAGCATCTGCTCGCGACTTCGTCTGCGTACAGACGAGACGCCAGCACATCAAGCTACTACAATCTTTCAAATTTCTTTAATAGATCTTCAACTTAATCGCTAAAGCATTAAGGTTCAAGGTTGATTGGGATATTTGACAGTTTCGGGTAGATTGACCTGCTGTCGTCGGTAAAATTTCTCGTTCCCCCGACCCACATCATCATCGCATCGCATCGCTTGCCCACGCTCTTACTTCTTTTTAGCATAGCGTTATTTTTAACTTTTTTTCTTGCGTTTTAGCGTGTGATGTTCAATACCAAGAATTGGGCTATCGAATGCAAAAATATTTTTTCAAATCCGACTGGTAGTTCCAGAGATCAGCGCGTTCAAACAAACAAACAAAAAAGTTTTTTCGCTTTATTATTAATATAGATTTGGTTACAAATGGTGTTAAGTTAATATTCCTTCCTTTTTTTTTTCCTATACAATGCTGCGTCTGTCCCGGCAAGCCGGTTCCGGCCGTGTTACGAGGGCTGCACTAAAAGTATCGGGAATGGAATATTTCCACTGTTCCTGTCATATTAAAATCTTTTTAATTGAAAACTCCTTGGTTTTAAAAATCGAATAGCATTTATTTATTTAAAAAAAGATTCTCGGTCTTGTCACAAGGTTTTGTCAAACTTGTTTAGTCGTTGAGAAAATGGAATTGACTGGAGAAAATTCAAGAGCGATGATTTATTATGACTTTCGAAGTGGTTTAACACAAAAACAGTGTGTTGACCGGATGATTTCTGCATTTGGTGATGAAGCCCCATCCAAAACCACAATTTATCGCTGGTTTGCTGAATTTCAACGTGGACGTGTCAAGCTCAGTGATGATCCCCGTCAAGGTCGTCCAAAAACTGCAGTCACCCAAGAAAACGTTGATGCTGTGCGTAAGCTGATTGAGGAAGATCGACATGTGACATACCGCGAAATTCAGGCAACTTTAGACATTGGCATGAGTCAAATACAAATAATCTTGCATGAACAATTAGGTGTAAAAAAGTTGTTTTCCCGATTGATACCGCATTCGCTCTGTGAAGAGCAAAAAGCGGCTCGCGTTACTTGGTGCGTCAGAACTCTCGAAAGATTCCACGCAGGATCCTCAAATGCTGTATACAACATCGTATCAGGTGAAGAATCCTGGATATACGCGTACGAACCCGAAACAAAAAACCAGTCACGAGTTTGGGTGTTCGAAAATGAGTTAAAGCCAACAAAAATTGTTCGTTCACGGAGTGTTGCAAAAAAAATGGCGGCCACGTTTGTCTCCAAAACCGGCCATGTTACGACTATTCCTCTTGAGGGACAAAGAACGGTTAATGCAGAATGGTATGCTAGCATTTGTTTGCCACATGTCGTTTCTGAACTCCGTAAAGAGAACTGCAACCGCCGCATCATCCTCCATCACGACAATGCGAGTTCTCACACCGCGCACAGAACAAAAGAGTTTTTAGAGCAAGAAAACATAGAATTATTAGACCATCCGCCGTACAGCCCCGACCTAAGCCCTAATGATTTCTATACTTTCCCTAAAATAAAGAATAAATTGCGTGGACAGAGATTTTTATCGCCTGAAGAAGCTGTGGACGCCTACAAAACGGCCATTTTTGAGACCCCAACTTCCGAATGGAATGGTTGCTTGAATGATTGGTTCCATCGTATGGAAAAATGTGTCAAATTTCGCGGAGAATACTTCGAAAAGCAATAAATACATTTTTAAATAATAATGTTGTGTCACTTCCTTGATTCCCGAAATTTTCAGTGCCGCCCTCGTAACAGCTATCAATTTTCTCAATGGAATCGTGACACGCGAAGATATCGGGTTTCTTATGTGTGTCCGCTGTCAATGGGTGTTTAAATAAAGACGGCATTGTATTGATGGTAATACAAGCTGTAATATCAAGTGTTAACTGAATATCTGGGCCATAAATCTTCTATTACATTTTTTTTTGTCTTTTTTTTTTGTTTGTTTTTTGTCTGAATGTTGTTATGTCCAACTTGTTTTTACAATTAAAATTCCTGTAGAATGCGTTGCTATTTTCCTGTGTTACAGGTATCGTAGTTCTGTTGCACATATCCTACTAATATTATAAACGTGAAAGTTTGTATAGATGGATGGATGGATGGATGTTTGTTACTCTTTCACGCGAAAGTACTGAACGGATTTGAATGACATTCTGGTCATGGTTACTGTTATTAGTATTAACTCACTTATTTATTTCACATCGATGGTCCTAGTTCATCATCTGTGACTGCAAGTGACAGCTAGGTGACGAACCCAGCAATGCATAAATGTGTAAGCTGTCACGCCCTTTATGCCTGGAGGCTTTTATTTAGGTAGTGAGTTTTTATTTTTATTTTAATTAATTATTTTTTAGCTTGAGTACGTATAGTTTTTATTATATTTGTTGGTATATTGGCGTGGCTAGCTGACATAATATGGCAAATAATTTAAGCTTCTTGTAATGTTCATTACTGAACATAGGTTCCTAGTATTGTATACATGCAACTAACTATATTCTAACTGAACAGACAGCTGTGCTGCTGGGGAGTTTGTTCCGCCACTTCTTCTTCCCAGCGATAGCACTAGGAAGTGGCGAAGGGCGGGCGTTTTTGGGGGACTGTCTTTTGTAATTTTGACGTTCGAAAAGTGCTGATTCTCAGCCTAATTTGAATAAATGACTTTTGATTTTGATTTTGATTGGGCACACAGATAGTTTATGTTATAATAATACTGGTCTTTATAGTGTCATTATGTATTCAAAATTCTTCTAATCATTCTATGTAACCTGGTTACCTGTTACTTCAATTATAAACAAACTATAATGTACACGTCTTTTCTTTTTAACTAATACAAAATTACAACAAAACGTTATCAGCACGAAGAATAGCTCGAGTACCTATTTGTATTCAAGAAAAGTAATGCGTGTATAGTTGTTTCGTAATAATTAGGAAGTGATATTTGTGTGAATTTTTTGGGTGTGAAACCAAATAGTTTTTTCCGTGTACTCTTCTGAGATGGCGAACCCAAATGGAGACACAAATGAACGAGGTATGCGTAGTTCCTCTATTCCAACGTTCACCCTACACAATAGAGAAGGGTATACTACGTGGAAATTTAAAATGCGTAACTACCTTATGCATGAGGAGTTGTGGGAAGCGATTAATGGCTACCCAACAGGGATGAATGTTTCGAATGTCATAAAGACGAAGAGCGATCAGAAGGCACTAACAAAAATTTGCCTTACCCTTGAAGCTTCTGCAATTACGTATGTTCGAAGTGCTACCACGGCAGCTGAAGCGTGGAAGGCGTTACAAAATGCATATGAGGACAAAGGCATGGGTCGGCGTTTACATTTAGAAAGGAAGTTATACAGATTGAGACTTGAAGACTTTGATAATAATATTGAGTCGTATATCAATGCTGTTATTTCCACTGCCCAAGATTTGGCGGATATAGACAAAGTAATAGATGATGCGTCCATTGCTGCTATTCTATTGGGAGGTCTAACGTCGAGATATGACCCATTGATTATGGCTCTCGAAAATAGTAACGTTAACGTTACCACCGAACTGGTAAAGTCAAAATTACTCAACGAAATGTCCAAGGAAAGCTCGATAACACTGGAGACAGCTATGAGGTCAAAGGTTGATGCCTCCTCTGTTGAGTCTAAGTCAAAGAAAATTGTGTGTTATGGTTGTGGAGAACCTGGTCACAAGAGACCAAACTGTCCTTTAAAGAAAAAGAAGATCATGAAAAGGAAGAATCCCACTGATAAGGACTCGACCTCTTCATCTGCTTTAGGAGTAACAAATGATTACGATATGGACAAATGGTATGTTGATTCAGGCGCTACCAAACATATGACTTCAAGACGAGATTGGTTTGTAGACTTAAAGCCTATGGATATGAAGGTAACAGTTGCAAATGGGACAAAGATTGACGCTAAAGGCATCGGTAAAATATCTTTAAATACCGAAAACGCCGTCGATACAATCAGTGATGTGATTTATGTACCTAACCTGAAAACAAATCTTCTATCTGTGAAGACAGCAGTAGAAAAAGGGTTTACTGTAATGTTTGATAAATCCGGTTGTAATTTATTTAATTCAAAAACCTTCTCCTTTACAGGTGATGCGGTTCTACATGGCTCGCCCTGTGGTGGATTGTACACACTTGATTGTGCGGTAAATACTCCCCAATTTAGAGCCTATGATGTGCACTCTGATTCTATCTCAAGATATCAGGTATGGCATAAGCGTTTAGGTCATTTATGTCGCATCGGTATGAATCTGTTGAAAAATATGGAGGTTATTGATTATAAGGATGTGGATAAAAATCCATGTGTTCCTTGTGTTCAAGCGAAACAAGCTCGAAAACCGTTTAAGACGATTTCTTATGAAAGAGCAACTTCAATATTAGAACTGATCCACTCTGACTTATGTGGACCAATGTCAGTTGACTCTTTTCAGGGTAATAAATACTTATTACTTTTTATAGATGATTTTTCCAGAACTATTTTTGTATATTTTATTTCTTCGAAGACAGAGGTGAAGGCTAAGTTTTGTCACTTCCAGTCTTTGGTTGAAAGACAAACTGGGGCTCAAATTAAAACAATAAGGACGGATAATGGGAAGGAATTCGTAAATAGTGAATTTTCAAGTTACCTTAGATCTTGTGGTATTCAACATCAAACTACGGTACCATATAGCCCTCAGCAGAATGGAGTTGCCGAGCGCACTAATCGCTCTATTATAGAAAAGGCACGCTCTCTTATGGCTGAAAGCGATCTATCTAAAGCTTTTTGGGAAGATGCTACTCGAACGGCTGTGTACCTGAAAAATAGATGTCCACACCGTGCCTTAAATAATAAAACTCCCTACGAGTTGTGGAATGGTTGCAAACCAGACCTTAGTAATCTCAGAGTTTTTGGGTGTAGAGCTCTTATACATATACCTTCTTGTCACCGTAAGAAATTGGATCTTAAAGCTGTAGAAGCTATATTTGTAGGCTATACAGAAGATCCTAATAGTTATCTTTTTAGAAATTCATCTTGCCCTAGAACTTTACAAAAGTCTAGAGACGTTACGTTTTTTGAAGATTGTTTTTCTACTTTAAATAATAGGAATGTTAACAATAATAAGACGTCTACTGAACCTTTAGTACTTTCTAATAGTCTGCCTATACAGGAAGAAACCAGTACAGTTAAAGAGTCTTTTGAACATGCTCCAGTGGTCACTGATGAACCAGCTCCAGGCCATACTATTGTCACTGAAGATCTAACTGCTGAAACGGAACAATTTTTTGAAGCAATTGAGGAAGCAGTACTTTCTACTAGTCATACTGATGGACAACGTAGATATCCATCAAGAGACCGGAAACCTCCTAATTACTTCTCATACCAGGTTTCTAGTAAAGCGTCAGGTGAGCCTAGAACTTATAATGAGGCTACATTTTCTGATGATGTTGATAAGTGGCAGATGGCAATGTCAGATGAATATAATTCATTAATGAAGTTGAAGACATGGAAATTGGTTGACAGAGAAAACAGGAAAGTTATACCATGTAAATGGGTTTATAAATTGAAGACAGATCCAGCAGGAAATGTTCTGAAGTACAAAGCAAGATTAGTTGCCAAGGGATTTTCCCAGACGCCAGGTGTAGATTATTTTGAGACATTTGCTCCTGTCGTGCGGCACTCTTCTTTGCGTACTCTACTGGCTCTCGCAGCCGAATTGGGTTTGAAGATGCGTCACATGGACGTAGACACTGCTTTTTTAAATGGAGATCTTCAAGAGAAGGTCTACATGGAGCAACCTCAAGGTTTTAATGTAAAAGGTATGGAGAACAAAGTATGTCTCCTGCAAAAATCTTTGTATGGACTTAAACAAGCTCCACGTGCCTGGAATACAAAGTTAGATGAAACTTTATCATCTCTTGGTTTTATGAAAACTCCATCTGAACCATGCGTTTATACCAAACTTTTTGGAAAAGAGGTGGTTATCGTTGCAGTCTTTGTCGATGACATAATTGTTTTTTACAGTCATGACAAGACGTTTGACATTGTCAAAAATGACTTGCAAAAATATTTTTCGTTAAAAGATTTGGGCTATTTAAGCTGTTATCTTGGCTTAAATATCACCAGAGAAAATGATGAAATAAGAGTTCATCAGAAAAATTATATAAACAATCTTTTACAAAAGTTTGGAATGGAGAATTGTAAAACTTGTACAACTCCCCTATCTGGAAAACTGGAGGTTAGTACCAGTAGTGATAGTGATCATAATCAAGAAGAGTATCCCTATCAAGAATTAATTGGTTGCCTCATGTTCCTAAGTGTTAATACTCGTCCAGACATTGCATACGCGACTAGTTACCTGAGTCAGTTCAATACTCGGTACAACAAGACTCACTGGTTAGCCGCGAAGAGAGTCTTACAATACCTAAAAGGCACTTTAGATTACTCGATTTGTTATAAAAAATCAAGTATGCCCCTTGTAGGATTTTCCGATGCCGATTGGGCAAACTGTAATATAGATCGCCGTTCTTATACGGGTTACTGTTTCAAATTAGCAAGCAGTCCGGTATCATGGGCCTCGCGGAAGCAGCAAACCGTAGCCTTGTCCTCAGCGGAAGCCGAGTATATGGCAATAACAGAAGCTACGAAGGAAGCGATTTATTTAAGGAGGTTTATCACTGAATTAATTGCAGATCCTATGGTAAGGCAAAAGTTATTACCTAATACCGTAACTATTTGTACCGATAGTCAGAGTGCACAGAGTTTGGCCTTAAATCCGGTACACCACCATAGGACGAAACATATAGATACCAGATTTCACTTTATTAGAGAAAAGATTAGTGATAATTCGGTTAACTTGAAATATACCAAATCAAGTGATATGCCCGCTGACATCTTAACAAAACGATTGCAGCGTGTGGCACATCGTAGATGTGTACTAGGCTTAGGTTTAGTGTAAATATATTTTTACACGTTTACTTCAGAACTTAGTATACATTTTCCTTTTTTTTTATTGGTATATTTTGAGTTCATTTTTGTATGTAATTTATTTGTGAGAATTTTGATTAAGGGGGTGTGTTATAATAATACTGGTCTCTATAGTGTCATTATGTATTCAAAATTCTTCTAATCATTCTATGTAACCTGGTTACCTGTTACTTCAATTATAAACAAACTATAATGTACACGTCTTTTCTTTTTAACTAATACAAAATTACAACAGTTTATAACCGGGAATAACACTTATGATACTTTTTATACCGATATTCCCACGGGATCGAAACTTATGCGAGTGAAACCGCAGGGCGCAGCTAGTACATACATAAACTCCCTCCTTTTTCTCAAACAGGTAGGCAGACACTACAGAACGCCACCTGCTACTATTCTTAAATACTCCTTTTGTTTCGTTTACGTTAATTTATACATCAGAGGGGCAATTCTCCCCGTGCCGGACGGCGTGTTTGTGTTCCACGCGCGCCTCAAAGAGATGTCAGCATGAGTGACGGGGCCCGATAGGGCCGAAGCCTGCCAGGGTAGCGGGATTGTCCGAAAGGGTTACCGCTGCCCTGGAACATAAAGGGCTAAGGAAGGAACACGGGTGGGTTTTAGTCAGTAAGAGTCTGACACTCCCTCCTGCTCCACCCAGAGTGGGAGGGGTCATTTGATGATTTCCCATCCTCAAAAAAAAAAAAAGCGGCAATTCTCGTAATTTTAAGAATGTTCACAGCTCATCTCAGTCTCAATCTGTCAAAAAATACCACTAATTTCTCTACAGTTTGACAAGTTTTTGAAATTTGTTTGTCGCCGAGATGAGACTGTGACAAGATTTTTAACGTTTTAAATTACGAGAATTGGCCTTCTGGGTCACACATGCACACACATACACACACTTACATGGTTGCCAGTAAGTATGCACCTGACCTTTTAGTTCAGTTCTTTTTTTAATTAATTGAACTTTAAAATATTCTATATGTTTTCTTTTGTTCTTTTACAATCCCACGTTAAAGTGAAGCATTTATTCACTAAAACCTTTCTAACCCGGAACGGATGTCATTTACTGCAGCCATTACAAAGGACCATTGTTTTTTTCCACTAAATAAATCGCTTAATTCCCGATAACAGCGACCCTTTAATTACTTAAACAATTTCTGAGTCCACTTAAGTACCGTTGTTTATCTTGATCTAAATTAATTTAGAGTACCGATTTAAGATCGAGAGACTATTTTGTTGCAAAAATATACAGGGTTGCAGGGACTTTGACGCGCAAACTGTAACCATAAATTCAGCACATGATTCTTGATCCGCTAGCGTAGATATTTTTCGTCGGTTATCATAACAAATACAGCCGTTTTATAGAAAAGTGCAATACCTACGCGGTCATAATTCAATCAATCAACTCAGCCTATCGCAGTCCACTGCTGGACATAGGCCTCTCCCAGACTGCGCCACAACACCCTGTTCTCCGCCTTCCGCATGCAGTCTATCCCAGCCCCTTTTGTTAGGTCGTCCGTCCATCTACCTGGGACGCGTCCCACACTACGCTGGCCGATACGCGGTCTCCACTCCAGGCCGGTGGAGCAGTCGAGTTGCTCCACCGGCCATCAGTCCTTCGACAGACATGGCCAGCCCATTGCCATTTCTAGCAGCTTTTTTTTTTTTAATAACCGTCGAATCAGTATCATTTATTGATTCCATGGTAACCGGTTATGCGTCGAGGGGGCTGCCAACCTGTATTTTTATAAATTGTGGTCAACTTATAAAAACTTGCGAAATATTCGCCAAAAATGGAAACAAATATGAGTTTATGGAAAAATAACTTAAATTCCTACACAATAAAGTTCAGTTTACGCTACTTCTTCAAACATTTTTATAACTTTTTCAATAGCGCTAGTCACTGAAATCCCCTCCTGATCAGAAGTTCTATGTAGCTACAGCGCGAAACGTCTAATGAGCAGTAAGTCTAGTTAGCAAAATGTCCTTGTAGCAAAACGTCCAACTATCAGATGGCCTGTATAGCAGAACATCTATTTAGCATATCGTCAAATTTCAACTTAATAACCATTAAAATAAAGTTGATATTTGTTTAGCTTGAAATAACGTCAATTTGAAACAAATAAAATTTGAGTATAGGTAAGCACTTCTCGATTATCATCTAATAACAAATCTAATCTAACTAAGTAGCCTGTATTGTCCCACTGTAAGGCAAATGCATCCCTCTCCCTTTTCCACACAAGCGAGGATTGGGCCGGACATGTTTGCCGCATGTCAGATGACAATTGGGCTAAAAGAACCACCGATTGGGTCCCACTAATAACAAATAGGAAGTTTTGATTGTAGGCAGTGCAATAGTGTGCACATAATATTTATTTTTTCCAATACAGTGCGGCTGATGAGAGAATACGTTCGTGACACCTGTCAGTTTCATACAAACGAATACGTGTTTTGCGAATTTGATGTTTATTAGTTACTAGAACTAACGCACTAACAGAAGGTTAATTCCCGTTATTAAAAACGTTCAAAATCTAGTCGCAATCTCATCTCAGCGACAATCAATGTCAAAAACTTGTCAACTTGTAGATTTTGAACTCAAACTCAAACGATTTCAACTAAACCAATTACAGGTACTTTTGAAATGTCAAGGGTCGGTCAGTCAAAAAGATGAAGCTAGTTTCAGGAACGTATTCTCTCGACGGCCGGCCTTTCGTTTTATTTTAGTTTTCTCGAACAGGCCTTGATCAAATAAAGTTTCTAATTTATTAACATTCGAATACCCTTTCATTGTTTTCCTTCATCACCGAACTTACTACGGATTTAATTGTAAACTATGTTTTGGTCCCATTAGGGCTATGTACTGCTGACCCTTGATATGTATCGTATCCATATATTCGAGGGATTAATAAAACCACTACTAACATAACATGGCATCACGCCTCTGTTCTCTGAACATTTCGCTAGTTATTTATTTATTTTATTTTACCATTTATGTACACACATATATAAACAGACAATGAAAAACAGAACAGAAAAAATAGGTACAGAGGTGATGCTTATTTCAGAAGAAATCTCTTCCAGCACACCTGAGATAGGACAATAGATACAGAGATGTAGACAGCGTGTGATAGAGCAAAGGAGACAAAAAATAATACATAGAATCAAAAAAACTATTAACTTAAAAACTAAACAAAAATTACGAGAATATACTAACATACATACAAATAAACATGCATAAATACTTCTCAAATAAATATTACTACAACGATAATAATTATATCATACTCAAAATAACAAATACATACACAACTATGATAAAGTGGACAGATAGTGTTCTTTCACTCTTCTATTAAAAACAGCAAGTTTAGCAGTCCCTATTGTCAGGCGGTAGGCGGTTATGTTTAAGTTCCACGTGATAGGGCCGAGCCTTTTGCCATCAGTCGGACGCAAATGCAGCCTCCGGGCTGCTACAGGCTATATTCCTAAAAAAAAATCTAATTAGTCCGTCAGTTAGATTATCAAAAAACATTGAACCCGTATTTTTTCTTTTGTCATTTATATAAAAAATGATGAAGATATCGCCCGTTAAAATTCCGCGTGACGTCACTTCCTTGCGGCACTTTTGCAAGCAAGTGACGTCACGACCCCCACTCCCAAATTTTGACGTGCTTTATCTTTGTCATTTTTTGTTTGATTGACAAAAGAAAAAATACGTGTCCATTATTCTTCGATAATCTAACTGACGGACTAAATATAATTATTATTTTTTTACCCAGACAACTACCCCATTCAAACGGAAAACTCAATATCACTGCCCGACCCGGGAATTGAACCAAGGACCTCATTTAGCCCTTGCGACCACTGGCTTTAAGTTTGTAACCCTGTTCATCATCATTCTCCTGCCCTTATCCCAATTTATTTACGGTCGGCGCAACATCTCTTTTTCTTCCATACTCCTCTATTAGCCGCGATCTCGACAGTCACCCCCTTTCTAACCATATCATCATACACACAGTCCATCCATCGTTTCTTTGGTCTTCACCTACTCTTATAGCCACCGACATTCATACTCAAAACTTTCCTCACGACATTTTCCTCATTCCTCCGTAACACATGCCCATACCATGACAACCGGTTTCCAAACAACTTTTCAGTTACCGGGGCCACTTTTAGCCTTCCTCTTATATACTCATTTCTTATTCTATCCATTCGAACACCACACATCCCTCTCAGCATTCTCATCTCAGCTGCATGCAATTGCCTTTCATTCATCCCTTTTTTGGCCCAACATTCTGATCCATACAAGACAACAGGTCTAACCATGGTTTTATATATCTTCCCCTTAAGTTTAGGGGAATGCGCGAGTCGCAGATTGTTCCTGTGACTTGCTGCCATTTCATCCATCCAGTGTTAATTCTGTGCTTAACCGTCAGATCTACTTCGCCATCGCTTTGCACGAGTGAACCGAGATAACGAAAGTCAGAGCAGACTGGGAGTTTGTAACCCTGTTATTCTACCGTATTAAACACTAGCTATGCCCTGCGGTTTCACCCGCCTTGCTCGACTCAGGGTCGTAGCGTAATAATTAAATTTAAACCTTATGACTTCCTCATCAAATGGAAAAGGATTTTTTCTATCTGACTGGTAGTTTTAAACAAACAAAAGACAAATTAACTTTTCAGCTTTTTTGTATTAAGAATATTAGTCTTTACTAATATTATAAAGAGGTCAAATTTGTTTGTTTGTATGTATGTAGGGTGTAATCTCCGGAACTACCAGTCAGATTTAAAAAAAATCTTATTATCTTTGGTAGCTCAATTCTTGAGGAAGGTTATAGGCTATCTAACTTCACGCTACGACCCTTGGGAGCCAAGTAAAATGAAAAAAAAAAAAGTTAGAAAGAACGACGAAGATGCGACGCGATGGGCTGAAATTTCACGCGGACGAAGTTGCGAGCAGAACCTAGTTATAGATATGTGAACTCTTCCGCATTTAAATTCCGCAATCCATTTTCCGCTTGAACGTTATCCCTAACACGTAAGGAACATGTATGATAAGCGCAGAAAAGACGAAACCAATTCCCTGGAGACAATTTTAATATCACGGTATTCAAGACACCCGTCGGATGTAACGTTGAAAGTTGTTTTTTGTTCTTTTCTTTTTTGTACGTTACGATTCTTGGGACGGTATTAGCTGTACTGTAGATAATAATATGACGTAATAGTATATGGCAGTGAACTGAGCCGCGTGTATTGGCAGTTCGTGTTAGTAGCAAAGGTATAATGTTACATAAATATTTATATTGTGATTCCAAGTATAGGAGACATCTTTTTTTTTTTGCGGATGGGAAATCATCAAATGACCCCTCTCGCTCTAGGTGGAGCGAAAGGGAGTGCCAGACTCTTACTGACTAAAACCCACCCGTGTTCCTTCCTTAGCAATTTATGTTCCAGGGCAGCGGTAACCCTTTTGGACGATCCCGCTACCCCGGCAGGCTTCGGCCCTATCGGGCTCCGTTACTTGTGCTGACATCTCTTTGAGGCGCGCGTGGAACACATACGCGCTGACCGGCACGGGCCAGGGTCCTGATCGGACGGTGAGCTACCCATTACTCTCCGCCCGCAGGCCCGCGCCTACGGTGGCCGGGAGTCGTCACACGGCTCCCGACGCCCGTAGCGATAGGAGACACCTTTTGTTTATGTTTTTTGGATTGTGAACTTTGCTGGGGAGGCTTTCTTCTTCCACGCTAAAGCTCTAACCAAAGTCCTCCAGATCGAATTTCGGCCATAGCGACCAATCTCAGCAGAGACCAGCTTTCGGTGCGGCAGATATAGTGCGCAAGTGTGTGCGCCGTCACTGGTACATTCTCTCTTCCCACACTCTCATAGTCCGATGGGACGGCGATCCGTCACGACCGGCACTTGTGCACTACAATAACTCCCCCGTAGATGGCTAGTCTCTGATAATTCCGATCCAGCCTGTCCCTTGCTGCCCTCTCCCAGCGACGCCCTAAGCCGAGGTTCGTACCCCACAGGGGGTGTTAGCGTGGAGTCGCTTAGTTTTTAAGTTTTTTTAAACCCTGGCTGGAGGCCTTAATTTATTGAGGCATCCACAGGCAAGCCCGGTTAAGCAGACGACAACCTCATACATACGTTGAACGAGATGCCATATCGAAAAACAAGGCCAGTCTCCGCTCGTATTTGCCGCCATGGCCAAAATTCGGACTATTATTATGTCAATAGTTTTCTCTATTCAAATTGTATTTGTTTCAAATTGACGTTATTTCAAGTTAAAAAAATATCAACTTTATTTTAATGGTAATTAAGTTGATTTCAGAGTGACTAACACTATTGAAAAAGTTATAAAAATGTTTGTAGTTGTAGCGTAAACTGAACTTTAATGTGTAGGAATTAAAGTTATTTTTCCATAAAGTCATATTTGTTCACATTTTTGGCGAATATGTCGCGAATGCAGTATAGGTAACCCTAAACTAACAGTACCTATGTGGGGTAAATCATGCAATGTACTAAAATTAAAGCATAATTTAAACGTTTCCCACTAGAACAGTGTTCATTCATTCTATTGTAACTTAAATGTATGCGCATATTTACATCGGCGAATGACTCCGTAGTTCGTATAATAATACTGGCGTTTTGTCGATTTCCGTTGGTTTATTATAATTAGGTACCTACGTTATTGTTTATAAGAGCTGTTCAATTGTTAAATTAGCTTTATTACTTTGATGTATCATTTTAAACCAATTTTGTGCAACCAAGTTTTAGGGCGAGATTCACTGACTAAACTTTGAATTTACATTGCTAATTAAAGTAAGCGTTTCATTATAATTATGAACATTATTTTTACTATCAGAATAGTTTTTATATTTATATGAATCGCTTGCATTGTTTGCATTTGTTTTAGTTTTATATTCGTACAAAAGCAAAGTAAAGTCAAAGTGTAGGTAGTCTTTGAGTCTCGCCCATACTCTTAGTTAATATTAACATCATTGTACCTCTAAAACAGTTCACAAAATGTACACAGAAAACTAACATTTAATTCCATAAAGTACAACTACGAACGCGAGACAGAATTAAACCTACATTTTCAACAACTCATAAAAAAAGTCTACAAAATGAAAAACCGGGCCGACAACCCACCCGTCTTCATATTCAACATAATATTATTCAACCCTAAAAAGACGCCGTAACTCAACCTGAAACACTTCCGTACAAACCGGGTGACCTATGTAAACTTCTTTAATATGTATGCAGTGACACGACCCACCAAATTTATCCTTCGTGCGCGTTTACAGGGTTAATTAATCAAGTAAAAGTCTGGAGTTCTGGACGAACGCTGCACATGTTGGTGTAATTTATGTGTTGAAATTAGCTGTTAGCGACTTCATGGGGGTTGGAGTTAGATAGTTGTTCGTAGATTTGAAAACGACGGATGCACTGTGTGATTGATATAGCTAGAGAGTGGGTGACTGCGACGTACGACTGTTATATCTTCTAATAAGGTAATTAATTAATGCCACTATAAGACTTTAGATATTCTTTACTAGCAGCGCGCTGCGGTTTCACTCGCATAAGTTTCGATCCCGTAGGAATATCGAGATAAACAGTATTCTATATGTTAATCCTGGTTATAAACCATCTGTGTGCCAAATTTCATCCAAATCCGCACCCTAATTGCATAACACACGATCAATCGGAATCGGTTTCATTTTGACAGTTCAACAACATTCATTGCGTTATTTACGTGTTGAGCAGACAAATTTTTCGAAGGTATGAAGCAATGGATTAGTAATTTGCTTCAAAATTATTCTGATTCCGATTGATTGTGTGTTACGCAATTAGGCAATGAGGGTGCCGTTCAGTAGTTTTTGCGTGAAAGAGTAACAAACATCCATCCGTACAAACTTTCACGTTTATAATACTCGTATTAGTAGTATTTTAATAAAAACAAAATGCGTATTATAGCGCGAGTATATAGTAGCCAGTATTACTTTCTAATCCTCTATGACAAATCAACATGTCAGCGCTAGTGCTGCCCCTGTTCGATAACTAGTGCTGGGCGCATTTCCAGTACTATCATAACGACTAGTAGAGAAGTATGGAAGAAAAGGACAAAGGACCCCAAATAAGTAGGATTAGAGCAGGAGGATGATAATGAGAAGAAAACTGTGTAGTTTTGTACGAGTACAGTTCAGTCATGGTTTAATCTTTGTGAACCGTTGGACAAACTGGACTCTAAAATAGCAACAGCCGGGGAAAAAATGTAGGGAATAGGATCAAATCTGATAGATATGCAGGATGGCGGGGACATCGACCCGCAACCTGTTACGGTCAATTGCTCTTTTCTATGAAGCAATTTTTTTTTTATAATCTATGACAAATGTCTCAGCTGGGGCTGTAGAATCATGTCTATCATTCATGGTTACAATTTAAGCGTCGATGTATGCGATATTGCCACCCAGAAAGGGCCGTGCATAGAAGTTCCTATTTGAACGCATATTCAGAGTAATATGATGTATTTATTTCAATAGATTGTAGGCACTTAAAATAAGTAGGAATCAAATCAGATGAAGACTTCTGACGTTGCTGCTTTAAACATTTAATATTATTCAATAAAAAACTTAACCACCCTTATAAACAAAAGTTCCTGGCTATGAAATGTCAGCCAGGAACAGACTTATAATATAATTAAACCAGCAAAAAGCTTACATCACAATAACGTCGACGAGGCCGCTAATGACCGTACAGACTGTTTTTAACTGAGCGAGGAAAATACTAAGTTGATTAAAGATTTTTCGTTAAGTTACTTTGAACTGGAGATATATTATGTATACTAGGGATAAATATTGCAGTTTGTGCATGATATACGTTACGTTCGATCTCGTTTTTCTGGCTGCCTGATTATAGCATAAATTCTCTGAAAACAGAACTGAGCAGCCTGTTAAAACAATCAAAATTTAAACTCTTAAACCTGCAACAAATTATCAGCATAAGAATAATCAGCCTATTATGTTCCCACTGCTGGGACACAGGTCTCCTCTCTGTGAGCGGGAGTGGGCCGGAATCCACCACACTGGCCCAGTCCGGATTGGTAGATGTCACTTGTCTTCGAATGTTTAGTTCTATTATTCCGGTTTCCTCACGATGTTTTCCTTCACCGTTTTGAGAGTAGTGGTCATGAAATAATTTACACCAGGTAAAGAGCCTCTCTGGGTTCGGACCTACGTCCTGCAAGTCGCAAGTTGCGGCCATTATCCAGTGATAATGGCCGCAACTTGCGACTTGCAGGACGACCTTTGACCTTTGACCTTTCTCATAGCAAGAACACTCGTGGCCCAGTGGCCACGACTGTTCTTGGTATGAGAAAGGTCAAAGACAAAACAATCACACTGGACAGATAAATTGATGATAAGAGTTTGTTAATACCACCAACTAACATAATAACAGCAACAAGGATGGGTAAAAGCTATGGGGAATAGATAACACTTTGAGCAAGCCAAAGATAGGAAGCTCCCGAATGTAAGACCACTCACACGTGGAAATGGGTTAGTGAAGTTCTATATTTAGTAGCATCTATAGGTCTAAAACAAAACATTCAATATTATGTGGGCCCATACTAAGACTTGCAAATGCCTAGTATTTAAAATTTTAAACGATGTAGATACATTATAAGTCAATTCAATGTCAACTCAAAATAAGCAAATAAAAATATGTTTTAATGTTTGTAAAGGCGAAATAGCCTATGTAATAAAATATATTCTGAAATAGCATAAAAAGTAGTTTCATTAAATCATTTATCAAAAGTTCGTGTTGGCCTAGTGGTTAACGCTTTGCCTCTCACGCACGACGAGGCGAGGTGGTGGCTTCAAATCTGGGCAAGTACCAATGTGAATTTTTCAATTTCATATGTACTTTTTGAGTTTATCGTGAGCATTACTGATATCGTTGCAAGAAAATTCGGGAGGAAATATGGACTTTTTAGTTAATATAAGACTGATATCGCCAACCCGTCGCGAGCAAACTCTTTGCAGTGGGACAGTGATAGGCTGGCATTATTTAGGTCTGGCTGAAGTAGAAACCGACCTCAAAATACAGAAAGGTGCAGCTAATGATAATTTCCCCACAAAAGTAAACACAGTAACCTCATAGGAAGTGTAAATCGATACAAACAAACCGCGTATTCTGTTAAGTGTGAAAAGCTAATTAGCGCTCATTTCTAACCATAATAGTGTTTGCAAAATAGATTGTTATTACACGTGTTGTCAAACAGTAGTTAATAACACAGTTCGATTAGCCTGTTTAGGTATCCAGTTTCATGGATTGGAAAATTGTTGGAATGAGGCTAATGTTTGGAAATAATGTGTCAATGTGGAAGAACGCATTAAACAAACTAATTTGCTGCTAAACGATGAAGTTACAAACTGCATGACAGTGATTTAATCAGACAATCAACCAATATGTTTAATAGTTCGAATGTGGTCACAATACGGTCTAAAATAAAATTATATATGGTTGGTAAAAAAATTGAGGTAGTACATTACATTCTGCTAAAAATATCATAAAATAATCTGCTCCTATTGATGTAGCTGTAACTGCCTAAATACTTCAGGATATTACAGAACAAAACAGTTAGATGCCTCGAATACACAAGCTGAGCTATTAACTTCTGCAGTGCCAATATTTGTTCGGCCTACAGATACTTGTTCCGGTACCGAGTGTTTGAACATATGAGATTTGTGTTTGTAAACGCGCCAATAAACATGATTCATTGTCAGGTGGGGAAACGATTTAATTTGCAGGAAACGGGTGTTAGAATGCAATAGATGATATTTTAGACGAATACGAAAACATGTAAACGAAAATGAGTGCGTACACTACTTCAAGCGAAATCGTCCGAGTGTTACAATCGGCTGAGTTCGGCTGACGACGTACGAGTATAAGTATAGTACGTCCGATGACGGATCAGGTGTACGCCTTGAGCTGCACACAAAGCGTGTAAGCTTAGTAAGAGAAATTATTCATAAAATAATTAGAGGTCAACTTAAGGAAGAACAACGTTGCATGTATGTATGTATAGGAGCTTAACACAAAAAAGGCTAATCCAATTAACGAGAAACTTTCTTCTTTCCAAATACAGAATACGTCGTGAGAAGTCACGAATTACAAACATCATACTAGGAAATTCAACTCTATCGTACGTAGGTGCGTCCACAAACACAAATCTCGAATGCACATTGCAATCGAAGTGCTGCCGCATAAATGATGATCCTACTTGAAATTCTGTCTGCTGAGCAAAAGCCAAAGAAGCGAAGTCATTCGACTTATTACCGTGTTCCATTTTTCTTCTTTAAAACGTACAATGAGACAGCCATTAAATTTATTTCCGTAGTATGGCGCTCGTAGGAATAATCTTAGATCAAATATTTGAACTTATCGGCACAGTCTGTTGGCGCAGTTGCATAAACAGACAAACAGATGGTTTTCTATGAAATACGGGCGTGTTATGTTCGCTTTGTGGGCGGATAAGTGTCTCGTTAAAAAGATGCTTTGTAAAGAATGGTTTGGTAAAGAATACAAAAGGATAACAAAGGATGAAACGTATTACGGTTGGAATCTTGAGTCTCGACACCACACTTACTCTTTTTTAGTTCTGAGTTGATACGCACTTGACATCACCGCCTCACGGCAGAAGTACTCTATCGTGTATCCTGATAAACCAAGTATCTGACCAAGATTATGTCTTGACTGTAAAAGAGACTGACCTCTGAGTTTGGTTCGGTCTTTCTTCTAGAGTAGTCGGATAAGAAACACGAAACTCATCTAGTTTTAAAAACATAATTTATTTTTGCTGTACAAACCTACATACGGAAATTAGATAATTTACCACTTATAATACTGTTACGAGCTTCGGGTTCGTGACAATTAAAAATGCCGATAAAAATTACTAAAAGTTACACTTTAATCAATCAACACTAACAACAATTCAAAACACACTAATTATAAAACACAATCACTCTTAAGTCGCACTTGAAGATCGCTTTCGATGTATTCGCTTGTGTCGCAAAACCAAGTCTGATTGCTCGCGGCTATTCCCGGCCTTATATAGTGCCGCAGATAGTTCCAGAACCTTCTATTGTAGAACCGTCTAGAATGTTCGAGTACATACCGGCCCCGACTGACTACATGTCGATAGTTCTAGTAAGTTCTAGCTTCGTCATATCTACTCGTCAATAGATGGCGCTGACGGATGGCGTGACTATTAGTTCTACTATTCCATAATAGATGGCGCCAGTTAGTTCTGCCAATCCACAATAGATGTCGCCAGTGGTAACTAATGTCACCGTGTATCAGGCATTAATTGTGGCGCGTAACACTGCCCCCTCCTAAGACATGCTCGTCCCGAGCATTATCGGCTCCATAATAACGCGCCAATCGATCCACATGGACGATCTTAGGAGTACCTCTTGCACCTTTCCGTATCCGGTAGGTTACGTCATTGATCTTTGTCACAATCCGGTACGGTCCATCCCATTTAGCTTGAAGCTTAGGAGATTTCCCTTTGCTGCGCACTGGATTGTGCAACCACACTAGTGAACCTTCGTCGAACCCTTTACTGTTCATTTTGCGGTCATAACGGGTTTTCATCTTTTCAGACATTTGCTGGCCCGATTGTCTGACGTGCTCATAAATGTCATTCATTTTATTCCGCAAGTTATTCGCATAATCCGTTATACTGCATGGGGCATCAGGTGGTATTCCGGTGATCAGGTCTGCAGGCAGCCGTAATTCTCTTCCAAAGTTTGCGAAGGCTGGTGTCACCGATGTACTTTCGTGAACAGCGCTTCGATATGACAACAAAAACGGTTGTATGTGCTTGTCCCAATCTCGTTGTCGATTTTCCACAACTTTTGCTAGGTACCTCTCCAGTGTCTGATTAAATCGTTCCACCATTCCATCCGATTGTGGGTGGTAAGAAGTTGTTCTTGTTTTATGAGTACCCATAACTCGACAAGTTTCCTGGAATATTTGGGACTCAAAATTCCTTCCTTGATCACTGTGAATCTCTAGTGGAACTCCAAAACGACAGAAGACTTCATAAACTAATTTATCTGCAACTGTCGAAGCTTCTTGGTTTGGAATGGCGAAGACTTCCGGCCACTTAGTGAAGTAATCCATCACAACCATGAAATACTTGTTGCCACTTTCACTTTCCGGAAACGGCCCCGCAACGTCGAGGGCTATCCTCTCCCATGGTGCGCCAACATTGTACAATCTCAATGCACCTCTACTACGAGTCTGAGGTCCCTTTACAGCTGCACAACTTGTACATTTACGACACCAGTCCTCGACATCGTCCCGACAGTGGACCCAGTAAAAACGTTCTCGTATCTTCAGTAGAGTCCGTTTTACTCCCAGATGACCTCCTGAACAACCATTATGGTACAGCTGTAGAACATCCGGTACTTGAGTTTTAGGGACAACCATTTGCAAATGACAGCTGTCTCCCCGAGCATTTTCCCATTTACGGCACAGGACTCCATCCTGAATCACCAAGCTGTCCCATTGGGCCCAATAGCTTTTTGTGGTCGAACTCATCGCTGAGACGTCGCTCCACCTGGGCTTAGGAGCTCTGGCCATCATCCATTCCAGAATCGGCTTGATGTCTGAATCTTCCTGCTGTGCACGTTGTAGGCTTTCCTTCCACTCGATGCTGAGGTCTGTCTTGAGCATCCTCACAGGTACGACTTCTTTACTTTCTTGCCTAGTACAATGCTTGCAGTCTTCGGGACAAGGTCTTCTTGACAATGCATCTGCGTTGCCATGAGATTTTCCGCTGCGATGTTCGACCACGAAGTCATATTCCTGAAGTAGTTCAATCCATCTCGCAACTTGTCCTTCTGGATTTTTGAACTGCAATAGCCATTTCAGCGCAGCATGGTCGGTTCGTAAGTGGAATTTCCGCCCCAGAAGATATTTGCTAAAGTGCTGCAATGACTTTACCACAGCAAGCAGTTCTCGTCTCGTAACACAATAGTTCCTTTCAGGCTTCGACAATGACTTGCTGAAGTACGCTATCACAAATTCTTGATCACCATTCCGCTGGGACAACACACCGCCAAGTCCTATGTCGCTTGCGTCTGTGTCAACTATAAATTCCTTGCCCGCATCAGGGTACCCCAAAATAGGTGTTTTGCACAGACGGTCCTTTAACTCCTGGAATGCGATGTCGCAACTTCCATCCCAGCAGAAATGTCGCTTCTCCTCGGTTAGCTTATGCAGGGGTTTGGCTATATCTGCAAAGTTCTTGACAAATCGCCGATAGTAGGAGCACAAACCCAGAAATGCTCTGACCTGAGTCTTGTCTTTTGGAATTGGCCAATCCTTGACAGCGGCGATTTTCTCTGGATCCGTGCGGATACCTTCTTCAGACACTACATATCCCAAAAAGCTAACTTGCCGTTTGAAGAGTGAACACTTCTTCGGACTTAACTTGAGGTTGGCACTCTGGATCTTCATGAGCACGCGTTCCAGGTTTTGAAGATGTTCTTCAAACGTACGGCCTACGATGATGATGTCATCCAAGTAGACCAGGCAGGCATCGCCAATAAGCCCGGTAAGTACAAGTTCCATCAACCTTTCAAACGTTGCCGGAGCATTGCATAATCCAAACGGCATAACTTTAAATTGCCACAGACCCTTTCCTGTCGAGAATGCAGTTTTCTCCTTGTCCTTAGGATCAATTTCAACTTGCCAGTAGCCACTTTTCAGGTCCAGTGTGCTAAACCACTTTACGCCAGTAAGCATGTCCAGCGTGTCATCGATTCTTGGCAAAGGATAGCTGTCCTTCTTGGTAACGTCGTTCAAACGACGATAGTCAACACAAAACCTCATGCTGCCGTCCTTTTTTTCTAACCAGCACTACAGGTGAACACCATGGACTAGATGAAGGTTCAATAACACCATCCTTCACCATCCCCTCAATCATGGTTTCCACTTCCTTTTCACGTGCTACCGGCAATCTCCTTGGCCGCTGACGGATAGGCAATTCATCTCCTGTGTTTATTTTGTGTTGAACTAAGCCAGTCCTCCCGATGTCAGCATCGTTTGATGAGAAAACATCGGCATACTTGAGTAACATTTTCTTCGCCTTGACCATTTCATTTTGGGACAGAGCGCTACGGCAGTCTTCTAAAAGTGTGGTCACTCTTGTTTGTGCATCCTTGCTGAAGGTCCCAGTCGATAGATGTTGGCATCGACGCAACCAATCCACTTCCTCGCAAGTACCAACTAGTGTGCCTTTTTCTATAACCTGTTCCTGATCACAAAGGTTCAGCACACGTACCCCTGAGATGTCGGTGGCTCTGACCAAAGTTCGTGCCACTTTCCATGGAAGGTCATTGTCTACCCTTTCCACGAGTACACAACGTTGAGTTTGCCCAGGATTCCGAGGAAGACTAACCGGCACAATCGTTTCCGATCTCGGCGGAAGAACAATCTTCTTAAGGCTGTACACGTTCCCTGGTAACGCCCCTTCCACGAAAAGTTCCTCTTGTCCACATTTTAAAACACCTTGCTTGACGTCAATTTCGCAACAATTCTTCCTCATAAAGTCAAGGCCCAGGATGCAATCGTCCATTATATCAGCCACGATGACATTATGCAGGTAGATTCTGTTGCCTAGCTTCAACCCTATCTTCTTCTCTCCATGGACGGGTATGCGCTGACCGGTGGCTGTTACTAAATTAATGGGTTCTCGGTTGTATGCGGAGTCCCCAAGGGACCGTCTTATCAGTTGGGAACTGACAACCGTGCGAGAGGCTCCAGTGTCTATGGTCAGCTTACACGGCGTTCCGTTGACCTCGCCCTTGATGATTAGGCTGTTCCCGTCTTGGGTTTGTGTGATCGAAACCCTTGGGGCTCTTTGAACATCAGCCAGCACCCGCCCCGCAGTCCTGGCTATTACTCGTTTCCCTGCTGCTGGTTCTGGGCGGTGCTATTAGCTGCACTGCCCTCTGGAGATCGGCCGTCTTCTCTTTCCGCAGTTCGCTTGGGGCAACTGGATCGAAGGTGGCCCCTTTCCCCACAGCCGTAGCACCTAGGGCTGTATCCTTTACTGCGGTCGCGAACTGTAGCCGCTGCAACCTCCCTGACGCGATGGGAACGATGATCCTGTCGCACGGCTTCCACCTCCAGTGCATGAGCCAAGGCGTCCTTAAGCGTCCCGTGGTGCCCGAGCCTCACAGCAGCTCTAACTTCAAGGTCGCGGATGCCGTCGATGAATGCCTGCACCAGGTTCCCATCAATAAGCGCAGGCACGGACTGGTAAGCTTTACGCACCAGCTTCTCCACTTCAAGGGCCCACTGCTGCAGGTTTTCATTACTGCGTTGCACGCGATCCTTGAGCTGCGCACGAAACACGTGTTCCAGGTGAGCGTCGCCATACCGAGCCTCCAATGCCTCAAGGAGCTGCTCGTAAGTCACTTCCTTACCGAGAGCTTCCAGGACAGTTAAGGCCTGGTCGCGCAGGCCTAGGGTGAGGGCAGTCATGGCCTGACTATTATTCCAACCATTCGCCTTCATGACAGCCTCAAACTGGATTTTGTAGGCCGACCAGGAAGAAGTTCCGTCGAACGGTGGCACTTTGAATCCACGTAGCGAAGGTGTTGTAGCTACGGGAGCTGCGATTCCATCCCCAAGTTTAAGGTAATCCAGCGTTTTCTTTACGTCAGCCATCACGGTTTTCTTCACGTCAGCCACCACGTTGTCAACCCGATCATTCACTTGGTCGATCCGGATTTCAGCTTCCGTCAGGCGGTTGTCACATTGAGCAACCTTATCCTTCATCTCCTTCATGTCTTTCCCGAAGGTAGCGTGAAGGTCCTTCATAAGGAGCATCTGCTCTTCCTGGCGGCGCGCTTGCTCCTCCTGGCGGCGCGCTTGCTCCTCCTTATCGTGTTGTAGCTGTTCTTCCAACCGACGAGCCTGTTCCTCCTGTCGGCGAGCCTGTTCCTCCTGTCGGCGAGCCTGTTCCTCCTGTCGGCGGGCCTGTTCCTCCTGTCGGCGGGACTGCTCCTGCAGCATCATCATCAGAGCAGCAAAGTCTGGTGCTGATGATGCTGGAGCTGCTGCGGACGGGTCGGCCTCCGTGGTTGGTAGCTGGCCCTCCGACCTCTGCGGCGCAGCTCCACGAAAACGCCTCTGGTCCGTCTCCTGTTGGCGTTGACTCCGGGTACGGATACCCTCCGTGTCGTCTTTAGGTAAAATCGGCATGATTTTAATCCTTGCTTCTGACACCAATTGTTACGAGCTTCGGGTTCGTGACAATTAAAAATGCCGATAAAAATTACTAAAAGTTACACTTTAATCAATCAACACTAACAACAATTCAAAACACACTAATTATAAAACACAATCACTCTTAAGTCGCACTTGAAGATCGCTTTCGATGTATTCGCTTGTGTCGCAAAACCAAGTCTGATTGCTCGCGGCTATTCCCGGCCTTATATAGTGCCGCAGATAGTTCCAGAACCTTCTATTGTAGAACCGTCTAGAATGTTCGAGTACATACCGGCCCCGACTGACTACATGTCGATAGTTCTAGTAAGTTCTAGCTTCGTCATATCTACTCGTCAATAGATGGCGCTGACGGATGGCGTGACTATTAGTTCTACTATTCCATAATAGATGGCGCCAGTTAGTTCTGCCAATCCACAATAGATGTCGCCAGTGGTAACTAATGTCACCGTGTATCAGGCATTAATTGTGGCGCGTAACAATACTGTACCACCAAAGAAATGAAACACAGAACCACATTGTTAGCAGCTTGCCACTGGAGGCGTTCAATCAAAAAGCAAAATTCAATGTTTGAAATAAACATCTGAACTAACTAACTGGGTGTCGAAGTACTTTGAAAGAAGCGGTACATCCTGGGATATAATACGAGTAGTACTCATTGAGTGCTGGTTATATATTTCCCCTCCACTGCCTATACTTGACGAATATAGTTCCACGGATACTAGCAAACATAGCACATAAAATGAAGGAGTGGTGGTTCACGGAGCACATACTTCAGGATGCAAACTATCTCGTGGCGAAATTTAATAAAGACGCAGTAATCATAGCGAATCAATCTTTAAACGAACTTATTATGTCTTTTTCCTCCTATAGTAATATTATTGTCACGGGTGTCATCAATATTGACATCTCTGACAGTAGTAACGACTCTCGTGCTACTGAGTATCTCACTATGTTTGCATTTCACGGTATGTTGCCGGCACATACGCTTCCCACTCGCTACAATAGCTCATGCCTTGATCATGTAATGCTAAAATCAAAACTCCTAGCTTTCTCGTATGTCGCTAGTACCTCAGTCACTGACCATGATACTGTTCTGTTGTTTGTTCAACTTTCTAAACCTTCCAATGCCCTTCATTAAAAATTAAAACGTCTAATGCTTGACCAATTTAATTTCAATCCTCTATACAGTCTCCATAATGTTAATGAAGCTACTAACTACTTTATCAGTACGCTAAATGTACCTAATCATACTACAAAACATGATCCTTAAAGTGGTGCCATAGCAGAAACGGCTGAGAAAGCCATGGATGACCCCAGGGCTTTTAAGATGTCTCCGAAACCGTGATAACCTGCATCTAAAATTAAAGAAATCTCCAGAAAACGAGGTTTTTAAAATTACATTTAAAAGGTACAGGAATTACTGTTCCATGTTGCTCAAAACTGCTTAACGTAACTACGATAAAAAGCTTATTAATGACGCACAAAACAATAATGGGAAGCTATAAAAACAATTAAACAAAAAACACTTGCAACCGATCTTTTGTCATCATCTGATCCCATACGTTCTGTTAATGAAGTGAACACTTATTTCGCGAATATTGGACGCACACTTGCTGAAAACATACTCGTACCAGCTACACCCTTACAACTGGATGATATCCAGAATCACAAAACCTTTGTCCTCTTACATTCTGACAATTCCGAGTTAGAAATTTTTACTAATGCGCTTAGGACTGATTGTGCAGTAGGCTCCGATAATGTGTCGAGTTCATTTCTTAAAAAATGTAAGCACTTACTTATTCTTATTCCCCACCCCACATATTTATACAACCTTGCATTCAGTACAGGAGTCTTTCCTGATGCATTCAAGCTGGCAATCGTTCACATTCTTGTAATGCATCACCTCAAACACCATGTAGCTGTCCTCTTCTAAGTCGCATAGATAGTGTAAGGTGGGTGTTCAAATAGATGACTCATTATCATTTTATAACCACATAGACTTACTTACCTCCCGACTACGCAAATTGATATTTATTCTTAAGAATCTCCGCCATGCGGCCGACACAGGTGCTTAGACAAGTATATGTAGCTCTCTGGCAGTCATTTGCACAATACTGTGTGGTTGTCAGGGGTGCGGCAGCAGAAACGCATGTGTTAAAAATGGAACGTGCCCAAAGAGCGGTCCTTAAAGTAGGTTGATCTCTTCCTTGCCAATTTCCTACCGCCGAACTTTATGAAACCTGTAAGGTCCTCTCTATCCGGAAATTGTTCATTCTAAATTTAATACTAACAGTCCACTCCTGCAATTCCTATAATTCTGAAAAGTTCGAAGCCATGAGACGAAAGCATACAGTGTGTTCGTCCAATGCTGTTCATTCAAAGCTAGCTCAACGATTCTTTTACTTCCTTGGTCCTTATGTATACAACAAAGTTAATACAGTCTTACATATGTATTCAATGGTTAAATATAAATCCAAAACTACTGTAAGGAACTGGCTGCTGGATATGGACTATGAAAGTACAGAAGGTATCATCCAAACTATTACATAATTTTGAACGTACTTCCCACTCATATTTACTAATAAGCACAAACTCTTATACTGACCTCACATGCACACACACAATCCTACAATAACATCACCTTATATAACACTTCACGAATATAACCCACCTTTATTATAGACTTTACCTCTCTAATAGAAACTGTTAGCTAATAGTGATATGTGTAAACTGAACCTACTCGTAGATGCCGTTAAATATGATAAATGTTCAAAGGGGTGTTAGCCTAGAGATCTGTCATACAGGTCCCGAACCTAGTTCAGAGTTCAGACTCCAGCTCTCACAAACATTCTAGCTTAAGGCAAAATTGTATATACACACTACTGTAACAATGTACCTTTATGAGAGAAATAAACTGTATTATTATTATTTGAAACTCAATCATAAACGAAACAACATTTTCATTCATACACCCACAATCCAAAACAACAACCATTCGCAAAGTTCTTTTTAATCTCGCCGGCCAAAAATATTCGCATCATGCTGCGAAAAATTCCAGTTCAACCAGATTTTATCCTGCATGTCATTGAAAGTTGGATGAAGTATGTAAGCTTTACAGGTTGATATGGGGTGAAACATTCATTCCGTAATCGGATCCCCAACTTCGGACAGGCCCATCCGGAGTGCTGAAATAGGTGGAACGGATGTGTTATCATTATTAATGGTTTCCATACTACTCCACAGTAGATAAGATGTGTGGATATTTTTCGCACAGGTATTCCGAAGTTATTATGCGGAACTTTTTGAGTATCCTCGTGTAACAAAGGATTTATGTTTGTTGTGTTCTGTTTTGTGAAGTTGAGGTGGTTTAGAATACAATTATGGTAATTCTTTGGTGTGGTTTATGAAAGTAGAATATATGAAAACTTTTCCTCATTATAGAGTTAAAAGCGTGACGTTGACATTATTTTACCAAACATTATGTTAAAACCACGTAATTCAAAATGAAGAGGTTTTATGATAATGTTACACAAGGGGGCAATGCTGCCAGCCTTTTGGGCACTTTTCCTGATGACAGCGATGTGGACGAATTTTTTTTTTTGCCCTGTGATTCTTCCCCCTTTTCTTTTATTTTTTTGTATACATGTACATATTATTATTTTAAGTTTATAAGGTTATATTGTGTAAATATTATCTTGTTTCAAATGAAGACATGTAGCATTCACATGACATCAAAAGACATATAAAATTGAATTAAAGGAAGTTAGTAAGTGTAATGTTAAAGTGAAATGTCGTGCCTTAGTCATATACCTATATTGCACGACAACTATCAATCTCATGATATGAATTTGATTTAGATAAGGATAATACTTTGCTAATGTCCGGAGTCCAAACTAATGTTTTATCAGATAATCGATACGGAATCATTTGCTTGGATTCCCCGTGACAGCAATAATTTAGGCAGATAATATTTGGCAGACCAGTGGTTATGAGAGAAAGAGCGAGATAGGTGATCCACGAGAAAGTGATAGAGTTGTCCATGATAATGCTCTTTCAAACAGTCATCCAATCCCATTTGACTATGCCTCTCCACGACTCCTTCGTCTTTCGCATCCAATTCAATCAGGTTGACATCAGATGTCTAGAGGGTGTCTTCTGTTGTGTTTGTTGATTAAATTGTATTGAATTGATTGGAATTGATTATTTCGATTTTACGAGATAAAGTCAAGTTTTTGTGTTACACGTTGTGAGATGTAACATATGAACGAAAATTCTAACTATCAGCTGTTACCGTGTTTATTTATAGAACACCTACATATATCCAACTACTGCAATAGAATTTCTTATCTCATTACGGAACCTGATCACGATGTTGATGGTAAAGATAATTCATAACCAGGTCATTCAAGGTCAGATTGACATATACGTTAAGACACATGTTGACGTCACACGTGATAAAATTAGGAAAATGATAATGATAAAATATCTCCATCCGGCAGCTAAGGGATTAAATATGTTTAGTGTTAAGAGCTTTATGACATTTATTGCTAACAAAGAATGCGATGACGATACTGTCTTGTGTGAAGTGACTCGATGTTTTGGGAGCCATGATGGATTAGCTAATGTTTGGCAAATAAATGACGTCATGGAGATATCAAGGGCCAAGGAAAGGATTATGTATATTGTTATGAATATTTTGATTTATAGTCCATACAAATAGCATGTTTAGACATAGATAATATGGGTTTACAAACATTATAATATTCAAGGTCGCTCAGCGCGCTATGGAGCGGGCAATGCTCGTAGTTTCTTTGATAGATAAAATAAGAAATGTTTATCCGGAAAAGAACCGGAGTAACCGACATAGCTTGCAGAGTAAGCAATCTGATGTGGCAGTGGGCTGGCCATGTTTGTCGAAGGATCGATGGCCGGTGGAGCAGACGAGTTCTAGAGTGGAGACCGCGTATTGACAAATCAAGTCACTGGGTTATTAGGTGACCAATCTACATGACAAATAACGATTTCAATATCAAATCTTAGTAGGTAAATCAATGCATAGTATAAATTCATAGATTAATTAATTTACCACGAAACTACATTAATCATTAAACCGGTTTGTCATCAATCATCTACATAACGATCTTAGGAATGTTTATAGTAAAGAAACTAGTGTAATTAAGTTGATAAAATACATGTAGAGTTTGCTTACTCTGCAAGCTATGTCGGTAACTCCGATTCTTTTCCGGATAGTTTCGTTCCTGATTTTATCCTTCAAAGAGACTACGAGCATAGCTCGCTCCATAGCACGCTGAGCGACCTTGAAACCCTTGAATAGAGGACATTAAAGTTCATCAAATTGAGATAAATATCTGCTTGAAGAGGGACCATGTAATGATGGCAATCAGCGTAAAGAAACAGATAACAAGGCACCGGAAAAAAGTTAGTTTGTGAAGGTCAAACTAATGTTACTAATTAGGAAGATATATTGTGAAGAGATAAAACATTTGGGTGTGTAATATATTATTATTAATAGGGAAGGGGCTCGTGGCTAAATAATAACAGTCGCACGAAGCAACGCTTGCCGAGCTTGGTGCGTGGATGGGTGACCATCCATAACACACCGAGACCCCTCCGTGCCTCGGAAAGTACGTTAAGCAGTTGGTCCCGGTAGTCAGAAGCCTGAAAGTCTGACAACCAGTCTTGCCAAGAGGTATTATGTTACCCAGTAACTGAGTTGTGGAGGTCAGATTGGCAGTCACTCAATGTAAAATACTGGAGCGACTCCAAAGTAGTTGCGAAAAGGTTAGGCAAATTGAATATATTATAATTAAACATTTTTCAAGCTTGGTGTAAGCCTTTGTTTGCGTCTGGATCCGATTCAATAAATACAGTAATATTATTAATGTGTTTATTGCAATTAAAATTAAGCGTAGCAGATTAATTGTTGAATTACGATTCGAATGTTTCCCAAAACAATTTACAATGCTTTAATTGTTTGTTAGGTAATCGATCATGGTTAATTATGCATGGTGGTATCGTGTTACCTATTATAAACAAGGCAACAGAATTGTATCCACTTGAATAAGAAATTCTGTGCCTGATTAGAGACGATAAACTTCCTATTGAGTATTTTCTAAGTTAACCTCGAAAACCAGTTCACTTTTATAGCATTATCACTGTGGTGCGAAATATCATACAGGTGTTTCAATATTAGTTTTGAGTCCTAATAAAGTGGCAACGTTTGTATCATTTTATATTATATTTTTCATATATACATAGAATACCAGCTCTGCGTTGTAATTTTTTTAAATATTATGCTGCTTATTATAATTATGAGCATATTATAATTGTATTTAGGAGCAGTGGTGGCCAAGTGGTAACGGCCTCGACTTACGAGTTGTAGGTCGTAGGTTCGAACCTAGACAGGCACTTTACTTTGTGTAAATTATTTCATCACCACTGCTCTCAAAACGGTGAAGGAAAACATCGTGAGGAAACCGGCATGTCCTAGAACCAAAAATTCGAAGACATGTGACATCCACCAACCCGCACTGGGCCCGCGCGGTGGATTACGGCCCACTCCCTCTTACAGAGAGGAGGCCCGTGTCCCAGCAGTGGGAATATTATAGGCCGATTATGTATATTATAATTATGCATTATGCTAAGATAGGAGCCTTTTTGGCCTCGCCATTTTGGTTTATTTTTTTTTTTGGTTGTTTTTAATTTAACTTTGTTAATTTTAAATGCTCTTTTTTACTATTTGTATTTCCTGTGTGTGTCCCAAATAAAATATTTTTCTTTCTTCTCATTTTCCAGCCTAACAGACATTTCTGCTTGCTCTTCTGGTGCATGTGGTGCATCTCCAATTATTGCAGTATTATTATTTCTCCTTAACCTTTGACTGGTGGATTTTTTTTGCTTATCCGTTGTTAATAGAACAGTGACCATTTCCACATTCAGTCCTCTATGCATCTCAAGAACAAATATCAGAAGAGAACAATTTAAAACCAATAAAACCATGCTTTCTGACATCTGATATTCAAATTTTTGTGCTACCTTACATTGACAATAGAATTCTTGGAACGATGAGGTCCTCCTCTGCGAGAAATGTATGCTCATTCAATTTGACATCGCTCTCCACTTTAAAGATGTAATCTCGACTTTTATTCGATTTAGGGCTTTGGTGGACTGACAGTTCAATTTTAGTGTCTATTATATTTTTGGGTCTTGTAGTGGCAATATCTGTAGGTGTATGTATTGACTTGATTCTGTATCGTTAGTATAGTAGTAGTATATTAGCGCGTTTTACTCGCGGCGATTTTTTTTTGCGCTCTACATTTTACACTGTCTAGCGCCGAGGGTTGAAAATCCAATGGTATGATTTCTTTGACGCGCTGGGATGCGCTCTGTTGGATTATCAACCAGTCCAGTGCGAGATAAAACCTTGCCGCGATATTTTTACGTCCGTGCGAACGTAAAAATAATTAGCTACTAAATTGTCAAGCGCGCGTAATCTACTGTGATTTGTTCAATGAATTATCAACAGCCAATCACATTACTTGACTTGCGTTTAATTTTGACGCATCGAAAACGTTTGTTTCAGAAACCGGGCTTTTAAGCTAGGGTTTCCTAAGACTGCGGTGTCCGCAATATAGCGTCCGCCTTTTACCGGTGAATGACGTCAGTGAAACGTTATTTATGAACATCATTTTCGTGGCAGCCGTCACTACGGCCGTTATGATTGTGTCGGCCAATGCTCTTCTACGAAACCGTGTTAAGTCTCCTTTTTACTTTTTGTACCTTAGGATCAATGAATGCACTAGGTACTGAAGTTTGCCTGTTTAAAAAATGGTGTTATCAGACCTTCAAAATTTTAATAGGGCCACAAAAATTATAGGGTCATATAAGTATAACTTCACATTTTGAATTCTTAGCAGTATTCTGTAATGTTTCGATATCTCCGCAAGCCGCACGGCAATATATCAATCGGCATCGATCAATCACCTGTGTCGTCTTTATGAACGTTACTGCTTCGTATTTTATAGTCTCGCACAGATAGGCAACCGTGTCTCAGAATATTCCTGTTTAACACCTTTTGCTAGTGTATAGTCGTTATCGAAAATCGATTAACAAATGTATCAAGAAAGTATTCACAAAGTTTGATTGAAATGGTATCTGTGCTGTAGTGTAGCTGACCAACAAACTATTTACAATCACTCAAATTATGTTTTTTACTTGCTCATCATTTATTTTGGTCGACTCTTCACGTGACTTTGCTGGCCCATTTTTAGCCCAAAATATCATTATTGTCATCCAACGTGCTAATACTGCCAGCCTTTTGGACACTAACTTATCCTATTGAGAGCGATGCGGACGAATTTTTTTATGCTCAACGAGCTCCTCCCTGTATTTAATATAAATGTATATATATTTTAGTGTTAGGTTGTATATTGTAATTAAGGTTTTATGTTTGTATTTAAATAAAAATATATTTTGTCCAAATGAGTAGGTACCGATTGACTTGAAGGCCGTCAGGGTTTTTTCTTCGCTTTCAAACAACTAAATGAATACTCAAAAAACCAAGACGAATATTCAAAAATATGATCTAAATAAAATCACCAGCCGCCGTTTACATCAGAAAAAAATAAACGAACCAATAAGTCCCCGAACTGCTGCTACTAAGGAAAAAAAATATGACTATGCGTCAAACGGAACCGCGTTACTTTTCGTCCTAACAAATTATGCTACTAACTTGTAATTTAGCTATTTCTGGTCCCGTGCCAAGAACATTAGCTGAGATACAGAATACGCATGTAGCTGGACAATAAATATGATTTAGGTTTCTCAATAGCGGTTAAATAAATCGCTACTGCAGTGGATTACCCTGTATTATGTCGAATAGAACTGAGTATGATAAAAGAATAAGAATTGTCTGACGTCAGATTTTAACATAACGTCGGGACTTTATTGCCTTATAAAACCTTGAATGTTTCTTTATTTTTTATTGCGAATGTGCTTTAAGGGTTTCAAGGCTAGAAATTGACGGACATAAACTGTTTACTTTGTTGAGTGGTTCCGAAATGATAGGTACTAAAATGTCAAGAACTAATTTGAAAACCATAAAATCACTTTTTCATCACGTCGCATGTCGGAGCAGCAATATGCAAAAGCCACCACTCAGTGGATCCCAAATAGCAGGAAACGACCACGCGGCAGGCCCAAAAAGAGATGGCGGGATGAGCTGGACTCCTTCTTAATAGATTGGCCCACAATCGCAGTAGACGGGAAAAGTGGAAAGAGGGAAAGAAGGCCTTTGCTCTGCATTGGAACAACACAGGCATATAATAATAAAAAAATAATAACATCACTTTTCCAAATCGAATGCTGAAAACAAAGTTGTAAATACATATATATATAGAGTACGGACAACGGTTCTGTACAGACGCCAGCACATCAAGCTACTACAATCTGTCAAATTTCTTTAATAGATTTTCAACTTTATTACTAAAGCATTAAGGTTCAAGGTTGATTGGGAAAATTTGACAGTTTCGGGTAGCTTGACCTACTGGCGTCTGTACAACCAATTCTCTCTTCAATATACCTAAGATTAAATGTGGGGTATCTACAACTAACGAAGAAAATAGTTCATAAGGTGTAATATATGAGGGTTCGTAAATGGTGGCGGAGAGAGATTCGGGTTAATTCGTTGGGTCTGTCCCTACAATTATGAAAAAAATCGCTGCCGATATTGCACATCTGGCCTTGGTTTCTATCCCAATTAACGAAATGACGTGCGTTAGCCATTTTGGTTTTGCTCACGTTCGGTACGCCAGGAGCTTTGCAGAAAATTAAATGGACATTGAATTGATCCAGTTCGGTTTCGTTTAAAAGGATTGGTTATATTCACGTGTGGTTTTTGATCGAATTGTGTAATGTTTTTTTTGTGTAAACGTTAATTGAACTGTGGGTTTCATCCCTGAAGATTTAATGGATGTACAGTCACGAGCACCAATATGTCAACACTTGGCAACTTTCAATTGCGATTTTTTCGTGAAATAACGAATGCAACGTTGAAATACGTCGCCGTCGTCGTCGTCTATGGGTTCGAAAATGCTATGTTCGTAACAACATAATATTTTATTCAAAAATAAAGGAGTAAATCGCTTTTGAATAAAGCTGAGTGTATACATACTTTTGCTCGTGACTGTACGGCTACTTCCTGCTTTTGTTATAATAAAAGTAATCGAATTGTACATACTTACTGTAAAAACTTTCGGTTCTTATTTTTCTCACAGAGACTACGTAATTAAATTTATTTGAATTTTATTACGAATTCATATTTTAATATCAGACGTTCAAAAAGCGCTGCCGCAAAAACAAGCTTAATATTTTACCAAGAAAATCTGATGCAGATTCAAATTGGCTGCGGGATTTCTACAAAAAATATCTCGTAGAAGATTTCGAGAATAATATTTGGTAGCTTTCGTACCCAACTCCCGTACTACGTTCGTTAGCGTTTGGATCACATTGAATCGCAAAGAATTGCTAACAGAGGGTACCTATATTTTGCAGTCTCGTTTAATTGGTGGTCATCATTCAATTGTATGATAATTTTGGGAGGCTCGTGGCTAAATGATAACAGCTGCACGGGTCGATTGAAGGTTAAGTTACACTTGCTGCGGTCGGTTCGTGGATGGGTGACCATCCAATAAAGCTTAAACGACGTTGAGCCGTTTGTCCCGGCTGTCATTCGTAGATCTTTGGCAGTAGTCACGGGTAGTCAAAAGCCCAAAAGTTTAAAAACCAGTCTTAGCAAGGGGTACCGTGTTACCCAATACCTAGGTTGTTGAGGTCAGATAGGAAGTCGCTCCATATAAAATGCTGGTATTCAGCTGCATCCGGTTAGACTGGAAGCCGACCCCAACATCGTTGGAAGGCTAGGCAGATTGATTGATTTATCGACATTATGTACATAATTATGCCCAGTATGAGAACGTAGTTGGAAGTATTTACGTTCCTAGTGAAAACACTCTTGAATTATCCTATGTAATTTTAGATAGGTTTAAAACGTAGTATTTATACTGATGCGGTGAATAGTTCAGTTTGCATGTATGCATACAATTTAAGAACACACAAAAGGCGTTGCTGGACTAGAATGAAATACACATGAAGCTCCGTATGAGATCCGTAGAATTTTCAGTGACATTTTTGAACATTGTGTGTAGATTGTTATTATTCTTAGCGCATCGTCTGATGCCTGACGCATTTGAGATGGAGTACAGCCACTGATTCTAATTTTAACGTCACTGTCAAAACTAAAAAAATAAATGATATTTAAGTATTCTGGTTTCTTTAATGGTTTTCTGTTAACATAACAGATAACATAACTGTGAAAGACCTGTAGTAATTTTCAAATGTGACTTTATATTCCTGCTGAATTTATTTTGTCAATAACAAAAAGGAGAAAGTATGTGTCTGTGAAAGTCTATACCTACTGTCGCGCATGCGAATAATGTGCTCATGAGGATATACAATGTTGGAGGAGGGGTTCGTGGCTAAATAATAAGAGCCGAGCGGGTCAAGCTTCAAGCATAAATGACTGAAAGCACGTTAAGCCGTTGGTCCCGGCTGTCATTCATAGATTATTTACTTTCGTTACTGTTAGTCAGAAGCCCGAAAGTCTGACAACCAGTCTTGCCAAGGGGTATTACTCAGTAACTGGGTTGTGGAGGTCAGATGCAGTTGCTTCATGTAAAACACTGGTATTCAGACTGGAAGCCGGCTAAAAGATAGATGGAAAAAGGGTGAGCAGATGAGGATATACAATGATGTTTTACGATTTTTTGACGATCACTTCATGAATAGATTTCTCAATACTGATACATGTAATTACTAAGTCACTTTAACCTGATTGTTGTAATAATCAATATTTATGAGGAACTTTGACTCATGAGATACAAGTATCCTCTTACTTAGTTCAGGAGCCTGCTGTTCAACTTGCCTCTGCCCACTGCTTGTAGGTACAATCATGTTTATTGTAATATGTCTAATCTTGTGTGTTTTTTCTTTGTACAGACGCCAGCACATCAAGCTACTACAATCTGTCAAATTTCTATAATAGATTTTCAACTTTATCGCTAAAGCTTTAAGGTTCAAGGTTGATTGGGAAAATTTGACAGTTTCGGGTAGCTTGACCTGCTGGCGTCTGTACAATAAACTTATTATTATTAGTTACCTATATATATTTGGGTAGGTAAAGTCGACCATACGCCTGAGGTAAGGTGGTAAAACTGTAATTTTCAGCGGACTTAGTGTAATGTGGAGAGCCTGCGTCGGTAGTGTAGTACGGAGTTCAATAGAATAAGAAGTCAGCTTATAGTTTTGTTATCACTGACGTGCAGCACTGTACTGTACAACATTTTTAGAATATAGTGCAAAAAAATATTTAATCCAGTTCAACAAACAATACAATGATGATATCATTTGATTCCATAATATGATAACATATACCTACCGTTTCTGATTACGAGATATACGATTCGTAGTTTATAAAAACATCTGTCGAGTAAGTAATAAGATTTTAGAAATGTTTTCAGAATCGTTTGTCCTTACCAATAAATGAACGTGCGTCGAGTGTCAAAGAATATCGCCACATTAACTCTAATAAGATGTCAACTCAACACATATGTTAATTTGTATCTTAGTTATGACAACAACGCCAAATATAAAACTGTCTAGACGAGCGATTTGTCACTAAAAAGAACTTAGTCTTTGAGCTATTTTGATGACAATGCGACAGTATAATGTTAACGTTTTCACAAAACTTTTGATAGTAGTAAGTATTAAAATTGCGAGAGACGCGTGACCCGATCACACCCCGCGAACCCTACTACCCCTGCGTTCAACGATGGTTTTGCCAAGGAAAAGTGAACTTTATTCTGGTCCACCCTGTGTGTCATCTTCGCATAAATATCGGGTTACATGTCTGTCTGTGTGACCGCGTTGCTCTTAACTAGGCAACGGATTTAGATGCGGTTTTCATCATCATTTAGAGAACTGATTCCGAGAGATTTATATGTATATATAATCCAAACTATATACTGTATCCTTATCAAAAGTAATATTATCAATATTGATTTGGTTAGATTTTATGAAGATTTGTTTTTTTTATGTTTGTTTATTACGCTTTCATTGCATTTAGATGAAATTTGGCACATGGGTAGACCATGACCTAGGTCAAAGGCATACATATATATATAGCATAGGACATAGGCATGCTATCATGGGGCATAGGACTTTTCATCCAACGCCAGCACATCAAGCTACTACAATCTGTCAAATGTCTTTAATAGATTTTCAACTTTATCTCTAAAGCATTAAGTTCAAGGTTGATTAGGAAAATGTGAGTATCGGGTAGCTTGACCTGCTGGCGTCTTTACATTAATATTTAGGTTACTTTATTATATAAGTGAAATTATATAATAAAGCAATCTCCATGTCAAGCAGTAAAAACCTTTCGAAGCAGGGGTTGGTCGCTAGTATTCATAATAATTAGTGGAATAGTGACACATAAAGGCTTTTGTTGTATTATTGTACTTTGAGTATAACTTAGTTGGTCTTTGTGAACACAGAATGAGCATTAATTAATGGGAGAAGAAAGCAATGACTAATCAGTTTTGTAAACTAAGTATCTACAGTCCTTCGTAATTATGAGCGGTTATTCAGAAGTCATTGACAACTTGACACAAGTTTTCTTCATTCATTGTCATAAGTTTACAAGGAACGATATTTAGACGCTAACATTGGGACTCTTGTATTTAAAGGCTTGAGCGACGGGCATGATGCGACTCTCATAAACAATTTCGTTACGACGCATATTGACTAATTCTATGAAAACTTCATGGGAATTGTTTTACCGGAGTTACGTCGCGCTTTTCTGCGGGCCCCTTAACAGAGGTCCTAGCCCGAACGCGTACCGTAAACGTAATGTAAGTTGGCACGTTTTTCGAATAAAAATACGACTAATTGATTATCCTATAACATTTTGGTATTTTTTTTTGCAACAAGCACCATTAGTATTGCCCAAAGATATAAACAAAGTCTTAAAACTAAGTTAATATGTACGTAACGAGTATTTTCAATTTTAAAAACTTTCGAATTTACGTTAAGTACTTACGTTTATTCCGCGCGTTCGTGCCAGTTTTTCCGTCAAATGTCAATCGAATAGCATAAGCATAAATCGGCCTAAAATTCCCACTGCACAGGCCTCCTCTCGGTGAGAGGGAGTGGGCCGTAATCCACTACGCGGGCCCAGTGCGGGTTGGCAAACGTTATATATCGCGTACCAGAGTAAAGCCATCAAAAACCCACATTAGCCAATGCAATAACGGTAATAGATCTTCTATTGGACCATTTTCGACATGCATTATTTGTTTATCTACCTACACATCCGTTATGCGCTTTTATATTTTTTATCGTGACGATATTATCGTCGACGGCCACGTCACGGCATCACGATAACACAGGGAAGTAAAATGTATGCAAATATATGAAAAAGCTTTTAAATTTCATACACGTAATTTTTACACGTATTTCCATACATTTTTTTATAGACGTGGACAATAGCGCATAATAGGCATTTGTCTTTATTTCACAGTATCATCAATCAGAATTTCTAGAAACTTCTCTGTGAGCTCGTTCATATTTTTATTTGATAATATCTAGATTACGTCACATTTCGACGTAAGTAAGTATTCGGTTCACGATTTTATTTTTGTTAGAACTTCAAATAATGTCGGGTTTCCAGGATACCCTCAATATTTGCAGTAAAATGTGTCTGTCGAAACTTAAGTACAAAAAATCACAGGTTGGCATTTCTGGTGAAGTCGACGTGAAAATGTGACGGGAATAGCAAACGAGAAAATCTATATCTACGAGTAAGTATACGAATAATAAAGTTGAAGAGTTTTTTTGTTTGTTTGAACGCGCTAATTTCTAGAACTACAAGTCGGATTTGAAAACTTGTTTTTGTAGGTATTTGATAGCTCAATTTTCGAGGAAGCTTATATGCTGTTTATCATCATATAGGCTATATAACATCACGCTGGGACCCTTAGGAGCCGAGCAAAAAGGTAAGAATGCACGCGAATACGAACTAATGGCACGGGCATGCGATGCGATGCGGCTGGGTGGGTCGGGAGAACAAGAAATTTTACACGGACGAAGTCGCGGACAGAAATTAGTTTAGGCCCGATGGCCGATAGGGCCGAAGCCTGCCAGGGTAGCGGGATCGTCCGAAAGGGTTACCGCTGGCCTGGAACATAAAGGGCTAAGGAAGGAACACGGGTGGGTTTTAGTCAGTAAGAGTCTGACACTCCCTTCTGCTCCACCCAGGGCCGGAGGGGTCATTTGATGATTTCCCATCCTCAAAAAAAAAGACAAAAGTTATTTGATTTCGTGGCGTGAAGTTACAGTTCGATGACTCCGTTTGTAAAAGTCCCGTATGTGATTAATTTATTGGTACATTACATATTCCTGGCACCCTATTACGAAAGAAAAAACTTAATTAATAAATCAAAATAAAAAAGTATCGCAATAACTGTTACTAAAGTAAGTTAAATGTTAACGAGCGGCATTAACTGTAAGTAGGTACCTACTTACAGTTCTGGCCGCTCGTTAATATTTTCATACCTCTCAAGAAAAATACTTTCAGAAAAATTACAACGAAATACTAAACAGGTACAGACGCCAGTACATCAAGCTACTACAATCTGTCAAATTTCTTTAATAGATTTTCAACTTTATCGCTAAAGCATCAAAGTTCAAGGTTGATTGGGGAAAATTTGATAGTTTCGGGTAGCTTGCCCTGCTGGCGCGTCTGTACGTTCCATTGAGAAATTTTTCTCATTCCATTTCTGCAGTATTTATTAGCCTATTATTTTACCCACGTCTTTGTTTCTTTTATTTATCTTACACAATACTCGGCGAGTCCGTTCGAACTAAACGATTTTCATCGAGCACTGTCATAACTTTATATTCCATTACGAATGGCGTAGTGACATTGGAATCTCAATAAAAATTGCTCCAAGTAAGCGGTATATATTATGATGGTATGCGCCTAAGTGAGAGCTACATTCCCGAGAGCTCTCGCCAGTAATCGGTCCCACATTTCCACCTTGAACTTGCTAGCAGCATTCGCTGGGTGTGTAAACGCTCCTTCAGAAAAAGAAATCGTCTGCAGTATTCCAGGGTGTGATTGGCAGGTTGCCAAGTTAAGTGGGAGTGCGAAAAGTAGGCGCCTTATACAATTGAGGCCTTATCGGTATTCTGCGGGTGATCTAATTGAAATCCTATCTCGATTGTTTTTTTTTACCCTAATAGATTCTGTTATTTTACTAGATGTCTCAGGAAGTTCTTTTGTAAATTGTAGGCTTAATTAACTAAATAAATATTTTCTTTTATTTTTAGCCCAGTGGTGTTGCGTTCTTCATCATTCACTCACTATGCAAAGTGAGTGAACTACCTACTAGCGCGGCCAGTACCTAGTTACGGTGGCATATAAAATGTTGAACATGTATAAATTTTGTCGTGACTATACAGCGTGCCGCTTTAATGGCGACATTAATTTAACACGCCTATACGGTTTCGCGTTTTCGTTTTATGAATATAATTATTATATTTAATTATTTACAATTTTCTACAATAGCATCTTGGAGCAACCTGTACTTAGGAACTGTAGCGCAGGGGTCATTTGTAGCCGCGTGACGACTCCCGGCCACCGTAGGCGCGGGCCTGCGGGCGGAGAGTAATGGGTAACTCACCGTGCGATCAGGACCCAGGCCCGTGCCGGACGGCGCGTATGTGTTCCACGCGCGCCTCAAAGATATGTCAGCACGATTGACGGGGCCCGATAGGGCCGAAGCCTGCCAGGCTAGCGGGATCGTCCGAAAGGGTTACCGCTGCCCTGGAACATAAAGGGCTAAGGAAGGAACACGGGTGGGTTTTAGTCAGTAAGAGTCTGACACTCTGGGTGGCACTCACACGCTCTGGGTGGAGCGGAAGGGGTCATTTGATGATTTCCCATCCTGAAAAAAAAAGGGGGTCATTTTGTCGTGGTTACGGATCATAACAATCATAACATCGCATCAATGAAATTAAAACATAACGTGCAATAAGTAGGTCGGCGAGCGGCGAGGTGGTAGTTTTCAAATTACAAATTATTATATGTTGTTATAATTTTTGTGATTACTGGCCACTAGCCCTCCACGTGGGTTAAATTAATGCCGCCATTGTAGCGGCACGTTATGTTACAATTATTACGAAATACTCTTAACATAAATGACCTTGATCTTAACCTCTAAAACAATAAGAGTAGGTTTATACAAAGTTATAATATCCTTCTTCTTCTTCCTTTCGAGTCAATGGCAAACGTAAAAATATTTTACTGCTTAAATTAGATTAGTTGGGTCCAGTAGGTACATACAGCCCGATTCAAACTACGGCGGCTCGGAACACGAGGCGAGTCGCTGCGCAGTAACATGTTCATGTGTCAGCGGGGGTGAGGGGTGAGGTACTACGCAACGAGTAGCGCACTTCACTGCCGTCATAAAGGTTGAATCGGGCTGTAGGTAGCTGTAGCTACGCCAATCCCGGCGGCAATACACGTACGGAGCGGCACGTTGTCGACGGCCACAATGCCGTGTATGAACACTATTTAGGTACACAATCTAAATGAACAAATACCGTCAACTAATTGATGAAATCAGGAAGTATCAACAAAATTACAAAGTCCTTGAAGACGAATTGTTTCAGCTACGCTAGTTGGTTTTAAAGCCGTCTTCACGCTAAATAATAATTTATTAACCTTGCCAATCGGCGTCTTTGAGTTTTAATCGGGTTTGACACAGCGCTAATGGTTATGGATTAACACGTTCCGGCGCGGTAAACGAGATACAATATAAGTTTTATTGTTATGACTTTTCGAGCGTATATACCTTGCCTAATAAAGACCTTGATCACTTTTGGACTTTGTCTCATTAAACTCGTTACTTGTCAATTGAAGTTGCAGTTGGCTTTAAACTGTGGCCAACTGAGGCGGAACCCGCGCGGGGTGCGCGACGAAATTCAGTCGCGACTGTGGTGTTAACTAATTTGAATAAAAGTGTTCAAACTGGTACGAACAGCCGCGTAAGTTATTATCTTAAAGGTAACTTTAAGATTTCTTTGTAACGAGAAAATTGTATTGTAATATAATTGTGTATTCGCAACTGACAGTACTTTGTAGTAGGTAGTCCCCATATCTTTGCTGAATATTAATTACAAATTGAATACTGCAGTACTGAAATTTGAAACTACAGCCATTCATGCTAAGACCATTTTCGCAATCTGAGGTAGTATAAGAGCATAACTATCAATAGTATATGTTGATAATCTTGGACTTTGTCAAATTAAACTTTTTACTTGTCAATTGAAGCTGCAGAGCTGCCTCCAAACCGAGGTGACTCCCGCACGTGATACGGGACGAAACTAATGCATATTGTGTCGACTAACATGAACACGGGTGTTCAAATATGGTGCAAATTGTTGCGTGACTTCTTTCTCATAAAAAAAAAGTCGTGTCCAGCATCCCGATTGTAATTCGCCTTACTGTAGACAGAGCTTGAATATTTTACAAGCATTAATTGCTTCGTATAATGTGACAAGTATGGCCATAGAACTGAAAAGAGGATAAGCAAGACGGAAGGAAGGCATTTACACTACAGTAGGACAACACAGGCTCATAATAAGAACATAAATATGGCCGTGGTTGTCACAATCCGAATGTGCGGGCTTTTAGTAATTCCTTTGTTTATTCATGCGTTGCTTATTCGGAATGGATTTTTCACATCATTCGTTTCGGTAATGAGAATTGAAAGCCTTTTCCATTGCAGCCAACTAATGGCCGGGCCTTGATCATTAGCTACGTTTCGTAATCGGATTAACAAATAGTTACACATAGCTGTTAATTAGGAGCTCTATTTGTACTGCAGTAAGCTATGTTGCGGTTGGAAAGGGAACTGCCGGTCGATTCTGTAAAAATCTCACCGTGAAAACTCAAGTGAAGTGAGCTTGATGCGAGTTGTCAGTATTGTCAATCCCTAGCATTATTTTGAATGACAGCTCACTCCACGCTCACTTCACCTAAGTTTTCACGGTGAGATGGTTATAGAATCGCACTGCTGTTCTGTTACGAGCGCATGAATATCTTACCTATTTTAAGCGGGTATATGTAGACCATAGTAACCACATTCCATCAGATTGGCTGTCAATTACATTTTCCAAAAAAAATTGTTATAAGCCCGCATTCAATGCAGTGTATTACTCTCCTTGCACCTTTTTTTGTCCAGGGTTGCCAAATACCACTTTTTGGTAAAGTCCAGCTCATCCCGCCGAAATCTTCATAAAAAAGTTTCTCACTTTTATCTTCCTAATATTAGAACAGAAGGCCGATTCCCGTTATTAAAAACGTTCAAAATCTAGTCGCAATCTCATCTCAGCGACAATCAATGTTAAAAACTTGTCTAAGATGGAGCGAAATTAGAGGTATTTTTGGCAGATTGAGACTGAGATCAGACTGTGACCGTTTTTAAAATTACGAGAATTACCCGTCTGGTTTCTATTAAGACTATGATATTTAAAAGTCCACAGCCTATAAGTCAATACAAAATCGATCTTCACAACAACAATAAAAGGACGCGAAACAATAATATAAATGACAATGAACAAGAGACATGTGACTTATAATATAACCATGAACTGGATTGAATCAATCTCAATCAGGAACCCGTGACGTGGGGTACGCGTCGTGCGGTCACGCGCCGATTAGTTCCAACTCCTTTGTGATTCTGACACCCTGGTACCTATTGTTTTAGACGTCTTTAAACCTTAAGTTATTTCGGTCTTTGATTGACACAAGCCATGCTTTACAAAAGATGTTATGCGTATTGCGTAGTACCCAAGTTTTACTCTCTAATGAAATTATGATTTACGCATCGTTTGATTGACTCCTTTGTGCTTCTGAAATCCTAGTAGTCAACAGGAAAGGTTACCAGGAAAACGACTCGACATTTGATAAAAAAGAATTGGCTGAATATTTGTTTATAGCGTATTACTATTTTTTTTTCCTTTTCCCAATATACGCTTGTACAGAATTTCAAGATTTTTTGTGAATACTCTTCTGTGTAAATAATGAAATATGAAATCAGAGGTTCGATTTCATGTTTCATTATTTTTGCAGAGACACTGACCCGCTCAAAAATTAATATAAGTTTTCTTTTCTTTCCAGGGTGAGTAAGTCAAGCTGTTTCAACACTGGACTCAGTCAAATTAGGAATTCTTCCATCTGGTCTGTATAAATAAACAATATAATCGAAAAAAATTGAGCGAGAGTTAAAATTAAGACTTGTATCGTTACCAATTATGAAGTAAAGACCTCATAGCTTTCCATAGTAGACCCCATATGGAAGTAGCTACCACGGGTAAAATTAGCTTACGAATCTATTTATATGCCTAGTTTGGCAATAAAAAATGCTACCATTTGCATTGGTAAGCAAAACGATTCGTTTTTTTTTATAGGAACCGAGAATAAATAGAATAAGGTACTACGATCCCACTGCTGGGACACACGCCTACTCTCTGTGAGCAGGAGTGGCCCGTAATCCACCACGCAGGCCCAGTCCGGGTTGGTTAATGTCACATGCTTCGAATTTTTCGTTCTAGGACATGCCGGTTTCCTCACGATGTTTTCCTTTACCGTTTTGACATCAGTGGTGATGAAATAATAAACACAAAGGAAAGCGCCTGTCTGGGTTCGGACCTACGACCTACAACTCGTAAGTCGCGGCTGTTATCACTGGGCCACCACGGCTCAGCGGTACTAGATAGGTACAAGTAAATTAGTCAATGGTTTTGCTAACCCTCATTCCAAAAATAAATTAGTTTATTCAAACCCGGGACGCGTAAAAAAGAAAAACCAAATCACCGGTAATTATTCAACCCTTTAAAGCCGGATAGTTTGAAAGGGATTTGAATTCACAGTCCGCTAACAATGTGACTGGACCAAAAGTATTCCGGGCAAAATCAGGTTTGTATGGACGAATGTTTACAAAGGCGGGTACTGGGAAAATGGATAGTCGGGGTTCAAAGAGGGCCTATAGAATATTCCACAACCGTGGTTCGAATAATATAAAACAAGATGGTGTTTTGTTTTTTGGTTCGAAAACGTAAATATTGTGTGGGGACTTGGGCTGATTTTTCCAACCCCTGATAATTTTATCGGAGGAATAATTTTGAATTTTTGACAGTTCATCCATACAAAAACTGTCAGACGTCAATTTTATTCCACGAATAAAAGTTATCTGTCGATTGAAAAATCAGCCCTGAATATAGAAATGTTTGAGCTTTTGGATAAGGGTGACGATTATAGGACGAATAATGAGGATAGCATCACTGGACCCCACGACATCCTAGTGTGAGGTCCAGGGCATTTGTAAAAACCTAGCACCTTGCTCCTTGTAATCTGCAACTAATTCTTTTTTGTATTGTATCGTGTTTTTCTGAACTGAGTAAAGTTTTTATTTATTTATCAAATGCAATATAAACATACGAATGCATAGAAACGTGTCGTTATAAAGCCGAAAGTCCACGGCAAATAAAGATCCGGATATAACTTAGCTACATTCACAAAAGTATTAACACTCGCGCGTTCTACTATGAGAGTATTAAAAAATGTGAAAGCTCTAAGGAGTAGATTTCCTAGCAAAAATAAATATAAAAGCGTATCCTGAATACTTTGAATGTCAGACATACGTCAGTTTGATTGACACACGGTTTAATATCCCCACTAGACCTGTAGAGGAACGTAGGCTTTAAGCCACATTTTCGCGTCAATGTTCACAGAGTCTACTTACTTTCCTCCGACTATCTCTGAATCAATAATCACTTCATTAATGGCAGCCAATCGCTCTCTTTCGACTTTAATTTATAACAATTCAGTCGGTATCTTCACAAATCCATTTGTTTACATTAAGCTCTAGTGATATTTTATTCTGAACATCGTTTCTGCTAAAGATAGGAACGCTTCATAAATAATAAGAGTTCTTTAGATCAATAAATTATGTCGAAATGTGTAAGACTTATAAAATAGTGATGGATTGAAGTTTATTGAGTAGTAAGCAACTGGAGTTCTAATGAGGCGTATTTATCGAACGTATTTGTCGAACCCATCACCCTAGGTTGATGATTGTGTCAAAATAAATGATTTGGCAAATAATTAAGCTATACTGTACAGTCGTCTTGCGTCACGTCTACAGAGGTGTTACAAACTTAAATTCATGTAACAGCGGGCAACATCATTAATGTATGTCTACAATAAATCAAAGGAAAACGCTTTAGATAAGAATTAAAGACAGAGCGTTTCCAGTTTACACCCTTTTAGCCTTAGTTAGCCGCTAGTATTCTTGACTGCACTGTTAGCTTTACCGATGTCAAGTCATTGAGCATATTTCATAATAGTGATTCCGTTTGAATAGAAGACCAATTCCTGTAACTTAAAACGTTCAAAATCTAGTCGCAATCTCATCTCGGCGACAATCAATGTCAAAAACTTGTCAAAAATGTAGAGAAATTAAAGGTATTTTTGACAGATTGAGACTGAAATCAGACTGTGAAAGTTCTTAAAATTACGACAATTGCCCCTCCGATGTCTATCAAATCGTTTACTTAACACGTTAGGTACTTCTCCATTGATTATCTACTCCGTGTTGAAGCCGGACTTTTACGTGTCGAAATTGAGATTGATTGAAGTTGACTCTAGCGAGACGTCGAAAATGTGTTGCTCTTCTGTGGTTAACTTTGTGAATTTTTTAGGCTTAGGCAAGATATCAATCATTGTCAAGTTTCTAGCTGAAGATAGACAAATTCTTTTTTTAACTTTTTCTCCAGTGTTGCAAAATTATTGTGTATCTTTTGCATCGTAAAGTTTAACCATGAATTCAACACGTTTCTAGAAATATGTCGCCCTAGCGTAGAAATATGTCGTCGATTACAAAAAAAAAAACATGCTGTTTCATAGAAAAGGTCAAAATGTATGGAATAGCTATTGTTTTTTTAATAACCGACGAAAAATTTCAACACAGTGTAAGAAAGAAAGAAAAAGCGTTTATTTGCGCCAAACATGACAATCAATCAATCAAGGTTCAGAATCATGTACTGAATCCATGGTAACAGGTTGCGCTTCGATGTCCCTGCCACCCTGTATGCTACAGATGACCCCAAAGTACCAAAAATTCTAGGCAATCCCAATGGATTGCCTAGATTTTTTGGTACTTTGGGAACTCACTAATTTTGGGAACTAAAATATTCCCATACTACCCAGTGGTAGTATGGGAATATTTTACAGACAATAGCCACAATATTTTCCGTGAATTGCCCCAGAAAAGATAACATAAGTTAGGAGGTAATTCTAAGTTAGCGACTTTATCTTCGCCCAGAATCTGCGTCAGCGATCTCAAACTCAATTGATACTCTCAAGTATCTATCACTTAAAGCCAACGACCACTCGGACATTATACTGGTTTAAGTTATAAGAGTTTCCATCTTTTGACCCATCACTTGCCTTTTGGGACTCATCTTTCTCTCTCAATGCACGTTGACGGAAACAGTAGTAAATAGTATTTTATAAAATGGCTAGTCTGCATTTGCTTAATTTTTTGTTGTTGAAGTTGATCCATGTTTTCTTTCGTTTTACTTTCTCGTCTTTGGTTTTTCGGTCTAGCTATGGTTTTACGCCCTCTATCAATCTACAACGGGTAAGGCCCAATATAATTGAACCATAGTTTGTAATGCAAAGCTTTTTTAGGTTCTACTACCATTACTCTTGTATCTAAAAGTATTTTAGGCTGTAAGTCTTCTGTTTTAACAGCCTGTGAGTCAAGATTCCTAATAAAATAACGATATTATATGTTTGATTTAACTGTTAATTCATTGAAAGCGCTTCACACAGCACAAGTTCTACGTTTTCTGCACAGAGCTCAGAGTCGCGTTGGCGGACGCTGCTAGAAGCAGAAGGTCACCGTTAACTCGCACTAAAGCTACGGGTTTCAGAAGAGCGTTTCCGTTTATAACAGACGAGACGTCACGAAAATCTGTCATTTTCAACAGTATTTGACATTAAGGGTGTCAAAAGAACGCTCTGTAATTCGCAAACATCAATCAGTTTCTTACTAAACTTCAACTATATCCGACCACCCTGGTTACTTATCTCCTTTGCTGACCGTACATGCCGTCTCTAGTTCTCTGGTTTTCTGAGCTCTGTGGTTTCCCGCTATATCTTATACATTCAACCCATTCCTTATCTACGGATGCACGTCACGCGTTATTATTTATATCCTCTGCATCTGTGGTGACAATTTCGGTCATTGAATTATTGATAGTAATGCTCCGTGGATATTACTCATTCATATTAGGTACTGAGATTGGTTCGCGTCTGGTCTATTTATGAGACATTTTGTGACGGTATTTGTATGAACTTTTTTATGTGTGTTAACTTTTTTGTATACTGGCTGTATCTACTATGGTTACTGGTTGTGCGTCGATGTCCTTGCCTGTATAGTATTTTTCCAATGTCAATGTTGGCTTGTTTATCAAATAATTGGACCATAAGCAAATGGTTAATAGGTACTATAGTTTGACCAAAACTGCTGTACCGCGCCTTAGGAATGCGCGGTGCGGGGGGCGGGGCGCGCCGTGAGCGATGACGAATGAGCGGCCTGCACTGCCCCCCCGTCTCGCCGCGCACATACCGAAGGCGCGGTACAGCGGTTTTGGTCAAACTATAGTTACTAGGCGACTAGAATCAATTCTATTTTTACTGTAATTTTTGACGTTCAAAAGTGCCTTTTATGTGCCTATTTGAAATAAATGCTTTGATATTCTCTTTCTATATCAGTCGACAGGTTTCTTACTAATTATTTAAGTTTATTTAAAAACTTCTAATACGAAATAAACTATTAAAATTATTAGAATAAAAATATAATATCTGAAACTAACTAAAACTAAAATATTGCGTCGAAATATTCCTCCGCATAGCTGTCGACTGGTAAATGTATCCCAGAGACTGGCGGCATTGCCACGTTGTATGGCAATGCTTAGCCTCTGGCCAAGGTAAAAGCCAGCCATTGGGTCACGGGAAGTGTCAACCACAGGTTGTCATCAATAGGGTGAGATTTTCTGGTTTTATATTATCTATAATATAAAACCAGAAAATCTTGATTAAATCGTAATATGTAGGTACCTATATTAGGAAAGCTCAGGTTTTTATGAAATTCCAAAGATTTTAAACTGAAATAAGTTGTAATATTTTAAGAACTTCCTTACAAAACTTTAAAAACTCCTGCGTGCGAATTCTAAGGGTGCTTTTACATGTGGTCCACATAGCGATTCAGCGATTCCTGCCCGGTTCGCCCGGTTCGAATTAGACCCAATGACATGCATGGAAGCTCCTTGAGTGGCTTTCTCAGATGTTACTAGTATTGGTTCTAGACTATGCCTTGATAACATCTGCCTTTGCCACACTGCTTTGGTTTGTATCGAAACGTCATGTTATACCAATACAAAACCACAAAAAAACAAAACAAATCGTCATGATGTTCCATTTAATTTGTATTGATTTAATTTGTATTTTATCTGATTGTATACGTGTTCTTATAATGGGTTATCTGAAAATAAATGAATTTATTTATTTATATGGTGAGAATTCTTCAAAGCAACATTCGGTCGCAACACTCGCAACTCATGCTTAAATCCTTTTTAAACGTGTGCGCAACAGTGTGTCTGTTAAATCTGTTCCTATGAAAGCGTGTTGCCGTCGTTTGCGGAATATGTTTAATAGCTAATTCATGTGTGCGTTCACATGTAACTCCGCCTTTACGCTTGCATGAACTTTTCAAGTTATGATTTTTTTTTTTACGTTTTTTATTTTCTATACTTTTTTTTTTTTTTTTTGAGGATGGGAAATCATCAAATGACTCCTCCCGCTTTGGGTGGAGCAGGAGGGAGTGTCAGACTCTTACGCCGTTACTTACGCCGTGATCACGGTTGACATAGCCACATCTGAACATTATGCTAAGTATGGAGTAATAATTTTAATGGCAGAGGTTAATATCTAACGATTATAATAATTACGTTTTGCTAAAATGACTAAGTATTATTAGCTTCTACGCTAGCGACTAAGCTAGCTACCTAAGTCAAATCACGTGTCCCAACAAGTATGTTGTGGCTTTCCACTATATAAGCCTATATTCGCTGGTTGTAGAATTTTTCATTCTACACATGTAAATGATCAGAAGAGAACAATACATACCTACATAACAACAATACATGAAGCCGGGATCCGTACCTACCCCACAGGGGGTACCTAGTCGCATAGTTTTTAAGTTTTATGCCGTTGCTTGAGGCCTTAATTTTTTAAGGCATTCACAGCGGCCGACAACCTAAACAGCATTCGCGATTTATTTGCCAAAAATGTAAACAAATGTAGAGTTTATTGAAAAATAACTTTAATTCGTTCACAATAAAGTTCAGTTTATAACATTTTTATAACTATTTAAATAGCTAGCTAGTCACTCTGAAATCGACTTAATTTCAATTAAAATAAAATGGATATTTGCTTAACTTAAAATAAAATCAATTTGTAATATAAATTTTAATAGACTAGGTTGACTAGCGAGTTTCCATAACAAAGGGCCATTTACAACTGAGCTAAAGTTATCCATGACTGAGTCAAGTATAAAATGTAAACATTCTATGCAAAGCTAATCGTCTCTGAGTAATGCCATTCTATCTGATTGCCAGCTCATCACCTAGAACAGTTCCTTTCTCTCAGAGTTTACGACAGCCTTGTCAAGCTAAGTAAAACATTCCTTGGTTTTATTTTACTTCGAGATAGCAGATGGCGATTTGCATAGCAATAAAATTTATCTTAAACAATGTCATCTATCTGCGGGATGACTAGACGTTAATTTACATACGTTACATTTCAATTAGAGGAGAACGTATATACAAAAAAACCGGCCAAGTCGGACTCGCACTAAAAGGGTTCCGTACCACAAGGTAAAAAACGATTATTTCTACAAAAGAGATAAAAAATTAAAAAAAAAAAACTGGAAAATACTTACTCGCTTGTAGAATAGAAAAGAAGGATATATTGTGTGAGCATTTTCTTTCTTTCTTGTAGAATATTTACTAAGGAATAGTCCCACATTTCAAAAAGAACATAACCAAACAATTCGTTTTAGAAATCCCGGAATAAGGAACAGCCCATCCTCTATAAATTCTCAAACTTGTACTGTGGTGTGAAACAATTGCCGGTTAACAGGAAGCGTTTACAGTGAGTGGTAGACGGCTATAGCAAGTGAAATAGCTTGGTTCGTTATGACAAATTGAGAGGGGTTTAGTGGAATAGCGCGCTGTGACTTTGTTCCGACGGCTAAGGATTTTCGGACCATTCCGTTGACATGAACGTGTATTTTGTAAGGCGACTTGGAGCTGCGTGTAAGTTGTTGAGGAACGAAAAGGATTGTTTTACAAAACTCTTAGGCTCGTGTCCAGCATCATTTAATCAACTGATTAGGTACTTCAGCAGTTGGCTAGAATGGGGATGGCTACCGAGATGATGACTAATATAGAGAAGTATGGAAAAAAATAATGTCATGTTGCGCCGACCTCAATTAAATTAGGATACTCGTAAGTACAGGAGAATGATAAGGATTACTTAATATCTACCTGGCCGATTTCAGCTACGGTGGCACAAGTGTGTGTTCCTCTACCCTCGTAGTCCGATGGACGGCAATCCGACACGACCGGGGAGAGATCAGGCGCTGGACCAACGGCTTTACGTGCTATCCGAGGCACGGGGGTTTCAAATTCAAAATTCAAATTCAAATTGTTTATTCATCATAACAGCATTATAATACATGGTAATTTACAGGGTTGACAAATTAGTGTACTAAAACTACAACTTGAATGGTGGTGAGGTGCTCCACTCCCAGCTAGGTTATAAAACAACCTGTGGTGGTTTCATACCACCAACTTCCAAACTCCGGGCTGTTATTGAGACATCCCTAACGGAAATACCCAATAACAGTTAGCCCGACCCGGGAATCGAAACCTGAACCCCACACTCAGCAGTCGCGCTTGCGACCACGAGACTAACGGGGCAGTTAAACAGTTGATGATGTTTCTGGTGACTTAAACAGTTGTTTCAGGGCAGATTTTTCCATAGTCAGATAACTTCTATCTGAAGAATAAACATGTTGCTTGGAAAATCTGTGAAACTCCATTTTTATTCTTTAGATTATTTTATTTTATTTATTTAAAAAAAAAAAAGTTGCCCTACACTAGGAATTACTCCTGTATCGTGGGTGCGTTTACAAACATTTAAACTCACATACACAAACAGCCAGACCCGGAACAACTACCTGTAGGCAATACAAATATTTGTTCCGTGCGGGAATCGAACCCACGACACGCAGCGCAGCAGTCGATCGCTCAGCCACTGCGCCATTCCAAAAATAAAAGTTTTCCGACGACGCTCGAAATATCGGTCCTAACTGTCCAAAAAATCTTAAGGACATTCTAAATTGTTTTAAATGTCATCGGTTGGTTAAAAGTTGGTAAGCTCATGCTCACCAACTTTTAACTATGTCTTTAAATGCTCACCAACCAACATTTGTTTAATCATTTAAAGTCTACACATGTAGACTACAAACGACAATTCTAAGGCTCAGTTAAAAATACTTCTAGAATGGCTCTACATTTAACTAACCAGTCCCAACAGCAGATTTATCTATCACAGACTTGGTCTACCTTTCATAATACCATTACCAATCATAAGGCATAATTGTACATTTAGGAACTCGATTATAAATCATTTATTACATTTACACAATATATACTAAAGTGGTTAACTTAACCCTCTCGGGTAGAGAGAATAGGAAGTTCATAAACGTTCATGTAATTAATCTTGTACCGTTCTTACTAAGAACCTACTTAATTCTATTTACCCCGAAACCTTGGAAGCGTGATCATACAGACTTACATACATACACAAAGTAAGGCTCCCAGATGGCGTTGCTTGGACCTCTGCAAACAACTTAGGAGTACACAAGGCAAAGTTTTGGGGCGTGCCTTAAGCCTTTAAGTTGAGTATGTGATGAGCAGTATATTAATAACTGTTGAAGGGTTTTGGTATTAATTTTAATCAGTTAAGAGTGTAAGGGACAGTGTTTTATTGTTGATTTGATACATATTGGAGCAACAAGTAAAAATATAAATAAATAAGGAAAGTTCCTCATTTAATTTTATTAAAAATAAAACTGGCTCAAATTTGTAGGTATGTAACTAAAAATTTACGGGTTTCGCTATTTTTCCTTCATCTGTGCTATAAGACGTTGCTTCGTACCAAATTTCAAGATTCTGAGTTCACGGGAAGTACCCTATAGGTTTTGATTCCCTTGCGAGTGTTGAAAATTTGCGGAAATTTGCGGCATAAACGGCTGTATCTTTTGATTGCGTTGGCTTAGAAGTTTGATTTTTTCACAGCTCCAAGGGTCAGTAGACTAGGTCGTAGTGTTTGATATTTTACGTTCCTGAGAAAAAGGGTCTTGACAGACAGACGGACGGACAACAAAGTGATCCTATAAGTGTTCCGTTTTTTCCTTTCGAGGTACGGAACCCTAAAAATGGTTATTCTGCATAAAACGCACATTACAAAAAAAAAAGACAGAATATACACATACAACGTAGTCAAAAATCTCGTAGTCAAGCATATAAAAACTTGTCAATTTTGTCCATTGCTTGATGTCAGGGCGAGGAACCATAATGCTTTTTCCTTTCGTGCGGGCGGGGGACCCGTGTCGGAAAAGAAGTTCCGTATGGATCATTTTCAAAAATTTGCAAGTTAGTTGAGGATATACAACTGGCCGCACAGAATGCTCGTCGTCTGCTCGAATCTCAACATTCGCACACATACACGCACTTGTATACAAAAGAAAGAGACAGAGAGAGAACATCGCATAGAGGGGGCTTAACGCCTTTTCCGTACTCGATCATTTCTACAAGTCATCTCCTACGAACAAGCAAACCCCGTTAAGTAATTTATTTCTAAAAACACCCTGTCTTCCACACCCCGTCATTTCAGCTGAAAGACGTAACCGCATAAATACAACTGAGATACCATTAACTGATGGATTACATACATACATAAACCCACGCCTTCTTCCCGTGGGGGTAAGCATGAGAAGGAATGTTAGGCTGAGCTGAGGCATGAGATGATGGATTAATTCAGGTATTAATAATTTTGTGGAATCATGCATGAGTTCGAATCCCACAGCCCACGCATAAAACTATCTAGACGAACACCCACTAACATTATATCTAGAATGGTTGAAACGATACATAAATAGTAGCCATATTGATATGCTATTTATTTTTTTTATGTTTGCGCATTTCAACATTAGTCATTTTCATAATTCTATAACTATTTACACCGGGTACTAAATTAAAAGACTAATTTACTAACTATATAAATAAATACAAATGCAAAAGGATATTTTTAGGCGTCGAAGCACTCGTCCGCATCGCTGTCATCCGGAAACGTGCCGAGAAGACTGGTAGCATTGCCACGTTGAATGGCAATACTAATTCTTTGGCCAAAGAACGACCCAGCCCTCTGGTCACGTGAAGTGTCGATCGGCTGGCGAGAAATTTTCCAAAACAGAAGACGCGCACTCGAGCCCCATGACCTGAGCGTTTCGTTTAGTAATTAGATTGTAGTAGGTAAGCATGGTCTAGCTGCTTATATATACCATGGCATCGCAATAAATAAAAAAAAATCTTCAAAGAAAGCAACAAATCAACTTTCCCCACTCGCTTCAAACACCAAAGTGCTAAGCTATTGTAAAGCTACATAACACTTTACTGAGGCCGCGTTCACCCCATAATCGGCAGTCAATTGTGAGCGTCGTTCTTTGTTTTTCATACATTTTTACATTCAGCGGCCGACGCGGCCAGAGACATACATGGCATACATCCTACACATTTCATAGCCCTTTATTATACAATCCAAATAAATCAACAAATCTACCTTCCCACTCGCTCTAAACACCAAGGTCCCTTAGCTATTGTCAAGCTATACTTATGCAGATCGCAGAACACTTATCCGACACATTTCGCTCGACTCCGCTTGCATAGCCCTTCAGTTAAGCACGCTGTTTTACAGGCTCTTATTCATTATATTGTTAGAAATAGAAATGTTTTGAATAGAAAATAAATAGGTTATGTTTAGTACTGTTGGAGGAATGGATGAATTATTTATCAGAGTGTCATCATCATCTGCCTGGCCTTATTCCCAACTTTGCTGGAGTCAGCTTCCAGTCTAACCGTATGCAGCTGAGTACCAGTATTTTACATGGAACGACTGCCTATCTGCCCTCCACAACCCAGTTACTGGGTGATACGAAACCGTAATGGTAAGACTGGTTGTCAGACTTTCAGGCTTCTGACGACCCGTAACGGCTGTTAAAGATCCGCGAATGACAGCTGGGACCAACGGCTTAACGTGCTTTCCGAGACACGGAGGGGTCTTGGTATGTAAGGATGCATACCCCATCCACGGACAAACCGCGGCAAGCGAAGTTTAACCTGCTCGATCGACCCGTGCGGCTGTTATTACTTAGTCACAAGCCCCTCAGAATATATATGAACACCAAACAAAACCGCCCTCGGTGACTTCTCCAAATGTGTTTTGCACGAACGTCTAACAAACTACTTACTTTGTATCCATTTCATATGATTTATCGTTAAAGGATTTGTAGAGGCCCTCTTCCTTCAGACTGACAGACATAATCTTGTGTTTATTAAGATATTTAAAATTAATCAAATGCAGAGCAGTGGTGAGCCAGTGGTATCGGCCTCGACGAGTTGTAGGTCGTGGGTTCGAGCCCAGCCAGGCGCTTTTCTTTGTCTAAATAATTGCATCACCGCTGCTCTAAAAACGGTGAAGGAAAACATGGTGAGGAAATCTGCATGTCCTAGACGCTAAAATTCGAAAACATGTGACATCTACCAACCCGCACTGGGCTCGCGTGGTAGATTACAGGCCACTCCCACTAGAATAGAGGAGGCCTGTGTCCCAGCAGTGGGAACATTATAGGCTGATTATGCAATGGCTGAAAATTCGTACTGATAAGTGCTTATCACAATCTCATCACACTCGACGAAAACTCATTCAAGATTTCCTCAAGAGTGTAGAGCATATGCAAATAGATACTCGTAGCAACATATTCTTCACATAAAAAGTCAGGAATAATTTCACCTACTCCAGTTACTTCATTCTTTTGTTTATCCATAAAGCAATGTTTACAAGTGTGAGATTGGGTAATTTTATAACATCGCCCTACTGTAGGGCAGTTGCACACTTGCGAGGTGTGTTCAATGTTTGATAACGTTCTAATAATACCGGAACATCATTGCTTCATGCCTGAAATGGGGCAGATAAGATTGCTTAAGTAGTTAGTGATAAGGGGGTTGATGAAATTCCTAATTGCAGGTCATGTTTACTTTTACGTAGATAGTGTGTTATTCGTGTAAATATGAACAGCGATAATTTGCCTTGTTGTCAACTGATTAATCTGTCAAGACAAATATTCAGTCATCTAAAAAGATAATCTCGCTAAACTCTCGAACTTTTAAGAATCTATAACGTTTTTCTGGAGTAGTGATGGCTTAGTGGTAACGGCGCCGACTTACGAGTTGTACGTCGTGGGTTCGAACCCAAGCAGGCAGTTTACTTTGTGTTATGTCATCACCACTGCTCTCAAAACGGTGAAGGACAACATCGTAAGGAAACATCGAAGATATGTGACATTTACCATCCCGCATTGGGCCCGCGTCGTGGATTCTCACATTGAGGAGGCCTGTGTCCCAGCAGAAAAGGATGGAGCTGTAACTGCACACTAATTGCATAGCATACTTTCAATCACAATCCCATAACCGGTACCATAACCTTTAAGACCAGTCCATTGTACCTAGCCCTCCCCCATATCAACAACATTCTGATATATGATGAGTCCTTTCCTGCACACTGCTACTCGATACCTGGAGTCCATTGCCACTCCCAGTAGAATCTCCTAGGAGTAGATAAATAAAACAGTTTCTTGTTATTAATAATTCTATTTCAATTTATCCTAATTCTATCTAATGTTATCTTATTTTGTCTAATTTATCTAATTTTAACAAATTTTGTTTGATTTCATTTAATTTCATCAAAATTTATCCATTTTTATTATAACTTAATTTTATGATTGTATGACCATGTGTGTATTAACTAATAACTTGTATGTGTGGTGCAAACTGTAAATATATGTTGGTTATTAATAAATAAATAAAAATAAATAAATAAAATCTGAAGCGGTCTACTCCTTGATATGCAATGCTCGCTGTAGCACCATTCAACACGAGACTCGAGACTACAAAGGCTAGTGCGAATCTTGGGGTTCATTTGATTAATCGAGTCTGGTCAAACCACGCTGGGGTTGGTGCATTTTAATCATTCATTCAATAACGTAAAAAACGCAATGAATATTGTTGAACTGTCAAAAAGAAAGCCGTGTGTTACACAATGACCCTGCAGGAACATGTCAGCTTAATGATATTATCTTCATCACAAAAAACATGCCTAACCAATCCCATCAAGAATTATTAGACGCTTCCTTTGATATTGATCTCGAATAGCTAGAAGGATAGTTACTTCCGCGAACTGTTATATTCTGAAAGGCGTGTTCCCAACAGCCGTCAATCATGAAGACAAGCCATAAAATAGTTTGGCCGTAAAGGTAGTAAAGATTTGTTCAAGGTTCTAGGGCTAAAAAACAAGTGAAGTTTCGGCATCAAACTATCGAATGTGGTAACTTCTAGATGTTCGGTATATTGGGTACAATATGTAAAAGGCTTGGGTAAATAAGAGCATTGTTCTTTTCGTTGTTGTAGGGGCTTGTGGCTAAGCAATAACAGCCGTACGGGTTGATCGATCAGGTTAAGCTACGCTTGCCGCTTTTGGTCCGTGGATGGGTGACCATCTTCACAACCCAAGACCCCTCTGTGCCTCGGAAAGCATGTTAAGCCGTTGGTCCCGGCTGTCATTCGTGGATCTTTGACAGTCGTTGCGGGTCGTCAGTAGCCCGAAAGTCTGACAACCACTCCTACCAAGGGGTATCGTATTACCCAGTAACTGGGTTGTGGAGGTTAGATAGGCAGTCGCTCCATGTAAAATACTGGTATTTAGCTGCATCCGGTTAGACTAGAAGCCGACCCCAACATAGTTGGGAAAAGGCCAGGCAAATGATGATTATTTTCGTTGTATTCACGAAAAAAGTTACAATCTGTTAAAAACAAACTCATACTTGTTCCTTAACACAATTTGGGCAATATCTAATATAGTTTTACACATCGTCGTCGGATCGCAATCAATGCACTGGTGTAACCGCATCCTAAGTCACAAATTCATATGTCAAGGCTACCGCAGACAGGCGCGACTCGACTCTAGTAGAACATTTTCTATGAAAACTTGCATAGAAATTGTTCTACTAAAGTCGTGTCGCGCTGTCTTCTCGCGCCTGTCTGCGGAAGCCCCAAGGCTATTCCCAAGTCTACAAAGTATTAAATATAAATAAACGTTCTTTATTGTTGTAATATTTGCTGCTAAAAATGGCATCGAGTCGTGCCAACGCAATCAGTTCGTGTGACTCCATTTTAAGGAACATATCAACTCGGACCAATAAAAAAGCTGAGTGTATAAGTTGTAAATAAAAAATCCTTACACACAGTGAGTGAGTCACAAGTTGACTCCGTCAGTCTGTTTATGCCGAGGTCATGATATTACTAGCATTACGTCACAGGGTATCATAAAAGCGCTAAATCGTGGGAGGTTCCGTAGGTAGTAAGATTTAAAACCAGGCAATCTTGGCCCAGTACCAAGGTTCGTAAAAACTTGAGTCCGCTTCCTACGCTCAAGTTTTTAGGATATTGAAAATTATGAATGAATTCCGTGAGCGCTTTACCGCTATATTTATTCCTTTGTTCTTATTTGGGCGTTCACTTATTACGTATTTATTAAATCTGGCTTTAAGACTTCAAGCCCCTGTTTGTTGAGTAGTTCTTGAGAGGGGTGTTTTCTGGCGTCATCGATTACCTACTTTATTTTATCGCTCAAGTTCAAGGCTTTATAGAGAAAGTTGTGGAACAAACTGGTGTGGTAAGTAGTGTGTGGTTATAAAAAGGATAAAAGGATAACCTGCGGGGTAATTGCGTAACAGACTAACAGTAGGAATGGCTTTCGTTTTGACAGTTCAACAACATTCATTGCGTCATTTACGTTGTTGAGCTGACACATTTGTCGAACAAATGAAGCAATGGATTAGCAATATCCTTCAAAATAATTCAGATTGTGTTTAGTAGTGTGGTACGCAATTAGGGAGCTGGTAACAGTGGTCACAACATATGAGCAATATTTTTACAGTCTTCAATAATGGGATAAAATACAAATGTTGTAAACATATGTATTTTCAACGTTTCAATTCCAGTTACACAGTTTTCGTTTACAATAGTTAAACGAAAATAAACACAACCAGCCCAAGCTTATTGGTCACAGAAAGCTTACAAACAGCCGAACAATACATAAAAGGATTGGAAAATAAAGATAAAATTATAAAAAAACTCACAAACATAAAACAAAATTAAACTTTACGGGCATCAAAAGATTTTTCTTCTTTTGTGAGAAAGTATTTGTTCAAGTTTAATTTACTTTAAGTCTTCGTTACAATAACGGTACATTTTGTCACAGACACGGTTGAGAATCGTATTAAATTAAAGGAAGCCCTGGTCAAAGGTAAGGCCTACAGCTTAATAGGGCTTTGACTCGAAACTAGGAAACCGCGACTTTAATTAGAGAACATTCCTGGAGTAGTTTCATTATTTCTAACTTCCAAGAAAATATTTTTAGACTCATGATACTTTGTCTAAGTAATAACAGCCGCACGGGTCGATGGATCAGGCTAAGCTACGCTTGCCGCGGTTGGTCCGTGGATGGGAGACCATCTTTACATACCGAGAGTCCTCCGTGCCTTGGTCCCGGCTATCATTCGTGGATCTTTGACAGTCGTTACGGGTAGTCAGGAGCCCGAAAATCTGACAACCGGTCTTACCAAGAGGTATCGTATTATCCAATAACTGTGGAGGTCAGATAGGCAGTCGCTCCATGTAAAATACTGGTATTCAGCTGCATCCGGTTAGATTGGAAGCTGACCACAACATAATTGGGAAAAGGGTAGGCAAGATGATGAGTTGATGTCGTTTCATTATTTTTAAATCCAAGAAAATATTTTCAGACATGATATACTTTCTAGAATGTTCTAAATTTAGTTGTTCAAATAATGAGGCTGCTAAAGTAAATAAAAAATTATATCATCGAGATGTGTATTTCTGTCTGCTGGATGTGACATAATACTAATTAGGGGAGTAATAGACAGCAATATAATAGAAAATATATGTATATAGAATTGAAACCCCCAAGTCGTAAAAACGTGCATGAGGAAGGATTGAATTTTTTGTATATTTGTTTGTTACGCTTTCACATTAAAACAGTTGAATGGATTTGGATGAAATTTGGCACATGGGTAGACCATGACCTGACCATAGTATAAAGAGGGGAAGTAGGCTATTTCCGGCCGAATCCGCAATATAATTGCCTACTGTCACAGGGTTGTCACTTTTAGCAAAATTTTATTTCAGTGCCTATAAATTGGCAAGGGTCGAGAAGTTGTATTTTTACTTGTATTGTCTGTGTGAGGTCGGTTTTACCTAAACGATGATGAAACCTTTCACGATGAAAGAAAGAGCGACGGGTCAGCAGATGGGCGGCGCGGGGCGGTGATGAGCACGAGTAAACGGTAGGTTACTGATAGTACTGTCACCAATTCATTAGTTTAAAGCCCGGCCCTTGCCAAAGATAACACATCTCTGTATAACTAATGCAGTGATCATTAGTCAATAAAGTTCAACAATGGTTTTCCTAACAAATACAGAAATGTATTCAAGATTCAGAGCAGTATTATTTATAAAAAAAGGGATAAAATAAACCGGCACATTTTTCATTAATTTAGCGGTGCCGAAAAGCTGTGACGCTCTAACCTCGTGCGGTGTTAGCGCCGACTGGCGCACTGTGAAACGGGTCGAGATTTTGTTTAAGTGTGCGTGCGGCGTCGCATAGATACTTTGGCGCACACATACAAGCCGCGCGCGGTGCGTTTGTATGAAGATAACTTACTTCCCTCTTTATACTATGACCTGACCATAGAGTAGGACATAAAATACTTTTTATCCCGATATTTCCACGGGATCGAGGAGACGCATTCAGTATCCTATATTCACAAAAAAATTTTTACTAATTACCTAAACAGCTGGTTCGACGTCGCGTTTACAATAATTATAATATGCTAACTATGCCAATCTGCATTAATTGTGATAATACTAGATACTCGTAATAATCGGATTTCCAATCAGCCGTGTGAGATGCATCAACACTCAGACGTCACCAGCCATATTAAGCTGTTATTGCAGCGTTATTACATGCCAATGGATTGTCAACTCGTCATATACCAGTTTATTTGCTTGACATGACATAAATACATAAACTCACATTCATAGGGATAGGCAGAAACTACAGAACGCCACCTGCTACCTTTCGTAAATACTCCATTTGTTTCGTTTACGTTTATACATCAGAGGAACAATTCTCGTAGTATTAAGAACGTTCACAGTCTGATCTCAGTCTCAATCTGTAAAAAATACGTCTAATTTCCCTACATTTTGACAAGTTTTTGACATTTGTTTGTCGCCAAAATGAGACTGCGACTAGATTTTGAACGTTTTAAATTACGAGAATTGGCTTTCTGATCTCAGTCTCAATCTGTCAAAAATACCTCAAGTTCCCTACATTTTTGACAAGTTTTTGACGTCGATTGACGCTGAGATGAGACTGCGACTAGATTTTGAACGTTTTAAATTACGAGAATTGACCTTCTGATCTCAGTCCCAATCTGTCAAAAATACGTCTAATTTCCCTACATTTTGACAAGTTTTTGACATCGATTGACGCTGAGATGAGACTGCGACTAGATTTTGAACGTAATAACGGCCAAAATAAATGTTAATTAGGAGAATCGGCCTGGTCATACACTCACGCTGGTTGTAAGCACTACGTACCTGACCTTTCTGAAGAACATCACTAATAAGGTGATAAGCATAATGTTTAATAGTATTATGACTGATATCTCAAGGTTCAACATATCTGCGGTAGAAAAGGAGACTTTTTTCATTAGCCTCTTCTTATTTCACCATTCGTGGTGTACAAATGCAATTGTCATGGTCTCGCAGTTTGAGTAATTAATGCAGCCTACCCAAATGTCGGATCATTCTCACTAGTTCCACCAGCAATTGTTCCATGGAACTAGTGATACATTTTTTTCTCAGTAGTTCCATGGTTCTTCTTAATGGAACACACCTTTCTTTGGTATTGTTCGTGGAATCGTTGAGCTCCTTAACTTTTGAGTTGAGCTGCACGACTTCTGACAAATGCGTGCACAGACTGGACAGGTTCTTTCCTCAAAAGACCATTTTACACATCGATCTACATGGTCTTGACATGATCTGACTGTGACCTCTGAGTTTGTTTCGGCCTTTTTTTCTCAGAATAGTCAGATAGGAAACGCCGACCTCATCTAGTTTTGAAAACACTTATGATTGACGTGTAAAAGTGTTTGTACAAACCTACTTACAAAAATAAAGTCATTTATCATAATAAAATTCAATACAAACGTATTGAATTTCAGAGAAAAGTTCCCAGCATATTAGAAAAACCCTGATTTGATAGAGCATCAATGTAAGAGGAAAATCCTTGCCAGTTCTTAGAAGATGTCTTCACCAACGCCAGCTATAATTCAGTTCTAGTGTCATAATTTTATATTTCACTTCTCGGAATCCAGTGCGATCATCTGACATAGCCTGCAGGTATCGTAGAAGATATTGCTGAGATGAAAACTTTTTACTTACGGTTTTCTTTTTGTTTGTTTTCTCATCATATCCTTGTAGCTGTACTTTTTTATTCTTTTTTTTTGTTATTCTCCCTGTTTTCATCCGATTTCCTGTTTGTATATTATTATAATTTTGATTAAAAAACTGGTTCGATTTTGTTGTTTACTTTTCCTAATTTCCGTCGATCAAATACTGTTTTCCCTTTGATTTAATGAACATAGCATTATCAGCCTATAATGTTGCCACTGCTGGGACATAGTTCCTCCTCTCTGTGAGAGGTGCCATCCATCACGCCGGCCCAGTGCGGGTTAGTGGATGTCACATGTCTTCGATTTTTTGTTTTCCATGCCGGTTTTCTCATGATGTTTTCTTTCACCGTTTTGAGAGCAGATGAAATTAAATACACAAAGTAAAGTGCCTGCCTGATATCGAACTCACGATCTACAACTCGTCAGTCGGGGCCGATGCCACTGTTCCCATTATTAGAAACTTCTTGTTTCCCTTTCAAATCATCAGCTTGTAATTTCCTATTTAATGTAATCTGAAAGTCATTCATTTATTATTAATTATTTAACGATCTGAACGGGTTCTCTGTAATCAATTATTTTGGTGAACTTCGAGAATTTATTCAAGGTAATTATTATTATTAATAATTGGGTAACTTTGAGTTTGCGTTAATTAGAGATGTTCATTTGAGATTTTCACTCTTCATTAATGTTATTGAAACGAAGAGAGAAACCTATTATTTCAATTTAGTGGATATTTCCAGTAAAGATATTTCTATTCAAATACGGATTCCTTATCTTCCTTAGAAATGAAAACTTCTAAAGTTAGGTACTCAATTACACTTACAACCAGTGTAATTCAAATAACTGAAAACCCGAAAACGTTCTCAATCATTATGAAAAGTTTTTTGCAACAACATTGAAAAAAAAAAAAAAAAACAAGTGGTCCATACATCTGTTGTCCGTTGACACATGTCGACGATACTCGCCGACACGTCGACGAGTATCGACGGCTGCGGTTGCCTCTGTAGTTGACGCATTATAGAGGCATGCTGTCTTTTTTGCTATGTTGAGTCAAAATTGGTCTGATAGTAAAAGTTGATAATTTATAATGCTAAGTACAGTCGCCAGCACATCAAGCTACTACAATCTGTCAAATTTCTTTAATAGATGTTCAACTTTATCGCTAAAGCATTAAGATTCAAGGTTGATTGGGAAAATTTGACAGTTTAAGGTAGCTTGACCTGCTGGCGTCTGTACAATGAGCCCTTTACAAGTTTTAAGTTATTTAAATTAAACATCGTTTAACGAGTGGTGCCTGTGCGTTCATTTATATGTTTCTTGGCAAAGAATAAAAGTCCAATGGTTAGCTATGATCGATTGATATTTGATTAGGTACCGGTACACACAAAATATACCAACACTAACTTCTGCGCGCGACTTCATCTGCATGAAATTTCTTGTTCCTCAACCCCGTCGCATCGCATCGCCTGCTTGCGCTCGCTCTTTTTCACTTAGCGTTCTTTCTGACTTTTTTATTTTTGCCCAGCTCCTAATAATAGCGGTGACGTTAAATAGCCTATAGCGCTCTTACAAAAATTGGGCTATCAAATACAAAAAGGATTTTACAAATCCGATATTCCGACCGAAATTCATTATTTTTCTTTTCTGTATCATTCCTCACACAATTCGTCCATCTTTTCCAAAATGATCATAAGCTGCTTAGCACAAATGCTTGAAGCGCTAATGAGGTGCCTAAACCACAGAAGCTCTCTTGTTATATGAAGTACGTCAAGTTAAGTGCTGCGTCGATCGCGGTATTAATTGGATTATCTTCCGCTGAAGTCGGGATTTAATAAGGCTTTACACCTTGAGACTTATCTAAGTACGTAAGAACAAGGCAAGGCAACATCGTAGGCGTGTACAAATCGTCGTAGGCTTTTACATAAAATGGTGACGTTCTATATGATTTGTAGTACATATATGATCCTGAATAAATACTGTTGCGCGCAACAATTAATGTCTGGTACATGGTGACATTAGTTACCACTAGCGCCATCTAGTATCGAGTAGCAGAACTAATAGAGTCAAGATCCTTCTAGAAATTTCGATGTTAGAACTTTCTAGAACTATCGACATCTGGTCTGGTCAGTATGTACTCGAACCTAAATGTTTCTAAAATAGAAGGTTCTAGAAATATCTGCGGCACTATTATGGCCGGGATGAGCCACGACCGAGTCAGAGTTGGATAAGCGATACAAGTAAATACATCGAAAGCGATCTTCAAGTGCGACTTAAGTGCAATTGTGTTTTATAATTAGTGGGTTTGAGTTGTTATTAGTGTTTTTTAATTAAAATGTAATTTATATCGGCAGTTTTAATTGTCACGAACCCCGAAGTTCATAACAATACTGACGGACAGTGTGTGCGACCAGCATAGCTAGTCACAACTACGCTTCCGTACCGTATCGAACATCAATCAATGTTACCTTTGGAGTCCTCTAAACGCTGTTCTCAAATCCAAAACCCTATTTTTTTTTAGTTTCAATCAAATAGACGATCACTATTCTTGGGGCAAGGCAATTCAGGTTATCGAAATGTGTAATTTTCGATACGATACCCTGTCGGATGGTTGTGAATAGCTATGCCGATGGGTGAACGTAAACGAAGCAAAATGAGTCTGTAGGGATCGTAGCAGTGGCGTTCTGCCTACCCCATGGGAAGAAAGCGTTAGTTTATGTATGTATGTGTGTTCATTAATACTGACGGACCCTTGAACGCCCTAAGTCGCTCTCGCGTCATTTCCGATTGTTCTTAAAGTCCTTTACTTGGTTTTTGGTCTAGTAGAAGCTAATGGCAGTGTATGTGTTATTTTTTGTCCGATTCCAACGCATCTAACAAATAAAGTACCCACCTCAAAACCTTATTGCAGGTTGGTAATTGCGTATCAGTGCGATTCGAGATGCGATTCGATTTTGTATTGGTGGTGGACACAACGGGCACAATATACCTAATAAATGGAGCATTGTTCGCGTGGGTTTCGCAATCGTACAATCTCGACTGAAATCTAGGTTCAAATTGATTATTGATTGAGTATCTTTCTAGAATGCTTATAACTTTTCATCTTCTATACATATTATAAAATTATTATAGTGGATTTTCGTGTCTCTCTGTCCCCATCTCTGTGACCCCATTGTTCTTCTAAACTACGCAACAGATTTTGATGCGAATTTCACCATCACTTAGAGAATTTATTCCGGAAGGTTTATATCTAGAGATAATACTGTACTTATTAAACTTACATAAAATAAAGAAAACTCGATGTTTTATCAAGCCGTAAAAACTATGTGAACCAGAGGGGTGGTAGTAAAATAATATTTATCAAATTTCACTATCGATTGACGCGATATACAATGGATGTTAGTAATAAAACTGCACTCTATCAAAGTAAAAAGTAGGAAATAACTAACTAAACGAATCAATCAAAGCATTAGTTAAATATTTCAGTCTCCAAAAAGCTTTAAGCCGTTGTTTGGCAAATATTTTATAAGAGCTGATTGATTACTCGGACCGGAGTGAGCGCTACTGTTTTATATTTATTTTACGTACTGTGAAACGAGACTATTTTTATTAGTTACGTGGCTTTGGATTTTGATGGAATCACAGAAATCCACATTGTTTTGTATGGTCACGTAATATTTGTTTTATACTATGTCGATGTCTACAGGACTGCTTTGATTGGTTTCATTTTACATCCAGACCATTCCAGGCTATAGTGGCGACCTCAGTTCCGAATAGTGAACAAGATCATTCCGCCATATTTATTTGCCACGAGTGTTCGCATTTTTGAAGCTACTAGGCAACTAAGAAAGAAATGTAGATAGGTTAAAAATAAAATATAGCAACGTGACAACATCACGCCTGTGATCCACGAAGGGTTGGGCAGAGGAGTATCTGTAATGAAATAAAATGTGGGTGTACTGTATAAGTACTACAAATACACCCACATTTTTCCATGTAATAGGGGGGCAATTCTATTCCCCCTAACCGACAACAAATCCAGATTCCGGGCTGCTAATAATAAATTCCAGATAGAAAAATCTAGACATATTATAACCTCAACCTGCTATTACCTCTGCTAATATATAACAGGAATTCTAATTCATAAATCGCTGGATCTTTGGCCCTCTCTATATCACTTTTATTGATACTTTCGTAAATAAGTTATTGCGGATACAATTCATAGTTCGAAGGGTAGCCGGGGCAGATAATCCTTAGAAAATATGAAGCCTTAATATTTATTGGTTTCTGTCTGAATAACCTGGTTATTCTGGATTATCCTTTTATCAATATGGTACCTTATGCCTTTTGTAAATCGGCTCTTTATTCATTAATGTAATTTATCATGATACCGTCTTAACCTTTTCAACACAAGATAATCGAGAGAAGCTTATAATAATACTAGCTGCGCCCCGCGGTTTTACCCGCATAAGTTTCGATCCCGTGGGAATATCGGGATAAAAATTATCCTATGTGTTAATCCTGGTTATAAACTATCTGACTAACAAGTTTAAGTTATTTCGTTTTGCCGATTTAGTGCTTGTATTAATGTTAACTTCCACAGCAGACTACTTTGACTTTGACTACAAAGTCAAAGTAAAATAATTTATTTCAATTAGGCCATTAAAAGGAAAGAAGAAAGAAAAGAAGGAAAGAAAAAGTATTTATTCTGCACAAACAAAACGCGCATTAAAAAAACACATAAATTACACACATACTAAGTGGCCAAAAGCCTCGTACTCAAACAATAAAAGGTTGACAATTTTGTCAATGAAAAAGTGAGGTGATAGTTTACAAAAAAAAAAGAATAATTGAATCTAGTTGTACACCAGAGCAACTCATCCCCATCCTTCCTGTTGATGTAATTCATATTATGTTAGAGTCTATTGTTATAACCACGCATCATCGTTAAAAGCATCATTAATATATCGCCCTGATAAAATATGATAAAAAAAAATTCTCACATCCGTATTTCCTTTTCATTAACTCTTACAGTGCCGGATTAAGCCAGCGCGGGGCCTGTAGCAAATTTTACCTAGGGGCCCCTTATGGTAGAACTTAGTTTGTTTAAGGTTCTAAAGTTTACAAGATAAAACAGAACTTTATTATAATAGTTTTAGTTGTGTACTTGTTGATTTTCACTAGTCAAATCAATGTTTCTCTTAAAAAATACGTTCTTTTCCGTTCCATATCAGTTGAAGTACAGACGCCAGCACATCAAGCTGCTACAATCTGTCAAATTTCTTTAATACATTTTCAACTTTATCGCTAAAGCATTAAGGTTCAAAGTTTATTGAAAAAATTTGACAGTTTCGGGTAGCTTGACCTGCTGGCGTCTGTACTAGAACAATGCTCAGTATAGTAGGTACTTTTGTAAAAACCTATATGACACAATTTTCGCATATTATTGTGTGATGCAACAGTGATTGCAAATTCTGAGAGAACCTTGTATGCAAGAGCGAGCGTAGCGAACTCGAAAATTTTTAGCATCCCATCACGGAGACCTTAGGTTTCTTCAGACCATTCTTACCTAATATTTCAATGGACCTAAGGAAAAGAAATAAAGAAAGAAAGAAAAAGTATTTATTGCGACTCGTACAGGATCATAAACTAAACTAAACACAGTTAAAAATAAAACAAATTAAATAAAAAAGTAACAAAAGGAAAAATGAAACAGAAAGTAATATTGGTGTTATAGGGTACCATGACTTGTTTTTTGTACGTCCAAGTTCGGGGCCCCCACAGCGCGGGGCCTGTAGCATTTGCTACACCTGCTACGTGGCTAATCCGGCACTGACTCTCAACGAATTTTCGAGATAAATATCAAATCAATTTTGGTTATTAATAAATGAACAGCGGATCACGTTCTGTAAGTAATTGAATTTATTTGTTAGGTTACCTGTAGGGACTCTCGTAGGTATCTGGGAGACGTGATACTTTTATTAATAAGAGTATTAGGCTTACTTGATGTTGGTTGTATGAATAATATATCGTAACACACAAATAATTAGGTTTCCAGGTATAAATGACTAGTGACTTACCCCTGCTACACGCTGTATAACGACTTGCCAAAAAAAAACAAAGTGATTTTTTTATTATATGGAAATTGAATATTAATGAATTAAAACATCCTCATTTGCCTAGCCTTTTCCCAACTATGTTGGGGTCGGCTTCCGGTAAGAACCGGATGCAGTTGAATACCATTACTTATGTTACATCGAGCGACTGCCTATCTGACCGCCACAACCCAGTTACTGGGTAATACAATACCCCTTGGTAAGACTGGCTGTCAGACTTTTGGGTGTCTGGCTACCCGTAACGACTCAAAGATCCACGAATGGCGGTATGTATGGGTCACCCATCCACAGACCAACTGCGGCAAGCGTAGCTTAACCTGATAGATCGACCTGTGCCGCTTTATTATTTAACCAAGGGTCCCTTAAAACTATATACTTACTTAATATTTAAGTACATAGGCATATCTTCTAAATGTTGACGAGAGCAGTGGTGGCCCAGTGGTAACAGCCGCGACTTACGAGTTGTAGGTCGTAGGTTCAAACCCAGACAGGCGCTTTACTTTGTATAAATTATTTCATCACCACTGCTCTCAAAACGGTGAAGGAAAACATCCTGAGGAAACCGGCTTTCCTAGAACCAAAAAAATCGAAGACATGTGACATCTACCAGCCCGCATTGGGCCACTCTCACTCACAGAGAGGAGACCTGTGTCCCAGCAGTGGGAACATTGCTGATTATGTTATGTAAATGATGATGAAAACCGCATCAAAATCCGTGTCGTAGTTTAAAAGAACAACGCTATCAGACACGAAATGCGACTCGGTAGATATACATCTGACATAGCGAAACCTGTGTGCATGCACTTTTTTTTTTTTTGAGGATGGGAAATCATCAAATGACTCCTCCCGCTCTGGGTGGAGCAGGAGGGAGTGTCAGACTCTTACTGACTAAAACCCACCCGTGTTCCTTCCTTAGCCCTTTATGTTCCAGGGCAGCGGTAACCCTTTCGGACGATCCCGCTAGTGCCCTACCTGCTCCTTCGGGGACAACTAGTCCTCATATTATGTTATACCTACTAGTTTTAGCTCCCTACAATTAGTTTTGTTAGGGTAAAGTCTGTGACCCTTTTTTTTTTTTGAGGATGGGATATCATCAAATGACCCCTCCCGCTCTGGGTGGAGCAGGAGGGAGTGTCAGACTCTTACCTACTAAATCCCACTCGTGTTCCTTCCTTAGCCCTTTATGTTCCAGGGCAGCGGTAACCCTTTCGGACGCTTATCTATCCTTTTATATATGAGCTCAGCTGTCACTAATGAGACACAATTACTTTTTCTATTGTTACCGATTATTACGAAACTTAATAAGCTTGCCTAATAGACGAGGGGATAAACTAATATATAATAATCTATACTAATCGTATCTGGTGGACCGACGACCTTGTGAAGGGCGCAGGAACCCGTTGGATGCGAGAAGCACAGAACCGGTCGAAGTGGAGGTGCTTGCCCAGCAGTGGATGTCTTTCGACTGAAATGATGATGATGATGACTAATCTATCTATACTTATAATAAAGCTGAAGAGTTTGTTTGTTTGTTGTTGGTAGGATCAGAAATTATCGCGTTCTCGCGTAGTATTTAAAAAAATATCTTTTTACATTTGATAGCCCAATTCTGGAGGAAGGCTATAGGCTACTTAATATCGCGCTAGGACACTTAGGAGCTGAACAAAAATAAAAAAAGTCAGAAAGAACGCTAAGCGAAAACAAAGAAATAGCCCAACATCTAGTAATAATCATAATATCTGAAACTGAGTTATTTTCAAAATCAAATTTTCAAAAAAATAGCGTTGAGTCATCACAACACCTCTCTCCCTTGATTTTTTATATATGTATATAAGTATATATTAATAGTATGTATGAGTATATAACCTATTTATATATTTGTTTAAGTTTTTTTTTTTATCATTGTCCCTCTCAACCAAAGCAGGTGCTTTGGTTGAGAGAGACAATGATAAAAAAAAACTCAACCAAGGGTGGTGAAGAGATTAGATGGCAGGTGCCATCTAAACTCTTCACCACCCTTGGTTGACTGGTAGAGAATGCCTAAGGCATTAAGTCCGCCTTTGTACCTTTTTGTGGGAAAAGTTTAAATAAATAAACTGCTTGTATTTAAAAGCTTGAAAATACTAAAGTTTGAATAGTTATTGAGCCTACCAAAACAAAACAGATCCATCAAAATATTTTAATTTGACAGAATAAATAGCTTTTCCATTCAATTAAAAACAACGAAGTACTAAAGTCCAATTATTGATATTAATAATGTTTTTTTTTTCTTTTCAGGTAAGTTCCAGACTTTGTGAGAAAGTTTTACTATTAAAGTAATAACGGTCAAGTTTGGTGAGTTCTCTTTATTCTTTTCAATGAAAATGATTATTTTTCTTGAAATTAATGAGAAAAGTTTTTGTCACTAATTGTTGTAAGTACATAAAGATTTTTTTACGTACCCATTCTCATTAATTTGCTTGGCAATATTAAGGCTAAGCGCTCATCACGGAATATAATCGTTGCGGTAAATAATCACTAATCAGTGAGCAATACCAATATACCTACTAGAGCCCGCGCACCGCGGTAAATACACGCTTGAAAAATATTTTGGCGATTTTACTTTGCATGGACAAGCGATTAAAATACAGGTATTCAGCTGCATCCGGTTAGACTGGAAGCCGACCCCAACTTAGTTGGGAAAAGGCTCGGCAGAATTCAGTGTTATGAAAATGTGTAAATACACACAATTTAGTTCACCATAATGGTTTATATATTCAAATACCTCTTCGTTTAGTATAATCGGCTGTAGGCTCACGTATAAATCAAAGACAAAATCTTACTTCAAAACTAAAAAGTCTTCAATAGCTATAACCCTGTTGAAGTCACACAATAACGAGCTATCAAACGCTAGTGCTGTACGTGACTTTTACCAATAATGCTATATCGACTGTCGAGTGAATGGACAAAGGCAACGTGGCGATACAGTTTAATAGTATTATTTGATTCAGATAGTCGGCACAATTGTCTCGGATGATGTATATAGTTGTGAACTAGTTTTGCTTGCTCGCTTTTAACTCGACTGTGCGACTCCGAAGACAAGGTTATTATTTTTACGCGTACTATCTATCTACACACTGTGCTCCGAAAACACAGATTACTGACGTTACTCAAAAAGCCGCTAAGCTGAAGTGGGACTGGGCTGGCCAAGTCTGTTGTATGCCCAATAAGCTGTGGGACAAAATAACCACCATGTGGGGCCCTGACACAGCTCGAAGGCGTCGTGGCAGACCCGGTAGAAGATGGTGGGACGAGCTGGACAAAACAAACGACCGGTGGTCCACTTTAGCCCTGGATCGAAAGAGCTGGAAGTCATGGGGAGAGCCTTTATCCAGCAGCGGGATGATATAATAGAATCTATCTTTTATGTATATTTGTGCGTAGGATTACTTTATACCCTTGAAGCATCCTAACGGCAGGATAGCTTTTAATGCATGAGGTGTCCACCATTTCTTTAAAATAAAAAATCAGAATGGCGGATTCTTGAAGAGACTGTTTTTGTTTTGAACTTTTCAGTTGCAGTTAGGCTTTTTCATTTTTTTTTTTTACTTAAGTATGCGTCAACAATTTCCAACGTTTATCTAGGTAGGTAGCATATTGCCACTTGGATACCTTTGTAGCCATCAAATCCTTCTAGCAAAAGGTGACATACAAACGTCATCCATATCATCATCATCATCATCAGCAGGCTATAGCAGTCCGGACCGCTATAGGCTGTTGCTGGACATATGCATCTTCTATTGCACGCCATTCAACTCGATTTTCGGCAACTCTCATCCAGCTGCTACCAGCCATCCTGCGAAATCGTCGCTCCACCTAGCCTGAGGGCGTCCCACCTTACCATCTATATAAGTAAGTATAAATTACAGATTCAATATACCTTCTAATAAAGCAAACTATTCCAGCTTTGTTGATAGAGCAATTAGAATTTATCACTGTCGGGGTCAAATATTCAATTTAACTTATACAGGGTCCAATTAAAATAGATGGACAAATTTTACCACAGCGCTCAGTACGCCTAACCAAAGATATCCAAGCAAACAAAAACACTGATTAAAATGATTTTTTTTTTTACCTAAAATAATAAAGACAACTCAAAGGCACTCTAGAATAAACACATCCATCCATTATGGGTTCGTACTTGGACTCGCGCCCCGCTGCGCGCATGCTCGCATCACAATTTTAAAGACAATGGAGGGATGTGTTTATGCATTGGGTAACCAACATTTATAAGTGTATTTTTGTTAGCTGATTATTTTAATTGTAAGTATCTAATGCGTTTTTCTTATATATTTTTTTACCATTGTCCCCTTAATTTAGTGGTCTGCATGATTTCTAAAAGTTTGTCCACCTATTTTAATGGGACCTTATACAGGATAATTTTTTATTCAGTGCGTAAATTTTCACAGGGTGTTCTACCCATGAATATGAACAACTTTCACTATGGGACCATCTCTGAAATCACAAAAAAAAAATCAGCTGTTTCTTATAAAAGTTTAATACCTACTCGACCAAAATGTATGAATCTGCCGATTTTTTTTTCGTGATTTCAGAGATGGTCCCATAGTGAATGTTGTTCATATTCATGGGTAGAACACCCTGTAAAAATTTACGCACTGAATAAAAAATTATCCTGTATAGTCTATTTAGGTTGTAAGTAAATTTTGAGACTGACACGAAATTGACTCGATTCTATCAAAGCAACATTCGAAACAACGACGAGATGTAGTGTGGGACGCCCCCCAGCTAGATGGACGGACGACCTAAAGGTGGCTGGGACAGACTGGATGCGGAAGGCGGAAGACAGGGTGTTGTGGCGTAGCCTGGGAAAAGATTATGTCCAGCAGTGGACTGCAATAGGCTAATTTAATTGATTGATTGAGTCGAAATGCTCTATTTATACGGAACCATCTTCTTCCCAAAAAAAATATTACCTTCACCTGTTTATATCACACTTGATATTATTACAATGTTATAAACCGCTGCACATTAAAATTAAAACGCTTTTTTTTTATTGTCTATCGTTTCACGACTATTCTGTGGTGATCTTCAATAAAAGCATTTAAGTACGAGCAATCTAATAGCAGTAAACTCAACCAGTCCTAATTTTTTTAAACAATGACTCAGTGTGCTGATGTTATTTTGAAAGACGGTTCAATAAATCAGTTCAATGGCTGAGTGAGTGTGACCAGCGAGATAATTGCGTAACACAGTATCAGTAGCGATTGCTTTCATTTTGACAGTAAAACAACGTTCATTGCGTTATTTACGTTGTTGACCAGACAAATTTTGCGAGCATGTGAAGCAATGGATTAGCAATATCCTTTAAAATAAGAAAATATTAGATTAGTGTGTTATGCAATTAGTTCGGTTATTAGTTACATCTGCCGGTCTATTCTCTAAAAATTTATCCGTGGTCATCATCACCTTCCTACCCTTGTACCATGTTAATTCGAGTCGGCGCAACACGTTTTCTTCTTCCATTCTCCTCTATCAACCGTCACGCTATCATTCACTCCCTTCTCTTTCACATCATTCCTCTCACAATACATCCATCTTTTCTTTGGCCATCCTTTCCCTCCCCATTCATCAATATTATATTCATCTCTCTTTGTGCTAAATTAGGTAAAGTTAGCTTGAAGTGAGCTGTGAATAATTGTTTGCTGCACCGGACGACGTCATTACGTCGGCGCCGGCTGTCGCTGAAAACCAGCGCTGGGGCTCTGTCTTACATAGCGTCGCAGCATAATGCTGAGCGATAGCCGTTTTGCGTGGATGTGACGCATGCCAACCATTTCTTATTGTTTTTTTTTTCTTCATTTGTTTTCATGTTCTTTTTTGCGTTATGTTTACCGCAATTAAACGTATTTTCTTTTCTTTCTTTTAGTAGTGTCAATCCCTAGCATCGGATAGAGTGACTGCTCAGTTCAAACTCACTTTGCATGAGTTTTCACGGTGAGACCGGGTATTTATTGCGTAGGTAAGTTTTGTCGGTCGCGGAATCCAAAAAGCCGCGAAAAGCACAGGACCTCTCGATATGGCGACGCTTGGGGTCCAGCAGTTGGACGTCTTTATGGCTGAAATAAAATCTATATATTTACTGATAAAAAGTTAATCTCTTCACGGCACTAATTCTAAAGTGGTCTTGACCAATAACGACTAATAAAAAAAGGTACTAAAAACCCAACCAGAGCACACATTTTTCACAGTAAATAATTCAAATACTTTTATCAATCTGCGTCAGAACTCAGAATACATAATAAAACATTATTTATTTAGGTTAATGTATCTACGTGTGTGTTCTTTAAAATGAGATGGCTGGTACTAAATGGGTTATAGCCGCTTTATAGGGCAGCAGGGCAAGATATCGATGGAAACTTGCGAAATGTCTATTAGTGTTACGTGTAAAGTCTTGGTTAATGTAAATAAAACACGTTATTATTATAGCTAAGATAACAAATCGAATGGATCTGGTAATAAACGATTTCCTAATTTTATTTCAATGAATAAAATCCTCCACATCGTATTTCTGCCAAGGCGCGAAGCGGCCAATCTCAACGGAGACTAGCCATAGGCGCGGGAGATTGTATAGTGCACAAGTGTGCGCACAGACACAGGTGCACTCCCGCTTCCCTCACTCGAGACCCCTCGATATGTATTGGATGGTCACTCATCCACGAACCGACCGATTCGGTCGACCCGTACGCCTATTATCATTTAGCCACGAGCTACTAAAGAAATGTTCACATATCATCATCTGCCTAGCCTTTTCCCAACTATGTTGGGGTCGGCTTCCAGTCTAACCGGATGCAGCTGAATACCAGTATTTTACATGGAGCGACTGCCTATCTATCCAATATAAAGAAATGTTCACATATATTATTTATTAATTGGCATTAACAGTTAGATATCACCAAATGCAATCCTAATATTCCCCGAACTCAGTATTGAATGTAAAGTTTATGGTTTTAATTTGATAACTAATTTGATAAGCTCTTTGTGAACGCAATTACCAAACGTTAATGTAATTTTAACACTGATAACCATAACATTATCATTAATTAGAACTTTAATTAATTTTGTCTTAAAAAAATAGAAAGAAACTATTTACCTAATCTAATCATAATAATTAATACCAAAATCTGTAACGTTCTCAATGCCTTAAATCAAATATTAACTTTAATATTAAACCGTTTGAGCTTCATCAAATTCAAACAGAAATTCGTAGTTAAAGATCATTTATAGTAACTCTTAGAAGATGTTGGATAAATAGAATATTAATTAGTCTTTAATTACAACATCTATGGTGTTTATAGTTCACTGTTCGTGTACCTATCAATAGGGGTAATTAATATGGTCCACGTGGATAAATTGCAAAGACGTCAGGTGAAAGTCAGACGCGTGTATTTCATTTAATCATTCATTCGGTCATTCAATACAACACTCTAAGTTCATAATATAATCCTATTGATTGACATTTCATGAAATAGTCATTTAATAGGATTATACAGGGTGGCAGGGAAATCGACGCGCAAACTGTAACCATGGATTCAGCACAAATGTTAATTTTAGGTGCTTACCGAATTAGGGGTTGAAAGTGGACAAGGTATGCCTATCCTTTATATGAAAATCCAATCATGACCCCCAAGGGTCGAGAGTAATCTACAGTTAGGGGTCCAGTGGAAACATTAACACAGATTGGGGGTCGAGGGGTCGAGAGTGGACTAAACGTGAGTTTAGACACCACAGCGTCGAAATTTTTCGTCGGTTAATAAAAAAAATATTGCTGTTCCATACATTTTGACCGCGTAGGTATTGCACTTTTCTATAAAACAGAAGATTTTTTTTTTTGATAACTGACAAAAAATTTCGACGCTATGGGGTCCAGTATCATGTGCTGAATCCATGGTTACAGTTTGCGCGTCGATGTCCCCTGCCACCCTGTACGAACTTAGAGGGTTGTATTTTAATTCTGTAAATACATATTTGTTACGGTCGCCAATCGTATTTACTACAACCGGCAAATTGAAAAAAATTACGTTTTTTGCATTTTATAGGTTGTATTCTGGTTGAAAAGAATTTCGCGGGCTACCTAGCGCTTCCCCCTTAATCGTAATAAGTTGATTTTTTTTTGGTATTATTTTTTATTTAATATTATAACTTTTATCTATCTTCGGATAGTTATATATTTTATGGTGATGTGATTGTACCTATGCCTTATGAGACAGATATTTTTTTTTCCTTTTGTTACTTTTTTTATATAATTTGTTTTAGTTTTATTTTTAAATGTGTTTAGTTTAGTTTATGATCCTGTACGAGTCGCAATAAATATTTTTTCTTTCTTTCTTTCTTAGATTATTATAAACGTTGGTCTGATACAATTATTATACGCTGCAGCCTTTTAGCTTTGGGTTTACGGCTTTATCCCGGTGTCCCCAATACATAGCCCCAAAGAAATCCATTATGAAAAATTTTATTCCTAACTATGAAGAAATGTGAAAAGTTTTCGAAACCGCTTTCCATTAGGTGGGCCGTAAACTTTTCCTGTCATGTTTAAAAACGTAGACCAAGTTTAAATGAAAGCACTCTGCGTAAAACGGAACATTACTCCTTCTCTACAGGTATTTCGGTACACGGGAACGGTAAAAATACCGGAAAACCGGGAAAAAAAGCTACTTCATACTGCTTTTTAAACAAGAAGACGATAATATGGGATTATGCAAATTCGAATACCTTATTTTCCTTAGGGCGATTTTTCCCGATTTAAATAAGCCCAAAAACCCTGGTTGTTTACCCTATCCGTTCCATAATTCTGATAGTCCCCTTTTTATTTATAAAGGTAAGGTAGCTATCAGATTACTGTTTTTAATTGGATGTCTCCTGATTAGGCTTAGAGCAGAACCTTATTGGTTCCGTCATGAATCTTTCAGAGTTAGAAAGGCTATGTATCTCATATGGGGAATTAATCCGATAAGATTTGCAGTAATATTTTCTCACTAATAAAATAAAGATGAGCTTATGTTGTGTTGTAAAGGAGGCTAATAACAGTGTATTCGACCACGTAATTCCTATACCACTTTTGACAACAATTCCCGGTAAATTGAAAGTTCACTAAGTGTGCGTACACAGGAGCGGCATGCGTCAACGGCAGACGGCAACTGCAACCAACGTGCCGCTCGTGTATTTGAGTACGATGCTCAGTTGCCTCTGCAGTTGACGCTTCCCGCTCCTGTGCATGCACACTAAGGTTGTAATTACCTAACTGTCACGTAGACAATCAAATATGTCCCTCGGTCTGTCTAGTGTCTGGCCGAGCAGCTGCGTTGTGCGCAATCTACAAAACCCTATCAACTTTACTGAACGGGCACATAACGTGGTTTGCTTGTGTGACTACGGTATTTCTGTAACAGTGCTTGCATGTGCTACTACTAAGCAGATTATGATTATCTGACCTTTAGGTGCACAATAAACTAATTAATATATTGATCTGGAATTAACGATACCATAGGGTGATAAAGTAATTACGAGGTCGACTATACTTCCAACTTGGAGAGAAGGAAAAAAAACATTTCATTAATTACCGCATATTTTTTTGTAAGTCCAATGAGAACATCGAATCCATTGTCTTTTTTTGCCTATAATTATCTCAGATAACTAAAGGGAGAAATTAACTTCGGACCAAAAAGTCGGTCGGCTGCCAACCTTACCAGGGCAAAGGGTGTTGGAGTAAGATAATCTTTAATTGGAAAGAGGCGGGGATGCGACCAGATTTCTTCAATTAATCTGGTTTCAAATTAACAGCTTACTTCGCCTCAATTCGGAAAGGGACGCTCATTTTTACTGTTTATCAATTGATTGACTAAGTTTCAATTGGTCGTAATTATTGTTTAAGGGCTGATTTTTCAATCGACCGATAATTTCGACGGCACGGTTGGCGCAGTGGTTAAGCGATTGACTGCTGCGCTGCGTGTCGCGGGTTCGATTCCCGCACGGAACAAATATTTGTATGACCTACATGTATTTGTTCCGAGTCTGGGTGTTTTTCTATCTATAATATGTATGTATTTACAAAAAAAAAAAAATGTATATAAGTAGTTTATCAGCCATCTTGTTACCATAACACAAGCATTAGGTTGCTTAGCTTGGGACTAGATGGCGCTGTGTGAAATGTCCAGGGATATTATTTTTATTATTTTTATCCGTGGGATAAAATTGACGTCTGACAGTTTTGGTATTGAAGAACTGTCAACACTTCAAAATTATTCCTCCGATAAAGTTGGAATAATCAGCCCTTAGTATGATATACTATAGATAATCAATGAACATGTGTTTCTTTGCGTACACATTTTCATGAGATTGGTATAAATCAACGTATACTATATGTAGATCAACAATAACACTGTAATTTGAAAAAAAAAAAGTTAATTTTTTAAAAGAGTCACACTGTTTGTCCTCCGCGCCACCGTTAACGGGACGTCAACAAGGAACGAGATTATTCGAACCAAACATGACGTCCGGTGGTGTGCGGTGGACACACGGCTATAGTAAATGTATGTATCGCTGCTTCGGCACAGTACATCTCGTTCAGGTTGCCGTCCCGTTGACGGTGCCGATGAACAAACGGCCTAACCGTTGAGTTTCTTGCCGGCTCTTCTCCATAGGAAATGACCAATTGGAACCGTGCAACTCATCTTTTGAAGTTCTCATGTTGGTTTATGTGAAATGGATTATTTTTATTTGATTTTTGAACATTATTTTATCGTGTCAATAATACAACTTATACTTCAAAACTATTGGTTAAAAATATGTTTATTTTTAGATATTTCTTGGTTCAAAAATATCAATCAGCTCATCAAACTTTTTTTAAATTTCTTAATAAATATTCTTTGGTTAGCAAAAAATAGCTTAGAATTTATCGTTATCATTAGTTATTCTGCGGTAACCAACGCCAAAGGCTGAAAATTGTCTATTCAATTGCTTTCACGAATGATTTCCTGAAACTGTAAAAGAAATCAGACGATTTCATTAATTAATTTTGGGTTTCGATAAGTGTTCGTCAAGTTCTGTTATTTTCTTTCTTGTTATTATGTAAATGATCGAATTTGTAGCATAATACAGAATACTTATTGTTTTTCTCTATTAAATATTAAAAAAAAAAAAAAATAACAAAAATGTTTTCCTCATACATTTTTTAAATTGACGTTTTGCAATAAGTAAGTTACAAAGAATGTTAGCATCGATAAGATGATTGATCGCATAATCTCAAGGTTAACGTTGCATTACCGACTTTGATGAAATCGTAACATTTACATAATGAATACAGGTTGAATACAGGTTGCCATTAACGAAAGTCATTGGTAACCTGTATTATTCTTGACCTAATCAGAGTTTCTTTCTTCTAAGTTGCATACGTTTTGGTTATGCAGGCTTTACACTGGTGTCTATAGCCGCGTATTTAAAAGGCTATAAAATCACAAGTTCTAAAGTAGAGTAGGTTTCGACTTTTGTCGTGCGGCAACATGTCGCATGCGGCGGGTGACAAATTGACTGCAAAAATGCTCAGTCGCAGGCGATAAGTAGCCCACCGCATGAAGGTGCAGGGGCAGGGGTGCAGGTGCGGACATTGTGATGCAAAATGAACTAGTCATCATTTTATATGCGAATACGGGGCTTTTGACTACGTTGTATTTTACGTATTTTTTTATTTGTAATGTGCGTTTTGTTTGTGCGGAAAACTATTCTTCTTTCTTTATTTCATCGACCTGTGTAAATGGGATGAAGACCCCATTATGGTTCAGACTAGGTACTTAGTAGGTACTTATAATACGAACAGTGTTTCGTTTCAGAGTCGAAAACTATACAGCGTCACATTACATTTTATTTCGCATAAAATATCCTTGCGGTTGAAAATAATAGCCATAAATATGTTTTATTGCAAAATTATGTCTAATATATCACCACCATTTATTAGTTATTACAATTGCAAATTCAAATTACCCGTTTGGCAATAATCTCTAACGCAAATTCGTCTGTAAGAAACCTAATAACGTATACAAAACTCGATGACCCGAGAAATATTATATTAACATAATATTCAAATAACTTAATTCCCATGACCACGACAATTGCAATCCCAATAACAAAGCTATCTCTATTTCTATTAGAGACTGATAGCCTTTGGCGCCGTCTCGTCGAAGGCTTTCGTGCCTAAAATGGAAACCGTGGAAGGAAAACATGTACAGACACGCACATCAAGCTACTACAATCTGCCAAATTTCTTTAATAAATTTTCAGGTTCAAGGTTGATTGGGAAAATTTTACAGTTTCGGGTAGCTTGACCTGCTGGCGTCTGTACTTAAGTAACTTTATCATCTGCCTAGCCTTTTCTCAACTATTTTTGGGATCGGCTTCCAGTCTAACTCTAGCCTATCTGACCTCCACAACCCAGTTACTGGGTAACATTATACCCTTTGGTAAGACTGGTAGTCAGACTTGGACTTCTGACGATCCATAACAACTGTCAAAGATCCACGAATTACACCCGGGATCAATAGCTCAGTGTGCTTCCCCTATGTAAAGATGGTCACCCATCCACGGACTGACCGTTGCAAGCGCAGCTTAACCTGATCGGTCGACCTGTGCGGCTTTTATTACTTATCCACGATTCGCTGTTAACTACCTACCTATTTTCAACAAACATTACAATTGGCAAATACGGTTTTAGGGCCTAAACAACATTTTTATAGACATCTTAAAAAAAAGTTTAATAAGCAAAAATAAAAAACTATGTCTGTCTCTCGTTAGCATCAGGCATATTTTAATTACGTACGTATGGGTAGTGTTGGTTATAACACAATAGAAAAACGGTATGCACTTCAAATCAGATCATAATTTACGAACAAGTTAGTCACACTAGCGAATCACGCACTATAGGTACACATTCAACGATACGGAACGCTGACAGTTTCTGAGCACATGTTGTTCGTACGATGTGCAATGATTCGATGATCTCGAGAGCTCTGCTTACACCCTTCTTGTAGCTGTCGCTCTCGTCCACCTCCACGAACTCAGGCTAGACTCTGTCTAGTGCCACGAGATGGCGCTAACGTTCCGAATAGTCAAACGAATGACTCCGACATATATAATTATTGTCTAAAGCCTGGTTTCCTAAGATATTGAGTTGAGCTCCTTAAGTTCTGAGTTTGAGCTGCATGATTACTGACAAATGCGTGCACTGACTGGACAGGTCCACTCAATCTATGTGGTTATTTCCTCAGAATACCATTGCAGACACCGCATCTACATGGTCTTCACATGATCGGACCTAGATTATGTCTGAACTTTAAAAGAGACTGTAACATGAGTTTGTTTTTTTCGGCCTTTTTTTTTCAAGTACAGTCAGATAGGAAACGCCGACCTCATCTAATTTTATAAAAATATGATTCATATGTGAAAGTGTTTGTACTAACCAACTTACAGAAATAACATCATTTATCAATTTATCAGGCGGTGAACGGCCAAACAATAACGGCTGTGCAAATACAGACCGTTTTATGACACCGTCATGTCAAAAACTGGAGAAAACGACAGTTTTTAAATGACGGGCGTTTTATTATGACGGCCACCGCTCTTCTAGGAAATCGTAGCGTTACTGTTGTACGTTAACGTATTTTGTTTTTGTTTATGTTTAATAAATATCGTGCTAACATTACCGACAAATAATAACCCGGGGACCTGGTTGTCGAAGTTCACGCAATATCTTTAAAATACCACCAGCGTCCCTTTAAGCCCCCTGTCATTAGGTCCTACGTTAAGGAATTTATCGGCGTACGGGATGGATTCTACTGGTAATACCCGTATGCTATTCTCATTAAGCGTTCCAGGTTTCCAATAAATGGTTCCTTGGTAGTGATGCCGCACTGAGTATTATGAATAGTATTGTAATTGTTCTAAAGTGTCTAGCTTTCAAAGGTTGAATATAATGAAATTGCGTGTACCTACATATTGTAATTTGTTCTACCCAAGTCTATAAATCTATACAAATAACTGAAATTGAAGTGTCTGTTTATAATGTCAAAATAATAGCTTTTTTACTAATGAGTGATATGCATATTATGAAAGTATATACTCGTAAACTCAAGTACAGTAAGTACGGTACATCAAACAAAAAAAAAAAGAATTTTTGTCTTTCTGTTTGTTCCGGTTAATCTGCGAAACGGCTGGACCGATTTTGACGGGACTTCCACTGGCAGATAGCTGATGAGAAGAATAAGAATAAAGTTTTAACTAATTATAAATAAATATAATATTGTCAGGAGGATCCTCTCTCTGGAGCCCTGACCGCCAGTAGCTTGGGCCCTATTCCCAATACCGGTGGGCTACTATTTTTTATATTTTTTAATGTTTTTTTTATCGTTTTGTTTATAAAAATATTTAAAAATGTAATTTATATGTACTTAGATTAAATAAAGGAAATATAATATAAGCACAGCAAGGACGCTCTTAGCCAAATCATTTTTTGCGAATGATTACCATAAATACAACATAAATACCTAATTAAATAAGTAAAATTAACCTAACATACTTATGTACACAATGTACTTTAATTGTTCGGCTTTAAGTAATCGATATGTTATATAACTGGAGGCTTGTTATTAGCAACTTGATAATGTGTTGTTGTTACCTATTATTTGTAATTAGTCTGTAAGCCTTCTTAAAAGTAATAAATAAATTAAAAAAAAAACAAGTTCCGCGCCAAAAAGTAAAAACCCATCAAATCCAATTTGCGGACACAGCTAGTTTAACAATAAGATGAAACTTGTTAAAATAAATAACCCAATGACTGTTGTACTGAATTGCACCAGCTTCATAACACCTAAAGTGTAAAAGTGGCTCTCAAAGCTAATCACCACAGGATGGAACCATCAACTCACACGGTCACTGGGTAGTTCTACGGTCCTGGCAAATTACTGTCATTCCCTGCAGCTATTTCACACCGACACCATTTGTCTCGAAAAAGCAGTTTTTTGAACTCTTTTTAGAACACAGTTTGGAGCTGAATTTTTTAATCGCTCGTGTAAAAGTCATCGCTTGCAAATTCACGGGTGATTTTAAAGTTCTTTTTTTTAAGCTCACACCCACTTTTGTGGATACATATTGATTTTGTGCCTCTTTTTGGTTCATTTCTATTGGATTCTTCCTGCGGGGTAATTGCGTAATACACCAACAGTACCTACAAATGGCTTTCATTTTGACAGTTCAACAACGTTCATTGTGTTATTTACGTTGTTGAGAAGGTACATTTTACGAACATATGAAGCAATGGATTAGCAATATCCTTCAACATGATTTAGATTGTGAGATAGTGTGTTACCTAATTAGGGTGCCGATTTCTTCCCGCCCTCAATAATAGTAGTTTCTACTTCATAAAAAAACGTGTTGATATAACTTGTTTTTCTATAACGAAAACTCTGTTTTAACATTATATCAAGTTTGTTATTCGTAAATAAAACCCAACACACACGCAGTGTTAAGCATGGGGTACCATTAGACAGATGCTTTTGTGGTTAGGCTCATATTTACGAGATTTCATGCGTTCGCCGGCTCGCGAATGATGAATTATCTTCCGTTACATTAGATATGGTCTATGTGGTCACGATCTCTCTGAAAATTTTCTTATTTCCATGTTTCCTCTTAAGTTAATTTTAATGCTTTCGAGTTGTCTGAAACTATCCTTATGTCATTTTCTCTGTATTAAATGCTAATCACGTCTAGAATGTTCTGACGTCTGGCATTATAATAATAATAATAAAACATTTATTTCAGAATCAAGGTCCATAATTTGTTAGTACCAGTATAAAATGCCTTATATCTAGTGTTAGTAAATAAACTAACGGGTAATTAAATAAATTTAAAACTAAGTACACCCGCTAGAGACTTTCCCATCCCAATCTACTTCACTGCATGGAGTCGTATCCAGCGTCCTACAATCGGAGAGTCCCAGCGGTCTGCCAACGTCCTCAGGATAGTGTTGGGGCTGGCGCGAAACCGATATAATAATGATGCGCATCTCTTGCGCATGACGGTTGAAAAGCTGTCAATATTTGCATTCATTCATTCATTTTTTTTTATTCATTGTTATGCATTCATTCAAAGAATCATGCGTTTAATCATACAGTCTGGCTGGGTTGAGGGAATTAGCTTATTAATTATTTAGTAGACATTTGTACCTACATGATAACAGTAAGCAGAGACCAGTGGTGGCCCATTGGTAACGACCGCGACTCACGTGGATTTTCGTAGGTTCGAACCCAGACAGGCGCTATACTTTGTGAAAATTATTTCATCACCACTGCTCTCAAAACGGTGAAGTGAAACATCGAAGGAAACCGGCATGTCCTAGAACCAAAAATTCGAATATGTGTGACATCTACCAACACGCACTGGTCCCGCGTGGTGGATTACAGCCCACTCCCTCTCACAGAAAGGAGGCCTGTGTCCCAGCAGTGGGAATTATGATAACATTAAGTACAGGTAGAAATGAGATTCTCCACACTGGTCAATTTCATATTTGAAACCCCAACTCAGGCAAAGTATTATCATATTTTAAATCAGTGTCTATTATTTTACTTTAGAATGCACCACTGGATTTCTTAGAAGTTATTTGAAACTTTCCATCATTGAATCCAATATTGAATTTCGTTCGTAATAAATGAGATTGTTACTTTCAAATGTTTCAGAAACGTTTTCAACTATAAACTTTTCTTTAACCAAGTTGCTCATCATTATTGATTGTTGTGCTTATTCATTTTCCTTTTTAGTAGAATCTTGAAATCTATCAAAAGATGATTTACAGTAACTTTCGTCCATTTCTCAATGTCAAGTTATGTTGGAAGTATTTTATTCAGCCTTCTATTTGTTCAATTATAGCGAAGTCCTGGCTTCGCTCAGACCTGCTTCAGGATTAGTATGACTAATTGATATTGGTTAATTCTCGCGTTGTCTTAGCGTGTATTGTCGACACACCGGATTATCTCCGGCTATAAACTAATTGCCATGACTGATTTTATTACGTGCTTGGACTTGCTCGTCGCAGCGTTACTCAGTTTTGTATGATAAATACCGTCTACGAATCCCTAATCGGTCTGGCCTCCATCAATATTTAGTTTCAACACGTACCTACTTGTAATGATATCTCAGGGTTCTTTCGCTGAAAACCAAAACAAATCAATTATGCGGTCAATTCTGCTACGTGGAACGGAGACGGCTCAATTTGTCCGTTCTTAGTAAATCATACCTTGTCCATCCCATCTCCCGTCAAACCGTTTATATCTCTCAAAGCTTCTGACGTAAAGTAAAACCATTATTTCTGATTAATGACCCGTGCTCGAGATAACGAATGTAATGATTCTGATATAAATGAATTGATTGACATTCATAATGTACTTGTTCATAATGTATGTATTTGTTCATTAAACCGATGTGAAATGAGATCATATTTTATCTGCTACAAATCCTGCTGTACCCAAAATGTTAATTAATATTGTTGATACAAAGAGTTTTGTTAATGTAGTGAAACTCGTTTTAATAAGTGTATGTATTTTTGTCCCGGAATTAATGAGATTGTAATTGGAATCCAGTTAGCTGTTAATGATGATGACGCAGTAGGTACGGAATCGAAAATATTCAAATAAATCAAAAATAGTCTAAATACGAGGGTTGGAATCAATATTACAAAAATATTTTATTTTTCTACATAATCTCCCTCTAATGCAATGCATTTAGAACAACGCGTTTCTAACTTCCTTATTCCTTGTGATAAAAATTGTTTTTCTTGACTCTCGAAAAATTTCTCTACGGCAGCCATAACCGCGTCATTATCGTAAAATTTTGTTCCACGAATGTCCTCTTTTAATTTTGGGAATAAGTGAAAATCACTTGAGGCTAAGTCCGGAGAATATGGTAGGTAGATTAAAGCCAGCACAGTGGATTGCGTTGATTGTGCGCAACTTCCGATCGATGAGCAGGAGCGTTATCTTGTAGAAACAACACGCCCAACGATAGTTTTCCACGACGCTTTTCTTTAATCGCTTCACGCACTTTCGGGATTAAATTTGCATAATAGGGTCCTGTAATCGTCTGGCCTTTTGGCATGTAATCAATCAAAAGGATTCCTTCACTCGAAATTTCTTAATGGATGGAGAGGATGGTCGTTTCCAAGACATGCTTTGTCTCTTAGATTCAGGATCGTAATGTTGGACCCACGTTTCATCCATGGTGACAAGTTGACGCAAAAATTATCCGAATCACGCTGGAACATTTCGAGATTATGTTTAGAAATTTCCAAAGGTCGCTTTTTGTTTTCGTCGGTTAACATTCGTGGCACCCATCTTGCCGACACTTTTTGGAGCCCCATTGAATCAATTAAAATGGATTAAACGCTACCAAATGATATCTTTAGGATCTCAGCTATATGTTTTATATGTTGTTATTCTTCTGTCTTCCAAAACCAGATTCTCAACCTTTTTGACATTTTCTTCCGTAACGGAGGTTGAGGGCCGCCCAAAACGCGGGTCATGTTTACAGCTTGATCTACCTCTTGTAAATTCAGCCACCCAGTATTTTATAGTATTAGGGGATGATGCTGTACCCAGAATAGGGTACAGCATCATCCCCTAATACCTGCTGAATGCCCGAAAAAATTTCCTTCATAGATTTTTTTTTTCAAATTGAGATATTTTATCACCGCACGGAACTCATTTTTATCCATAATTTTGGGTTTTTTGCAACTCGTTGCACAAAACAATTTATTACGTGCGAACGAACTGACAAAAACAAGCGACAGTTTGCATAAATATTGTGTGATTGGCACTCTTTAATTTGAATATCGAACTTCTCCCAAAAAGGTTTTATATATATGTATATGCAATTCTAAGAACTTTTTGATTCACCCTGGTAAATGATGATGTCAGCAACCGGGTAGTGCCTGAAATGGAAGCAGGCCTATACCCAGTAGGGGGAGGAGATTAAAATAATGATGATGATGATGTTATAATACTTGTACAAAGAAGATTTACCAATGATATATTTTAAATTTCGGGGTCGAAGTGCCACCAGTAGTGCTGGCCTTGTTTACGCATAAAAAGTTTTCCTCAAATTAGAATCCGCTTACCCAAGGAAATCACATATGCATTGTCTATGAGGATGTATGGTGTTGTTAAGAAAACCTTTTTAGAGAACCTTTTAAATTTACTTTACTGTCCTCCGTCCTTGTTTTTCTCTAAACTGGGAAACATTATTATTGTTTTGTTTATATTGAGATGTTTTTCAATCTTTTTTTCAGTTGAAAGAAAGGAATATCAGAAACTAAACTAAATTCATTTTGTACTAGCAAAAATTTTTTCTTTATTCTATCTTGGCCGAACACAAACTTTTTATAAACAAGCTTCACAATCATTCCTCAACCAAAAGTAGGCTCTTACGGATGAGAAGATTTAGTCCCTCCATCATCATGATTGAAATTATCTCTTATTTCACGTGTATTTCCTTTCATAACTTTCCAATAATAGGGGAGCACAATGAGTGTTCTGACAAAGGTATGCTGCCTCGATGCTCTTATTGTACAATGAATGGTTCCCAATTACAGGTTGCCATAGAAATGCCGATGCGTAAGTATTTTATGTACTGTTGTTAAGTATGCAAAGTATTTTCCATTCAGCCGCAGTGTTTACATTGCTTTTTTAGATACACCTACTGTGTGTTTAAGGTCAGTGCTCATTTAATAGTCTTGTTGGTGCGAATTCTCTGTACACCCACTGAGCTAAATCATACTTCCTACTAATATTATAAACGCGAAAGTTTATAAGGATAGATGGATGTTTGTTACTCTTTCACGCAAAAACTACTAAACGGACGAATTTGGATGTGTGGCACACAGATAGTTTATAACCAGGATAAACACATACGATATTTTATCCTGATATTCCCATGGAATCGAAACTTATGCGGGTGAAACCGCGGGGCGCAACTAGTCTATACTAATATTATAAAGAGGTAAAATTTGTTTGTTTATATGTATGTAGGGGGTAATCTCCGCAGTTAATGATCCAATTCTAAAAAAAATTGCACTGGTATCAAGCTTCATTATTCGTGAGTGCTATAGGCTATAAATTATATTATATCTTGCATTTTAGCTGAGTTAACATAATTTTTGTCTAGCAAGTCGGAAAGAAATACCTCTTAAAAACGAATTATTTGCATACGCTGCCTAAACAGTTGTATATAGGTAAAAACAATGTATGGACATCTGGTCCACCCTTAATAATTCTACAAAAAAGTCCGCGACACCATATCTTTTATATTTTATCTTTTAATAGCTCTTTTATGTTTTAAAAAAGTATTTTTTCAACATACGTTTGGATGAAAATATTATTTTTCAATATTAATCCTTATCAAAATAAATTATTTTATGATCACAAGGACACCATGGAGATAAGATTTGGATTTTTTACAGTATGTTAATTGGTCATATAGTTTCGGAGATAATATAAAACTACAAAAAACGTAAAATGCCGCTAAAACATTCACGAACACAACTTTCATTCATCGCGCGCACATTGTTTCTGCAGGTGTTATGTCGCTACTTGCGGAACCCTAAATTCTTAAGACAATGACTAACACCACGTTGCGCTCTGCACCGTGAGATTCGCCTTCTCAGCAATCCGATGGCGTGAGACCGAAAATTGTGCAATGTGCAGTGCCAGTGATTAATATTGATTTAGCGTATTTGTGAATCACTCTTGTTTCTCACATCGAACATTTGTCATACATCTTAGTTTTACCAATTTAATTGTAATAATTATCTTAATTAAATTCTTTAAGTAAAATATATTGGCCTTATTTGCATCCTCAACTGCAGCCGAACGTAATTGGCGCAGTCGGTAGGATACTCGCGGTCGGTTTCGCGTAAAAAGGAAGATTTCCGCAATCGTAAAGCCGCCCGTGCGGCTATCCAGTCGCTCCAGAGTATCCAGAATCTACACGTCGTGCTGTATCGAGGAATCCAGACATTGATTACGCAAAGGGGCCGATATAATGTTCAAGTAAGTACATTAGATTATTTCTAGTGTCCGCTTTCTCCTAGCCTGTACTAATATAACCTTCCAAAATTTTCTTTCCACGAAAATCCAGGAATACTAGGATAGTTAGAAGTAGTAGAGAATTAGAGATAGATTCTAGAAGAGATATTAATTTAGATACATTATACGAGGACACAGAATCGTTTTCTGGGAAAATGTCTTTAGATTTAGATACCGTTTATAAAGCATTTCGGTTAGTACCCGAATTTGACGGGAACCCGAACGTGCTGACTAGGTTTATTCAATTGTGTGATCATTTAGTTAAAGAATATTATAATGTTCAAGGTGGTTCCGAATTAATTAACACTGCACTTATTAATGGTATATTAAATAAAATTGTAGGGTCTGCTGCTCGCTTAATCAACTCGAATGGTATAGCAAGTGATTGGAATGGCATCCGTAGGGCATTAATAAATAATTTTGCTGACCAAAGGGATGAGACCGCTCTTTATAGCGATTTATCTCTTTTAACACAGGGCTCTAACACTCCGCAAGAGTTCTATGAGCGTTGTCAGAATATTTTCAGTACAATAATGACTTATGTTTCCTTACACGACGTCTTAACAACTACTATAGACGCTAAAAGGGATTTATATAAGAAATTAACGCTCCAGGCTTTTGTGCGCGGATTAAAAGATCCTGTAGGATCACGCGTACGTTGTATGCGCCCTCAAAGTATAGAACAAGCACTAGAATTTGTTCACGAGGAAACCAATACCATGTATTTGCAAAATCGAAACGACCGTTTGCCTGATAAAAGAATTAATAGCAATAACCAACCCGGTAATCATTTTAAAATGCCCTCTCAGCCGTTTAATATGCCCGATACAAGGCCTAATAATTATAGCATGCCAGGACCTTCACGATTCCAATTTCCAGCTCAACAACCGCCGCAGTGGAAACCGATTTCTTTCCAACCTCGCCAGTTTGGTCCGACCCGAACTCAGCTAGTATTCAGGGCGCCCCCACCAATCTACAACCATCAGAATAACCCATTTCAAGTAGCCCAGCAGAATTCTCCTAACCAGCCTAGTGGATCAGCGCAACCACGCCCAATGAGTGGTGTTAGCCATTTCGTGAATAGACAATTACCACCTACTAACGCTTTTTCTAGGCATGATTGGAGCAAGTCAGGCAATCCTTCAGCCAATAATTATTTCAAAACTCGGGAGATGCATTTTAGTGATTCTTATAATGATCCTTCGTTCAATGGTTACTTTACCGATTATGATGGAACTTACTACGATTACTATGAGTACCCAGAAAATTTGTACTATGAATATCAACCTCAGGAAAGTTTAGAACTTCCCCAGCAGTCCGAAAGCATAAAAGAGGACACTAAAGAATCTAAGGAGCCGGATTTTCAGAAAACCACGAAGTCCGAAAAATTAAAATAGAAATAAATCTCCAAACTCAACGGTACCTCCCATACGTTCAAATCGCGTCCCCTCCTCTTAAGATTTTAATAGACACAGGTGCGAACCAGTCATTTCTATGTCCTAATGCTGTCGAAAAATACCTAAGTGATTTTCCATTAAATTATTCTCCGTTCGAAGTGCATAGTGTTCATGCTAAAACTAGAAACGACTATTCAATTACTTTACCTATTTTTGATGAATTTAATGATTCAGGTACAGTTTCATTCGATATCTATAAGTTCCACGATTACTTTGATGGACTTATTGGTACTGATCTGCTAGAAAAATGGGAAGCTACGATAGATTACAAAAATAAATTATTTACAACTAAGTTCGCTTCAAACCCTATTAGAATCTAACTTTAAGATACAAATGGACAAATCGGAGTTCCTTAAATTAGAAACGGCTTACCTAGGGCATATTATAGGCAAAGATGGAATAAAGCCTAATCCAGATAAAATCTCAGCAATACAAAATTACCCCTTACCTAAAACCCCAACCGAAATTAAAAGGTTTTTAGGACTTCTTGGATATTATAGAAAATTTATCCCTGATTTTGCTAAAATAACCAAACCATTGACTCAAAGCTTAAAGAAAGGCTCTAAAATTACACTTGATCCAAATTATGTCGAATGCTTTGAAAAATGTAAGACCCTCCTGGTTAATGATCCAATTCTTCAATACCCTGACTTTAAAAAAGAATTTATACTTACTACAGACGCTTCAAATTTGGCAATTGGAGCAGTACTGTCACAAGGGCCTATTGGATCTGATAAACCAATAGCTTATGCCTCGCGTACGCTTAACTCTAGTGAGATAAACTATAGCACTATTGAAAAGGAATTATTGGCTATAGTCTGGGCAACCAAATATTTCAGGCCATATTTATTCGGAAGAAAATTTAAAATAGTGACAGACCATCGCCCCTTGCAATGGGTGATGAATATCAAAGAGCCGAATTCCCGTTTAACCCGTTGGAGATTACGGCTAAGCGAATTTGACTTCACAGTTGTGTATAAGCAAGGAAAATATAACACGAATGCAGATGCTTTGTCACGAATAGAAATTCATCATGAAGAAGCTAGTTCGATAGTAGTTAACACCTCACAAGGTGCACCTTCAGACTCAGATTCTAGAACTGAAAGCGCGGATTCTAGAACTTTAAGTGCCCATAGTGATTTAGAAAGTCCTATATTAGAAATCCCTATTTCCGACGATCCCCTTAATAAGTTTACTAAGCAAATATATCTTAACGTTACAGGAGATATAAAAAACAGGCCTAGTATTTCTAAGCCATTTGAAACACATACTAAAACTGTCATACAAATTTCAAAATCTAGCTTAGAACACGACGTTATACACGCAATCAAAGAATACGTTAATCCAAAAGTAAAGACAGGTATTTTAATTAATCCTACATTAGAAATGTATTCTATAATACCTATAATTCAACGATATTTTAAAAATTCTGCAATGAAATTAGTGCTTACCAAAACCGAAGTAGAAAATGTTAAAGATTATTTCAAGCAACAGGAAATTATAAAGAAATATCATGAAGGCAAGACTAATCATAGAGGCATCAATGAGTGTTATCTAGCACTATCGCATAGATGCTATTGGCCAAATATGAAAGAGCATGTAACAAAGTATATCAATGAATGTCAAATATGCGGGCAAGCTAAATATGATCGCAATCCAGTTAGACCAAGGTTACAAATTGTACCTCCACCTACAAAGCCTTTTGAGGTGGTACATTTAGATCTGCTTAGTATTGAAATGAATAAGTATCTTATAATAGTAGATGCATTCTCTAAGTATGGTCAAGCATACTTCTTGAGAGATGCTACAGCTATTAGTGTCGTGCAAGCCTTATTAAAGTTTTCGACTCATCACGGAGTGCCTTTAACTATTGTAACCGACAATGGTCCGGAATTCAATAATCAAATATTTTCTGAATTTACTAGATTGCACAAAGTTCAACACCATAAAACCTGTCCTAATACACCCAATGAAAATGGAATGGTAGAAAGACTAAATTCTACACTGTTAGAACATTTGCGTATATTAAAATTAGAACAGCGAGGAGAATCAATTACTAATCTTATAACTTATGCTATATTGGCATATAATAGCTCAATACATAGCTTTACAAAATGTAGGCCTATCGATATAGTTACCGGTCATTTTGATCCCCGAGATTCTTTAGATATGAATCTATCAGAACATCTCTTACAACAATATACCCAAGAACACCGTAAACGAATGTTAAAAGTATACGATATTCTCAACGACACTTCACTTCGTCGCCGCACTGAAATTACTGAAAACGCTAATAAGAATCGTGAACCTGAAAAAGATTACGAACCAGAGCAACAAGTTTTTATTAGGAATCCTTTATGCCATAGGCAAAAATTAGCAGCTCGTTATACTCATGATACGGTATTAGCGGATTTGCCTATTCATATCTATACAAAAAAGAAAAAAGGCACTGTGCCTAAATCACGCCTAAAACGGGTGCCTAATAGTGCTCGTTTGTTACAGGACACTGAAAATACTACTAGTCCTGACCCTGGCCCTGGCCCAAGCGGATGAGATAACGCTAGACAGTCTTAACGATGGACCAGGTATTTTGCCCTTCAACCTGGGATCCACAAGAATTATCTCACATTTCCACTCCTTTCTCCAAATTATAAACCTTGATGATATGCGCAATAGTTTAGAGACGGTTAGCGAGCAATTGCAAAATCTTACGCCACAATTGAATAACATGTCGCGATTTCTTTATGAACCCCACGTTACATATCTAGGTACTAAATTAGAAGAAATATCGGAACAGTTAGAAACACTTGAGGTAAAGCGTGTCAAAAGAGGTCTCATAGATGGTCTTGGTTCAGTTATCAAGAGCATTTCAGGTAATTTGGATTATACAGATGCATTAAAATACGATAATGCCATTGCAATCTTAAAACAGAATGAAAATAATTTAGTTTCTGAAATGAATCACCAAATAAGTTTAAGTAAGCAGTGGGTTTCGCGTAGTTCAAACGTTACAGATAAAATAGTAGAAAACCAAGATAAAATCGAGAAAATTATCAATTATATTTTAGCTAGCAATGTTAAACATGAAACAGATACCATTAACTACGCTCATTTGGCACAGTTACTAATGATACTAGGAGACAATATAGATAATTTGTCTAAAGAACTTGACAAATTGCAAGATTTACTGGCATTTATTAGAGCTAGAAGTATTCATAATTCTATATTAAACTATGCTATGTTTAAGGACATGATAAATAGATTAAGTATGTTATATAATAAGGATCAATTTCTAGATATTAGTTTCAGAGAATATTTTGACATAATTAGATTAGGATATTATTACAATGGGAATAATATAGTGATAGTTATGAAATTTCCGATACTTTATCCTACTAACTTTATCCTATATAAATTATCCCTGGCTCCTAATTATGAGAATAAGGTCCTGATTCCAACTTATCCTTTCATAGCGGTTCACGAAAAAGATCTATTGTACATGGAGACAGAATGCCCGAAGTATAGCCACGGTCACCTTTGCGAGGATAATTTAAGTCACCACCATGACAAACAATCGGACTGTATCCAGCAGCTTATACTACATCAGAAAATTAATGAATCCTGTCAATTTACATCAGTCATCCTATCTTCTGAAGCTATGGAACAGCTAGACGATCAACACTTCATTGTAAGCTTTCCTAAACCCACGAAAGTTCGTTTAACTTGTTCTGAAGAGAACTATAGAATGCTGAAAGGGAGCTACTTATCTATCATACCTAAAGGCTGCGTGCTCAGAACTGCAGCATTTACTGCAAGCAATCTTCATGATCAAACTAAGGGAAAGATATTGAAAATTATGTTACCAATTATAAAGGAAAAATCGTATAATGTACCAATGAAAACTATAAAACTCGATACCATTGACCTTGGCAGTTTGCATTCAAGTAACTCTGAAATAGCTCTACAAGAACCTGTAACGCTACAGTCATGGAACACTGAAGCTATAATATACCACACTACTATACCTACTTACATTCTACTATCCGGTGCATGTGTACTCTTTGTCATCATTATACTTCGTCGTCGTAGATTGAACCAACTACAGAAAGCCACTGATGGAGTAGACATTAAGACTAAAGATAAGAAGGCCTGCAACACCGAGATTGATCCAGCTTCGCCATCGACACTATTTTCGACTAAAGTTTTCAAATAGTTGCCGATCTCATGGAGGGAGATGTTATGTCGCTACTTGCGGAACCCTAAATTCTTAAGACAATGACTAACACCACGTTGCGCTCTGCACCGTGAGATTCGCCTTCTCAGCAATCCGATGGCGTGAGACCGAAAATTGTGCAATGTGCAGTGCCAGTGATTAATATTGATTTAGCGTATTTGTGAATCACTCTTGTTTCTCACATCGAACATTTGTCATACATCTTAGTTTTACCAATTTAATTGTAATAATTATCTTAATTAAATTCTTTAAGTAAAATATATTGGCCTTATTTGCATCCTCAACTGCAGCCGAACGTAATTCAGGTGTTTTATCTATTTACCCATAGATGGCAACAAAAATACTTTGTTTGTTCTTCTCTTCGTAATTCTGTTGTACGATTGTTCCTAAACTATCTCAATCTCAAGTTCAGTTGAGGTAATCTATACTAATAATAAAGCTGAAGAGTTTGTTTGTTTGAAGTTCAGTTCGTTCCAGAGATTAGCGTGTTCAAAGTTTGAATTCGCTAATCTCTGGAACAAACTTTCAGTATCAGTTGAAAAATTCTTTTTGCATTTGATAGGCCAATTCTAGAGGAATGCTATAATCTATTTAATGTCACGCTACTACTCTTCGGAGCCAAGAAGAAAGAAAAAAAAGTCAGAAAGAACACTAAGCGAAAACACAATAATAGACGGAACCGAAAATTCCACGCGGACGAAGTCGCGCGCAGAACCTAGTAATACATGTGTATTGCCAGACCATGCCCCTGTTGCTAGAGTATCCTAAGTGCCCGTCCAGCTGCACCTCGGATGACCTAAAGAATGCCACTGATGCCACAATCAACGTGGCCACCTACTTAGCCCAAACTATATATAAAAAAAACTTCGAGTAAGAGTACCATCGACACAAAAAGAAGAAGAATAAGTGTAATAATGTTTATTTCTCTTTTCTTCTTCCTGTCGCTGACACGACTAAATTGCAGAGGGGCAATTCTCGTAATTTTAAAAATGTCCACAGTCTGATCTCAGTCTCAATCTGTCAAAAATACCTCTAATTTCCCTACATTTTGACAAGTTTTTGACATTTGTTTGTCGCCGAGATGAGACTGCGACTAGATTTTGAAGCTTTTAAATTACGAAAATTGGCCTTCTGATCTTGTGAGCCCAATACTTCGCCACTTTTATTTCCCTTTAAAAATATTACAGCTAGTAGTATTGATGTTATTATTTAAACAAAGATAGATGAGCTGCGCCTGAAATTAAATTTAAACTGTGCCTAAACAAAGGAGATACAAAAGAAAATTAGGATAAGAAAGAAAGAAATACATTTATTTACAGGGTAGCCTTATTGTGTCCCGGGTACGGATACACCAAACGAATAGCGAATGGTTTGGTGAATGCAGAAGCAATTTTAGTAGTGTTATATAAGCTACTATTGACGAGAAACATTTAAGAAGGTCGGCCTTGAGATTGCCAGAATCTCTAAATTGACAACTCATAGGTTGTTAATTTAGAGATTCTGATGTTTGACGTTAGTTTTGGTTAGAATTTTAACTTTGTCGGAATAGAGATCGAAATGAAAAAAAAAAAAATGGCTCGGTGGTTTAAACCGGGGCTAAAGTTTACATTGTTTTCTAATATATTCCGGTCTTTTGGACATAAATTCTTTTAAAATAACAATATGTACATGTAAGTATATAAAAAGGAGCGGAAATAATCAAAGTGCATCAAAAAATTCGTCCGCATCGCTGTCAATAGGAAAACCGTCCTAAAGCCTGGCAGCATTGACAATGCTGCCAGGCTTTAGGCTTTGACCAAAAAATAGGCCAGCTCTCTGGTCACGTGAAGAGTCGACCAACCGCTTGGCGATGTCTCAAAAAACTAAGCGCGCACTCGGACCTTCGCAGGATGGCTGGTAGCAGCTGGATGAGAGTTTCCGAAAATCGAGTTGAATGGCGTGCAAAAGGAGAGGCCTATGTCCAGCAGTGGACTGCAGTAGGCTGATGATGATGATGATGACTCGGATCCATGGTCTTAGTGTTTCTACCCCAAACGGTTCGAACATAGTATAAGTAAGACCATAATAAAGTTGCGTCACAATATTCACCTGTGCAGGTAAGGCACCTTTCATGTTCGGATCCGATATTTATTCTATTAAAACAAGAATGTGAGGTATGTCTACGAACCTTTCCATTAAGGGCGTTCTTATAACCGTTTTCTAACAAATAACTAAATTAGAATTTGCTTGCTCAATGCTTATAGTTTAGAATGTCGGGTGAAACGTGATAGCTTTAATTTGAATTCTTGCAGCCATTTCATCGTAAAGGGTTTCGGGCTTCCTGAATTCCTATCGATTTGATGGATCAGAGATTAGAAAACAGTTTATTTATTATTCGAATTTGCGTCGTATAAATAAAACTATTCAATGATCCACTGTAGGTCCTTCTTTCAATTAATTTTACCTTACCTACGCCCATTAAACAAAACCTAGCCTATCCAGGATGGATGGATGTTTGTTACTCTTTCACGCAAAAAGTACCGCACGAATTTCGATTAAATTTGGCACACTGATAGTTTATAACCAGAATTAACACATAGGATACTTTTTATCCTGATATTCCCGCGGGATCGAAACTTATGCGGGTGAAATCGCGGGGCGCTGCTAGTTTATTTATATGTTTGCGACAATTCGGCTTCTGTATATCTACCCATTTTGTGACACACATTTCTGAAATGTATTTCGCACGTAATTACCTAATTACACCTGTTGAATGACTGAGAGCCGTCCATTGTATCTAGCCAATTAACTAAATGGTCGTTTGATTCATATGCGTTAGCCATCCAACCTTGTTTTGACTACCTATGTATGCAGTTCTGTAACTCTGGTAGGCTGGATGGATGTCCCTGCCACTCTGTATAAATACTAATCTATACAGGGTGGCAGGGAGATCGACGCGCAAACTGAAACCATGAATTCAGCCTCGTAGACCCACTAGCGTCGAAATTTTTCGTCGGTTACGAAAAATAATATTTGCTGTTCCATACATTTTGACCGCGTAGGTCTTAGGTCGTAAGTAGGTCACTTTCTATGAATCATTCTATGTTTTTTGATAACCGACGAAAAATGTCTGCGCTACGGGTTCTAGAATCATGTGCTGAATTCGTGGTTACAGTTTGCGCATAGAGGCCTTGCCTCTACCATTAACTTTTATATTTAGTTTAGCAAGTAGCTAATTAAGGTTATAGAATCGGACACTGACTAATGAATACAGTACGTAGGTATACGAGATGTCTCTTTCAAGAGAGCCCTGGATGTGTATCCAGTTTTGCGTGGATGTGACGCATGTTTTCCCCAACTTGTATTTTTTGTGTTTGTGTTTTTTTTTTATGTGTCATGTTTACCGCAAATAAACGTGTTTTATTTGTTTCTTTTCTTTATACATATTTATATCGTTCGCTATAGGCTATTAATTAAAGGCGTTTGTAGCTACAACGCTTGGACTAAGAATAGATGACCCCAGCCGTTCCTAAGCTACCCCTAGGACAGGAAACTAACCTATTTGATAAAAAGGTCGCAGAATATTGGTTTACTACCTTATTTATAAACGTCTCTTAGCTTAACTCTCTTAACTAAACAGTCGTTCATCATTACCTAACTTTAGGCAAAGTTTATAAATAAAGGGGTAAGTCTTTAAGTATTAAATTACTTAATACTTTACGTTGTTCAAGAATTGTCATTAATATCTCAAAGGCACGATGCATACAGAGGCGGGCCTGTTATACACCCTGTCTGCATCCCTCTGTATGCGTTGCGCCATTTCCTGCGCCAACCTATTTGCAAGAAATGGACATGCTAAGGATAAACCTTTGTGCCGCCTGCCTCGTCCTCGACTGTTGTCCACATCCCGTTGGCTCTGTGAAAACCGCACCATAGATGAATAAATATCTAAATTAGAGTCGACACGCTCAAATAAATTCGAGTAAAGCCAACTGTCGATAAAATAAATATCCTTCTAGAATTCGCTGTAGAATATCCACGTACAAGTTATCCATCAAATGTCCATACCAATTTCGGTATAAGTCTTGAGTATCACGTATTTTTCTAAGTCGGTAAATAGGTCGGCACTACTTCTTCCTGAGACTTTGACTGATCGAGTGGCTGAAAGTTGTTGCACTTAGTTTAAAAAAAAATTAAGTGTACTGTGGGATAAAACGTGGTAGGGAACATTGAAAGTATGTAACCTACTTAGTTAGGATTCTTCACAGAGCATGGAGAAGCCTTGGCGAAGGCAGCATTGTTAACATATTCTATGCAAACCAAGCTTGTCACTGGCCCTGATTCCCTTGTTCACAAACTAAACTAAATTTAAGTTCAGTGCATCTTTTTCTTTCTATTTCATTAAGAAAAGGACAGAAAGGCGCTGACTAGTTTGACAGGACTAAACTAATATTTATCTTCTGTCCTTTTCTAAATGAAATAGAAAGAAAAAGATCCATTGAACTTAAATTTAGTTTAGTTTGTGAACAGGGGAATCGGCGCCACTGTTTACTCTCACTAAAATGCTAATACCCTATTAACACTGTAATCTGAAAACATTGTAAAATCAGATTATTTTTAAAAGAGTTTCTTGATTGCTCTTCTCCACAGGAAACGACCAATTGGAACCTTGCACCTAGCTTCTAAGTTCTGGCGTTTCATAATTGCCCATGTAGATTTATGTAAATAAAATATTTTAATTTTTGAATAATTACGTATAGAAGTTGATGGATTTGAATGGCGATCGTGAAAGAAGTACTACACTCAATGCATTTTCAGCGCCACGAATTTTATTACTATTAATGTCTGTAGACGCTGTGACGCGGCGATTCCGTACTCTATGGTAGTAAAGGAGCTCGTCTTGGGAAGTACCTATCTACTTAGTTACATCATTGTTGTAGAACATTAAAACTGAAAGCTCTTGAACGCGGTTTCGCGGTTTCGTGGTTCAGTTTCATTGATAAAATTCTACCGAACAAAGGTATTAATTGACAATCAACTCAGCCAATCGCAGTCCACTGCTGAACATAGGCCTCTCCCAGGCTGCACCCTGTCCTCCGCCTTCCGCATCCAGTCTGTCCCAGCCACCTTATTTATTATTATTTATTTATATATACTTATTGTACACTGTACACCACAAAAATACATAGCATAAAAAATACATGAAACACTACAAAACCACCACACCACAAAACCACCATCTTTAGGTCGTCCATCCATCTAGCTTGGGGTCGTCTTACACTACGATTCCCGATACGGTGTCGTCTTACACTACGATTGCCGATACGCGGTCTCCACTCCAGGACTCGTCTGCTCCACCGGCCATCGGTCCTTCGACAAACATGGCCAGCCCACTGCCACTTCAGTTTGCTTACTCTCCAGGAAGCTATGTCGGTTACTCCGGTACTTTTCCGGATTTATTGTAATGTACCCAAATTCAATATTCGTGTCGTTCACGTCTAGTCTATCTAGACCGGCGTCAAGATAATGAGCTAAGACGTAAAAAATAAATTACTACAAGTCATTGCATTGCAATTTATTTTGTTGACCTTACATCTTTACAACCACGAGTTTTTATGAAGATTGCTATTATTCAGTTCTTATGAAGTCCGAATAAACAAGATTGCTTGGTCTCTGGACAGTAAAAAAGTGAAGAGGTAAGAAGTAACAAGTAGTTTTAATATTTTTTTTGTGAGGTTAGAAATGATTACAGTTTGATTGTTACTTCTGTTGTGAAAAAAGTTTTTTTTTTCTGAAACTGCTTAAACGTTCTTGTAATAACTTTTATTGAGATTATAGGTATTTATATTCTAGGTTCATTTAGATTTTAGGTTTCTTTGAGTACTGTTACGGATACACAAAAGTGGCTTATTAGTCAATTCGCACGAATTTACTCGCCCGAACCGGGCGAATATCTCTTATAAATAAAATAATCTTACAAATAATATCATTTATTCTATAAGCGACTTGCACGAAGTTAATTTGTTTGTGGGCGAGTCGACAACTCCAAAACTATTTATTAGGCTTTTGGCAAATTTTGAATTTTATGCAATGAAGTTAAGAAAAAATACACGTTTAAAAGGAAAAAAAAGAAATAATAATATTTACTTAACTCATAGCGCTTCTGTGCGCTAGTGTCCTTTTTGTCACTAAAAAGTGGGCCTAAACAAGTAGCAATCGCGATCAAAGCGTTTCATATTTCTACAGCGTCTTCAACATGATTGATATTAAGCTTTTCGGTAGCTTGTGTCAATCTAATTTTTGACTTTTCCATCATCTTTATCGCTGATAGAATGTCACTTTGTCTGGGCCCACCAGGGTCAAATCGGTTTTCTTTGCCATAAAAATTATCACTGTTGTAACTTGTACCAAAACAGTTTTTCAGGAACTATAATATAACGGGTGTAAAAAGACACTTAACAAAGTCGAGAGTCACTTGAACTCCCCGTCATTGTGACCATTTTTTTTGTACTGGACCATGCCTGGGAACCTTCTGGTTACAGAGATATTGAAGGTCAAAATTTCAACTTTTCTGACGTTTTTTTTTTTACGAAAACAAATTTTTAATGTTATAACACAAATTTAAATACCCTCACTCACCCCTGCACCGTTGACTGTATAAGCACAATGTTTTGCGTGTGTTAATTGCGCACACAGCAAATTTTCACACCAAAAATAAAAGTCGTTTCCCAGCAATTATTTTTATTGAATCTTACTTATTTTGGTATAGAGAATGCGTAGTTGACGGCTACTCGTATTTGGTCCTTTTACACCCTGTATATGCTTGTTTTGTGGCGAATGTGGGCGTCATACATTGTTTCCATTAAAGCAGTAGTCTGTCTAAAGACTGTATTGATTTGACTCAGCACCCTAAATGCGTAACACACTATATTTATATCGACGACACGGTTGGCGCAGTGGCTGAGTGATCGACTGCTGCGCTGCGTGTCGCGGGTTCGATTCCCGCACGGAACAAATATTTGTATTGCCTACAGATAGTTGTTTCGGGTCTGTCTTTGGTGTGTATGTGAGTTTAAATGTTTGTAAACGCACCCACGATACAGGAGTAACTCCTAATATGGGCAAAGTTTTTTTTAAAAAAAAGCTATCATTATCAAGCTGACTCATTTTGAAGAATAGATTAGCAATATAATCTATTGCTTCATATGTTCGAAAAATGTGTCGACTCAACAACGTAAATAACGCAATGAATGTTGTTGAACTGTCAAAATGAAACCCATTGCTATATATAGCGTCTTACGCAATTACCCTGCAGGTCTGTGCACTGCTTTAGTATTTAGTGCAGTGCTACTATAATTAATTTAATTGAATGAAACCCACGCGTCTACTCGAGGCGGTCACTGTCGTTCTATTTATGTCGTAGAGGCCATCTCTCTCCCTCTATAATCTCTGCACCCTCGCGCCCCTAGTCGCCGCAGGAGACACCCTGGAAATCGGTAGTCAACGGCCGACTCTTGGCCATAGTAGGCGTGGACTTGCGGGCGGCGAGTAATGGGTAGCTCGCCGCCCGGTAAGGACCAGGCCCAGGTCGACGGCGCGTTGTTTCACGCACGCCTCAAAAAGATGTCAGCATTAAGTGACGGGTCCGCTAGGGCCGATGCCTGCCAGGGCCGCGGATTGTTCGAAAGACGTACCGCGGCCCTGGCACAGGCAACTGAAGGAACACGGATGGGTTTTAGTCCGTAAAAGTCTCACGCCTCCCCGCTCCGCCCACAGCGGGAGAAGTGATCTGATGATATCTCACCCAAAAAAAAGGTCTATACTATACCTTAGTATCTAGTGCAGTGCTACTATAATTAATTTATTGAATGAAACCCACGCACCTACTCGAGGCAATCACTGTGGTTCTATTTATGTCATAGAGATGAATGAACGGAGTTGTAAATGATGTGTCTGTATGAATGAAATGTTTATTAAATTGATCGGTTATTTCAATGTGATTTCATTATTTATTATAGTTTGTTTTTGTGTCTGTTATTAATAAATTATGATTTATTAACTGTCATTCGTGGATCTTTGACAGTCGTTACGGGTAGTCAGAAGCCCGAAAGTCTGACAACCAGTCTTACCAAGGGGTATCGTATTACCCAGTAACTGGGTTGTGGAGGTCAGATAGGCAGTCGCTCCATGTAAAATACTGGTATTCAGCTGCATCCGGTTAGACTGGAAGCCGACCCCAACATAGTTGGGAAAAGGCTAGGCAGATGATGATTAATAAATGATGATTTACGGACGTATGTTCCAACATACGGATCTGCTTTGCTATTCACAACCATACGACAGGCTATCATATCGAAAATGACACTTTTCAATAACCTTGCCCTCCAGCAAACAGCTGTCGGAAGAATAGCGGTTGTCTACTTGATTTAAATTGACAAAATGGTGTGTTGGACTTGTGAACAGCATTTAGAGGACTCCTACGATAATATTGATTGATGTTCGATACGGTACAGAAACGATAAAGTGGTTGATTTCAATCTTTTGATTTTTATTCAAATAAGGGCTGATTTTTCCAGCGCCATATAATTATATCCAAAGAATAATTTTGAATTTTTGACAGTTCTTTGATACAAAATCTGTCCGTTCCGTCACGATTCCACGAGTAGAAATTATTTGTCGAGTGAATCAGGCCTACACGCTTAAACAAACCAGACAAAAAGTAAATACCAATATAAAAAAAAAACAAAAAGCCAACAGCTAATTAAAACAAAGCAATTAACAAATCCTATATTTACTCATGAATGCTATGTTAACTAGACGAATGAATGATTCACTCGCTCGCACGTGGGTGCAAGTTAAACAAAACAGCGGCGAGAAGTGATGTGTTGAATGATTTATTACTATTGAGTGTGAACGAATGGAAATTTCTAGGTATGAAGTTATTATGCAGTTCCGCTTTTTAAAGTTTATTGCGGTCTATCGTAGTTAGAATCTGATTTATAGTTGAAGATGGGTTTAAGTTGCGATTATTTCTGTTGCAACTTTAGTAATGTAATTGAACGAGCAAAGTGGGTAGAATTTAGAAATGTGATGTGTTTGCAACATTTTTTTTGAAACTGCTTTTTTATGATTATTTTTATTGCTGACTGGGCCTGCTCTTGACATCGATCATGCCTGATGGAAAGCGATGGATGAGATCTATGATGGAACGAGCATGCCCAGAAGATGTCTGTTCACTCTTGCTTTGAAGGCAGATTTTGAAGGGTTAAACTTGTAAGGGAACAGGATGTTGTGTGTAACAGCGCATTCTTTTTCACTGTGGTCATCATTTAATTATAATTATATTTGTAAACCGAAATAATATTCAATATGCTGACCGCTTGGCGCGACGCGATAAAAAAATTTCTATAAAAAACTTGAGAGGTGTCAAGGGACACCCGGATGGAACGAAGTTCAAAGAGAGAGAGAGAGAGACAGACAGACAGACAGACAGACAGAGTAACACGCGCGCGCCGCACGGCTTACAACTATAGCAAAAAGTGTCGTTTCAACTTTTGGTCTTAATTTTTTCCGTCCAGCCCCCTTTCGCAACGCGCGATAAGGAACTTCGTTCCAAAAACTTCATGCGTATTGTTCTACGAGAACCGCGTCGCACCGTCGCGCCTGTCTACGGGGAGCCTGAAAGCAGACGATAACTGTGCGTACAAAATATACTATGTAAGAACTAAATTAAAACATTGTCCCCAGTAAAGTCATAAAATATAGTCGTCCCAACGTCACTCACACACTGCGTATAATAAATCCTCCACTTTATGTCAACACCTAAAATACTGGCAGAAGTTTAAAGAGCATAACAATGTTGTCTTTTAAAATTATGACACACAGCAACAGAAGGGTTACAACGTTTGCGGTCCCGGTCCTTTTGACCAAAGACCAAACTTTACTTGGTCCTTGGTAGCAAAATTATTCAAAAGCTTACGTTGTAGTCGTTGTACCTCGTCTCATGTTTACTGACCGTAATTTATCTACAATGCACAAGTGTTGGGGTATCTATCCTATTTTCCTCGAAACTTGTTTGTTCTGGGGTTGAACCTTCATCAGCTATTCTTGTTTGAAACTAGTGAAGATTACTGGGAGCTTGCAAACTGTTGCGTTTGCTAATAAACGTGTGACGTACATGTTATACTGCGAGTCGGTGATGCTTACTAGGATTTTAAACTGCAAGGTGTTAAGTCTTGTAAGTTGTAACACTTTTAAGTACATGCTTTAATGTTAGCAGTAAATGCAGTTATTTTAAGATTGCTGGGCGTTTTTGTAAGACTGTACTTAGACTTTATGAAGTGAAAGACATGCTTCTTCTTTTTGTCGATTGTACTTTTTAGATTAGTTGGTTCCAGTAGGTGGCCATGTTGTAATAGTCAGTTGTTTTATTTTGCCCTGCATTGGCAAAATAAAACAACTGACTATTACACTTTATGCTGCATGACGACTTTCGACTCAATCGATATATTTTCCCATTCGTAGGTTACACGAGTAACATTAGAAAAGGGTCACAATCAAATTATGTACTTCAAAAAAATGCTTCCCGTTCTCACACATTGTGCGACAATTCCACGTACCGTTCAAAATAATTAATCGACACAATTAATGTAAATCACTGAAAATAATCCGCGTTATAGTCCGCATTATACAGGTTTAACCGGTCTACTCGTAAACATTTACGGGAAGCCGGGGCCGTAAAATACGAAAAATAATCTAGAATAGGAATAATTGTTTGAAATGATTCATAAAATTACACCTATCTGGTCCTACGTGGCCATTCAACTTAATCACGGGAGTCTACGGACCTCTCAAATGCTAAATGTTTGCAATAAAATGTAATGTTTGGTCCCAACCACCACCGTTGGGACCAAACATTACTTCGTGCGAACTTGTGGGTAAGAACTCTGCTTAGTTTCCCTGTGGCGGTGTCTGAATATTCATGTTTATTACGAAATTTAATTAAAGGCCTGTGTCCGGCTATTGGATGAAACTGTTTACTTGATATTTGGTCTAGAAATCAGAAATGGTTGGAATGGTTGTTATGGTTTTGGTACAACTTTACAACATTTATGTCTAATAAATTATGGTACAGTCCTCACATCGGTAGTGACACTGACCTTGAACTGGCCTATTAAATAAAAGGCCATCTTATACCGGATTTGTTTCCACTGACATGCGCCCTAGCGTACCTATGTAGGAGAACGCTAAACAACAACGAATTTTCTAGAATTTTGTGATAGAAGATATAAATATTTTCATTCAAGCGAAACAAACGCGATTATGGTCGATCAATCATTATCCCAATCACTGTTCATTGACAGCAGGTCGTAACTAGATTTAGACAAAAAATGTTGACGGACATTTTTTTATTCGATGTCGACGTCAAGTAAGTTTCATTACATATATTATTACTACTAGCTGCGCCCCGCGGTTTCACCCGCATAAGTTTCGATCCCGTGGGAATATTGGGATTAAAAGTATCCTATGTATTAATCCTGGTTATAAACTATTTGTGTGCCAAATTTTATCCTAATCCGTTCAGTAATTTTTGCGTGAAAGAGTAACAAACATCCATCCATCCATCCATACAAACGTTCGCATTTATAATATTAGTAGGATGTATACCTATCGCATTATAGGTATAGTGTCCCGCAAGTCTTTTTTTTTTTTTGAGGATGGGAAATCATCAAATGACCCCTCCCGCTCTGGGTGGAGCGGAGGGAGTGTCAGACTCTTACTGACTAAAACCCACCCGTGTTCCTTCCTTAGCCCTTTATGTTCCAGGGCAGCGGTAACCCTTTCGGACGATCCCGCTACCCTGGCAGGCTTCGGCCCTATCGGGCCCCGTCACTCGTGCTGACATCTCTTTGAGGCGCGCGTGGAACACATACGCGCCGTCCGGCACGGGCCTGGTCCTGATCGGACGGTGAGTTATCCATTACTCTCCGCCCGCAGGCCCGCGCCTACGGTGGCCGGGAGTCGTCACGCGGCTCCCGACGCCCTGAACGTCTCCCACGGCGGCTGATGCGTGAGGTTCGTTCCCTCGTCCACTCGCCACCTCCTTCGCTAGTATGACTGCTTCGCAGAAGGAGGTGACTGCCTCCCAGTCCCGCAAGTCTTGATTTTTCTTTGATCATCAACATCATCAGCCTACAGTAGTCCACTGCTGGACATAGGCCTTTCCAATTGCACGCCATTCAGCTCGATTCTTGGCAACTCTCATACATCTGCTACCAGCCACCCTGCACAGATCATCGCTCCACTTAGCCTGAGGGCGTCCTTACGTTTTTCTACGATTTACTTACTATTTTACGATTTTTCCTTGTAAGTACAGTCATATTTATGATCAGAATATTAAGAAGCTCAGGTACAGACGCCAGCACATCAAGCTACTACAATCTGTCAATTTTCTTTAATAGATTTTCAACTTTATCTTTAAAGCATTAAGGTTCAAGATTGGAAAAATTTTACAGTTTCGGGTAGCTTGAGCTGCTGGCGTCTGTACCTTCAGTATAGATTTTTTCGTAGAACCAAATCATTTTGAATTGTAAATTCAATTGTTTCAATCAAACGATAACAAGACCGAACATTTCAATTGGATCTTTAAGAATAAAATCTGTAATGCGGAGTCAACAAATAAATCGAGCAAAGATTCACCAGTTGACTGTTCTACAGACTTTTATTTCCTCCATTTTCACAAAACGCTGACCTAGTGTTTGTAGGGAAACGTCGCGTGTCCACATCCTTTAGTCTATTTTAATGATCGGAATATTTCAAGGTCCCGTGCGCTCCTATTGAAATCTTTGACATTTCGAAATGGTTCGGTCCTCTATCCGTCAGTTTTGACGAAGACTTTGACATACAATAATGAGAATTCAGGCTAGAGACTCTTGAATAATAATAATATTATAAAGATAGACAGACCTTGGGTATCTCGCATTCTTGTCTTGTCTAATAGTTTTGCCAAGAAACTCATTCTAAATAAAATTAAGTTTACTAATGGAGCAAAAAAATCCTTATTGTCTATACTAATTTTATAAAGAGGTAAAATTTGCGAATTTGCATGTAGGGAGTTATAGGAACTACTGCATAGCTATTCACAACCACTCGATACGCTTCCGTACTGTATCGAACATAAATCAATCCTCAACACGCTGTTCACAAGTCCATAACCCTAAAATTGAGTTTAAATCAAATAGACGATCACTATTCTTGGGGCAAGACAAATTAGGCTATCGAAATGTGTAATTTTCGATACGATAGCCTGTCGGATGGTTGTAAATAGCTATGATGATCCGATTCCGAATATGATTTCATTCATCATTTCATGATGGGTAGCTACGTTATTGCCGAGTATAATAGTAGGTATTAGCTGCGCCCCGTGGTTTCACCCGCATAGGTTTCGATCCCGTGGGAATATCGGGATAAAAAGTATCCTATATGTTAATCCTGGTTATAAATCATCTGTGTGCCAAATTTCATCCAAATCCGTTTAGTGGTTTTTGTGTGAAAGAGTAACAAACATCCATCCATCCATCCATACGACCTTTCACGTTTATAATATTAGTAAAGAATGAAAAAACGTTTCTTTGCGGTAAACATGACGCAAAAAAGAAAATAAAAACAAAATAAAGAAAAAAAAAAACAATAAGAAATGGTGGTAGGATTTATGGTGTTAAAATACCTTAAGAATTTATTTATATACTCTTATTTATATGATATTTATTTATATTTTTTATGTTAAAATAAGTCACTTAAACGAAGTTGCGGGCTGGATAATATGTCGAAACCTCACCCCTCTGGTAGACATTTCAGTGGTTATATGAATACCATCGAGTCATAATCGAAATATGAGAATCCCGAAATTTCTGACTGTTAAGGTATTTGTATTATTCAGTCGTTGGCTTTTGAACGTTAAAAAGCTGTCCACTCAGTTTATAAAGTTAGGGGTCAGCTGCATTGTTTTAGACTGGAAAGCGATCTCAACATGGATATATGATAGGAGGGTGCAGTGTTCCGCATTGAAGTGTATGGATGCCGGTGTAATTACTGGCGCATGAGACATTTCACTGTGGTTTCTGGGATATTGTCCATAAGCCCGTTACCTATCCAACTTCCTGCTATAAACGCGAAAGTTTGCGAGGATGGATGGATGTTTGTTATTTTTTCACGCAGAAACTACTGAACGGATTGGGATGAAATTTGGCACACAGAGGGCTTATAACCAGAATTAAAACATAGGATACTTTTTATCTCGATATTCCCACCAGGTCGAAACTTATGTGGGTGAAACCGCGGGGCGCAGCTAGTGGATAATATCCCAGAAACAACTACACTTACCATGAGGTAAGCTGCCCGATTGTTGGCCACCAACGCACACATAATATCGCCCCTGTAATCTCCGAAGGGTTGGCCACCGTAGGCGCGGGCCTGCGGGCGGTGAGTAATGGGTAACTCACCGTCCGATCAGGACCAGGCCCGTGCCGGACGGCGCGTATGTGTTCCACGCGCGCCTCAAAGATATGTCAGCAGAAGTGACGGGGCCCGATGGGCCGAAGCCTGCCAGGGTAGCGGGATCGTCCGAAAGGGTTACCGCTGCCCTGGAACATAAAGGGCTAAGGAAGGAACACGGGTGGGTTTTAGTCAGTAAGAGTCTGACACTCCCTTCTGCTCCACCCAGAGCGGGAGGAGTCATTTGATGATTTCCAATCCTGAAAAAAAAAAAAAGGGTTAGTCAGAGGTGTACCTCTAGCAGGTACACCCACATTTCGCCAGTTATGTTTAAGTCCCATGTAATACTTACATCAATGTGGCACAAATCCAGACTCCAGGGGCTGCAATCTCGACATTCATAGCAATCGCTTTCCGACCGAATTCGGTCGCAAAGTCCCGGGTTGACAGGTGTAATGTATGGAGTGACAGGAAAGGCGTGGCGGTCGTAAAGCGACCGCTATGAATGTCGAGACTGCAGCCCCTGGATGCTACTTAGAAATTCGTGATAAAAAAAAAAATCAATAGCGCTTTACCCGACCTCGGAAGGGAACTCAGGGCCTCATGTTCAGCGGTAGCGCCACCAAGTGACATAAAAAACTTTTACTGCAAAATGCTACAGAACCCTCCGACTACACAACTCTTCCCTACTTTACTGCTGTACTGTACTCTCCGAGATAGTTGAATCAAAGAAAGGCAACAGTAACTTACTACACTCACTTTATGGATTATGGAGACATGCCAACGAGTATGCGCGAAGAATCTTTATACTTCTCTTGTAAGGAAATAGCAATGAACTTTATATGCGAACGGAATGTAACTTTAACCCTGTATCTATGCGATAAAGTTTGTCTTTCGTTTTGTTTGTGGCACGGCTTTTTTATAAATTGTTGGGGCATTCCCTTTTGAGAAATTAACGTAGTGAGTATACGTTTTTGCCCTGTATGCAGGTAAAGAGTCACAGGGTAAAACCGTCTAAGCCCTCACGCTCGGGCGTATTTTTAACGCGACGATTTTTATCGCGCACTGGGTTTTACACTCTTGGTGCCGAGCTGAGCGTTGAGAATCTAACAGAATGCATCAAAGCACACTGTTTGATTTTCAACTCTTGGTTGATAAGCAGTGCGTTAAAAAGAAAGAAAGAATATGTTTATTTATGGTAAACATGACGCATAAAAAGAAGACAAACTCAAGAAAAAAATATAACAAGTTGGGGGAAAACTTGCGCTACATCCACGCAAAGCAAAAGCAGAAAAGTGCGCAAAATATCCGCGTTATAAATCCTTGTGGCTACGAAGACTTAAAGACTAACAAAATACGTTAAATCAATGGATTTATCGTATTTGGTTTTAGCATTTTCGCCTATTGACGTAGAAAAGCAATATTGGGGCTTTTACATAATTAAAAATTTTGATCACGAACGGCTACAAACGAAATTAAGATGCTACCAATATTTCGATTGAAAATATTTGTACCCAAGCATTTTTGTAACCTGTTATACCGTTTCTAATTTACACCACTCAAGTTTAACACCTCAATTCCAATTTGCCAATTAAAAAATCTAATCTTGCCTCGAATACAATGCAAAAAATAATTACCTCCTACAGTGCCCAGATTATATTGACGGTTCGGGATAAAAAATGGTCTTTTGATTCTCCCGATAAGAGGTATTTAGATCCTATCGGATTTCGGGAGGTTGTCTGACCTTTGCCAGCGGCAATATCGATACCGGGTAATAGAATCATGAACTCGATTTTATCGGTTAATCAACTTGGCGGAAGCATGCGGTATATCCCTAGGGTTTAATAAATGTTATGTTACTGTGGGCATTTTTATATGAAAATTAAATGGTATACGCTTTATTTTTAAACGTTGCTCATAAGTTGATAGAAAATTTCCAATTTTAACACTTTGCCCGGGCCAACAAGGTGTCAGTCAACAGTCGCTAATCATTACTTAACTTTAAGAGACGTTTGTAAATAAACCTCATAGTTTAACCCTCATGAAAGGTCCAAAGTATTCGCAAATGAATAAGATACCTCAAATTCCAATTTGAATATAAAATTGAAGTGTATCCTTAAGTGTCAACAGGCTGGTTTAGTTTCATTAGGACCAAGAATTCGGACACCTGCCATTTCCAATTGTGAGCGTATTATTACCAACGCCCACTACGAAGTGCTTCAATCAGAAAAAGGTAGGATTCCCGGTATTCTAAACTACGGAGAAATGTGAAAAGTACAACCCGAAAATTCTTAGAACCACAAATAAGATATCCTTTTTTATCCTAATATGTCAATCAATCTCAATAAATTTCCATTTGAATTCAAGGCAATTTCGTCTCTCAGCCGCTATCAGGTTCATCATTAAAATATCGGATTACCACTCGGTGTTTTCTAATAACGTGTCAGTTGACGACACTCACCGATTACTCTCCTTTGATAAGTGGGGATGATATTACAGACAATAAATTTGTACCGTTCAAATAAATAGTGGCTATAAAACACTTTATAGGTACAGTAAATAAAAGCCAGTTTATCGTGACTAGTATTGGACCGGAGGAAGAATCGAATTGATGAGGAGAAACGACAGTTTTGCTGTATAGTCTGTCCCAAAAATTATTAATGAAAATGTAAACAAATGTATCATAAAACGTAGGTACCAGTAGATGCTAATTTGTAGTGCCTCTTGCACACAGCCTTGATGATCTTAATAATTGGTAGTGCGCTATGCTTTGCCAATATTAACATACAAATGATTAATGTGATTAAAAACAATTAAACGAGTGAGTACTATTAAATTACAATGATAAAATTACAATATAATATTATAAGTATTTCAGTACCTAATTGTATTAACCTGTAAATGCCAATTTGTAGTGCCACTTACAATGAGAGTGCTTTGACTATTTGAATACTTAAACTCTAAATCCATTTGAATTAACCTTCATGATGATTTTTTCATTTGACAATGGATGTTAATTTTATAACATCTTGAATTTTCAATTTCAATCCAATTTTGTGATTCAAACAATACTTTTTGGAAAAAGTGGTGACATATAAAGTTGAAACATACTAAATACAAATGAATGTGTTACTAATTCCCTTTAGTGATTGATTGCGTTAGAATTGGACCTGAACAGGGTTTGTTTACACTTTCATTAGATAATTCTGGAACAGACCGTACTTAAACGCTTTATAGGAATCGCGATCTAGGGATTGGAGAAAACATGAGAGATAAGACGCTAATGTGTTTGACTACAAGGAAAGTTTTAGTATAAATATTGAATGAGCCTGGTCTTTGTGGTTGGATAAGTTAGGCTTATACGAAAATATTCGGGTTTCAAAATCAACAACAAGATACGTATTTCTCTTTGATTGTTTGTTGTACTATTCTAGTGGGCTTTCCGCAGGCTCAAGGCTACCTGGCATTTACAGAGCTAATGCGATGAATAAGATTTTCCTTCACTAACATCACTTTCTACAGAATATATGTATTTTAATTTAAATCCGACCCAATTCCTGCAACTTTCTTCAAAACACGCTATAAAATTCTTTCATTGATAATCAGCTAGCAGAATTTACTCCAACTATTTGACTTTTGCTGTAACAGACGCCAGCAAGTAGTTACTCACCTACACCACACCTACCCTTGATTACCTACGTAATCAAGGGTAGGTGTAGTGTAGGTGTAAATCCATACTTGTTAAGAGGGGAATTAAAATCATATTCAGATATAGAGAAGCGCGTGGAAAAATGATAACGCCCGCATCGGTCGAGGTCGGTTTGCGGATGGGTGACAATCCATTCCATATCGAGACCCCTAGGTGCCTCAGAAAGCACGTTAAGCCGTAGTTTCCGGCTGTCATTCGTAGAACTTAGACAGTCGTTACGCGTAGTTAGAAACTCCAAAAGTCTGACAACCAGTCTTACCAAGGGGTATCGTGTAACGCAGTAACTGCGTTGTAGAGTTCAGATAGGTAGTTGCTTCATGTAAAATACTGGTATTCAGCTGCATCCGGTTATACTGAAAGCCGACCCCAACAAAGCTAGATAGATTGATTCAGATCTCACAACTTTGTTTCGACAACGTTATGACATTCTGCCACCGTATTCCGTAAATAATTTATCAGATTTTACACTACAGCAACAATTATTTGATATTTCCTAGTCTTGAAACTACTAGGTACTATTGCTTACAAGTGGGCTGTTCGCCAACCGATTCCATATCACAGCGCGAAGGACGATTGTAGCTAAGGCTGCAATATTACCAGACAATAAATAAATAATAAAAACTTTATTGCCAACAAAATTACATTGGACCCAAACTAGGCAAGCCTTGGGTACTAATATGCAGAATTTACTATTTTAAACATTTAGGAAGGTATTTAAAAACAAATATTTCAAAGCGAAAATAAGACTAGAATACATAACGCGTCACTGTGAGTGAGTGTACCCACACTCACTCACAGAATAGCTCCTTATTTATTCTTTTTTAGGGTTCCGTAGCCAAATGGCAACGGAACCCTTATGGATTCGTCATGTCTGTCTGTCTGTCTGTCTGTCTGTCTGTCTGTCCGTCCGTATGTCACAGCCGCTTTTTTCCGAAACTATAAGAGCTATACTGTTGAAACTTGGTAAGTAGATGTATTCTGTGAACCGCATTAAGATTTTCACACAAAAATAGAAAAAAAACAATAAATTTTGGGGGTCCCCATACTTAGAACTGAAACTCAAATTTTTTTTTTTTCATCAAACCCATACGTGTGGGGTATCTATGGATAGGTCTTCAAAAATGATATTGAGGTTTCTAATATCATTTTTTTCTAAACTGAATAGTTTGCGCGAGAGACACTTCCAAAGTGGTAAAATGTGTGTCCCCCCCCCCTGTAACTTCTAAAATAAGAGAATGATAAAACTAAAAAAAATATATGATGTACATTACCATATAAACTTCCACCGAAAATTGGTTTGAACGAGATCTAGTGAGTAGTTTTTTTTTAATACGTCATAAATCGTAACGTAACGGAACCCTTCATGGGCGAGTCCGACTCGCACTTGGCCGGTTTTTTTTTTACTTTCCTTCACACCCTTACAGTCATAAAATAATACAGTCATTTCTTTATTTGTTTTTTTTTTTTTTACATTGTCTCACATATAGAAGCAATAAGAATAAATAGTACCCAGAATTTTGTAATAATATCTTGATTTAAAAGAGTGTCCTTGGAGTTTCTTGCCCGTTCTTCTCCATAGAGATCTACGTTTTGGAATGGGCAACTAACAAGCAACAACAACAACAAACAAGCTTCAACTTTCTGACTAACTGACCGACTATTTAATTTTGACAATTCAAAAGTGCCTGTAAATGGTTTAATTGAAATAAATTATTTAAGTGTGTGGGACAGGACGTGAGAGTGGCATGTGTGTGCAAATTTTTTTTATCACATTAATTACTTTGTCTACTTCTTCATAATGTAATTTTAGCAAAGACAATTAACGATACGTTCGTGGGTAGAAAGTAAGTAAGTGTGAAAATATATAAAATAATTAATTAAGCAGATATACAACAACAAGTCTTATTAAACTTGTTAATATTCTATGGCTACGCTAGGTAAACAATACGCGGTGTTGTGTTGATGCTTGGGTTCTTGAACTAGCGTATTATTATCCCCAGTTATAACCTTTTTTTTTTTATACTTAACCCTTTTTTTTTTTTGAGGATGGGAAATCATCAAATGACCCCTCCCGCTCTGGGTGGAGCGGAAGAGAGTGTCAGACTCTTACTGACTAAAACCCACCCGTGTTCCTTCCTTAGCCCTTTATGTTCCAGGACAGCGGTAACCCTTTCGGACGATCCCGCTACCCTGGCAGGCTTCGGCCCTAACGGGCCCCGTCACTCGTGCTGACATCTCTTTGAGGCGCGCGTGGAACACATACGCGCCGTCCGGCACGGGCCTGGTCCTGATCGGACGGTGAGTTACCCATTACTCTCCGCCCGCAGGCTCGCGCCTACGGTGGCCGGGAGTCGTCACGCGGCTCCTGACGTCCGGAGCGACTCCCGCGGCGGCTGAGGCGTGAGGTTCTCTCCCTCGTCCACCCCGCCACCTCCTTCGCTAGCATGACTGCTTCGCAGAAGGAGGTGACTGCCTCCCACTCCCTCTCGCCCCGGACCATGGCTTGAACCAGGGCCGGACGTGAGAGGTCGCCGCCGCTGCCGATCGCCTCTACGAGGACACGGCGGTGCTCTGTCCAAGCGGGGCAAACCTCCACCGTATGCTCCACCGTGTCCCTCTGGGCGATCCTGACAGTGGTGACACCCGGGCGTATCCTCCCGCCTGATGATATGCAGGAACCTCCGGAAACATCCGTGTCCGGAGAGGATCTGCGTCAGGCGGTAGGTGAGAATGCCGTGACGCCTCTCTAGCCACTCCTCAAAGAGGGGTCTTACCGCCGCTATCGTGGCGTGCCCTGCGCTGGGTTGCGATAGTCGCTCCTTCCATACCACCATGAGATCGCGCCGGAGGTTCGTCCGCTCCGCCGCGGTTTGCCGCGGATGCGGAGTTTCCCCCCGGTGTAGTGCCTCCGCGCGCCAATCATACAGACGCGCGAGGACTATCGCCTCCAGATCCCATGGCGGCAGTCCGGCAAGGACGCTTGCCGCCTCACCCGAGATCGTGCGGTACCCCCGGATAAGGCTTATGGCTACCACCTTTTGGGGCGCGTTCAGGTAGTGTGCGGCTCGCAGCCGCAGTGAACGCGCCCACACAGGGCGGCCCCGGCCCGTTCCAGTTTGGGGCCAAACGTCGGAAGTGCTCGACGAAGTTCCACCGGCTGTCGAGGACGAGACCCAGGTACCTCATGGTGGTCTCGACGCCGATATGAACCCCTCCTACCACTAGTTGGGATCCCGGAGGTGGCCCGTACCGGTGCCCATGAAAGGACACCAGTTATAACCCTAGCATAGGACTCAAGGACTTATAAACTACGAAAGTTGTGACGACTAACTTAAAATCTTTGACAAATGTCTATTTGCTCCCATCCAACAAATTCTAATGGAACTTTTACAACCAGTTCCTTCTGCTCCAAAACAGCTTGTATTGTTCACAAAATAGAGTTCTTATTTCTTTAAAGTAGATAGGAATAGGTGAAGCGTAGTTTAAAACATAGTAAAGAAACTCTGTTGACTTAGGATCACCTTCGTGAATGGGGAATAATTCAAATACAAGTCACTGCAAATAAAAAGTTTCAGGGCAATAACGTGTGGGCGTGCCCCGCGAGGCAGTGAACTAGTTGTAATACTGGTTCAATATATCACTGTCTAGCAAAATGGCCATTACTTTGAGTAAAAAAGTATGGGGTTTGCTAGGAAGGCCGTAAGTTTAGAAGCTGAGTAACAAAGACTTCGTCCTTTATGTGAATTTTAAGCAGTTTTATTGTTTTCCTAACGTCACGATTGTAAATAATGGTCATCTAAGACTTCCTACTGTTTGGCAATCCGTTTTATGTGTATATGAATACGGGAGCTGTAAGTATCAACTGTATTTAAGCTGGTGAAAAATATATCAAAAATATTACTTTTACTTTTAAAAGTAGATAGGTAAACAAATCTAAATACTAATAATAAAGCTGAAGAGTTTGTTTGCTTGAACGCGGTAATCTCTAAAACTACCAGTCGGATTTGAAAAATTCTTTATCAAAATCATACTAAAGTTGTCAAAAAATAAAAGGCCCGTTTTGACATTTGAGAATGCATTCTTGACACCTGTCAGTTTCATACAAACGAATACGTGTTTTGCGAATTTGATCTTTATTAACTACTAGAACTGTCAATGTCAAAACGGGCCTTTTATTTTTTGACAACTTTAAGACCCTTAGAAACCGAGCAAAAAGAACGCTAAGCGAAATCGAAGTGATATCGCGGGCAGCTGATGTGATGCGAGGTGAATCGGGGGAACAAGACATGACACGCGGGTGAACTCGCAGGTTGAAGCTAGTATAAAATACAGGGTGGCAGGGACATCGACGCGCAAACTGTAACCATGGATTCAGCACATGAGTTTAGACCCATAGCGTCGAAATTTTTCGTTTTTTATTAAAAAAAAATATTGTTGTTCCATACATTTTGACCGCGTAGGTATTGCTTTTCTATGAAACAGAAGACCGACGAAAAATTTCGACGCTTTGTGGTCTAAACTCATGTGCTGAATCCATGATTACAGTTTGCGCGTCATGTCCCTGCCACTCTATATGTATACAGTGTCATACACACACTGAATAAAAAACGACATTGATGCCCTTCAGAAATGGCTAGCTTTTAGCTAAGCAATTTTTCTTAAAAACACATGACATGATACGAAATATTGCAGATATTCGTTACGACTAGAGGAGGGTGCAAAGATCCGATAAAGATCTAGAATATAGATTGAACTATTAATTTATGATCCATGTCTAATGATGCTTTAGCCCTTGAAACTTGAACCTAGGGTTTGATATTAGGCTTACATTGAACCGTTGAGGCATTTGATCAAGTGATAAGCTTCAATTCAATTAAATCAAGAATAGGAATGTTTAATTGGAAGATTTATTATTTATCAAATAGTTTTCTGATGATAGTCCTTCTGTGTGTACAGGCGTGATCTTATGTTATGTAATTTTTGGAAATCATGAATACGCGAAATAGAAATAGGGTAGTTGCCTGGGTAAAAAAAATAATAATCATATTTAGTTCGTCAGTTAGATTATCGAAAAATAATGGACATGTATTTTTTATTTTGTCAATCAAACAAAAAATGACAAAGATAAAGCGCGTCAAAATTTGGGAGTGGGGGGTCGTGACGTCACTTGCTTGCAAAGGTGTCGCAAGCAAGTGACGTTACGCGGAACTTTAACGGACGATATCTTCATCATTTTTTATATAATTGACAAAAGAAAAAATACGGGTCCATTATTTTTTAATAATCTAACTGACGGACTAATTAGATTTTTTAGGAAAATAGCCTATTCTGCTATTTTAATAGTAAAATTCGTGTCTTAACAATATTTTTGGGGACCAATTTCCAGTATTAGAAAGAGTAGACTGAAAGATTATACAGATTACTAAGGTTCCAATTTAGGTGTGGAATCCTAAAAATAATAAAAAAGCGGTCAAGTGCAAGTCGGACTCGTACACGAAAGTTTCCGTACCACAAGGCAAAAAAACGCCGAAAAAAACACATTTCTTGTATGAAGACCAGCTTTTTTTAAATTTATTTTATTTTTATTATTTGTTATTATAGGGGGAATAGAAATGTACAATCTGTGGAAATTTCAACTATCTGCCTATTACGGTTCATGAAATATAGCCAGTTTACAGATAGACGGACATCACACGGACGGACGCATGAATGGACAGCGGTCCAGGGTCCTATTGGCGCCCTTTAGGTACGAAACCCTAAAGAGCATAATATTTTCCAGAACAATTTATCCGAGCAATTTTTACTCAGGTTTCGTTTAGAGTAGGTAGTTTAGTTATATGATCCCATTAAAGGTTCGTTAACGACGAAGGTTAAAAGAACAAAGGTATGCTACAGACGGAGTTGTTTACTAACATGCCTGTAGTAAGCTGATAGTCGGTAATCGTATCGCGTACCGTACCGGCATTGTGCCGTGAGGGGCATCTGGCCTATGGTGTTAGGAAACCGCTTTAGTGTTAAGCGGAGCGGTTGTTGAAATATTTTTGGTCTTTTCGTACCTGTATCCGCTGTAACCGCTCACTGGCTAAAGTCATTGTGGTGAGGACCACAAGGACCAAAAGATTTTAAACAGTGATCGGTTTTGAGAGTTTCTTGTGATTGCTAAGTGTTATAACATTACAACAACTCTAGACAATTTGACTTTCAATATTCAACTAGAGTTGAATATTGCGAGTCAAATTGTCTAGAGTATAAAAAAGATAATAATTTTGTACTTATAGAAATACTAGCGGCGCCCCGCGATTTCACCCGCATAAGTTTCGATCCCGTGGGATTATCGGGTTAAAAAGTATCCTATGTGTTAATCCTGGTTATAATCGATCTGTGTCCTACAAATTTCATCCAAATCCGTTCAGTAGTTCTTGCGTGAAAGAGTTACAAACATCCGTCCATCCATCCATACAAACTTTCGCGTTTATAATATTAGTAGGATTTTCTAATACAATAAAAGAGAATATTAAAAGGAAAATACTCATAAACGTTCTTATAACCAGCTAATCCGTCCACAATTTAATTTATCGCTTAACACAAAGCAACACCTGCTTTGATAACTAATTAAATAACATTAAATTTTCATATAAATTATTACGTTCCCTCATTATTAATACTACTTAACCTAGTCGACCTCGGAGCAAAATTATTTCAGTATTAGTCTAGGCACCATGTTGTATGAAAATGAAATTATTTTAATTAAACCTTCATTTCCATTTGCTGTTATTTCAAAGCTGAATTGGGTATTGACTCAATGCAAATATACCTATGCAAACAATGTATGAAGATCTCATATTGTTTTATTGTAAGTTCGGAATGATTTGGGCCGCGTTACGGCTGTTTTGTTTCTTCAAACAAATTGAGGCGTAATTATTTATTCAAAACATTACTTGAAGTATCTCTGTCACTTAATATGCATTCAACATTAATCGGGGAACGAAATTTTAGATTTATTTATGTCTCAAAATCACGATCGAAACCAGCATGTCCTAGAACCGAAAGTTCGAAGACATGTAATATCTACCAACCCGCACTGAGCCCGCGTGGTGGATTACGAAATAGGTACTCCCTCTCACTGAGGGGAGGCCTGTGTCCCAACAGTGGAAACATTATAGAGGCTGATTATAATGATAGATTTATTTATAAACAAACTCTCTAATATTTTTATTCAATACTTTTGTACTTTAGCTATGCATCGAAAGAGCTGGAAGTCATGAGAAGGCCTTTGCCCAGCAGTGCAGTGGTAGGATGATACTGGCTACCAGTAACAGTAATGTTTGAACTAATTTTTTTACAAATGTAGAACCAGAATTTTGTAGAATAAAAAAATATGATGATAGTAATATACCCTACGTTTCTAACAAATTTAATAAAAGTAGTTCATATATCTGTTGCACTCACCTGGCTTATATCGAGGACAAAAAGGCTTGGGATTAAGCTGCTTCCAATTTTTACATATTGAATGTTTTTATTTTTTTATTTTGTTGTTGTTGTTTTTTTATATACACTTTGATATTAATGAATTTGATATATACTATGACATTTGCTTACTTTGTAAGGTATTATATTATTTTAATTATTGTTAATGTGAATACTATGCGGGTTTTTTTATTTTTCTCTGTTCTGTTAGTTTTTGTCATGGTCTGGCAGTTTAAGTAATTAATGTGGCCTACCCAAATGTCCTTTCTTTGGTATTGTTCGTCAAATCGTTGAGCTCCTTAAGTTTTGAGTTGAGCTGCACGATTTCTGACATACAATGCGAGCACTGACTGGACAGGTCCTCTCAATCTGTGTGGTTCTTTCCTCAAAAGACCATCTCAGACATCGACCTATATGGTCTTCATATGATCTGACTAAGATTGTGTCTGGACTTTAAAAGAGACTGTGACGTCTGAGTTTGTTTCGGCCTTTCTTCTCAGACTAGTCAGATAGGAAACGCCGACCCCATCCAGTTTTAAAATTTGATTGACGTGTAAAAGTTTTTGTACAAACCTACTTACAAAATAAAATCATTTATCATTTGGCGCACCGGGTAAATGCGCCATAATGGCGCTACTTTAAAGGAAATGACAACTAACAACAATACCTTTTATGGAAGTGCCGTTTAGGTGCCTATTTGAAATAAATCATTTGCCTTTGACTTAGAAGTATTCTTAATCGCTCAAAGCGTTTCCGAACCCGCTTCGCTTATAGCACCCAATCGCTACCTAACACGGCATTCTATTGATGTACACTTTTATTACAGAATGATTTGCAGATCTGTATAGGCTTTTATTACACGACAGATAGAGTAGGCTTTTGGTACAAAGCTTAGTACTTCTTTTGTGTTGGCTCGTCTCAGAATAGAGCTTAATGACTGGCTCTTTTTGAAGTTATTATTTAGAATCGAAAGTTTCGTGGGATATCATTTTTGTTGGTTCATTAGCCGCGTAGAAGATGTTTTTAAATCAAGTTGATGTAATAATAGAAACAAAATTGTTGCATCAATCAATCAACGTATCCTATCGCAGTCCACTGCTGGACATAGACCTCTTCTACGCTACGCCACTCTGTCTTCCGCATCCAGTCTGGCCCAGCCACCATTTTAAGATCGTCGGTCCATCTGGAAATGCTGGGTGGCGTCCCACACTATGCTTGCTGATACGCGGCTCCACTCCAGCTCTCATGCTCCATCGATCCGTCCTTCGACAAACATGGCCTGCCCATTGCCACTTCAGCTTGTTTACTCTGCAAGATATATCGGTATCTTCGGTTCTTTTCCGGATAATTTAATTTCTGACTTTATCGTTCAAAGGGTCTGGTTTCTTGTATGTTGTTGGCTTATAATAGTTTTTCTTAATCTTCCACGCTGGCTTGCTATGTTTTTCTTTCATCATACTAAAGAAAACAGTACTACCCACGTTATTTTTAATCTAGATTTAAGATGAAGCATATCCAAGTCTAGAGAAGGACATTGAAAAGTGACAATCTTAAGTCTTAATAGAATATGTTAGAAGGTTGATCCTGAAAATATTTCCTGTGGAATAATTTATTTTTCGTTTCTCTTCTCGACTGATCCCTCACAATTTATTGCACAAATCGACTCGTTCAATCTTTTGTCCCGTTTCTTCGTGTTTTCCCTTTATTCCGTTGTTTTGTATGTAATGTTACCATTACCGTGATATTATTTATTGATGGGTTATGTTATGCCATAATAGGGTAGTTTCTTGGGTAAAATAATTATTATTATATTCAGTCCGTCAGTTAGATTATCGAAAAATAATGGACATGTATTTTTTCTTTTGTCAATCAAAAAAAAATGACAAAGATAAAGCGCGTAAAAATTTGGGAGTGGGGGGTCGTGACGTCACGCCATGCTAAAAATTGTAGCAATGCTTGACGTCACGCGGAACTGTAACGGGCGATATCTTCATCATTTTTTATATAATTGACAAACGAAAAAATACGGGTCCAATATTTTTTGATAATCTAACTGACGGGACTAATTAGATTTTTTTGGAAACTAGCCTATTGATGTATTGATTTAACGACCGCCTTGTTCGTCTAGTGGTCGCAAGCGCTACTACAGAGCGTGAGGTCCTGGATTCGGTTCCAGGGTCGGGCAAAATGTTATTGGTTCTCCATCTGGAATTTCTTAGTAGCAGCCCGGAGTATGGATGGGTGACCTACGGGTACACCTATGCTCTTCGACGTGATGTTATGTAATGTTATTTAACGACTAATGTGGCCCTGTTTTATTTAATTGCCCAAATATATTAACCATTTTACTAATATTTTTTTCTTTTTCGTAGATTTTGGTCTTTATGGACAAAGTTATATGTTAGCTCTAAATCGAATGCAATAGTAACAGGAAAATTCGCAATAAAAATAAAGAAATTGTGATATAGGGTTTACTGGGGCAATTACGATGGTGGGTATATTCCGTGGAATGATAATTTCTATCATACGCAGTGGCATTTTTATTTAGTAAAAAAAAGCTAAAGGAACGGCGGTCGATATAGGTACTGGCGTCTAATCACTATGTTGCCAAAGACTGACGTGCCATTAATATCTTACTCAAGTGATTCTAAAACTAGCATAATCAGCCTATAATCAGCCTGCTGGGACACAGGCCTCCTCTCAATGAGATCTAGGCCCTAGGCCATAAATCCACTACATTGGCTCAGTGCGGGTTGGAGGATGTTACATTTCTTCGAATTTTTGGTTCTAGGATATGTCTGTTTCGGTTTCCGCACGACGTTTTCCTTCACCGTTTTGAGTAAGTATATCTTACTCAAGTGATTCTAAAACTAACAACACTATAACCCACTTCTGTTCCAAGTCTAGCAAATCACACAATCAAGCCTCAGTGAATTTATCTTGCATCTATCAAAGACTTCGTCCAAAGGTCAACTTGCGTATACCAGATACGTAACAGTATGTACGACGTACAGTCACGAGCACTAATATGTCAAAACTTGAAAACTTTCAATAGCGATTTTTGCGTGAAATAACGAAAACAAGAATGAAATACGACACATTGCAAAAACCTATGGGTTCGAAAATACAATGTTCAGCAACAAAAAATTTCATTAAAAAATAAAGGAGTAATTAGCTTTTGAATCTTTATTCTAAGTGTACCTATACATATTTATGCTCGTGACTGTACGCAATTATCGACAGACGCTGCCCACTTCAAAGAATATGTTTGATAAAGTTGATTGGTCTAGCGTCTGGCATATCTCAGACCTCTGGCATAGATTAAGAAATTCGTCTAGAAGCGAAACTTTTGTGATTTCCTGTGTGCGCTGAAATAGTCATCTATCACTTTTGTACCTGCGTTCGTCTTGCTCAAAAAAGTTTTTTTCAATGTTGCCGATGAACGGACGCAGAACATGTAACGTTGGGTTAGTGAAACGTCAAATGAAATGTAACACACGTTGCAACCAAAATTATGTCTCAATACTTATAGGTTAAATTAAATTATTTAGCGAAACTCTGCAGAGTGACTGGTATAATATTGATGTTTAAATACGATAAAATAAAAATATAAAGTATTCGATTTTATTTTTGGGGGTTAAGACCAGGCACTCTAAAATAATTTCCACGCAAGCTCCGCCCCATGCGCCCCGCCACTCCGCGCTTCAATTCCCGCGAGCGAGCCGAAGGTCGCCGCGTCGACGCAAAATTCTAACTTTACGTATTTTGATTTTAGAATAACGAACATAGATGGAACAGAAACACCTTTATATTATTATATATATTTTATTTTATTAAATATAATAGTTTATTTAATACTAACTACTACATTACTCAAAACACGGTCAAATTAAATTAGCTAGAGAAACTCCGCAGTCTAAAATCGACAAATTAAAAAGATTGGAATTGATGATTGTTTGTTTTTTGGAGTCAATGACCGCTGGTGGTGTTACTTGAAGTATGAGTTGAGAAATCTGTTTTTTTTTTATCGTGTTTAGATATCAATATCCATCACGTCTGTTAAACAACACAAAACAAAATGTTTTTTAAACTGGTACAAAAACAACATTTCCAATAAAGTAACGAGGTAAGAATAAGGCTCATATTTGATACAGAAGTATTCGTTGCCAGCTCGAGATGCTTAAAGTCAAAAACAGCTTATCGGAATAGTTCAGATATCTACTTACTTTTACATTTATGGCTGAAACTTCATTTCTTTTCAACTGGAAGACGTATTATTGATATACGATTTTTTATGATAAGTTGCAAGTGGTTGCTGATCATAAATCTCTTTTTTAACTGGGGATTAAACTCGATTCAATTGATTTCTGAACACCAAAATTTGACTTTTTTCTCGGCTAAATTTGCAGTGCATAATGTGCAATAAGAAATTCAAAAGAGGCATCGGAACAGAACATCAATAAAGACGCTGTAGCTGGAATACAAGCAAGTGGTGGAAGTCATGCTCAGTTGAAACAATTTAGTAAAAAAAAAGTATTGATGCATTTGTCAAAAAAGTGGAAATGCTATAAAAGACCATATACGAGGGTGACACTGAAAATTCTTAGAAAATAAAAAACTGAACAAACTAGCAAGTTATTAGTGTTATTATATCTTTTCAAAATAGTGTCCATTTACATCAATACATCGCTGCATCCGATGGAACCACTGAGAAAAGCAATTTGCCCACTCGTCCGTAGGGGTCTCTTCGACGGTATTTTGAAATGCAGCCACTGCTTCCTCGGCGTCCATAAAACGTTTTCCTCGAAGTTTTTCTTTTATTTTCGGAAATAATTATGAGGTATCCACCGGGCACAAAGCTTTCTGGCCGCTAAATGTTCATGGATGATGTTGTGCACTTGACTCATACCGATGCCTAAGCTTGTCCGAATCTGCTGATAAGTCACTCTTTTGTAGTCTCTATCATACGCCGCACAAAACTGATGTTATCTTCAGTCGTCACCGTAAAAGGCCGTCCCTCACGCAGATCATCGGTGAGATTAGTGCGACCACGTTTAAACGCATTAAACAAGTTGTAAACAGTGTCGCGAGATGGCATTTCATCGTAAAAGGCCAATCGAAGTCAATCATAACTTTCTTGTTGACTTAAATGACATTGAAAGTCGTAAAAAATCATTGTACGAAATTTTTCTCGCGTTAAATTCATGCTGACGTGACGCAGACAATTTTCAATTTGCCGCCAAATCGTAAACAAATGACAAATGAATAAAATTCTGTCTGTAAATTGTATGTAAGTCCAATGCATCCTCTAAATATTTCTTTGTAAACAGATTTTATTCATTTCTATACAATAAATTAAATAGGAAAAAAAGTATTTATAAATTAAATAATTGCGACTGTAAAAAGGTTATTCTGCAATTTTTACTTAGCATATCATACAGTGAGACAGAGGATTTACTCGTTGTCTGTAAATAAAACATGTTAGTCTTTAAGGTAATATTAATTTTTAATTAGTCTTCTCAGTTGTTATTTTTTTTTGCAGCTTTCTAGCCTGAAACAGGTTCCACCTAGTTCAGGCAAATGAGCAACTGTGTCCTCTATATTTTTTTTAAGATAAGTTAGTAAATCTGCAGCATGTTTATAAATAAACGTTATTATTATTATATAAAATACATACACAATAATATTGGCAGAGTTCCATTTTCAAAATTTGAACTTATTTTTTTATTATATCCTTTACAAGTGGCCGGTTCTAAAAACTTTCAGTGTCGCCCTCGTATGTTACAAAAATTACGACGTCCCATCTACAGGCATGGAAGCAACAATCATAGCAGAAGGTTTAAAAAAATCGATTGAAATGCACAACATTATTTATGGACGATTTATAGCAGATGGCGATAGCAGTACCTACACAAAAATTATTGAGTCACGGCCCTACGCAAACATTACAGTCGAAAAGATTAACTGTAGAAATCATATTTTGCGCCGATTTTGTAATAACATGCAGAAACCCATGACGGACACACGTTACCCTATAAAAGACAGAAAGCTTTTTTGTAAAATAAAAATTTTATCAGCTCGCAAATACATCTGTGACGCCATCAGAATTAACAAGCCAGACAAAAACTGCAACAACTTGCATCATGATTTCGCAGGAACAGAAACTAAATTATGCAACTGAGAAGGCGTCTCCAATAAGTTTCCTTGTTCCGGATGACATTCAAATTCGGGAAATTTGCCTTAATTTTTTTTTCCTAAGAGAGTATATACTTATTAGTCATTATTCGGATAAAACATCTTCAACAATTTATATATAAGCATAAACAACATAATTGTTATACTACTTATAATATTGTTATATAGGTACTTAATACAATCAAATCGCCTCCATAGCTTCCTATGTTCTCACAATCTCCAACACAACTGTAACAATCTGGCCTTGAACCCACGCGCTAGGTTGTAGTTGCATGCAATAATAATTATTAGCAGTAGTTATGATATAGGGCGGCTGCAATCAAATCAAATTTATCTGATCATCATAGAGATATCTATATTTAAATTTTATTTGTTTCAAATTGACGTTATTTCAAGTTAAAGGAATATCAACTTTATTGTAATGGTAATTAAGTTCATTTCAGAGTGACTAGCACTATTGAAAAAGTTATAAAAATGTGTGAAGTTGTAGCGTAAACTAAACTTTATTGTGTAGAAATTAAAATTATTTTTCCATAAACTCATATTTGTTTACATTTTTGGCGAAGTTCAGACAGCGGAAAAATCTTCGCGGAATTTACTGGCTCCATTGAAAATAGGACCGTATTACCATAGCCTAAAGTATAAAATTGTATGAATATCGATCGACTGTCATACAATTTTATACTTTAGATTAGACGTTTCGTCAAAATAATATATACGTATTTAAAAAAAAAATACTAATAAAAAAATACTGCTTTGCTTCTCATGATTCTTGCAATATTTTTTAAGCTTTCGTCTTTCTTTCTCTTCTGTTCATGACGTCTTTTATTGTGTTTGTTTACCATTGTATAGGTAGCGTTTTAATGTGAATTTTATTAAAATAACTCCCAAGTAAAATACGTATTGAACGCGCGCGCGAGCGATACACCCTCTCACGATGGCGCACAGCGCGGCACTGACGAACCGGCTGGCCGTTAGGCGGGTTAGGCCGCTAACACATCAGTAATAAAGTTGAATACCGCGTGCACTCCTTGATCGCGTTGGAGCTCGAAACTAAATGTCGTAAGTCTCAATTCTTATTTCGTTTATAACTAAAGTAATAATTGATCTAGAGAAAAAATGTCTTATGGGTCGATAGTAAAGTATATTTTCTTACTGTGAACATTTATTTTAGACATAAAGGCTGAGCCATCTTGAAAAAAAATGCAATAATCCTTAAAAAACACATGATTTTCGAATAAATAATGAATCGGGCGAAAATGTTACAATTACGTTTCTGTCTTATACATGCAAAGATAAAAGATCCATTATATCATCTAATAAAGTTCAATTTTGATTGCATGTGTGACTGTCCCAGAATGTTAGTTCAAATTTACATGAAATTTAGGGAGCCTCCTCTTAAGAACCGCTGGGACTGTTGTTACTTAAATTATGAGTTGAGAAGATTTGTAAACTAACTGCGGTCGATGGCCCCACAAAAAGATCATTAAATTAACTCTTTTTTGTTTTGTTTTAGCGTGTTTAGATGTCGATTTAGATATCTGCCGAGTATCACGTCTTCAGAGTTTTTCTGTGCTAGCTAATTTAATTCGACACTATAATATATCATAATGTTACATGAAATGTAACACAACAACAAGGTGAATTTGTTTCAACGTGTGTTACTCACGATACAGTCCTTTTTTTTTGGGTCTGAAATCATCAAATTACTTCTCCCGCTCTGGGCGGAGCGGCGTGTCAGACTTTTACCACAGATTACTGAATAGTTACTACGTAACACATACTTCACTCAGTAGAAAATTTCCAATACCTATTACGATAATTGCCTACTCCCTCGCGTCAACAACCACTGTATGCTAAAATGCGCCTAAATGCTCAAGCGTACAGCAGTGATTGCTTCGCACCGCGCGATTCCACAGTAATCGCAGGGCTGCCTCTTCGATAAAATTAAATTAACATAACTTTTTATCTATGTTATTGAGAACTGTGAATATGTTCTGACTTTTATGTGGCAGTTAAAAATTTTATCATTTATAAAATATTTAACCAACTTAAAAAAAAGGAGGTGATCAGACATACAGGCCAAACTGAGAAGTTTGACTTGTATGGTTTGTAGGTATGTATGTTTGTGCGCGATAATCTCGCGTTTGGCTAAACCGATATCGATGCGGTTTTCAGAAAAGGATTTTTTACATTTAGGAGAACGTTTTAAAATAAGTATAATACTTCTTAGTTTGATGATGATCTTCGGAGATGTTCACTAGAAATGAAAAAAAAAGCCTTAAAAAAAGAGAACCGACTTCAAATAAAGCACTAAGCCGTAAGAAATAATTTGTTTTTTTTTATGTTAGTGCTAACAGCTGGTAATTACGAATCGAAAAAGCACCGACATCAAAGAAGAAATTATTTCTTACGGTTTAGTGTTTTGAAGTCGGTTCTCTTTTTTAAAGTTTGTTTTATTATATTTGTAAGTTTGTTTTGTTTTATATATTGGTGCTGACTGTGGAAGAAACCTAGATAAAACATAATACGAACGAACAGCACTATTAAAATGGAACGGCGTGCGCGCGCTTCGCTTGCGAAAACCGCACTGAATTTGATCCGCCGGCGGACCGAGACCGCTCGGCTGGGCGGTAGGCACTTACAGCGCGCAAGTACATGGAGTGACGGAGGCCTGCTTTTACTGACTAAGACCCACTCGTGTTCCTTGCCTGTGCCAGGGGCTACGGTATTTCTTTCGAACAACCCGCGACCCTGGCAGGCATCGGCCCTAGCGAACTCCGTCACTTTGTGCTGACATCTCTTTGAGACGCGCGTGGAACACAACGCATCGCCGACCCGGGCCTGGTCCTTACCGGGCGGCGAGCTACCCATTGCTGCGCGCAGATACAGTCTTGTCTGTTGAACAGATTACACATCTCGAAACTGTAGGCATTTAGAATGCCTTTCGAGAAGCAGTTTCGCTTCTATATTATATTATTATACTATGCCTCCGTTCTAAGGGCGTCAGTAATCCTACAGTTGCGTATTTGTAATCATAGTATAATGTGCCAAATGCTTTTCTTAATTCGTTGATATTTGATATTCTGGGAACGTTCATCATGTATCATGTGTATTCTTGTTTAGGGTTTAATCGATCGTAAAATCTAGATGTTATTGGAGTATATCCGGATTTTACGAGGTAATTCGGATCATGTTAGAATTCGAACGATCCTAGTTCACGGATCTTGGATAGAAATAAACTAGTAGGTACTGCATTTGTTTATCTCAGACAGTTCAAATGGGGATGTGTAACGACTGACTTTTTGCGGTTCGGTTGAATTGTTTTTTTTTTTTTTTTTTTTAAACTGCTAGCACACAAAAAGGTACAAAGGCGGTCTTAATCCCTTAGGCATTATCTGCCAGTCAAGCAAGAGTGATATGGTGGCAGGTGCTCTGTTTGAGAGGAACAACATTTTATAATGATTTCCTAATTAATTATGTATAAATAAAATAGGTACACAAGTTAATAGGTTATAAACTTAGTTAACTTAGTTCTATTCCCAAAATTAACAAATATTAATGCCTCAATGATTTTCCGAAGCTTGTAACAAAAACGTTGACTAGTCCTTTTAGCACCTAATCTAATCCTGATTTACCTACTCAATACTAATCTAACAAAAAGTTCGCGCAAAGCACGAACAACTTACGAATAATATCAAAAACATTCATCCTATTAAGATAAGAAACCGACCATAGTGTCCAAGTAATGAGTTTGGTCGATCGTTTGCAATTAATTGGGAACCATTGTCGGACCCACATTGAGACGGTTCGAGCGAGATAGCGTTCATTCAATATTGGTGATAGCATCGCAACAGACCAGCAACTTGTAATTTGGCGGTCAGCGGGGTGTAGTGGGATTTTCTCCTTGATTTGTTAATGATTTTGGAGGTTGGTAAGCAATTTATTTTAACATAGTGGTTCCTTAAGCCTATTACTTTATTTAATTCATTTATTTCAGATAACAAAGATCCATTGGGTTAGTAACAATAGTCTTAACATATGTTAGCACTTAATATAGACAATGTACAGGTGACAAGTGACCTCACCAACGGGCTGTCATGTCTCCCGGCTATAGCGCGGCAGGAACCGGCGGGCCAGCATATTACCCCGAACCGACAATGCCCTGCGCTCCCTCTCCATATCCGCGTCGTCTTTCAAATCGTCCGTCACCAAGTGGCCCAGATATTTAAAGGAGTAATCCCTGTGCAACTCCACACTGTTCACACAGGAGGGACGGTGGAGGGACACTTGGTATGGTACTTGAAGACCATGTATTTAGACTTGCCTTCGTTGTATACAAGACCATGAGAAGCAGCGTACGACTCGCATACGAAGCTCACGGAGCTTAATCAATCAATAAGTCAGCCTATCGCAGTTCACTGCTGGCCTCTCACGAGCTGTGCCACAACACCCTGTCCTTCGCCTTCCGTATCCAGTCTGTCCCAGCCACGGTCGATCTAGCTGTGACACGTGGACAGCTGATAGTCGGGGTGGTCCACAAATCCAAGATCCGAAATCCAAATCTGTCCAAATGAAATTATCTGGAAAAGAACCGGAAGTACGGATTTGCGTGCTGAGTAAGCAAACTGAAGTGGCAGTGTCAAAGGACCGATGGCCGCTGGAGCAGACGAGTCCTAGAGTGGAGACCGCGTATCGGCAAGCGTAGTGTGGGACCCCCAGCTAGATAACATAATTATCTGTATTAAAATAATTGTGAGTAGAAATAAAACATATTTGTGAATATTTATTCACATCAGCTTTCAGTAAAATCTTCTATATATTCAGGCGACTATGCTATTAATTGGGAACTAATTTAAGGCTGGTATCCTACAAAAGTTTGCAATTAGAAACCGTTTCTTCGATAGGCACAATTGATACCGTCTCTATCCTTACAATAGCCAAGAAAGCAGTAATTTAACGAGAGACATACTAGTTATTCCATTGGCGAATCTGGATCAACTGAATTAGGCTACGGGATGTATTTTTTTTCTAATTTCTGTGTCTATGAAGGCTACGGATAGTCGTGTCACCTAAATTGCCAATTCCATCTGCAAAAATATTCAAGAGCTAATATTACTAGAAACGTCTTTTACTCACACTGGTTTCAGTTACAAAGTCTTTCACATAAATAATATTAATCTACAGAATTGATCTTGTTGACAAGTATTGGGTATCAAGTAATATATTTTGTCCAATATAACCCAACGAGCCTAAAGCTCAGTCTAGACTAATATTGTATGGCAACATTGGAAACTCTCATTTCCACACAGTCTTGAAACTTTTGCAAATTAGTACAAGTAGGCAATTTAGAATTATATGTATTTTGGAACAGCTTCGAGAACGCGGTTCCCTACCAGGGCCCTAATTCACTACGTTCCTTCCTTCGAAACCACGTCAATTCCTTAGTAAATGACGACATGCAACTAACGTATTCTTTATGACACAATGGCGTGGTTTGAACTGTCAAAATACATGTGGTCCGTACGGTTGACATTTCGATTCCTTGCCGTGGTTTACACGTGGTATGATTTCGCGGGGATTAATACAGAATTGGGGCCCAGTTAGGTTTACTTAATAGGAGGGTAGCCTACGTCGAATTTAATAACTTCTGTATTTGCTTTCGGCACTACACAATTGACTGAGATTGAACAAGTTTTCAATTTGTTATTGACAGCTTTGAGGCAAATACATAATATGATTGACTTCACTGATCTTGTAGGCTTTTGTCTGACATTGTTGTCCGAAAAGAGATATGAGTTAACCACAGTTTTATGGACCATGCTCTCTGATAAAGAAGACCTCTTTTTTTTTATAAATGATGACGCGTGTGTTTGGATAAAGAAGAGAACAAATTATGATGGACCATTTAAACCGTTTTAAACCACTGACGTTTAACGCCTAAAAGGTACTAATAGCCAAAGATTTAAATCGTTAGATTCGCTCGACCGCTTCAAAAGGTGGTCACGTTTCTGTTTCGTTGACAGTGACCAATAGCAAATTAGTCACAGTAGAGATAATCAAGGTAGTTGTATGTAGTGCTTAAATTAGACTAAGCTGACTCAAACTGTGGATTAAAATCAATAGGTCGATCTAGCCTTAATTCCCTTTTAAGCTAAGCTTGTATAATAATCTCATGGATGTCGATACAGGCGCCTAAGGGATTATCACGAGCGTCGAGCGTAGGTAGCAGCTGTTTATAATGGAGTACTTAAAGACTTTAGAACGATCGTGAAAACTCCCAGAAGCTTTGGTAAAGGCGCTTTGAGTGATGTGACTAAGCTTAGCCTAAAATACAGGGTGGCAGGGACATCATGTACAACCTGTTACCATGGAGTCAGTACATGATTCTGAAATTTTTCGTCCCCCCCTGCATTGAAAGTTTTCGTCGGTTTATCATAAAAAAAATAAGCTGTTCCATACATTTTGACTGTGTAGGTACTGCGTTTTCGCTTAGTGTTCTTTCTGACTTCTTCCTTTTGCTCGGTTCCTAAGGGTCGTAGCGTGACGTCAAATAGCATTCCTCATTCCTCCTTCCTCACGAATTGGGCTATCAAAATTGCAAAAATATTTTTTTACATAAAAACTAATTTTACCTCTTTATAATTAGTGTAGTACGAGTATATAGATAAAAAAAAAGTTAAATGCATACTGAAAAAGAAAGATTAAAATATTAAATGTCCGGTAGGAATTTCAAAATTTTAAAATTGTGACTTACCCATATTCCGACTTCACCCATTGCTTCATATCCTGCCCTATGCCTATCTAACTCGCGCCATTCTCCACGCTCCCGCGCCAGTTTCATCCAGGTTCCACCTACTAAGTCTTGAAATAATGAATTTATAAGAATATGAGCCTGGTTTCCAACGTGAACTAAATATATGCCTATGTTTAAATTACTACTAAAACCTTTGCTTAACACATGATGGGTTAGTTACGATAATACAGAAAATATCAGGATTTACAGGCTCAAAGACCTCGTAGATTCCCATATACTCGATTTTTGGCTCCCGCTCATAAAACCGTAACGTCGACACGAACGTTATTTATTGGCGAATTAACTTAATCAAACAGAATGTCTGTCAGTGGGTACAGCTTATATTCAGACGTACTGTTCAACGATATCTGGGATATTATGGGGTTGAATTTCATTTGATTACCTTTTGTGGCCTTGGTTGTATTGGGTTTCTATGTGTAGTTATGATTGGCCCAGTGGTAAAGACTCCGATTTACAAGTTGTAGGTCGTGGGTTTAAACCCAGGCAGACACTTTACTTTATGTAAATAATTTCATCACCTTGTTTTATGTGTCATGTATTGTGTACATCTTTTGTTGGAGATCCCAAAAAAAAATAAACAAATCACCACTGCTCTCAAAACGGTGAAGGAATGCACCGGGAGAAAACCAGCATGTCCTAGAACTAAATATTCAAAGACATGTGACATCTACCAACCCGCACTGGGCCCGCGTGGTGGATTAAAAGGCCCACTCCCTTTCACAGAGAGGAGGCCTGTGTCCCAGCAGTGGGAACGTTATACTCATTATGATGATTGAGCAATGTCTGAGTAAATCTTACCTGGAGGAAATGAAGAATAGGTCATGTATTATCTAGCTTGTCTTAGATGGATGAATGGATGGACGGAGTTGGGGTATTATGTTAATGGGTCTAGTCCTACCCGCGTAAGTAATGGATGTAACTATATTCCGAGGTACCTACTCATTTAAACTATAGGTTCTAAACGTGGGAGGTAACGCCCCCTCGTAGGTGTTTGAGACTTTCAGGGGGGCAGTAGAAGACCCAGAGATAATTATATATCCTATCTTACAACTTTGCTGTTTCAGATTTGCGACAGATGGTAAGTAAAAAAAATTGGGGGCTCTAGAAAAAAACATATTCTCAAAGGTAAAATAAGGTTAAAAATCCTATGTATGTTTAACATTACCTTTTTGTTTAAGAGTCACAGTTATAATCCTCGCGCAAACATAGGTGCACACTCTGTTCCTTTACTCTCATAGTCCGATGGGACGGCAATCCGACACGACCGGGGAGAGATCAGGCGCAGGACCAACGGCTTTACCTACGTGGTTTCCGAGGCACCAACTTCTAAACTCCGGGTTGCTACTGAGACATTCCTAGTAGAAGAACCTAATAACACTTTGCCCGACCTGGGAATCGAACCCAGGACCTCACGCACAGCAGTCGTGCTTGCGACCAGGAGACCGTGACATCACAGCGGGCCCTATCAGAATACCAGCGCTGCGATATTTATTTTTTTAAAGGCGTAGTATCAAGCTGAAAGCGGAGCCTTTTGGCCTCGTACAGGACTTTCTGTTTCATTTTTCCTTTTGTTACTTTTTTTTATACATATAGAATTTGGTTTTGTTACCTACATTTTTTTTTTATATATAATTTGGTTTTGTTACCTACTGTTTTTAAAATATTATTTGGGTTTTTATGTTTTTGATTGTCTTTAGTTTAGTTTTATGATCTTCCTGTGCGAGTCGCAATAAATACTTTTTCTTTTCTTTCTTTCTCTTTGGACCAACGGGGGAGTCAAAGTTAGTATCGATGCGAATTGTACGAGAATAGCTCACCCTGGTAAATAGAAAACCCAGTCAGCACCTGCATTGTTCACAATAGTGTTCGTAGTCATATATTACACTCCTTTTCACCAAAACCACTTAAACCAGTAATTTCCTTTTCATTCCATTACAGCTTTTTAAATTAAATCTCATCGGATCCACCGCTTCTGTTTCATTCACAGTACTAAAGCGGATTAAACACCTGCCAAATAAATGGAAAAAGCGAGAGAAACCGCGGTATTTACTAGTATGTTGGCATTTTGCCAAGCAGAGGTTACTGCGCTCCGCAAATATTTAATCTGTAGGACAATGATATATGTTAAGAAATGGTTGCTTGGCTCCCATACGCCTTGAGAAACTTTTCGTCATGTTTTAGAGTTTTTTTTTTATTATCTCTTTTTATTTACGGGGTTTTTTCTTTACAGAATATGTCACCCCGATTATTGAATACAACTTATTTATAAATACATAATTGTAGTATACTAGTCTACCCGCAACCTGTTTTAGAGTTGGTTAACAGAACTTGTGGAGTATACTTAAACTTATCCCCCTATGGTAGTAAACACGGGAATAAATATAAGCAACATATTTTCGTTTACCTGTATTGTGTCTTACTATTCCCACAGCTGGGCAAAGGCCTCCGTCTTTTCCTTCCAAACCTACCTGTCTTGTGCTATCTCTGGCCATGTTGTCCCTGCAAACATTATCAAATTATGCCAAATGTATACCAATCTGGAGATAATACTGGATGTATCCATACACCGCGTTTATTGATTAGGATGGATTTGGAAGTGGGGAGGGGGTGTTTCTCTTATTGAATTTACTTGATGCTGTCAGTCACTACTACTATTTCAATGATTATTAAGTAAGGAATGTTCTAAATCAAACACTAAATATTGTTTAGATAGCATCGGATAAAACACTTGACACAATAAAAAGATTATAAAGTCAAGTTGCTGTGACTGTGACTTGAAAAGACACTTAAGATCTGTCAAACTTTCTGACTAAGTTAATACGCAATGTGTATTGTCTTTGGTCCTTAGCCTTGACATCAAGCAATGGACAGAATTGTCAATCTTTATACTTCCATTGATGGAATACAAGGCTTTTAGCTACCTTGTAGTTGTGTATTTTGTGTCTTTTTTTTTTGTCATGTGCGTTTTCTTTGTGTAGAATAAACAACTTTTCTCTCTTAGATTCTGATGTTATTCTCTTTACTGACACAGTCATATCTACTGGTAACAATGTAGGTATACATAAGCCTAAACAGACCCAGTTGGAACCACCAACCACTTTTATTAATCCTTCATAAGAAGGATTAATAAAAGTTATGAAAAGTTATCGTATTATTCTTCGGACAAAGTCGGCGAATATATATTATAAAAATGAGTTATGGCGTATGGCCAGACCAACACTAACGTTGTTATGTGCCAGACAATCCCCAGATACTAACACCAAGCATGTGTAACATTGACAAAACTTAGTCAAACAAACTACTTGTTAATGTTTGAAATTTGTAGTTGCGTAGTTTTGGCTCGCGGTATAAACATATCTAATACGAGGTTTTGTATGAAAACATGAACATTTTCCAGTTAATAGCAACAGTCAAAACACTAAAGAAATCGAAACTTAAGTAAAATATAGTGGAAATAATGCGTGTTCAAGAGTATTATGTTATAATCATAATACATACACTGGATTTTTACTCGTATGTATAAAACATTGTTTATTTTTTAAATTAGTTTAACTGGTTGTTGGAGAAAATTGTGGTCATGTTACACGCACGCACGCAGTCGCACACGGATCTAGCGTAATGGGTACTTCGTTCAATTTGGTTTGTTTTGTCGGTAACGCGGAAGTGTGGCTGTAATTTACATAGTTTAAAAAGAAATTGTGACAACAAAATATGACAGAAATCGATTCAGCAAACAATTCTGAACAAACTATTTTCATAATGGGCATTCATTCAGTTACACGTTGTATATTCTCATGACAAGTTCTTTCATTATAGACCACGTGATGATAAAAACCTTCCGATCCTTATAGGGTGGGTAACTTTTACCGTTGAATGGCATGGGTTTGTCAAACTGAAAACACAGTAACGCACCGCTCTAACTTGTTCCCGTTCGCCTCGAGGGAAGGGCAATTTCAATACAAAACTTACCACATTAAACACTGTCAATATCACGGTATCTGACTAAGCTGAAAATCGTTCTTAATAACAATGTAAATCTGTTAAGTTGGATTCATGTCAACAAACTTGTTTAACTTAAATTTTCTGAGGTAAAGTCAGAATTAATTGTGTCCAAGCAATAGTCGATACAAGATTTACGGAGAATTAAACTGTTAAACTCTCAAACTCAAATCGTTTATTTCAATTATAAACCATTTCAGGCACTTTTGAATTGTCAACATTTTAAAAGTCGCTCAGTTAGTCAGAAAGTGAAGCTAGTTGCCCATTCCAAAACGTTAATTGTGTAAATCCCTTAACGGTAACAAAATAAAAGTTTTAGGAAAAGTTTGACGTTTCACGTAAGGGCTTACTTACGGCAAGGTATTAAATTGCCTTACGAGTTTTAAGTCGGTAAGAAGATTGGAAAGTTGAGGGTATTAGAATGTTAATGATTGTAGACGTAATCGCTGTAATTTGTGTGGGTGTATTTATAAATTCAAAGGCGAGATTTCTTCTTTGGAACTGTTTAGAACATTTAAGATATTAATTACCATACGGGATCATTACGTCTATCCGTAATGATCCCGTACAGACAGCACTTTAATCTCTTCTCTTTACGTTAATTTCCCTGTTCCGATAAAGGCAAGTGTAAAGGTGTTGATGTAAAGAATTAAAAAAATCCTTTCGTGAGCGAAACTAGTGAACGGATTCCATACCCCTGGCTATGGGTACAGCCTGATTCCAACTTGATGGCGCATGGCGGCTCGGAACATGAGGCGAGTCGCTGAGCAGTAACAAATTCACGTGTCAGCGGGGGTGAGGGGTGAGGTACTGCGCAACACGTAGCGCACTTCAGAGCCGCCATAAAGTTTGAATTAGACTGTACTAGATGAGCATAAACCGTGTGGCTTAAGTTGGGAAGAGTCTGAAATCCCTTATGACCCTTCAGTTCTCTCTCCACGGATAAATCCACACGAAAAAATTAAAAGTATAAATTATGATCAAGAAATACCAGCGTTGGATGAACTAGGTAGGTATAGCTGAAGATAATGTAAGACACGAGTATACAAGTCAACATCGTAAATTATCAAGTTAGCTTTACTAAGCCTAAAACTTGGAGTAATATTTGTTAGCGGTCTCGTAAACATACTGTTCGTAAACTATCGAGCACATCAATTAAGAAACCCTGTATAGCTGATAGGTCTAATGAACCGTCAATAGGGACATACCTACATGCCTTACATCACAGACAACGGTCTGGGATACAACAGTATCTTAGTAGCAATTACATTATACACAACTTTTACAAGAGAACAACATAGAATCACAAAAAAAAGTCTGCTGTTCCCTACATTTTATCAAATTATTCGAACACATTTCGAGATTTCAATAAAAGTTTTTTTAGGAATAAAAGTTGCACCACCAAAAATTCCCATTGATACACAAAACGATTCGTCACTACTTATTAGAACAGTGTAAATAAAAAAACAAAGCTTACTCCGATAAACCGCTCTAATTCTATCGTAGAACTATAACACCTCCTATACCAAGGATGCAACCAACTGCGATGAGTATCTAACTTCCTAATAAGTTTACCGTTCAGCTAGTCGGCAAATCAATTACATGGATAGGTGTGAAACATGGGAGCTATCCATCGGAACTTGAGACTGATAGTTTCATGTACTAAGTGATAAGTTGGAGGACTTTGAAGAGATTTAAACTATCGTCATTTAGGTACATAGTGTCGTTGATAAGAAGTTTGAAGAGTAATGATTTATTCACGGTGTTTTGGGACTTAGCTGGGTTGGGTGAAACAGATACCTCGTGTGCTTTTGCTGTTTTACACTACTTTTATTTTTTAAATGTAGTGTTAATTATTGTACGGTCCGAATCCGACTCGCATTGGCCGATCTTTTATATGTATTACTAGCTGCGCCCCGCGGTTTCACCCGCATAAGTTTCGATCCCGTGGGAATATCGAGATAAAAAGTATCCTATGTGTTAATCCTGGTTATAAAGTAGGTATCTGTGTACCAAATTTCATCAAAATCCGTTTTTACGTGAAAGAGTAACAAACATCCATCCATCCAAACATCCTTACAAACTTTCACGTTAATAATATTAGTAGGATTTGGTGGCGGAGAAAAAAATTCTACCATGACTTATTATACTTCCAGTTATAATTGTGAAAATGATAGTGTAATATAGATGATTATATTGCTTGATTCTTTAATGTAGCCCAAATATTGGTGGAAGACGGCGTACTTCATGTAGCAATGTGAGGTTGAACGTCTGGCAACATTATTAGAATGGGCAATAAAAGACGATTGGCATGACAACACTGCGAGGAAGTAAAATTGAAAGACGACAAATGACGGCAGGAGGAAGAAGTAGGTAAATTAAGACATTGTTATTGATATTGTTAATATACCTAGAACATTTGAAACGATAAATTTCCCTAATCCCCCATTCATAAGACTCCGCACCACCACTATACGTATACTGTGTAGACATTAATTAAACAAAAACCAAACTGCCACCATAAAATTCCCAGTACCCAAAACTACTTACTAATAAGTTATTCAACCCTACCCTTGTACCCCTATGTCTTAAGACAGACATCTGTATCAGGGACCCAATCAAGGGGTTTAATAAATTTACCCAAACCACCATTACTTTAATTAACCTTGACCTTAGTTGGTGAATTATCTGCATTTCTATGCTCAAAGATTAATACCTATTTAATCTTGCTGTCTCATATTTTTCTTAGATTTTAAGTAAGAAAGTAGAAACTGTGATGGAAGCTGACACTAACTTTACGAAGTTAAGAAGAAATGAGAGATGAAATTATCAATATTCCAAAGATATTACAAAGTTAAATGAAAAGTATTTTTTAGTTTAGCGACCTGCATGTTATGAATGTTAAGTTAATTACTACTTATTTTAATTAAATAGAAAGAATTGAAAATATACTCGTATTTTGTCTTAGCAAAGCGATGGATCATCATCGCCTGCCCCAGAATTTTACACAGAACAACAGTCTATCTGAACTCCATAACCCAGTTACTGGGTAATACGATACTCCTTGGTAAGACTGGTTGTCAGACTTGGACTTCTGACGACTCGTAACGACTGTCAAAGATATAAGAATGACAGCCAAGAAGCTTAACGTGCTTTTCGAGACACGGAGGGGTCATGGTATGTAAAGATGGTTACCCATCCACGGACCAACCGCGGCAAGCGTAGCTTAACCTGATCGATCGATGTAGTCTCGGTATGTATGCCTTGTTAAGACTGGTGTTAAGGCGATGGATAAAAACTCCAATTTAAAATCTCGGAATTTTTGATATCCTTGTTTAGTAGGCAATTTCAACAGGAATAATATCAACGGTAGTGAAGCCTCATAAAAAAAAACCCTTAAATAAACGAGCCATAACCATTAATACCTAAGAACTTTTTACGATTACGACTTGTTATATTTAGGGGGGACTTTTCCAATTTGCCATCTGATGCTATTGTTAGAATTGAGGTTATTCTATAACTCCTCATATTTGGGTCAGAACTCAGAAGCCACTTATTTAGAGACTAAAATTGGACTTCCCAACTCCAAAATATGTTAGTATTAAAGCCTAGAACTCCGCAGAATTTAGCTTCCACGTTGTACAGTAATCATTACGTACATAAAATAATTCAATCTTGATAACTTACCCTTAGTCTCCTGAGCCTTAAGCCAGTCTTAATAATTCAGCAAGTACATAATCGATACTGTTCCAAGGTCCCACAGTTCTGTTAACGCCGACTAATTAGTAAATTATGAATCTTCGATCATACCTTGAACTGCATTAAGACTTGTTAGCATACACGTTAATTAGGCACGTATACTTCTGTTAATTACCCGTAGCAACTGCTCCAATTAATACTTTCCGCTTCTCAAGTACCTGTTGAGAAAATTCGTGTTTCGGAAGAACCGAGGAAAATACTTTGACTGCTTAATAAGTTGGCGACTGTTTAAAATTTCCTTCCTGGAATCAGAAAGTTGGGCGTCCTCTGGAGTAAGAGTCATTGTTCATACTCTGTTCATTGAATACAATTTCCCGGAAACCGACGAACGATACTACTCAAGTTGTAAGCCCCGAAATGGAATAACGCAATTTAACTGGAAACATCAGCATCAGATAAAAACAAAACACTAACGCAACCCAAGACATATATGAATGACGTATTTTTATTGTTGCTCGTATTTTTGTTCCTGATTACATAAATGTGTTGTGAGATACAAGATGCCCGGGAGATTTACGTAAACAAGCGGCCAGATTTTTCCTAACAGCCGGAACAAGTTTATAGCTTAATCTTTAATTTTATATGTGGTAGGAATGCCTAATATCACTTTCAACTACGACGTGTTCGCGATTGTAGCTTCAGAAATAAGGATGATTGTACAACTATAGAATCGTGGTTTATTTGATTATGTAGTCAAGCGGATTTCTATTGCCTTTTTTTTTTTTTTTTGAGGATGGGAAATCATCAAATGACTCCTCCCGCTCTGGGTGGAGCAGGAGGGAGTGTCAGACTCTTACTGACTAAAACCCACCCGTGTTCCTTCCTTAGCCCTTTATGTTCCAGGGCAGCGGTAACCCTTTCGGACAATCCCACTACCCTGATTTCTATTGCCTTAAGTATGTCTTTTGTAAGTAATGTAGAAAAGTCAATTCAATAACCCTTAAAATGGGTACGAATTTTCTCGAATATTTTTCAGAGAACAATCAATCTGCCTCGCCTTTTTTCCAACTTTGGGGTCGGCTCCCAGTCTAACCGGATGCAAATGAAACCAGTATTTTACATGGAGCAACTGCCTCTTTGACTTCCACTACCCAGTTACTGGGTACCACGATACCCTTTGGTGAGAATGGTTGTCAGACTTTTGGGCTTCTAATTACCCGTAACGACTGTCAAAGATTTACAAATGACAGCCCGGACTAACGGCTTAATGTGCTTTCCGAGGTAGGTCTCGATATGTAATGGATGGTCACCCATCCACGAACCGACCGCGTCAAGTGCAGTTTAACCTTTGATCGACCCGTGTGGGTGTCGTGTCATTTAGCCACGAACCCTCAAGATCTGAATATGATTTTAATTTTCCTCTTAACAAGTAGGAACTTACCCACACTACACCTAACCTTGAATACGTGCGTCTTGAAGTACCTAGTTTTTATTTCAAGTAGGTAGCTATTACTCCACAAATACCCACTTATTTCTAACATATATCATTAACAGGGGCTTTACTTGTAATATTTCAGAGCTTCTTTCTTTGTTACAATGGTCCTTCGCGCTGCGGTATAGAATCGGTTGGCGAATAGCCCACACACACAAATAGTAATCGCTTCAGTGCTAGCAAAAATCAAATAATCGTTGAGAGTGGTTATCAGACTTTTAGGCTAGTGAGAATATTTTTCAGAGAACAGAAAAAAAAATAAAGCTAATAAATCTAATTTCAAATGTGAAGGAGAGACGGCGTTATAGAAGGCCGATAGAACCATCTCTTTTTTGCAACGGAATACTGGCGGTATTAATACGGCCCCTGGAATCGATCCTGGAATCGTTAAGTGGTAATTCACTATGACGTCGAAACCACATCAATTTCTCACCTAATCACAACATTTGCTAATGCTAATATTCTCTAACACAATGGCGTGGTTAAAACTATAAAAAAAATACATGTTCTCCGTACGATTGACATTTCGATTCCTTGCCGTTACCAACACACGATATTGATGTGATTTGCATCTGTTAAAAGAGTGTCCATGGAGTTTCTTGCCCGTTCTTCTCCATAGGTACCTACGCTTTGGAATGGGCAACTAGCTTCATTTTTCTGACTGACCGACCCCTTGACAATTCAAAATTGCCTGTAATGGTTTAATTGAAATAAATATTTTGAGTTTGAGTTTGAGTTTGAGTTAAGATTTCGCGGGGAATAATACAGAATTTGGGCCCAGGACGTTTTTTAGACGGGAATTGAGTAAGGATTCTTGTAGTCTGGTAAGAATAACGTCAGCAACAGCGGCGACAATTTGTTTAGCGGAACGCGTTACTATTTACATATTGAAATAGCGCTACAGTTGTCATTTCCACGCTTGAAAACTCTGACTTTCCAATCTAAAGCTTACTCCTAGTTCCGTTTCACTGGTTTAAATTCCATCGTAAAATCGATTCGAATGTTAATAGTTGGAAACTACAGTAAAACAAGTCGTAAACGAAACTTTTCGTATTTAAATGATCATATTTTATGACACAACATTATTTTCGCTTATCATTTCTGCGTCAACGCCTGCATCGTTGGTTTAGTGATCTCAAGCGCTACTTCGTGTTAGCGTGTCGATGGCAATTTAAATCGAGTCTGCTTAGAATTTGGTGCTAGCGTCCACCAGTTCCTGTATCGTGCAGCTGACAGGACGCCGGGCATGATACGCTGGGGCTCTGTCTCGCATGAGGTCTTAGCATTATGCTGAGCGATAGCCATTTTGTGTGGATGTGGCGCATATTGTCCCCCAACTTGTCATAGTTTTTTTTGTGTTTGTGTTCTTTTTACACGTCATGTTTACCGCAAATAAACGTATTTTCTTCTTTCTGATATCAAGTGTCCCAGCGTTTGTAGAACAGCACCACTGAAACACAAAGCCGGCCACACATTCCTGTACTTATGCTTATCACCGAGATCTGTCACCCAAAGCACGGTAACGCATTCACATCATCATGTGCAAGCATTAATACTGAGCATGAGGTCCTGGATTCGGTTCCCGGGCCGGGCAAAGTGTTATCGGGTTTTTCTGTCTGGAATTTCTCAGCAGCAGCCCGGGGTCTGGATTTGTAGAGAAATGTGGATACACCTCTGTATTCGGGCAATACAGGCGTAATATTATGTAACTGCCGGCCGGCGTCGACACCGGCTGCCGCTGAAAACCAGCGCTGGGGCTCTGTCTCGTATAGGGTCTTACATTATGCTGAGTGATGGCCGTTTTGCGTGAATGTGACGCATGTTTACCCCGAACTTGTTTTTTTTGTGTTTATGTTCTTTTTTATGCGTCATGTTTGCCGCAAATAAATGTATTTTCTTTCTTTCTTTTATGTTAATATTCTGCAAAAATTGACGTTAGATTTTCTTTTGGAATATTAGCTGTCTATATCAATTCACTTACGAAAGATCCTTTGCCGTCAAAATATGTCAGCTACCTTCCCTGCTGCCTGCTGCCGTCCTTCGAACATCAAACAGTTAGGCGTTGATAAAGGAAACTTATGAGAACTCCACAGAACCGCATGCTACTTTGACTGAAAATCGTTCACATTTCCCACATAACTAATCCAAACTCGTTTTGTTCGCAGGACTGCGAGTGGCACACATCGGGCTGATTGTACCTGTAAGTATGCATACACACGTTAAACGTACACAGCACAACACAGATACACAGGTACAATTTACCCATAGAGGACCGGTTGTTTGCAAATCGTGATGTGATTCCCGGTTTTTGGCCGCGTCGACTCGAATACTTGATGAGGTTCTCGAACTAAATTAAACATGATTGATTGATTGAGGCTTCGACAGAAAGTACGAGTAAATTCGGCAGTTTATTGGTTAAAGTATTTACTGATGTTCGTGTCGATACGAAACTTCAATTAAATGAAGCTAAAGATTCTGCTAAAGGATTTAACAGAATACTACTATTATAAACGTCAAAAGTTGTATGTATGGATGGATGGATGGATGTATGGATGGACGGATGTTTGTAAGGTGGATGGATGTCTGTTACTCTTCACGCAAAAACTACTGAACGGATTTGGATGAAATTTGGCACAGACATGGTTTATAACCAGGATTAACATATTATAGGATACTTTCTATACCGATATTCCCACGGGATCGAAACTTATGCGGATGAAACCGCGGGGCGCAGCTAGTAAGTACTAAATAAATGTAGCCATGGACGACCGAGCTTGGGCGCACACAAGCTGTGCTGTGCTGGCATGTCTTTATTTCCATGGAAGGTGAGTAGGCCATTAGTGTGAGACGCAACGTGCGTCGATACTCTTGCGCCATCCCATCTTCCTGGCTCGGCGTGCTGTGCTGGCGCTGCTGCTGCGGCTGCGGAGAACCTCAAGCGGCGAAAATATAAAAACCTTATCGGAAATCATATTTTCGAGCCGTTTGGGGTTGAAACCGTCGGGCCGTGGGGTCCAAGTGCTCATTGCTTGTTCAATGAATTCTCTAAACGGCTGGTTGACACTTTCCGTGACCCAAGGGCTGGCTTTTACCTTGGCCAGAGGTTAGGCATTGCCATACAACGTGGCAATGCCGCCAGACTCTTGGGTACATTACCAGTCAACAGCGATGTGGAGGAATATTTCGACGCAATATTTTAGTTTTTTTAGTAAAAGACATTATATTTTTATTTTAATAATTTTTAGTTTTTTTTTGAATTTGATTAAAATTGCAAAATTACTAATAATTATGTTAGTGGTCATTCGATTAAATTAACATCAAACGCATCGCTATTTTGAACCTTATATGATGCCGCGATGTGCTATTGTCAAATACCACTGACTTATAATAAACAAGTACGCTGGACGTCATACTATCGATAAAAAAATGAAAACATTAATTTGATTTTCGCTATTTTGACGCTGACAGCAACGTGAGCGTCCGTGGAACTAATATTTTATACAGCTAGTTTTACAAGATGCGCATATTCTCAGGATAAAATGCCCTAAACATCTCGTAGTATACACAAAAAAGTCTTATTCTACGATTTAGACCTAAATCATCAGACACGTACCAAAACAAAACAACGGCCATTTGCGGCAATGTGTCAATTTTAGTTCCTGAGATGCTCGATCGGGGCGCTTTGAATCGCCACAAAAAACAACTGTCATTTCATATAGTATATTTAGTCCGGTGTACTATATTATAGATCAGTGTCAATTGCCTAAAAATTTGCTTCTTAACGCGCCTTAAACTTTAACGTTAAGTAATTAGTACCTGCAGTGCGATTCTGTAACCATCTCACCGTGAAATCTTAGGTGAAGTGAGCGTGGAGTGAGCTGTCATTCCAAAATAATGCTAGGGATTGACACTACTGACAACTCACATCAAGCACACTTCACTTGAGTTTTCACGGTGAGATTTTTATAGAATCGACCGGCTGTTGTGTATTTTGTTGCCGATCGTACTATAAGTCGTAATAAATATTCAGTTAAGTACCGGTATTAGCGAACGGCTTGCGATACAAATTATACACACATATTGGCCCCAAGTCAATTTCCAGATTACCAATTTAGCTTCCAAGCCAACATTTGGCCAAGCTAAATTGCAAAGTTAACATGACATTTCGGAATATTTTCATTTCGAACGGCGGACGAAAGTTTTGCCTAACAAAACGTTACTCTCGCTTGTTTTGGAAAGTTCGATTTTATTCAGCACTAAAGATATTCAAAACGATTCTTTGCGAAGGACAAGGAATATTTGAGTCAATTGATCCCATCTTCGGATGTCAAATACATTTTACGAGTATGTATCGGGTCGCTGAACATTTGCCGGGTACAAAAGCTTTTAGTGAATAAGTATGTGCGTGTGGGTTGAAATGGGTGAAAAAGCGGCCAAGTGCTAGTCGGACTCGCAAACGAAGGGTTCTGTACCACCGCTTAACACTATATTTAACACAACTGTATGGACTACAGGTAGCAGTTATGCTAGCAGTGCAAAATGCAATGTTCCCCGCGCATATAAGTAGTAAACACACCTTCCAATATTATAAATATGAAAGGATAATAAACGTATTATATAAATCCTTAAAACAGCCTTTTCTTGGTGTTCATCCATTAAACCCTAACAGGTTATGTATATAGTTCAGCGGTAAGGCCAGTCGTTTTCCCAGCGCCCGCCGTGGCGATAACTTGCGTTCCATATACAAATGTAAGAAGTGTCATTGTGCCTAAAGTTCTTGGTCATTTAAATAGACTTTAACTAGTACACTTGAATTTTATTTACTCTCCTTTCTCCAAACACGATAGTCAATAAGGTCCCAACAACAACATAGTTTAAAAAAAACTTAAGTAACGACCAAAAAACACCGAAAAAAACACGTTTATTTTATGGGGAGGTCCTTGAATTATTAACTATATTTTATTTTTTAAAGGTAAAATACTGGTATTCAGCTGAATCCGGTTAGATTGGAAGTCGACCCCAACATAGTTGGGAAAAGGCTAGGCAGATGATGATTTTATTTTTTAATGCTGTAAATATTCCAAGGTTGTGTCGCGCTGTCCGTCGGACCGTCCGTCCAGGGACGGACGGACAGACGGACAGCGCATCCTTAGTAATAGGGTCCCGTTGAGACTATTTGTTTACGTGTATGCGTAACCCTACATTCTCAATTACTTCCATTATTTGATGTCTATAAAGTTAGAAAGCCTAAATCGTTCGATCTGATCTTCAGTTTTGACCTCTTTTGTTACGGGATCATTTTGTGATGAAGGTCGCACTGAAAATATCTATTTTTGGATCCACACTAGACTAAACTTTGTTCGCGTAAAATATTTTACCCACCCCGCCGCATCGCATCGCCTGTCCGCGTTATTATTTTGTTTTCGCTTAGCGTCCTTTCTGACTTTTTCTTTTCGCTCGCTTCCCAAGGGTCTTAACGTGATGTAAAAAAGCCTATTGCCTTCCTCAGGAATTGAGCTATCAAATGCAAAAATAATTTCAACTCGTGCCTGTTTCTAAAGTGGTTGTAGTTCTATAAATAAGTCATGAGTTCTCCTTTCATTTTCGTTTTCAATTACTTATTTCAAGATTTTTATTGATTTTTAACCGACTTCAAGAAAGGAGGAGGTTCTTAATTCGACGGTATGTTTTTTTTTGTGTGTTTGTTACGCGATTACTCCGCTAATTGTGGACCGTTATTCATTTGAATTTTTAGCTGCATTGTAAAAGTTTCTGCTGTCTTAGAAGTAACATTAAAACGGCTGTTTGTCAGTCTTAAGTCATAAAACTTGAGAAACCCTAATTTGAGTTTTACATCTTTGTTATTTGTTGCAGCCGCAGATAAGAAATGAGCTGACAGCTTGACATTAACATTATTATCACGACATTTAAGACTTTCTTTAAGTATATTATTATTCTTAGTTAATTCATCAATTATTCAAGCGCTTTAATTTATAATATAAATAAAGTAGAGCGCTTAATTATATAAATTTCATCACCACTGCTCTTAAAACGGTGTAGGAAAACATCGTGAGAAAACGGCATGTCCTAGAACCAATAACTTGAAGGCATGTGACATCTACCAACCCGCACTTGGCTCGTTTGTTAGATTACAGCCCTTTCGAAGAGTGGAGGCCTATGTCCCAACAGTGGGAACATTATAGGCTAATTATGTATTATAATTTAGTTTAGCCTCACCGTTAGGCTTCTCCTATTACATTTAAACTACATAATTATCTTTATCTCATGTAGTTCGAAACAATCGTCTAGTATTCTTTCAAAGGACGACACGGTTGGCGCAGTGGCTGAGCGATCAACTGCTGCGCTGCATGTCGCGGGTTCGATTCCAGCACAAATATTTGTATTGCCTACAGGTAGTTGTTCCGGGTCTGGCTGTTTGTGTATGTGAGTTTAAATGTTTGTGAACGCACCCACGATACACGAGTAATTCCTAGTGTGGGGCAAAAATCCTAACGACGAATGTTAGTAGTGTCATTGTTTTGTTGTAAGTGCACTATTATGTGCCATTTTAGATTTTCCTTCAGTAGAATTGTTTTACATCTCTTTCCGAATACCTCCATAGTGCTTTCTCTTAAAGGATTTGTTCTATTTGTCAGTATCGCTTTTTTGTAAATTAAAATGGCGTTTGGATGCAGCTGAATACTAGTATTTTAGATGGAGCGACTGCCTATCTGACTTTCACAACCTAGTCACTGGGTAACTCGATACTCAGTAAGGCAGATTGTCAGACTTTCGGGCTTCTGACTAGCCGTAACGACTGTCAAAGAAGAATGACAGCCAGAACCAACTACATCACGTGTTTTCCTGTGCACAGTGGGGGGGTCACCCATCCACAGACCGACCTCGACAAGCATTGCTTAACCCGAAGATCGACCTTTACCTGTATTATTGAGCCATGAGCCCCACATGTGAGTCATGTATCTCAGGATTAACGAATAGTTTACAGATAATATTTGTACAGGCGTTTATTTCCACACAATGGATGTATCCGTATCATGTAACATTTCGTCCTGAATTTCAGCGTACTTCAGTTCAGTGTCTTTTATACTATATAGCACTGCCTTATTTAGTATGATACGTAAAAATAAACAAATGTATTCTGTTTTTTTTTCTCTGATTTCCATACAGATGTGATCTCCTAATTTATTGCTTCCCATAAAATTGTGCGGTCTAGTTAATCGTCATAAATTATAGTCTCAACATACTTTTGGGTTATTTTTCTGTAACTCATAACTAGTATTGAATTACCTAGTTTATTAATTACACGGTTTATTTTAGGATGTTAACCCTAAATAAGTTAAAAAGATATCAGAAGATACAGATAGTTAAGAGGTTGAGATCGAAGAGGGGCTCGTGGCTAAATAATAACAGCCGCGGGTCGATCTTCAAAGTCAAGCAACGCTTGCCGAGGTCGGTCCATGGATGGGTGACCACCCATTACATGCCAAGACCCTTCCATGCCTTGGAAAGTACGTTAAGCAGTTTGTCCCGGCGTCATTTGTAGATTTTTGTCAATCGTTATTAATAGTCAGAAGCCCAAAAGTCTGGCAACTAATCTTGCTGAGGGATATCGTTTTAATTCGTGTTTCCCAGTAGCTAAGTTGTAAGGGTCTCAGATAGGCAGTCGCTACATGTAATATACTGGTATTTAGTTGAATAGAGTAAGACTGGAAGCCCACTGAGTTTGAGTTCAGCGAATGGAACTAAGTTTGGTACGTTTTCATGCCATTGGAAAGATACTAAAATACTAGATTTAAGAAAAAAAGTCTTCGAAATCCATTTTATATAGGTAGGTAATCAGTCTTTCTAAAGTAACAGATTCAAAAAATTTTCGCAAACACAGATCCTACTTGTTATACAAGTTATCACAAGGTTATTTTGTCAACTTTGAAACCGCCGTAAAAAACGAACTTCAGCGATAAACGGACCATTAAAATCGCTTCAGTAGTTTTCAAGATTTACACTTAAAGGGGGACTTTGTTACCGTATCTCTTTTGTGGGCCAGCAACTTGTCAAGCCGTCTTATAACTCAAGAGACAATAAATAGTATCTTAAAGTGAAGGAAAGAGGTGGCCTATTGGTATCGGCCCTGACTTACGAGTTGTAGGTCGTAGGTTCGAACCCAGACAGGCGTTTTACTTTGCGTAAATTATTTCATCACCACTGCTCTCAAAACGGTGAAGGAAAACATCGTGACCGGTATCCTAGAACCAAAAATTCGAAGACATGTGACATCCACCTACCCGTACTGGTCCCGCGAGGTGGTCTCTCACCGAGAGGTGGCCTTTGTCCCAGCAGTGGGAATGGGGCATTGTAGGCTGATTATACTAAAGTATAGGTCAGCCAGTTTGTATCTATTTAGGTAGAAATTTTTCATGCAGATCGACATGTGCCTGGTCATAACTGGTACTGGCAAGACACGTCCACTCAAAGTATTGTACTCTCCTCAAAATACCATCTCAGACATTAACCTGCATGTTCCTCATATGGCCTGACCAAGAATATGTCTGTCATCTAGTTTAAAAAAAATTACGTGTGAGAGCGTTTTTTTAAAACTATTTTACAAAAAATGAATATCATTTATCTAGCTTTGTTCTTGTTTGACTCGTTTTCAGTATGTAACGCTTTTGAATGAACAGGTATTTGAGATTACCCGCCACGTTCCTAGAACCGAACAAAATGCCAAATATATAGGCGTACCAAACGTTTGACGCTGAGTAAACACAAAACACGCCGTATTTGTGGATGACAAATCACAATCGTCGAATGGTCAAAGTAGTTGACAGAAGGGGACATAAACCGAATCCCAATTTGCGTAATTTAAAACGTTCAAAATCTAGTCGCAGTCTCATCTCAGCGACAATCAATGTCAAAAGCTTGTCAAAAATGTAGGGAAATTAGAGCTATTTTGACAGATTGAGACTGAGATCAGATTGTGAACGATCTTAAAATTACGGGAATTACCCCTCTGGAGTCAAACAGATGCTCCTAAAGGCTCCCGCAGACAGGCACGACGCGACGATGTGACGCGATTCTGCTAGAGCAACTTTCTTGAAGTTTTCATAGAAATTGTTCTACTAGAGACGTGTCGAGCTGTCGTGAGACAGACGTTAGGCGATTATTATAATATCGAAACAATGCGATTAAAGATATACAGATGTAGAATAGATGTAGATTGTAGGTAAATAATAAGATGAGAGGTAGAATGGACGGCATCATAATATACGATCATCATGTACATTTTCATCAAGGATAACTCAAGATGCTACATTTAGATATGGACAAAATACAGTATGTATCAGAAAGGTGTGGTCAAAGTACCATTCATCTATATTTTTTTTCGCGATTACGAAGTCGGTCCTATGGAGAAAGTTGTTCAGTTTGATGGTCTGTACCATACCCTAGCCCCCAGCAATCAGTAATCTGATCCACAATATCCATTTTACCGTTTAGGATATCCATGTAAATCAAAACGAGGTAGTTTCAGGATAGCCTCTGATTTCTGTCACGTATAACGTGACGTCATGTTAGTATCATCCAGCTGTGACGTTTACAGTTCGGTGTAACGTCAATACAGACCGTTGACATTGTCGCAGTGAACATTCGCGACAGGATGATTTCTGGCCGACGTATGGAATTGTGACGGATCGCGCACTGTTTCGTCGATGTGATTTAGTTTAATGCAGATTATTTATTGTTTCTACGTAATTACTTGGTTTACGTTGAGAGCGTAATTGTAATTAGTACTATTTGTGTGTGTGTGTATGTGTTAGTAATATGGGTCTGTTTCTTGGTTTCTGATGTCAATGTAGAAAATACTACTAAAATTATAAACGTTAAAGTTTGTATGCATTGATGGATGGATGGATGGATGGATGGATGGATGGTTGGTTGGATGGATGGATGGATGGATGGATGGATGGATGTTTGTTACTCTTTCACGCAAAAACTACTGAACGGAGTTGGATGAAATTTGGCACAGATGGTTTATAACCAAGGATGTAACACATGGGATACTTTTATCCCGATATTCCCACGGGATCGAAACGTATGCGGGTGAAACCGCGGGGCGCAGCTAGTCGCTGAATATAGCTAAACCTCGTATCTAAGAATATTCGAATTGCTTTTAATGGTTGGTTGTAATAGTAATTTTGAAATTAAATTATGCTGTAACTGTGAGGAAATATGTACATACCTACGAAACATTAATTCCCATTCATGGACACGACTGTAGTATTTATTCATTTTCATTTTCAAATACCTTTATTTACTACTAGCTGCGCCCCGCGGTTTCACCCGCATAAGTTTCGATCCGGTGGGAATATCGGAATAAAAAGTGTCCTATGTGTTAATCCTGGTTGTAAACTATGTGTGCCAAATTTCATCCAAATCCGTTCAGTTGTTTTTGCGTGAAAGAGTAACAAACATCTATCCATCCATCCATCCATCCATTTTCGCATTTATAATATTAGGAGGAATAGGAAGTCGTAATAAACGAAATACACTTATCCTACATTAATTTAGGCACTTTATGAGTCTAGTGATTCACATTTCAAAGCTTATGACATGTATGTAGTTTTAACTGCTTACAACATAGATACATTGTACGCACAATAATCAGTCGTTATTAGTATTTATTGGTCTTGCATTAAAATAATTCAGATGTGATTTATTGTACATTGTTCATTGCACAAGCAGGGTTCGTAAAAAACCAATATTTATAATAAATATCAAAATATGAATGGGATATAATATCCTGTATAAAAGAAGATACGATTTTCATTTTGTAAGTGGTTTAATTGTAGAATGATAGTTTGTGTTTGATTATTTCACGTTTTTGTTATCATAATCATCTGCCTAGCCTTTTTCCCAACTGTATTGGGGTTGGCTTCCAGTCTAACCGGATGCAGCTGAATACCAGTATTTTACATAGAGCGACTGCCTATCTGACCTCCACAACCCAGTTACGTTTTTTTTTATAAAAGTAAAATATAATTAGACAATAAATATCAAGTGATAAAAATATATCCACTGATACACTCGTACATCACCACTGCTCTCAAAACGGTGAAGGAAAACATCGTTAGGAAACCGGCATGTCCTAGAACCAAAAATTCGAAGACATGTGACATCCCACTCCCTCACGAAGAGAGGAGGCCTGTGAGCAGTGGGAACAATACAGGCTGATTATGACTCATATTTAGTTATATCAGCGAAGCCTGTTTACAAGACACCGCATAAATGCTTCGTTACTATGCACGATAACATCCTGTTCACTTTAGCAAAACATATCAATGAACAAATTAAGCAGGTAATTCCAATTCCCACGATAGAGGAAACTTGTGTGATAGCTTTGTAATTCAATCGTTTCATATTCCTAACAAAGTTACAACATTACTCTAAACATTGACAGGTTACACAATTACTATGTACGAGACAGAGTTACTAAGGCTAGTAGTTGATGAGGGTAATTACACAAATTCACTTTGTGATCTTAGGGTTTTGCTCCGATAGTTCTGCTAAGTCAATTCTACTATTAGAATAGGTCTTTCCACTGCTGGAAACAGATCTGTTTTTGCTTTTAATGGAAACTTAGTAAATAATAAAAGTATATTAGGATCTTAAAGGAGCTATTTCTCTCGTTTACCCATAACCCAATTCTGCGCCCACGACTGTATATCTGACACTAGCGTTATGTATCCCAGATCACAATCCAATGTACCTTGATTTGACATAATATATCTTTCTCTTTTCCTGACTGTTCATCTCACATTATGTTAGACAGAGACAGAGAGCATCATAAGCTCTTTAGCATTGAATGCAAATGATTCACTTGCAAATCTCGATTTAATAACCACGCTAAAAAACAACAACTATGAAAATGTCTAACTTTTCTGAAGCATAACTTTCTTCTGACTCTACAGAATTAAATGGATCCAGTTATTTTTCAGTTTATACTGAATTCTCTCGAGCTGTAATTAATGCACGCTAAACTTTCATTTAAATTAAATATAAAGGTGCGCTCGCACACACTTTTGGGGTTGTTGTAAGTATGACGTCATGATAATACCGATCAATTTACGGTAATTCCGAAATGGTGGCATTGTTGCTAAAGTTGTAACCACCATTGGAACGATACGGAGCAATATGGCTAAGACAAGGTCTAAATAAAGTCAAATAATTTAATATAAGTAGGTTAGTGGTGTGCCTTTTATTGACCACTAACCTACTTATATTAAATTATTTGACTTTTGAAAAGGCACTTTTGAACGTCGACATTTACAAGAAAATAGAATTTCTAAATGGTAGTGTCGTATGGACAAGAATTGCCGAAACAGTTAAGACAATATTTATGACAATAAAAAAAGATTGTTCTACTTATTTTACCAAACTCCAGCAATTTGGCTGTGTATGATTGCTGAAAAGGTGGCGGAAGCCGACGCCAACGTAGTTGGTTAAAAGCTAGGCAGACTGATATTGATCGCTGAGAAATTGGTCCGTCTAAGCACAGCTTAAGGCTCAATTTATACTGCCGAAGCGCTTTTTTTGTACAAAGCATAATGAAGTTTATGTCAAAAGAGTAACGTACAAATTAGATACACACATATGCGTAGGTCGCGCATCTTCTGGAGAATTATACGAGCTTATTATTGCCGGCGCAATAATAAGCTCGTATCTAGTTTGTACGTTAGACAATTGACATAAAGTTTATTTTGCTATGTTTAATATCGCTACCAAAACTCACTTCTACTCCGTTCCGTGGCAGTATAAATTGAGCCTAAGGAAGATAGTTAATTAGCATCACATCAAGTGGCTGCATCTTGAACATTAGCCTTTAAAGTTTACGATGTGTTGCCTCCTGTCTCTTTGTCAGCATGTACAAGTTTATTATCATCACAATGTGCAGCCATGTTACTTACCAGAATTGTTTCAGCCTGGCTCTGCTTAAGACACTCGTCATATTGTGCTTCACAAGAATAAGGGAAGAATATATTTGCTTTATTTTTTTGTGTCATTAATGCAGTGTATTAGCATATACTTACAAGGGACATTCTTTAAGGGAATGTACTTACTGAGAAAAATTAATCAATTCTACCACCCCCCACCACTACAATCCCTTGAAGAATGTCCCTCGTTCACGTAATGTATTCATTAGCCAGTGTCTGATTTCATTACCTTAGTTACCTACATCTGTAAGTTCATAACAATAGTTAATAGTTATATGGTGGCAGGGACTTCGACGCGCAAATTGTAACCACGAATTCAGCACATGATTCGAGACCCCCTAGCGTAGAAACATTTCTGGGGGTTAACAATAAACAAATCTGCTGTTTCATAGAAAAATGCAATATCTACGTGGTCAAAATGTATGGAACAGCTATTTTTTTTATAACCACCCTGTGTAGTCGATAAAATTGTGATTTCCGTCAAAGCGTATTTAATTTCATCATCATCAACTCACATTACGCGCACGCTTTTTACTGTTAATAATAAGCTCAAAACGGTCGAAATTTCATAATATAAATCTGTTCTATGAAAACCGTTCTAGATGCACTTTTAGAAATTTATTCAGCAAAACAATAGTATAATTTGTGATGCTTTCAAGCACAAAGACCCAGTGATTTAGAATCATAAGTAATTATTTGCAGTGGCTTATTTATTAGTTAAATTATTCGAATAATTTAATGTGTACCTATATAATTTTAAACTGCGAATGATAATGATGAATAACGAGGTACTTATAAACATTTAATTGTTATCAACAGTAGCAGAATATTGTTCCCTTTGTTGGCGTGGCTATAAAATTAAATAATTTATCACCTTGCTGAATCTCGTCCGAAATCTTGGAAACTCTTTCTAAAGATAAAATGACTTCATATTTTAATAGTTCATTTTTATTTACAAGCTTTTATTTAACTTGCGGTGTAACTATGTTTGTTCGGGTAGACTCTTGCAACTCAATTTTGAAGCAGTTAATTTCAACCGATTGAGCTGAAATTTTTAATTCAATGTTTTCGTAAACTTTGCGATCAGGTGCGTAGTACTCCCAACCAGTGTGCGTGTATGATCAAATGTATGATCGTAAACGATCCTAGCAGGTGGGATTCTGTAGTCTCTTCCTAACTCCCATGGGAAGAATGCATGAGTTTATAAATGTATGTTTTCGTAAAGTTTGCTGCAAAAAGTTTTTACTATCGTAGAAACGTCATCCAATCTTTTAGTGCTTTGCCTTCTACTCGATATTACTCCCAATAAAAAGCTATGAGTTCGATCTAAATGGTTCATTACATACTAGAGTTCGTTGCCCGTTCCAATTCAAATAGAGTTATTCTTAGGGTTCATAAAAACGTTCATAACTCCCATTTATGGTTGCGTATGCGGTGATTAAGTAACCAATATAGTCGCTATAAATTTATTTGTGTAGATAAGTTACTGCTTCTGTTCTAGGTGGCCCGGTATTTTGAATGTAGTTAGAGTTTATTGTGTAAGTTCCGGTATATTTGACTTTTAGCTTGTTTCCTGTCATTGTTAAAGGTCCTCCCTGATTTCCTGATCTTGTCAAGACAAAATCAACAAAATAAAAACAACTACGAAGTTAAAATCAACTGCCAAAGTTAAAATTTTGTTTCAGCGCGGTTAGTGGAAGTGCTCAGGTGCTGTTCGGGCAATTGCGGTTGAAATCAGTGCTCTGAGTGGAACACGTCATTGTTTGTGGAAGTTCTGAATCTGAACAACATTCAAGTGTAGAAATCTATGAAAATATCATCAAGTTTTTGGCAACTCATAACTCATAGTCTGCCTGCCTAATTGATAATTTAATGTACAGACGCCAGCAGGTCAAGCTACCCGAAACTGTCAAATTTTCCCAATCAACCTTGAACCTTAATACTTTAGTGATAAAGTTGAAAATCTATTAAAGAAATTTGACAGATTGTAGTAGCTTGATGTGCTGGCGTCTGTACCATCATACCGCAGACTTAAATCCAACTTTTGCATTTCAGTTTACATAAAACCTCACAGAGAACTGATTGCCACACGTTATTCCCCTTATTCCATACACCGGATTTCTGAAATAATATTTGAGCAACGCAAAATAAATGTTGGATTGCGTGCATTTTGCATAACCTAACGTGCTGCAACCTTTTACTTAGAAAATAGTAGGAATTCTATTACTAATATTCCAATATATTTTATTTATCGAAACCTCATCGAATCAGGTGTTTGTCGGCAACTGGTGTTGATTGCCGTTAAATTGACAAGCTCTAATGAAAAAACTTTTCGGTAACGAAGTTTTAAAAGACGTTTACATTTTGCTTGTTGTTAAAACATTTTCGCAGGCGCCGTTCTGAATTTGAATTTAACATGTTTATAATATGGCAGAACATTTATCAGACGATCGAGGTTTTGGTAGAAAATTATGCTGATTATTCAGGCTCTCAAATCCAGAAATGTAAGACCGTTAGTAATGTGAGAGCGACTAGTTGCGCAAACTTGGTTATTCATTGATAGTTTCACGAGTAAATAAATAAATAATTTACCCGTGAAACCATCAATGAATAACTAAGTTAGCAGAACTAGTCTCGTTGTGTAAATCCGGCTTTAGAGAAGCGAAAACGTCTGTTTCCGTTTCATCTGAATTTATCAATCTTAATATAGGCACGTAACGTAACATAATTAAAACGTTCCTTTGTAGAAAGGAAATCCTCTCCTTTACTGTCTATCTGTATTTAATTAAACCAGGTTTTTGACAAAATAACAAATATATATTGAAAGCGGTAAAATACAAGAGCGGCACACGTGAACTGTGCAATGATGGACATGCAAAAGGGAAGAGCGAGATAGCACGTCAAGAAAGAGATGGCTATATGACAATTACCACAGATTAGAACACTAATAAAACAAGGCTACTGCGGGGTAATTGCGTAAAATATTTACAGTAGATTAATGGCTTTCATTTTGACAGTTCAACAACATTCATTGCGTTATTTACGTTGTTGAACAGAAAGATTGTTCGAACATATGAAGCAATGGATTAGCAATATCCTTCAAAATCATTCAGATTGTGATTGATAGTGTATTACGCAATTAGGGTACACCCTAGTTATTACATACCTACTCTACTCTCTAGTAATGATAAAAGATAAATAAAATCATGCATCAAATCAAATCAGCGGGCCCTGTCAGAATACACACATTTATTTTTTAAATGTCGATGCTGAGATAGGAGCCTTTTGGCCTCGTATAGGACTTACTGACGTTACTTTTTATACAATTTGTTTAATTTTTATTTTTAACTGTGTTTAGTTTAGTTTATGATCCTGTACGAGTCGCAATAAATACTTTTTCTTTCTTTCTTTCATCATTACTGCGGTCGGCATAAATAAATCGGTAGGGGTAAATTGACGAAGGGATTTTGACATAAAGCTTCTGCCCTTCACCAACTTCCCAAATAAACTTGCTTGAAGAAGGACATACTGCCATACCAGTTGATGGCTGTTATGCAAAGTACAAAAAAAATACATATATTGTATATAGATACGTAGGTATGTAAGTTGTAAGGACGTACTCCAGAGCACGATACATCAACCCGAATTCCCGTGTGATCTCAGATGTCGATATGTTTTTGCCGACAGTTTTTATAGGAGCAGCCTTTATATTTTTATAGGTTTATCTAGAGAAATATAAACGTTTCACATTTATGTTTCCTTTCCTGAATAGACGTTGGGTTGTATGGGTGAATGTTCATTGATGTAAATTGTTTAAGATGGATAAGGGTCTTCTGTGACGGTCTGATTCCGTGTAGACCTTGTGTTTTTAGCCGCGTGTTTGATTTTAATTTAAAATGTTCAACTGACAATCTTGTGTACCTACCTATCATATCGATTACACTCCGAGGTGTAATCTGTACTTCCCTAGAGTCGAAATAAAAGCTCATTAATTTTTGTGTCCACAGAGGACTCTTGGTAAACAAAACGGGAAGGAAGAAAAATTGGTTTATTTGTCACAGAAACACGTGTATAGAAAAAGATAAAATGATACAGCAAACAAGTATTTTTATTATGAAATCGACTATAAAACATAACGCTGCTGTTACTTTTCCCAAAGTAATCCCATCCCTTACTCGTCATTTTCAAAATCATGGTTTGCAATTATACAATATTTTATGGAGCTACGATATTATGACTTCGTATAAGGACCGCAATTTTCAGTTTACTTCCAATCGTAAAATAGATTTTATACCCTGTTGAGGTATAAAATGCTCATAATGTTACGATTCCCTAACAATGGTTGTAAAACATAAAACGGAAAGTGAACCGATGTATTGAACATGATAGTACACTCGCGAGCAATGAGAAAGTTCCAGTGACGTAGCACCAAATTACTCCTAAACGGGAAAGGCTAGCTTAATAATAATAATAATAATAATTTTTATTTATTCAAGCTACAAAGACTCACTTGTTAGTAAAAATTTACGACTATGTTAGTTAAATACAGACACTATAAAATTAACGGTCACAGTTGCGACATCCCATGAGAGACGGCACAACAGTGACCCACGTACACACAGTCTAGGCGACTCGCAATCATGCTTAGGACACTGTTGGAGCCGCCCCACACCCTGCGCACCAGGGAAGCGCACCTTTTACGCATTGTTGCGAAAAAGCAATCAACATGCGCATCTGCGAACATCCCTGACGCACTACAGAAACGGGGCAGCCCCACCAGTATCCTAAACGCATTGTTATACTGAACGCGGAGAGCGCTGTACGATCTTTGCGTATACTTAGCCCACAGGCTGCATGAGTAAAAAGCAGTACAGTAGGCTCGAAAGGGCGTGATTTTAACAGGAAGTGAGCATCGTGCAAACCTGCGAGCCAGCATGTTCGCTCTAACCGACAACGCCCTCCGCTCCCGTTCAATGTCATCATCGTCTTTAAGGTTGGGAGTCAATATGTGACCAAGATACTTAAACCTGTAGACTCTCTGCAAAGGTGTACCATAAAGTAATACAGGCGGTACTGCATCCGGACTTTTACCCCCAGCCTCAAAAACCATGACCTCCGACTTCTTAGTTAATGACGCCGCCTGCAATATTTAAGTACATTTAACAGCGCATCAGAATATTACCAACTAAAAACGTAAATATTGTGTTCAAATTTTAAATTATATGTCTTAGGAGATATTAAGGTGTTTGCCAGCATTTTGTGGGTGGAACTTTTTCATTGCTCGGCAGTGTATTATGTTCGAGTGTTCGGTGGGATAAAAAAACGTCGAATATGGCCCATGTCTGGCATTGTGAGCTTTCACGGTGTTATAAATAGCTACCTACTTTCTTGAGTGACTTACGTAACGAAGTGAGCCTCATTTGCAATCATCATACTCAGTAAACCCACAGGTTCCACCGTCCTCGACACAATGGCTCTCTTTCTATCCTCCAAAATATCTCAGAGTTAAATACATTCACCGTCAACTTGATAAACCTTTTCATAAAATACTGCTAACATTACCATCACCTTCAAAACCTCATTCACGCTTCCTTTGTGAAATTCTCCAAACGGCTCATTACCGGTGGCTCAGCTTGAAAATCAGGACCTAGTAGAAAATTGATGCTTTCACCCGCTTTGCCGAGTTCGTGCCAGAGTTTCATAAAGCCTTGTACGCACTAGGCGACAATTGCCTCGCGACATTGTATCGAGACACAATCACATAAAGTCTAACAATGTTTCGGGACATATTATATCGAAACGCAAATTTGGTCATTGTCGCGTGACTTGTGGGCCGCAGACGTGTTCAGCAATGTGGCTAGTAACGTATTATGCGGGCATGTGATGCGAAGAAATGATGAAAATGTCGTGAGGAAAGTTTTCAGTGTAAATGCTATAAGAGTAAGACCAAAAAACAAGTGCGAGTCGGACTCGCCCATGAAGGGTTCCGTTACGTTACGATTTATGACGTATTAAAAAAAAACTACTCACTAGATCTCGTTCAAACCAATTTTCGGTGGAAGTTTATATGGTAATGTACAGACGCCAGCACATCAAGCTACCCGAAACTGTCAAATTTTCCCAATCAACTTTGAACCTAATGCTTTAGTGATAAAGCTGAAAATCTATTAAAGAAATTTGACAGTTTGTAGTAGCTTGATGTGCTGGCGTCTGTACATCATATATTTTTTTTAGTTTTATCATTCTCTTATTTTAGAAGTTACAGGGGGGGGACACACATTTTACCACTTTGGAAGTGTCTCTCGCGCAAACTATTCAGTTTAGATAAAAATGATATTAGAAACCTCAATATCATTTTTGAAGACCTATCCATAGATACCGCACACGTATGGGTTTGATGAAAAAAAAAATTTTGAGTTTCAGTTCTAAGTATGGGGACCTCCAAAATTTATTGTTTTTTTTCTATTTTTGTGTGAAAATCTTAATGCGGTTCACAGAATACATCTACTTACCAAGTTTCAACAGTATAGCTCTTACAGTTTCGGAAAAAAGCGGCTGTGACATACGGACGGACAGACAGACAGACAGACATGACGAATCCATAAGGGTTACGTTGCCATTTGGCTACGGAACCCTAAAAACGATGCATGGACTGTGTGAAAGATTTTATGGTTATAAAGGGGGTGACTACCGAGATGACGACTAATAGAGAAGTATGGAAGAAAAGTAAATGTTGCACCGACCCTTCTTCCTGAGACATCACGATGATTTGTGCTCGGTATGGTCGGGTGCAACCAACTGAGGGTACGACGGGAATTCACGCTTGTTGCATATCTGGTTAGGTTACTTCGTGGCATTGAGCATTACCCAGGAGTACTGCAGCGCCTGAAGTTATGTGTTCCAGACCGCTATGTGTGGAGGCGGTGCCGCCTGCCACTGTTGGCCGTGCCGGTTGCCAGGACCAACCTTCTCGCTAAAACACCATTGACCCGCGCTATTTGGGTTATTAACGATCTTCACGTGAAGATCGATGTATTTACAGGCCATTTGAGTGAACTCGCAAAAATACTGCTGTTCCTTTTATGTTATAATGTAGATTAGAGTAGGCTTTATGTTGTTGTTTTTATTTAATTTGTTTTCTTTTATTTAGGGAATTTGGTGCATACTTGTACTACTAGTTTTTTAAGTTATTCATAGTTTTAAATTGTAAGTTAAGTTAATTTTAAGACCACGCTATCGCATTAGGTATACACCTGTAATGATAGTGGTAGGGATATTTTAATAAATAAATAAATAATATTTACGGTTGTCTCGGAACAAACATGGCCGCGGAGACATGTCTCGCGACGTCTCTCCAAGTGTGTACAAGGCTTAAGAACGTCGTTACTTTAACATTTTGGTGAAGCCTTAAAAAGACAAATTGGTATCTCATTACGATCGCCATTCCTTGCCTCCTTGGTTATATGAAATTCTTAACGTGACGCCTTGAGATGCCATATTAGTGCTTTCAATCTACCGAAGGATTACGGTTTCGTTGCAACGTTGCGGTTGGGGTGAAATTAATACGAAAGTCTTAGGGCAGTCATGCGGACCCTGTAGTAAGGTAATACTGTAGACGAAGTAGACGCTTGAATATTGTCTTAAGTTTTGTTCGGATATTTCAATGAAATTATGAACGTATTACGTAGCCGGGTAAAGTAATTAAAATAATATTAGGTACAATACAATCAATTCACAAAAGGTTTTTAAAATAGGCCATGTGAAAAATAAAGAGTTAGGTGAAGGTTTATTTTTTTTTCTTTTGCATTATTCCGAACCTTGAAACAAAAGGCAAATTTACCCACAAAAATATTCATACAGCCGCACACATGGCCATTTTGCTGTCCACGATACTTTCCCAAAAATTGTATGTTCTTGCAAAAGTTCGTGACGACCTACATTTCTGCACATGATTTGAAACCAAAACTTCATGAGCCAAACAACTGTCGAAAATCTTCTCTAAAACATAAATACTTTATTCAGCTGCCTTTAAATTAATTCCATCACTTTTTTTTTTGTTAAATAAGTCATAAAATGCTGGATATGAATATTTAGCATGAGTGTAAACAAAACGTTGTGACATTTTCATTTGAATTTTTTATCTTTATTCAAACCAGGGTTTAATGGCAGTATAAAAACTTAGGTCCAACGTTTTCATTTAAAACAACGACGTGCTGGTCTTTTAAAAGCTGACCCACTTTGCTATTGTGTGGTGTAATATTTTGTTATACGTGCTTCATGAAAATTAAAATTACTTTGACAAAACTTAGACAGATAATTCTTATTCGTGGAATAAAATTGACGTCCGACAATTTTTGTTTTGGAAGCACTGTCAAAAATTCAAAATTATTTCTTTTTGCTGGAAAAATCAGCCCTTAGCGTGTCTATAACGAAAGATTAACAAAACAGTTTTACTGTAAAATAAAGTAAAATTTTTGTAGTGAAAACCCTTTTAAAACAAAGTGACGATGATGTGGAAAATACCTAAGATAATAATAAGACACTGCTAGTATTGGCATTTTAATATATAAAATCTTTAAAGCTAAAAATATTGCTCCCCCAATTTTGTCGAGCAAAAAATAGAGGTGTACCAAACGGAACATTTGTGACAAATAACGCGTTCACATTGTCACTTTTGACAAATGGTAGCGCATTGGGTCGCGTTTGACATTATCAATAACTTATTATGACTTTTTATGCTTTGAATACTTTGTTTGAACACCCCATATTGCGTGCGGGGAAAACATCTTGAGGAAACCGGCATGCCCTAGAGCCAAAAATTCGAAGATGTGACCATCTACCAACCCGCACTTGGCCCGCTTGGTGGACCAAGGCCCACTCCCTCTCACAGAGAGGAGGCGTGTGTCCCAGTAGCGAGAATATTAGCAGTAGCGGCAGATTACGAGAAAGGTACAGACGCCAGCAGGTCAACCTACCCGAAACTGTCAAACTTTCCCAATCAACCTTGAACCTTAATGCTTTAGCGATAAAGTTGAAAATCTATTAAAGAAATTTGACAGATTGTAGTAGCTGATGTACTGGCGTCTGTACCTATTTTAAAATGTTCTCAGCACAATCGCACGAAGTCCTCTGTCAATGAGATTTATTTTCATAGCAGAATGGATAATTTATTTTTGTTTATATTACTTTCTCATTATCACTCGTCATATTCAGGGCACGACTTTAATATACGGCCAGTGATGACGTAATAACTCCATGTCGATTCTAAAAATGTAGGTTTGTTTTATTGTAGGTACTGTACAAAATGTCGAAAAAAGAGAATTCAAGGGACTTGTAATACAAAGTAAATAAATTTTAAAAACAAAAATAAGAGTATAGAACCAAACCCTATTTGAAAAAACAAATCCTATTAATTAGTTATGTTAATGGTTTTCAAGTTATTAGACTCAAATAACTCATTGTTGAAATTTCAATTCTCGACGCTAAGCACAGCATTGAAAATCCAATGGGAGAAAAAATCAGTGCAGCGATAAAAATGCGCCCGTGCCAACCGGGGCTAATATTTTTTTAAATTGTTTAATTTGAAATGTTCAGAAAACTTGTCAAAGAAACCTGACTTTCTTTAACAATTAATTTTGAAAGTTACAAATAATAATAATAATTACAAATTAATTTCGATAAGGTCAAGTTTGCTCTTTAACCAAAATGAGTGGGTAGGTATGCGAAAATGCCAAGATCTTCGACTAGCATAAAACTTTCTAGACTGACAAACAAAGGAACCCAGACACGTGTAACGAAATTAGACCCTTAAAACTTTGGAAAGTACAAAAGTAAAGTAAAGTACTCATATTTGACTTTTATACCAAAATCGCAAAACACTATTTTTATTACAAACGTAAATACATGGCGACGCTTCTTCGTCGAATATTCAAGGCACGGTTTTAATAAAACCCGGTATTCTCAGTATTTGTACTGTGTGGACTTATTGAGATGTTGTATGTACATTTTCTGCTCAAGTTGCAAGAGGAAAGTTTTGCTTCACACTGAAGAAGTATGGAATATGCAAAGTCTAAAGACGTGCCCATTCACTATGTTTTCCTGGTACCATTCGATGAAATAAGCAGTGGGTTTTATTAAGTGTCTTGGAGTAAAGAAATAATTTTAGCTTTCATCTGTACAGGGTGGCATCGACACGCAAACTGTAACCATGAATTCAGCACATGATTCTGGACGTAGCGTAGAAGTTTTCGTCGGTTATCAATAAAAAAATCTGCTGATTCATAGAAAAGTGCAATACCTACGCGGACAAAATGTACTGAAGAGCTATTAAAAAAAAAAAAAAAATACCGACGAATTTTTCAACTCAAGAGGGTTCAGAATCAGGTACTTAATCCATGTTAACAGGCTGTGCGTCGATGGCCCTGCCACCCCATATTGGCGGTTAGTCGACTCTTCACGTGACCAGAGGGCTGGCCTATTTCTTGGCCAAGGAATTAGCATCGCCACACAACGTGGCAATGCTGCCAGCCTTTTGGGCACTGTTCCTGTTGACAGCGATGCGGACGAATTTTTTGATGCCCTATGATTCTTTTGCTTATTTTTTCACATGTACATATGTATTATTATTTTAAATGTTAGCTTATATAATGTAAATAAAAAACTTCATTATATTAAATTTCTATTTACATTATAATTATAAAAAAGCTGGCTTGGATTTTGTCATTTGCCATTTTTTTTAATCCTTCTCGTTGTCATCAACGAAAATATTCCGTGTCGAATCGGAAACCTCTGAATGTTTTTTCCTTTGACGATTAAAATAATTATATTTTTTAATGGACCCTGATAATATTCTATCTATTTCGAAATGTTCGTTCCATTAACATACTTGTGTAACACGTATTTATTTTAATGTTAATTGAAATGTTTTCCTACCCCCTTTATTTGTATATCCGTAGAAAAGGGTCTCTTTTAGCCTTTATTTTAATAAAGCATTTACAAACGAAACCCTTGTCCTGAAACGAAATAATTCTGACAATAAATAAAGAATTCAAGCCCTTAAATAATGAGAAATGGCGCCGTCTTGGCCGTTGACGTCAACATTTGAAGCGGAAATAGGACCGGGTATTCCATTTCCGGGATTCCTAAAAGTTTGATCTTTCAGATATTTTTTACGACGTACATTTTCATGTCGTGTGGCTCTACGTACTGAAGATAAGGATAAGACCTTATTTGTAGATTGTGAAGACAGTATAGTTTGGTCCTTTCGTACAAAATGCTTTAGTGCGGCTTACGTTTCTAAGGACCAGCGGGGTAATTGCGCAACATACTATCAGTAACAATGGGTTTCATTTTGACAGTTCAACAACATTCATTACATTCTTTACAATGTTGAGCAGTCACATTTTTCGAATATATGAAGCAATGTATTACCTAGCAATATCGTTCAAAATTATTTATATTGGGTGATAGTGTGTTACGCAATTAGTGTGCTGGGGGTCTACTTTCTAATCAAAAAGTCCATAGGTTTTGCCGAAGTTCGGGCATTTCCTACTCCGTATCATTACGGACATTTTCCGAACTAATAATGAAAGACTACAGGATTTGACAGTTGTCCCTAGACCAGTCCCAGCAGTCTCGACATTCATAACGATTGTTTTACGACCGAATTCGGTCGCAAAGTCCACTTGTAACTCCATACATTTTACCTGTCAATTCGGGACTTTGCGACTGAATTCGGTCGTAAAGCGATCGCTATGAATGTAGAGACTGCTAGGGCAGATGTGTTTTTGCCAGTCTGAAAAATGTAATATAAATTCGATACTGGTTTTGACGGATCAACTACTATCGAACGGTCCCGTATCTTTGGTGATGGACTTACAGAGTTGAACCCCAGAAACATATATTAAATTCGTGATTAATGTTTCCATGTCCCCTGATATTAAATCTGTTTCTGACCTCGTAGGTCACAGTCGTGACACTTATCACAGTTCCGATTAAAAAAATCCTTTTATTCCCGAGCCTCGACAAATGAAATCGTCCAAAATGTATGCTTTTCCGATTCACCAATGTACACAATACTGAATGATAATTTATTTATTTATTCTGACCAAACGATTGCATACTGAGCTGCTTGTTTGTGTCGAAGCTAGTTTACCATATTGATCCCTTATAAGGAAAATTGGGAATTGAAGTATGCTTAAGATTCAAGTTAGGGTAGTTTTGTACTTGGAGAAAAGGGGCGCATTGTCGTGGAGTTGCGAATACCAGCCCGCTGTACCTATTACCTATTAAGGGGATAGATGAGAACCATACAATAAGATAGCTGTACGAAAGAATAAATAATCGTCTATGCTCAATCATACGCATCTTCATTGGTAACTCTGTTCCTCTCACTGTTGAGTACAGGCCTCCTCCGTTTTCTGCCATGCTTCCCTGGTCTGTGTGAATTTTTACCAAGTCTTTCCCACGAGCTTTTTTAGGTCGCGTTCTAGCTGGTATCTGGCTTCACCCACGCAGGCTCAAAGTAATGTAGGTTAAAAAAAATCAGATGAATCGACAATGATGAAGTAATTTCCAGAACTAGAAATTCATTTTCCTTTTCCAAGTATAAAAGCTACGTACTATCGTGGACCCAGGTGGCATATCTACGGCATATCATCAAACCCAGCACAAATTATGAATAACGAATGTATTCGGTATTGAATAATCATTTATTTATGACTTCGATCGCGGAACTACCAAAGGCTTAGGTATGCGTTGAGCGATGAAAGGAACTTGCAGTTCCAAAAATAATACTTTCATAACCCTCAGTCATTATTTCAGCCGAAGGACGTCGTCTGCTGAATATAGGCCTTCCATAGGAGTTGCCATATCGACAGGTTCCGCGGTGTGCGGAGGCCTTCCAACGCTGTGCCTTTCAGTATGCGATCCCAACTCCAAAACCTTTACCACTTCCAGAACCCCCAGGGTTTGATGTTAAATGTAAACCTTATTTTTTTATTTTAAAAAAACGTTGCCCCACACTAGGAATCACTCCTGTATCGTGGATGTGTTTACAAACATTTCAACTCACATACAACACTGCCAGACCCGAAACAACTACCTGTAGGCTATACAAATATTTGTTCCGTGCGAGAATCGAACCCGCGACACGCAGCGCAGCAGTCGATCGCTCAGCCACTGCGCCAACCGTGTCGTCATCAGTCAGTTATCAAAAGAGAAGCTTACAATGTGAATACTTATCCCTTTTTCAGAAACTAAACACACTTCTACAAAAATTTTATAAGGATTTGGTGGGCACTACCTATTTACAGGTCTTATAAGCATCAAAAATGTTTACTATATAATATTTATGAGCTACTTATATCTTTGAAACGACAGTTCTGAACTTCTTTTTATGTAGTTTACCATTTTTTCTCTTATAAAAATAGGTTTATTATGATTCTAAGTATGTATTTCCATTCGGGCTTCTCAGCGGTTTGTTTTTGTCATTACGATTTCATGCAAACATTACTGTTTACGTTTGAACTGAATATGCTGGGTCGATTTTCGTGATGAAAACTTAGAAAAGCTGCTTAATAAAAAGAAAATGTCGGTTGAAAATAGATGATATAGCGTTTCATTATTTTCCTTGAAATTCGAGTGCTCGTGGTTTGTTTAACGAAATCTCCAAACGGCTGGTTGCGACTTCCCGTGATCCAAGGCCTTGCGTTTACCTTGGCCAAAGGCTACATTGTCATACAACGTGGCAATGCCGTCAGTCTCTTGGGTACATTATCAGTCGACAGCGATGCGGAGGAATTTTTCGACGGCGCTTATTTTTGTTAGTTATTAGTTCTAGCTAAGTTAGGTTACATTCTCCAAAACACAGCTTACTGACGTTGCTCAGAAAGCCGCTAAGCTAAAGTGGGACTGGGCTGCTGGGTGGACCACGTCTGCCGTATGCCCAATGAGCTGTGGGCCAAAATAACCACCACGCAAAGCCCTGACGCAGCTAGAAGGCGTCGCGGCATACCCCGTTGTAGATGGTGGGACGAGCTGGACAAAATTTACGACCACTAGTCCACTTTAGCCCTGGATCGACAGAGTTGGAAGTCATGGGGAGAGGCCTTTGCCCAGCAGTGGGATGATATAAGCTAACAGTAACAGGTTAGGTTATTAGCAGTGATAGGAATAGGTAGTGCCTATTTGCCTAAACTTCGAAGAACAGAGACAAGAAACGAAGACTTCCTTAGGACTAAATTTTTTCAGTTAGTAGTTCACTATTAAAACTGATTGTCCTAAATGTTATACTTCAAAGGTTAATTTGTACTTTAATTGAGTTAAAATTGCATCTCTCAACGTCAGTAAAATAAATATGACATAGATAGATAAACATAAATTTGTAACTTAAGTTTTTTCCGTCTGTACATTTTGTTTCATGCTTTCCAATTACGACATATTTAAAAAATAATATAAATAACATATATTTGTTACAACAATATTCTATGTGTTTTATTTTTCCTTTAGAGCCCATAGAGGATAAGTTATTATTATGGAGTTATAAATTATAAATGTTATGTCTAGTTGCAAAATTTAGGTAAATATAGATGAAATATTTATTCCAAATAAGATATTTTTTTAATGTGTTTAAAAGTGTTGTCCCGAATTTCGGACAGATGTCCCGGAAAAAATTCAGTGCTAAGGAAGTCTCCGTTTCTTGTCTCTGTTCTTCGAACTTTAGGCAAATAGGCACTATCTATTCCTATCACTGGTTATTAGTTATACTTTTATTTTAATAGTTTATAACATAATTAAGTATAAGAAGTTAATCCAGTGTCATCCTCTTTAATAAATATATGTATTGTGTTTAAATGTTTTAAAAATAGGTCAGCCTATTAAAAGGACGTGACTTAGCAATGAGAGATGCTCGAAATTAAGGTCACGTAAAGGAAAACGTACAGAATGTCCGTAGTCAAATGGACATTCCGAAGGTCCTCACGACGGTTAATGTGAAAGACAGAGAAGTATTTAAATGCGACCCACGTATTAATCAATGTATTTTATCACCTTGTCATACTTGATTCAGTAAGTATCGAAACTTTGAACCTCTCTTCAATCAATTCCTAATATTAAAGTGGTATTTTTGTACTGATGAATGTTGATTTGTTTTCCACTAATATCGACGTGCAAAATTCGGGAGGTCAGATAGGCAGTTGCTCCATGTAAAATACTGGTATTCAGCTGCATTCGATTAGACTGGAAGCCGACCCCAACATAGTTGGGAAAAGGCTAGGCAGATGATGATGATTGACGCGCAGACTGTAACTATGAATTCAGCACATATTTTTGGCGTTGAAATTTTTTGTCAGTGGTAAAAAAAAAACTGTTTTGATATAACAGTGTCGACTTATACCTAACCTACATACAGACATTTTTAGAACAAGATCATAATTAACCTCACATATCAGACGAAGATTAAGATAACTCTGATAAAAATGCTATTTCTACGCAGTAAGGATGATTAAAGCTACAAAATATTGCTACATTTTATTAGGTATCCAAAGGAGGGGCTCGTGGCTAATTATAACAGCTGCACGGCTCGTCTGAAGATTAAACTACGCTTTCCAAAGTCGGTCCGCGAATAGGTGTCCACCATTACATACTCGTATAGAGACCTTTCTTTGCCTCGTGGTCCCGGCTGTCATTTGTAGATCTTTGACAGTAGTTACGGGTAGTCAGAAACCCGAACGTCTGACAACCAGTCTTATCAAGGGGTATCGCATTATCCAGTTACTAGGTTGTGGAGGTCAGATAGGCAGTCGTTCCATGTAAAATACTGGTATTCAGCTGCATCCGGCAAGACTAGAAGCCGACCCCAATATAGTTGGGAATAAGCTAAACAGATGATGGCTATTAGGTAGTCGACGAAAAATTTGTGCCCCTAAAAAGTAGCTTGTGAAGTGATAAAGAAGAACGTAATACCTACGAAGTATACTTAAACAGAAAAGAAAAATTACCATTCATAATAACCAAAAACGTTAAAAATAATGATTGTTCATAACACCGCCACTTAAGAGTTTTGTCTAAGCAATTACTTACATCGTAAATTGCTAAATTTTTTGCTTGAGTTACTCGGGTAAATATGCCATTTCGGTAGACATCAAGTAATAATGGCGAATTTAAATATTACGAACAAAATATTTGCCTGGAGGAAATACACCTAATTTTCCTTAATAATATACTTGTGATATGAGATATCCTCTTAGCTCCTCTTAGCTTGAATTATATGAGAATTACTTGAAGGTTGGATAATAGTCTGTGAATATATGCTTATATAACATTTGGGAATATATGCTTCGATATAAATAATTAATAGGAATCATTTAGCAAAGATCTCGTGAACTTTGTTTTGGCTTAGTAATATTGTTTACTTAACGAAATTCGTATTGTTGAATGAAATTCGTATGCATGTTTGTGTTTGTGAGCTTGGTACTGAGAATTATATCTTTATGTAACGTCAATAGGGGTAGATCTAATCTTAACATTTGATTATAATCTTAAACTTACAAACAAAAGAGATTATTTCAATAATTAATTTACTTTTAAAGTTCATGTCTTCTACGATGAGAAAAATAAAGTAATTGAACTAAAGATTAACTCCACTAGTTACCAAGTGTGATGATAAATCGCTTCACACTTCATTAATCAAGACTTCATTAACACTACTAAAGAATACAGCTAAAATAACGGATGACTCTCACAAGTTCAAGGAAACACTTTGAGTGTAATCAAATATGAAACTCCAACCGTCGTAAAATTTATCTTTTCAACTACATTCACTGAAGTATAGTTATGATGAAAAACTGTTTTAGTTACTGAGTGAACTATGCCAATTATTATATTATACCAATAAGAGGTTGATAACCTTTTGATGTCTTGGTAAATTAAGGTTTGTTTTATCATTTCATTCTTAAACGTTTCATAGTCAGTTACATGTTCCGCAGGATATAATTTCTATTTCTATCATTATAATTAAGCCAGATATTGCGACAGCCTTTTAAAAGACCCAAATACGCACACGTACGACATGTATATAACCCCTATTTGTTGAGGAGGATAAAAACATAGATTAGTTTACCTGTGTAGAAATTGTATTTTTTGCAGTTAAGCTGAAAACGTTTTGTCTGTATCTTCTATATTTGAAATGCCAAAGATACAATATTTTTCCACAGGATGTGTCACCAGAAAATAATAATGTCCATGTATTTAAGTCAAAACTGTAAAAAATCACTTTGGTTAATTGACTAATGTACCGACGACATTTCAACGGGTCTTTTGAAAGGCCACCTTTTCCTGGAAAAAATAGTTTCAGTAACTTGTTATTTTTACTTGTTATCTGGGTTAACTTGTTATTTTTAGTAATTAATTAGGTACTTACAAGTATACTTATGTACAAACGCCAGCACATCAAGCTACTACAATCTGTTAAATTTCTTTAATAGATTTCAACTTTATCGCTAAAGGTTTAAGGTTCAAGGTTGATTGGGAAAATTTGACAGTTTCGGGTAGCTTGACCTACTGGCGTCTGTACTTACTAACAAACTACTCTTATTTAAATCTATGTAAATAAAAATGAAATGCTGTTCGTCGGTTAGCGAACGGCTGTAGTCCGAAAGGTTTTTACGAGTATGAAATGAAAAATTGGAAAAGTTTCGCGGAAAAATTTCGAATTTGGGAAAATTGAATGTCCCTTTTTTTTCTATGGGATGTTTTTGTATGTACCTATTATTTAAATTTGGATAAGACAACTTCTGTCGGGTCAGTTAGTAATGAATAAATGTACTAGGCATATGTTAAGAATTCGCACACAGATTGATCTTTATTAACGATGAAGGTAAGGATATAACACCTAATTTATGTAGTTAGTATTGGGTTAGTTTTCGGCAGCATCAGTTGCCCTGCGCAACCTAAAAAGGAAAACAAGACATAATTGAACGACACAGTTTAAGTACTCAATAATAGACAATTGCCATTGTCCGACCAAGCCGTCGACTTCGGCAATTGAAGTATCATTCCATAACTCTCAATTCCGCTAACAATGACGAATTCCCGAATCATCTTAAAAAAGGGAAAGAGTACAAGTCATTATTAAGAATATCGTTTTTCGTAAAATCCAAATTGTTTGCCGTTCCTCTTTGTGACGAAACATCTCCAATTTATCCTTCGTTCTTATCAAAAAAAAGGAGAAAGCTTATTTCTTTTATATTAAATGGCGGATCGCGATACAATCATGAATCATCTTTAATCCAATTTTTTTACAGTATCCGCTGGCTCCTACGCTTTTGTTTCGACCTTGATCTTTATTCTGGATTGTGTATTTATAGTTTGCTGTTCGCGGAATAAATCTCATAATTTATTGATGAGATTTATGAGTACAGTCAGCATCTGCATACTCAGCTTATAAAGTCTCGAGAGTGGAGAGAGGTAAGAGTGGAGTGGAGAGGAGTGGAGTATAGCCGCACTGGGCCGCCTACAGAGAAAAGGCCTGTGCCTCCTCTCTGTAGGCGGCCCAGTGCGGCTTGTTAGATATCACATGTCTTAAAATTTTTGGTTCTAGAACATGCCGGTTTCTTCACGATGTTTTCCTTCACCGTTTTGAGAGCAGTGGTGATGCAATAATTTACACAAATTGAAGAGCCTAACTGGGTTCAAACCTACGACCTATAAACTCGTAACTCGCGGCTGTTATTACTGGACCTCCACTGCTCTCAGTTAGTGTCTGCAGTTTCTTTGATTCTAAATGATGTTGTTCTGTAATCTAGAAATTAGAAACGTTCATTTTTGCACTAGATTAATTAGTTGATAAGCAGTCAAATACGGAATCTCTACTCCCACGACACGATCTTTAATGGTTTGAAAAAAAAAACTAATATGATTTGTCGAACACAAACTTTTCCTATCATTGTATCCAATTTTATTAATAGTAGGTAAGTAATAGCATGTTATTTACGACGCAATGTGGGAAGTAATCATATATGGCGGCACGGTTGGCGCAGTGGTTAAGCGATTGACTGCTGCGCTGCGTGTCGCGGGTTCGATTCCCGCACGGAACAAATATTTGTATGGCCTACAAGTAGTTGTTCCGGGTTTGGCTGTTTGTGTATGTGAGTTTAAATGTTTGTAAACGCACCTACAATACAGGAGAAATTCCTAGTGTGCGGCAACGTCTTTAAAAAAATGATAAATGATGAAATGATATATGAAATTCCGTACTTTCTTGTTAACAATTTCCCGAACTCCACATAATAAAAAATATTCTTACTCGCATCATATTCCATACATAGGGGTGTTTGTGAAACATTTCTCCCTAATACTGATATTTCCTTTTTCCATAAAATCCCGGTTCTCAACATGACAGTGACATAATCTCTTCCCCGCCTCCACATTCTGGGTTAGATATGACATCGTTGCTGGAAAACGGTAAAAATTCGGTAAAACCAACGCTTAGTTCAGGCTTTGCAATATCAGCTAAGAGATTGGTCAATTTTTTTTTCGAAGAACGTTGTTTAATTTTCATTGCATGTATATTACGTGGAGGAAACGTTTTGAAATAGCTGTTGATTGTATTATAGGCAAATCAATATTGGTATAGTTTTTATTGTATTTTCCATAGTACGTTGTATACGTAAATAATTCATGTAGTATTTGCGAAAAGTTAAGATTACACAAAAACCGAAAGCCGAAATTGTTCTGAAGTGTCTACCGCCTGCCGAAAGGCCTCTCGCAATACGCTGGATGCGAGAAGCATAGAACCGGTCAAAAAAAAAAAAAACGCAACGGTTTGTAACGCAAATAGTCGCTATTGGGTTCACTGGAACCATAGATTATAGAGTAGAACAGAATACTTTGTGAATTTTACTGTGTGATATATCCCAAACTAAGTGAAATTGTTGTTAATTTGTTTAGCCTATACTGTCCCACAGCTGGGTAAAGGCCTCCTTAAAGTACTTCCAGGAACTCTCACGAACTCCTTTCCTGCGCTACCTCGAACCAGCCCTCCACCGCTTTCTGAACCGACCTCGGCGGCGCCGTCCATTTTCAGGCACCCATTGTGTGGAAACTTTTGCCCAGCGGTCATCCTGTTGTTAAATTAATTTAATAATTAATTTTTTATTAATTTTCTAAAACGAAACAAGTTATTGTATAAGTTAATATTATATAACAATCATTTACTATTTGAACATTCATGAAACTCGGTTACAAAAAACATCTTTAGTTTTTGGCCTCATTTTACTTTTTAGTCTTCATTTTTTGTATTTACTTCTATAATGAAATATTTTTTCTTTTACTGATATTACAAAAAGAGATCAAACGTAGCTACAACGTTTTTTATAGTGTAGTGTGTATAACCAACGTATTTAGTCACTACCGAGTCCATTGGACTCTTTCGCACCTTTTTTGTCCTAAGCACTCAAACGCAGGGCGCTAACTGACACCCATTGCCGGTAACCACTGCTACAACCAATCGTTAAGAGGTATCAAGTGTGGCAACGTCGCAAAGCACTCACTTCAATAGTACTTAGCAGAATACGGAGGTTTGGGTCGTATATACCCACCCTGTAGCGACTACTTAATCTATTAAAAATTATTTGTTAAAGGTGGGATGGTTCTTCGTTATTTTTCTTGAGTTATCTTCGGATGCAACGACCGGACGCTGCGGCTTTCAATGCTCAGCATCTAAGTGAACGAGAGTAATCTTTTATCTTCAACAACAGGCAATGTATCAACACTGGGGGGTCTACTCCGAAGTGGTAAATGTATCGTATCGGCCAAATGTTCGGCCGTTTCCTGCTACGAAGTTACTATTTGGTTCGGTCGGTCCCGATCCTACACTCCTACACTCTTTCGAATATTGACTATGGTCCCGACCCAACTGAGCCGATCCGAGCTTTTTTCGCATTTTTCAATAATATTCGGTTCGGCCATGTGTCGGTCCGATCCGATCATTCGCACTTTGCATTTCGAAGTAGACCCCCAGTCTATTCAGTATAGTACCTACAAGTAGAACGAACAGACAGAATACAGAATATAACCTAGGTATAAGTGAAAAGAACCTCGATCAAAAATTCATGAGGTTACCGAACTCTTCCGAAAAACTAGACCTTTCAACCGTAAGGCGCTAGAATACAAAATTACATACAAATGTTATAGTGTACAATCGAAAACATAAAACGGGAATCGAACAAAAATGCGAAGAGTTAATCCGATACTTGTATTTACAATTTTTTTTGTCGGCTGTGTCATTGACCCAGTTGGCAAGTGTTCAAAACACTAAAATGTTACGCGTGTTCTAGTTAGAAAAATAGACGAAAAAAAAATGTTTGGTTCGAATCCCGTTGTTGTCAATAAAATTAAACATCGACAGTTATGCCTTGGTGGGTCAAAAATAATCCGATTTTATTGTTTTCAAACTTTTCTGTGGCATGAAATGGATACAGTCTAGCAGAAAGGACTCAACACACAAAAAGAAATTTTTGAGCTAACGAGGTTTTAAGTTTAGGTGTGTATTGCTGCAATGATGTTGTTTATGGAAAATTTTGAAATATTGTCACTTATGGGCAAATATACCAATATTTTTATGAGTCAAGTTGTATACGTACATAGACTAACGAAATTTTCGAGTTATTGGGAAGAATGTGGCTTGAGTCCTTTCTACTTAACTACGTCCAAATATTAGATATTGGTATTCACTATATTCCTAACTAGCTACAGCCCGCGACTTTGTCCGCGTGAAATTTCTGGTTTCCCCGACCCACCCCACCGCATCGTATCGCCTGCTAGTGCTGTTACTGTGTTCTTTCCGACTTTTTTTATTTTTTAATGGCTCCTAAGTGTCTTAACGTGATGATAAGTAGTCTATAACCTTCCTCAAGAAAATGCAACATTTTTTTTTAATCCTACTGGTTGTTCCAGAGATTAGCGTGTTCAAGCAAACAAACAAACAAACTCTTCAGCTTTATTATTAGTATATACACAGATAAGTGTCTACCTATAGATACTCGTGTATTTTCTCTTGAATATTTTTTTCTTGAAAGTTGTTTGTTTGTTTATGGTACATCCGAGAACGGGTGGTGTTTGAAGCGTATCGCTTGATACTAGGGAGAGGTACGCATAAAGTAAAGAGGAGGTTGAGTGCATTTCTCTGAAAGGCTCCTGACCTTAATTTACTTAGGCGAGGAGTCTTTTGGTTAAGGTCCATTGAGATATCCTTTGTGTAGCTGCTTCATGTTAAAACTGTTTCTGTTTTGCAAGTTAGATGCAGGACCTTGCTTACTGATGTCACGAGCACTAATATGTTAACACTTGGAAACTTTTAATCGCGATGTTAAAATACAACACATCACATAAACCTATGGGTTCGAAAATACTATGTTCGTAATAACATAAAATTTCATTCATGAACAAAGAAAAAATATTAAAAAATATGAATAAAGCACCACCTCTGTACCTATTTTTTCTGTTCTGTTTTTCAATGTTTGTTTATATATGTTTGTACATAAATGGTAAAATAAATAAATAAAATATTGAAAAAAGCCTAGTGTATACATATTTATGCTCGTGACTGTACTAGCTAGCCTGTAGCCATCAAATTAGATCATCAGCCTATAATGTTCCCCCCGGCCCAGTAGTAACGCGCCTTCAGAGTAGGTCGTGGGTTCGAATCCAATCAGGCACTTCACTTTATGTAAATTATTTCATCACCACTGCTCTCAAAACGATGAAAGAAAACATCTTGAGGAAACCGCTATGTCCTAGAACCAAAAATTCGAAGAATTCGGATTACGACCCACCCTCTCACTGAGAGGAGGCCTGTGTCCCAGCAGTGGGAACATTAAAGGCTGATTATATTATGCTTATGCTATTAATTTTATTGTGTAGAAACTTCCCGACTAGCTAGTAAATCTAGGTCCCCTAAGGTCACTAACTAGTAGCGCATGTAGGCACATAATCAAATCTTTTCCATTAAAAAAAATTTTTTTTTTCCGAATTGGCAACATAAAGTCCAAGAATAATCATAATTTCAAGTCACAAGCTTACAGAGGTTGATGTTCAACTACCGTATTGTAATCTAAGCAAAATGTTCGCAGTCCTATAACAGCGTAATGTCTTGCAATCTTGTCCGAATGTTCGGTGTAAATCGAGAGAGTAAAGCGTGGTACTCTTTATCTTAAATGGAAATATATTATGTATAATGCTAAGGTACTTTGGACCAAGACTCTGCTTTTAATATGCCGCGAGTGTTACCGCTAATGATATGTATGCTTTGTGTGTGTGAAAGCATTGTCTTGAAGCGGTTTTCACACCGGTTTGAGATAATTATAATTATCAGCTTCTATAAAGAATTTATTTTCAGGTACGGGAAGGTACCTCTTTGTGGTACAGTCAACGTAGTCGTTTAGGCAGTTAACGAAAATAGACACACGTGTTTGTAAAATTGGTGTGGATTTTGTGTGACGTCTGAATTCATCTTCCACGACTTTTATTTCAACAAAATTGTTTTTAACTTCAGGCCTTTTTATTCAGGATGTACCTTCATTATTTATAAACTGCTTCTTATAACAGCCTCGTCAGTCCACCGAACTCGCTAATCGCATTGTCTATCAAAGGTAACCTTGTTCATGTCGGTTCATAGAAATTATATTAAATTCCTATGACGATATATATTTTGGATTTGTGCCAGAAATAATTCATGTAAACCGCTTCTATAGTTACTTCCTCTCATAATCTAATCTGGTCAAATGTACCTTCGTTTGTTGATATTAACAGCATCTTCGGCATCCAGTTACTTGCGATGCTGTAGACCGTTTGCGTTTTCAAACAAAATATTTTCAGCATCAATGTACGGTCCGAATATTTGTATCAGCATTAGAAAGAAGGAAGAAAGATAAAGTATTTTTTGTATTTGTATTTTTACGACTCGTTTATTAAGAGCACAAACTAATCTAAACACAGTCATAAATAAAAATAAAAAACAAACTTATATCAACAAAAGTAACAAAAGGAAAAAAAAAAACAGAAAGTCCTATACGAGGCCAAAAGGCTCCTTCTTAGCACGATGCTGCGACATTAAAAAAATAAAGCTTTAAATACAATAAAAACGTTGATTTCAAGAATACAGAGCAATTCTTATTATTTTGTGCAAAGAAACCTCATTCCCTGTCAAGTATCAAAGCAATGCAATTCAATATTCTTCAAGGAACTTGCAAAGCTGTTGCATTTAGCCGACGTTTTCACTCTGAACTCTAACAAGGCTGCTTCAAACAAGATATTTGTTGAAAAAGTCAGAACTCTGAAATCCGATAACGTAGAACACTTCAAATAAATATAAGTTATTGAGACATTCAATCTTGTAGTTTGTTTTGTCGCTTCGCTGATTTTGTTAAAGAGTTTATACAAAGCTCCTTACACGTCGTCCAATCTGGAAAGTGCAGAGATTTTTGTTCGAGAAAAACCCACAAAGTGTTGAGTTTACGGACAAATGTAGAGAGGGATAAATTCTTTATTGGGCCGCGTTGGAGGGTCAGTTTTAGGCCGAAGTGTTTCGGGTTTTCTGTAACGTTCTAAGGCTTAGAGATAAATTCCCAAAAATTTGTTGTAGACAGGTACATCTGTAAGATATTTTACGAGGAACTGGTATATCCGTTGGTTTATTTCCTGTTTTTTCTTCTTCATTGGTAGCATAGAGACCGACGATATGGGGAACATACAAAAATATTTAGGAGGTAGCATCACATCACTTAATTCTGGAAGTTTCTTGTCTTCTAAAAATGTTTTTAGCAATAATACTGTTAATTTAAAATTTATTTTTATCCCCATGTAATACAATTATTTTATATCTCTATCTGTAATTCCCGCTAACGCCTATGCCTTAAAACCTGTCATATACAGACAGCACACAATTTTATACTATTAGGTCTAACGAACACGCAACGCGCGCGTTCATTAGTTCCTATAAAACATGCAGATACGTTTAACCCAATGCGCCATTATGTGTACACTGCTTTATAATATTAACGAGATGTGTATCCTGATACTGTAGATTTTATTTGCCAATCCAGGTTCTTTATTAGTAAAGTCTATATGACCACTTCGATTTTGTTTTTTCTTCTCTGATTTTTCTCTAAGGTTTAGCTCACTTCGTTTCGAACTCAAACTCAAACTCAAATCATTTATTTCAATTAAACCATTTACAGGCACTTTTGAATTGTCAAAATTAAATAGTCGGTCAGTTAGTCAGAAAGTTGAAGCTAGTTGCCCATTCCAAAGCGTAGATCTCTATGGAGAAGAACGGGCAAAAAACTCCATGGACACTCTTTTAAATCAAGACATTTTTACAAAAGACATTTTGACATTTTTCGCTTCGCTTAGTCTCGCTTCTTGGTTATTTTCGCCCCTTTTGGAGATTTAGTAGGTATCAACCTTCTTTTGAATCGTGATTTCGAGTCATGTCATAACAAACTGCAAGGAATAAAATGTCAAAAAATGTATATATCGACACACTAAGAAAAAGTAGAATATATTAACCTATGTAGGTATGTAAGATGAATACCACCATTTGCTTCAATTTAATCAACTTCTGCGTACTCAGGATCTCCGTCTACTTCAAGTTTGATTTCCTTTATAGAGCTTCTGGTCTGTTGGCCTCAGTTGTATGGAAGACGAGAAGTGCTTCCTGGAACTGAAAACAAAAGGGAAGACTTCAATTACGGCACTATAAACTCCAATATGCTCAAAGCGCGCGTGTACCATTTTTCTTTTGGTTTCTGTCAAAATACTCTCTATTACAGAATTATATATATTTATTATAACTGTAATGTTCATCTGGAATGGAAACTACGAAAATTTGATATTAAGTTTCCGAGTAATATGATCAAGTTCTCATGTCGATCACCGGATAAATTGTATTACCTTGTATAGTGTTACTAAAGTTCTTGATACCTTTGTGATATTATCATTCAATGTAATTTTATCAGCCGGTAGGTTCATGTTCCTCTGTAGGGCAAACGTTACTTCTCTCTCATTTAGTTTTGTTGGTTTCGTTGATTATTTCCGTTTTCTATCAACTTTTGATGCATCCATAATATTTTTTTGCAATATAATATAATTTATTAATATAGTATAATTTATATAATATTATCTATTTCACTTCAAGACACACATCTGCGACCCTGACTCTTGGCCTACGAGTTCCTGTATCACAAGAGCCAGAGAGCAATATTTAATTACAATAAAATCTATTCCTTTATCTTACAGGTACTGCAAAGAAATTAGAAATCGAAAGATTGTTTGCATGTCTTTTATCGATTTTACTTCACCGACTACAGAATCGAAGCAAAGTTTTAATTGGTGATTGTCTTACTTGCAGAACTCAGTTCCATAATTTGATTTTCACTCTGAAAATATTTTTTTCTAACTTCTTCGTTTGTTTCGAACTTATTCAATTAAATTTGTATTACGCATAATTGCAATTTTCATTGCCATTTTGCGGAACCATTACTTTATACAGTGAGCTATAGGTACTATTTTAGGTATAATTGCTCCTGAAACACTTTGTGGTTTAAGTATTATGTGTATTTGCACTGTTTTGATTTATTATTAGCCATTTTCGTATAGTCGTGCAAACCTACAAACTGTGTAGGCACATCTTTGTTTTAATAGCTTGCTTAATGCCAACACATAAATCATATGCATGGGAATATGCCTTATCTTGCGTAAGACAGTCTTATCAAGACTGCCAGTTGCTTTGGCATTTACCACAGGCGTTCTTGAGTTGTGATCTATGCTATAGATAGTATCATCTGTAAAACCTCTGAGCTCATTTATTCGATCTTGCAGAACAATGGCATGAAGAAGTTCTTGAAATCTAAAGTCACAACACAAAATATTGTCTACAGTTCCTTGAAATTTCTTGCTACCAAAAATATACAAAGTTTTTTCTACAAGTCTTCAGTGACACCTACTTTATATTCCACACAATATGCCTATGCTTCGCTTCCTTCCATATAAATACGAGGAAATGCTATACATACAATGTCAAATATCAATCCAATACATAGTGTAATCCTATAGTCCCAAAAGACTGACAGAGCAGCAACAAACTTATGATTATACAAATCTAGAATTTCAAAATTATAAAAATAATGCAATGACGTATTCACTCGTAGTTCAAAGGCATTTAGCATAAATACGTTACAATTACGCGACAGAGAAAATAATATGTTTATAACACTATAACTATCAATAAGTACTCGTATATTGATAGAAATGTAGTACATTGATGAAATTTTCGAAACCGAATTATTATAAAATAAGTCTTTTTTCAAAGTTGTAATCTTTATTATACGAGATAATCGCTTTTGCGTCTAATTGTAAAGTTTTTATGTTCGTGAATGCAACTTATTATTTTTTCAAATGCCTTTGAATCACGAGTGGATATGCATCAATGCATTAGTTTTACCATTTTGAAATTTGTAGCTGCTCTGCCAGTCTGCTGGAACCACGGGATTATAGTATGTATTTCTTGGCTTGAGTATCTACTATGCTGCGATATGGCATTGTCACTGTGGTCTCATCTACAGTCACGTTATCTATCAATGCTATACCTATCATCCGATTTAGTTTCAGTCTTTGAAGCGTTAACAGTACCTACAATTATTATCGTTATAGCGTTACGTTTATCCTTCACCCTTGGCGACTGCATGGTACAGGTTCACATATTTAATATACTATATCAAACTGAAAAAAAAAAATAACGAGCAGTGGTGGCCCAGGTGGTAACGGTCCCGACTTTCGAGTTGGTATGAACCCAGACAAAATCTTTACTTTGTTTAAATAACGTCATCACCACTGCTCTCAAAACAAACAAAACTGGCATGTAATAGACCCAAAAATTCGAAGACATGTGACATCTAATAATCCGCACACATCCGCATCACAGGTGTAATGTATGGAGTGACAGGACTTTGCGACCGAATTCGGTCGTAAAGTCCTGTCACTCCATACATTACAAACAATCGTAAAGCGATCGCTATGAATGACGAGACTGCAGCCCCTAGGCTCGCGTGGTAGATTATATAGTCCACTCCTTCTCGAAGAAAGGAGGCCTGTGTCCCAGCAGTGGGAACATTATAGGCTAATTATGCTATGTAATGAAGACATCTTGATATTTTGCCAAGTTGTAAAAACTGCAAAGTATGGGCGGGTCGCTAATAAACTATAATACTCCTGCCAGAAATTAGGATCGGACACTGGATTCTCAACATCAATAGTAGGTCGCTGTGTTTACCACCAAACATAATGCGAAATCGATACTGAACATCCTAATAATGTTATTTCAGCACGGATTATATTAGCAGAAGTAACATTACTGAACAGTAATACAATCCTGCTCCTCTATTCTGAAATTACATTAAAGATTCTCAATTGATGTCTAATACGGGTAGACTGAGGTAATCTATGTAATTTTATTTATTTTTACATTTTTGAAGTTTCATGAGCACTGCAATAATTGCCCTTGGTTCAAAGACGGTATCACCTGGATGAACTTGTGATCTTGTAGGGCAAAGTAATTTTGTTGTGAAGAAAAGTGTTTGTTAAGTGAGTTTTGAAATGGGGTGGGTGTTTGAAATTGTCTGTCTTTTGTTGCATAGGCTCCATGTGAAGTTAAATGGTTGCTTTTTATTCTTTGTTGTATCATTTACAGTTACTGGTATTCTAAAACGTGGTTCTAGTCTGGGTCGAGACTGGAGGCTATATATTACAGTGTATCTGAATATTTGCAGGATAAACTATAGGATTTATTTTGATACTTTATTTTTAAACTAGTTTTATTGATTAAGGACTGATTTTTCCATCGCTAGATAACTTTTATTCGAGGAATAAAATTGACATTTGATAGTTTTTGTATGACATAACTATCAAAATTATTCGTAGAATAAAGTTATCAGATTATTGAAAATTCTGCCGTAAGTTTTCAATTGTTTTGTGGTTTTATTTTATTGTAGGTACTTTGCATGCCAAAAGGTAAAATATGGTGATACCTAGAGTGTGACATACAATTATTACATGACTGTAAAATGACGTTTACCCATATCATAGTATAAAGAGAGGAAGTAGGCTATCTCCGGCACAATCCGCGACATAATTGCCTACTGTCTTAGGGTTGTCACTTTTTGTTAAATTTTAATTCAGTGCCAATAAATGGGCAAGGGTCGGGATGTTGTATTTTTTACTTGTATTGTCTGGGTACCTAAACGATGATGAAACCTTTCACGATGAAAGAAAGAGCGACGGGCCAGCAGACGGGCGGCGCGGGGCGGTGATGAGCACGAGTAAACGGTAGGTTACTGATAGTACTGTCACCAATTCATTAGTTTAAGGCCCGGCCCTTGCCAAAGATAACACATATCTCTGTATAACTAATTCAGTGATCATTAGTCAATAAAGTTCAACAATGGTTTTCCTAACAAACACAGAAATTTATTCAAGATTCATAGCAGTATTATTTATAAAAAAAAAAACATCTTAAAACAACATAAAAAAACTAACGCCTGTCTCTTAGACTATAATCAAATTTTTATTCTGCTGTTATGATTCGATCTTTGCTCTATTTATCTGATTCACAATTAGTCAATTACTTATTTTTTAAGTACGATTTTATAACTGTAAGTAGGTACTTAGTTACTATACCTACTTTTGTAGGTATAGTAACTAAGTAGGGGAGAGGTGTGTCAATCGTAACAAAAAAAAATCAATCTTTCATAATATTTTAATTAAAAATCTCAGAGCAATCATTTTTGGTCATAATATAGTTGAGTTATCTAATTATAAAATCAAATACAGAAAGTAACAAAAATATCGATAAAATTCTAGAAAATAGCACTTAATGAGATCAGTCGATAGTGTTACAATTGCTACACCGAGAGAGTCAATTGTAACAGCAAAGAGAGTCAATTGTAACATACAGAAATCGTCAACAATAAAACAAATATCTCTTCAACAGTTCACGCTAAATACTTAGAAAATACTTTAAAACAATTAAAAAATTATAAAATCAATAATAGTCATTCTGACAAACAGTTTAAACACACAAAAAATGGATCATTGTTCGCACAGCTGGAGTGTGCCCATTTATGGCAGTCTGTGCATTGCAACCAATCTTCTCTGCTCGTTCTATAATGCTCAAAACAGACTATACAATAACTATCGTCATCATCGTCATCACCGTCTTCATTTATATTTTTCTCTGTCCCAGTATTTTTTCTGGACAATTTCTTCCCCGTCGGCTTAGATTCTAAATTTCTTAATTTTGGTATCTTTTTTTCATTAATCTTTCTTTGCTTTGCCTCTAACGCTTCCTTTTCTGGCGTATCAGTGTATATTGCACTTTTCCCTTTAGATCTCGTAGTCTTAGATTTGACTCGAGGTGGTGCTTTTGGAAGCGGGACCAAATCTATTAGTGTAGTCCTACGTGGCGATGTATGATTAGAGAGACTTGGTGTTGGTTGAGCTGAGGTCTGGGGCAAAATCTGATATGATGTTGAAGGTGCTGAAGGAGATACATTGTTAATGAGTTCTGCAGGTAAAGACACATCTTGCTGATCCGATTGATCAAGGCTGACCTCTTCATTCGTTTGGTCGGTAACGCTGGCTGGAGCAAAATCAATGTCAGGAAAAATGTCTTTGTTATATGGCCATATACCCGCGCATGCAAACCCTTGAGTTATGTTATTTGGTGTAGCAGCAACAGAAATAGCTTCTTTAACAAGTCCTGGTAAATCATATATGGTCATTCGTTGACCCGGATGATTTTTCATCCAGTGATCTGCAGCAATATTAAATTTAGTTTTGAACGGCCCAAAAACTGATCTGTCAAGTGGTTGTAGCTTATGTGACGTATGTGGTGGAAATGATAATATTGAAATGAAGTTTTCTTTACAATATTGAATAACGGGTACATTTATATGAGAAGAATGATTGTCTAAAATAACAACAACAGGATTTTCTTGAGTCGGCTTAGCAAATTTAGTGAAGTGCTTCATGAACAATAAAAAATCTTCATCTTGCATCCAACCACTTTTATTACCTGAGCCATCACAGCCAGGAGGACCATCTCTTACAAAATGAGACTGAAAATTCTTTCGGGGAAATACAAAGAAAGCAGGTACAGCGTTTCCTATTGCGTTAACAGCCAAACACACAGTAACTAGGGTCCCTCTTTCTTGGGAAGTAATGGAACCGACCTGTTTGGTCCCTTTGACAGCAATTACTCGGCTTGGTTTTTGAGTGGTTGTTACACCTGTCTCATCAATATTATAGATATTTTGTGGTTGACATTTAAGTCTATCTAAAAGTTCACCCCATTTGTCAAAAAATTTTTCAACGTTTGGTTTGTTGAAGTTCATGGCTCTAGCAAGACTTGTGGCTTCAGGACGTCTGACAGATAAAGACGAGTGTCTTTTCATAAAGGCCTTGTACCAATCAAGGCTAGCGAGTTCTGTTTCGTTCCACTTTTGGGGATATTTTAAACTATTAGCTTTAGCGTACGAATAAGCCAACTTTCGTAAATCTTTGGTAGTCAAACCAAAATAAAGCTGACTCGCAGTCTTGCAGTATTGCGATAATTCTAGTTCCTGTTCTGTAGAAAATACTTTATTATGTGGGGCATATCCAGTTTTAACTGTATTATCCTGCTTGTATTTAGCGACATACCTGGATAGAGTCACATGACACATGCCAAAGCTGGAAGCTACACTTCTGACGCTCTTCCCTTGCTTAATTACAATTTCACAAGCTTCAGTATATTTTTCTGGTGGCACGGTGCCTCGCAATGTCTTCCGAGGTCGTTTATAAACCATTTTGTATGAATACTGAAAATAAAATGGTACTATTAAAAAATTATCTAGTGTGAAAAATACAGAGTGTCAAATGTAACATGTTACAATTGCCTCTCCTTGTTTTGTTACTTTTGCACCACTGCCGCCATTTTGCAATGAAAACTTATTTAACAAAAATGTATGGTAAATTTGAACAACTCACATACCTGCACGTATAGATTGGATGTTAACTTATCCGAAAATCACCACTGAACTATTGTAAAACTGTTTAATTTTATTTTATTAATAAAAACCGTGCCGAACAATAATTTTACTCAACTTGCTATATTTCAAACTTTTATGTATTGAGAGCGCATGCGTGAACTGTTTTAGCTGTAAGTTCGGTCGGTAAAACAACACCAAATAAAGCTTCGATTGCTACCAAAAGCTACCGCTACTCGTCAATAGATGTCCTGAAACAACATATGTTACAATTGCCTCCCTGTAACTATTGACACACCTCTCCCCTACCTACTTGCCGATTTCTCAGTACCTATTGGTACTGAGAAATCGGCATGACTAAACATAAACAAAGCAATAGCGGCAAATCAATTGACAGATCAAAAGTACCTAGTACATTCTAGTGGGAAATTAGGCCTACCAAGTAGGTAGGTATCTCATCATCAAGTAAAATGATATGCTAGAAAAAGTGACTTTCTTACCTTTCCTGTTCAATAGGTAATTTGAACAGAGATAATTCTGGAATCGATAAATTATTAAGACACCCAAACACACAGCAATACGTTCTCCTGCGATTATCACACATTTTTCATTCATTTAGCGGTGCCGAAAAGCCGTGACGCGCGAACCTCGTGCGATGTTAGCCCCGTCTGGCGCGCTGCGAAACCCGCCGAGATTTGTGTAAGTGTGCGTGCGGCGACGCATAGATACTTTGGCGCACACATACAAGCCGCGCGCGGTGCGTTTGTATGAAGATAACGTACTTCCTCTCTTTATAATATGCCCATATTTGCTAACAAATGATTATTTTAAGCGATTTGGCCTTTCAAGTGGTCGAAAAAATATTTACAAATATTATGTTTGTGTATTGTGTTTACTTTCATCACAATTTGAATGGACCTTTTAATGAGGTATGAAACTGTACTTGTTAACATCACATATATATTTCACTGAAACGTAATTCCATAACAATCAAAACAAACTTTTACACAATTTGTATCTTCTTTTTTCCAAAACATTTCTTTGAGTTTCCTAACGAGCTGTGTGCGTTAGAAAAATCCACGTCAATTTGAAGTTTTATAAGAACTTTTTAACAAAAAACATTTCATAGGTACTTTTATAAATACCTGTCTCTTTTACCTCTAAAGTCTTGAGAATGTTCACCCATTAATTAGCTTAATTACTAAAACTACACACAGATAATATGGTATATGTGGCCTGTGTCCCAGTAGTGGGAACATTATGGGAACATCATAATACACCCATAATAAAGAATAGATAAACTACAAAAATACTTGCTGTACACAAACGATAAGACACAAAAACAAAATTGAGGTTTTTTTTTTGTGTCTTATTTTAGAAGTATTTTTGACATATATTAAATAAAGTGTTTAAATAAATTTTTCAATATACTTAATTGGTTTTTGACCCTGGTATCGAACTTGTGAAACTACTGCTTGTTATTTTAATTTTCTCATTGCAGATTACTCTAACTACATACATATTATAGCTGCTAACCTAACCTACCTCCGTATGTAAATGTGTATTTTTTTAGTTTGTAAATTGCTCTGTACAAAGCCTTGGGATTCAATTCCGTAATGTTGTGCATGTTATATTGAATAAATATAGTTGCCAGCGTAAAAGTTTTTTTTAGGATTTTATTCTCTGAATTTTTGCGTATACACAATGGGTTATAGTGGGACTACATGGTTTTAGCTTAACGTTCCAAATATTCGTTCCTCAAACACCTAAACTTTAATAGATGCGGCTCGTTCATTCGGCAGCCGTTTGGTACAGTAGTCGTTCGTCAAAAGCCGCATGCTGCCGTCAGATTCCTGCCGCTCCAACAGCTAACGCAATTGACTCATCAAGTATCCGAGCCTAATCGTCGTTCCATTCAACAGTATATATGCGTGTTCGGTCTGATATTTCCAGTTGAAATCTGAACGCCTAGACGATGTGACGTTGAGGGGTTTGACGTTTCATTATCAGTGTTAGGTGGGTAAATCCAACCGATCAGATTGAGTTGTGAATATGCACTTGCGTTTAATATGTTAATATTAAACGCAAATGCATATTCACAACAATAATAAAAAATGTTACGCTGATCACATTAAACTCAAAGTATTTATTTTAATTTATCCATTTACAGACACGTTTGAAATGCCGACTCCTTTGGCAAAAGTGCTTTGCTAAAATATATTTAGGTAATGGATCACCCATCCACGAACCGACCGCAGCAAGCGTAGCTTCAGACTTTACCCACAATCATACAGCTGTTATTATTTAGCCACAAGCTCCTCTCTCGCAACCATTAAAGGAATAGCCAAATTATACTCCTAATCAAATGTAAATGAAAACCGCTTCAGTTGAAATAGCCGTAGGAAAAGTAAATCCTACAAAAAATCGGTGCGAATTACAGCCAACTGGGAGTATTATCAGCGAACATCTGTTCTCAAGACATTGATTTTAATTGAAAAGACAATAGCTGTGTACCGTGTTAATTATTTTACACTTTGAACTTTGTTGTTATGGATTTTAACGAGCGTCGATGTTTGCTTCTGTAATAACCGTTTTATGAAAGCGTATGTTTTTATGTGGTTGCTAAAATTGCTTTGTACAATAGGCACTTAAAATTATTAAGCTGCGTAATAAAGTTTAAATTGTCATATTATTTGGCTTAATGGCAACACTTTATGTGGTTACTGTGTAGGACAGTAACCGTTTTGAAAAATAACTAAAATGATCGAATTTGGCATAGGTTATTAAAAGAGTCAAGACTGAACTATTAATCAACTCAACCTATTGCAGTCCACTGCTGGACATAGGCCTCTCCCAAGCTGCGCCACAACACCCTGTCTTCCGCCATCCGCATGCAGTCTGTCCCAGCCACCTTCTTTCGTCCGTCCATATAGCTGGGGGGCGTCCCCACACTACGCTTGCCGATACGCGGTCTCCACTCCAGGACTCGTCAACCGAGACGGAATTATATCCTTGCATAAAGAAACAGTCTCATGCCGAGTACTTACCTAGAAGTACTCCTCCAGAATATACCATAAATCGCTTGCATAGGTAAATGCAAAATAACAAAGTGCAGGTAGAAACAAAAACAATAAAAGTACTACAATAAATACAGTTACACAATTTTCGACAGTAAGCCCCCAAATTCCCCACTATTCCAACTCAGTCTGTTCTTCAAAACTCCACGTTCCGAACAGGCAGTTATTTACCATCCTTGGTTTTGTGTTCACAGTGGAAAAAACTGGGGTATTGTGTCTGAAAAGGGAATAAAAAATAGCGGAATTTACTTGCTTGTCCAACAACAATGGCTACCTGAAGGCACATTTCTATTGTGGAGACATGCAAGATGCGAGATGGACAATGGCTGGCTATGCATACTGCGTAACAGCAAGATTTTAAGGCCTTCAGGCTTATGTAAACGGGAATTTGTTCAGGGAAATGATGAATGCAAAGGTTTCGCAAAGGCGAACAATGGTATCAGGAACACCTTTGTAAAAGTGTTTATTTTCACTTCAAAAGAACTGCAAATAGGCACTAAAAGGCACTTATGAACGTCAACATTGAAATAGAATTAATTCTAGTCGCCCATTCCAAAAGGTAGTTTCGTATGGACAAGAATGGGCAAGAAACTCCACCGTTACTCTTTTAAACTGTTTTACAATATTTTGTATATTTAGAACGAAGTTTACACGGATCATCTGGATAGGCAAATCCATTTTTTTAAGGGCGTTCGCGTTCTATTCAGTTTTTCAACAATACTTCTAATTTTCTATTTTTGACAAGATTTCGACATTGACTCTCGCTTAGATCATTAGGTGTAATTCAAACTGGGTTTTGAGCGTTTTTATCAACGGCCCAATGTATTTATTTGTATTTTGAAAATTCCAGGTCTTGTCTAAATAAAATGCTATAATTTTGAATGTTTGTAATAAAATCATTTACAAACTTCTAATCCAAACGATAAACATGTTAATTTAAACCATACAAATAAAACAGTTATCAATACAGCATTGAAATTAATGTGATTTATTTACTACCCACCACGAACAGAGTTTGAATAAATCTAATTTTCAGACCCATGCTACAGTAATATTCATTAACTAAACTGACGTAAATTTATTTAGCATTTAACGTAAACATTCCGTCACATAGCTGTCACAAACAGTACAAACCACAAACATTTTAGTTAAATATTTGAATCACTAATGATATTGTTTGCACTAGAAATGATAACATAACATCACGCCTGCGTTCCCCAAAGGGTTAGGCAGTGGTGTACTTACCTATAGCACACCCACATTTCGCCAGTTATGTTTAAGTCTCATGAAATATTGGGTGAGACTATTGCTATCAACGGGGCACAAAAATCAAAAGTCATTTATTCAAATTAGGCTGAGAATCAGCACATTTCGACCGTCAAAATTACAAAAGACAATCCCCCAAAAACGCCCGCCCTTCACCACTTCCTAGTGCTATCGCTGGGAAGAAAAAGTGACAAATTTACAGACACTGGGTTGGTATTGAAAAATTCCTGATGGGAAAACGTAATGACACTTCGCCCGACCTGGGAATCGTACCCAGGACCTCACGCTCAGCAGTAGCGACCACTAAATGCTTATTTGTATTACTACTAAAATTGCTCTCTTTAACAAAAAGCAGAATTAATCCAGCACATCGACACCAGGACATATTATATCGCAATTTGCCAAAATGTATTCAACTCGAACAGCTGGCAGTTTAGTTCAACTAGCAAGATATTTGTGACCAAACATCAGTCCAAAAGTGACAGTTTTTAGCTGTGAAGTGTCAGTCATATTAGAATAAATTAACTAAATATCAGTTGAGCGAATTCACAACGATATTCTTAAAAACATTTAGGCACTCACGTCAGTCAAGTGAACCAACTAGTCTGAACATAAAAGTTTTCCTTATCTAGTCCCATTCAAACTGTCAAATGAGTCTACCTAAACGCTGACCATCTAGCATTGAACGTTCTGAATGACACAGCACATGACATACTAATATGTACAGTAGAACAACCTATCTGGGGTACAGGCAATAATATACATCTTTCCACTACCTTGCCACTTAAGCCCTGGATCAAAAGAACTGCAACTCATGGGGAGAGGCTTTTGCCCAGCAGTGGGATGATGCAGTCTAACAGTAACAGAAGCCCTGACAATATTCAATTTTATTGTGTATCTGTAACAACTTTTTAAGCCCGTGGCACCGCCGGCGATTAACGAGAAGCGAAGAGAAGGAGAGCTAGCGATTAAAAACGAGTTAGAGAGCAACGCTGCTCGTTGGAGTGCAACTACTTGCTGGTGTGCATATGTATCAAGCGTTAGTCTCTCAGCGAGTGTTCTGCCCGCCAAGCGAGCGTCGCTAAGCGAGTCTTGTCGCTGCGGCAAACGAGCACTCGCCGGCAGTCAGCGATCAACTTACTAATATGTATCTATTTTGCTTACACTGGACCTACAATCTTTCGTTCGTTTCTTGAGCAAGAAAATCGTTGATGGCTAGTCGCTTCCTCGTCGGCGGTGAGACAGGTACCTAAGGTCGCATTCCACCAAACTTTTATAATAGAATAAGTCATATATGATAAGGGTAAGTCTGAGAATAAATTTGGAATTTTTGACAGTTTTTTCATATTGGAACTGTCAGATGTAAATTTCATTCCACGGATAAAAGTTGAGAGATGACAGAGATGTAAAACAATTAACTACTCAGCACATTCATAACATTATTAAAAAGTAGTTGCTAGTTAGTTGCTTGTTCGACTGTATATAAAATTATAGAAGCGTACTCTAGACTTGGCCCTTGTGTTAAGTGTCAAAACTCGATCTATTAGTCACTTCTGTGACTTGCAGTTGTGTTGACCTTTTGCCTCCGTAGTTGCAAGCGTAGTCATGCTCCTTTTTGTGCTATAAATTCGGTTACAAATGTTTTGAAACTAGGACAACGGGTTCTATTTGTGTTTTAGGTGGTTTACTATGGGTTCAAAATTCAGGGTAAAAAATCCTCAGGTTTTCTCATCAGTGGCTTTTTTCCTTTTTGTTTAGTTAGGTCCTCAAAAATAATATTTTTATGGGAACGATATTTCTGCAAGGGGACATAAAGTACCAGTGGGGTAATTGCATAACACACTAACAAGTAGGCTTTCATGTCAAAATGAAAGCCTACTTGTTCAACAACTTTCATTGCGTTGTTTACGTTTTTGAGCAAACAAATTTTTCGAACATGTAAAGCAATGGATTAGTAATATCCTCCAAAATGATTCAGATTGTGGTTGATAGTGTGTTTTTAGGGTGCTGAATATAATACCTATATTGAGCCGGGCCTAGTAAGAATGTAGTAGAAACTACTATTAAGAATAAAGGATATTTAGATGTAGAATAGGTAGATAAACGTTGACTCCCAAAAAGGCGAGACCCTTTAGAAAAAAAATCACTTTTGGCACTGCTTAGGTGGTGGCTGCTGGAAACGAAAATTAACAAAACTCAAGAAAGGGCTTTAAAAAAAATTATAACTATTTATATCTATACTTATAATAAATCTGTAGAAGTGTAAATTCTGTACATTGTAAATATCAAAAAAATAAATGGCAGGGGGTGTTACTAGACCGACACCGAACCCAAAAATGTGATTCAAAAAATTTTTGTCTGTCTGTCTGTCGGTCTGTCTGTCTGTCTGTCTGTCTGTCTGTCTGTCTGTCTGTCTGTCTGTCTGTCTGTCTGTCTGTTTGTTCAGGCATCACGCAAAAACTACCGGTTCGATTACGTTGAAACTTGGTATAATTATTCTTTAATATCCTGGGCACCACACTGGGTACTTTTTATCCCGGAAAAGTATATACAATAAAAAACAAACTTAATTTTGCGGTTTGATCCCTAGACCCGATTACTGCACCAACCGCAAATAATAAGTTTGTCGTAAGTTAAGTCACCCGCAATGGAGTTCATTTTTATTCCTTTTAGTTTTTAGAGTTATTTAGGTTTATTTTTATATAAGTCGTAGGTATAGATTTTAATTTTAAAGTATAGGTAGTATATTTGATAGTGTACGTAGTGACCGTAGGTTATTTTATAATACTGTTAGGTAGGATTAGTCATTCGTATAGATATTAGTTTTTAGGGATTTTGCTTATTTATTGAGTTTAGATTAGTTATCATCAGAAATAGGTTTATTTAGGTAGGTAGGTATTTAATTTTCTATTATTGAGTTTTTTTTTTAATTAGGTAGGTACTTAGGTAAAGATATCATATAGGTACCCTCTTAATCGCCACTAATGAGACACAATTGGTTTTCTATTGTAATTAGCCACATAGGGCCCGCGAGATAGATGGCATTCTGGGGAAGCACATAGGTACATTTTATCCTGTTAGCACGTTCCCGTGGGATAATTTCCGACATCCACGCGGGCGAAGCCGCGGGCAGAAGCTAGTATCCTAATATTTAAAATTATAATTTATGTGTAAATAACAAAATAGAGGATAAGTTTATAATTTTTTTTCTAAAATAAAAGCCTATATCGGCTATCGGCTAGTGAAAGTCTCATCAAAATCAGTCCAGCCGTTTCGGAGATTGGCCGAAACAGACAGACAGGCAACCATTTTAAATATAGTTTTTTGTGTTATAAGTATCGTATATACTTTTACATGTATTGTTATTTTGACATTATTACAAATATACACTTAAATTTTATTTATTTGTATAGATGAGATCTGACTGATCGATATATCGAAGAGCCGCAACAACTCGAGCAAACCCGCCATAATCTAGACCAGTAACATATCACATTTTGGTTAAACATTCAGAACGAAATATTACATTTAACACATCTTATTCATATTACCAAGTAATGGATGCGTATACTGCTATCATCTCTCCGGCTGCATTGATAACCTAACCCTGACATGCTGTCAGATCTGAGACACCGAGCGCATGTAAACAAATCAACCCATCTTCAAAACTATCAATAGCCTGGTTCGTTGCTCGCCATTCATAATGTGATGTGAATGATTTCTGCGCATATATTGAGTATTTCGGGCTTCGCCTTCCTTTCAAGCATTGGACGTTTACAATTTCGACGGAATATTGCAGTCTCGCAATTAGTGCCAAATGGGCAGCAGATGTTGAATTAATTAGGAGTACATTGTAATTAAGAGCATTGGTAGCCCAGTGGTAACGGCCGTGACTTACGAGATTTAGGTACGAAAGTTCGAACCCAGACAGGCGCTTTACTTTGTGTAAATTATTTCATCATCACTGCTTTCAAAATGGTGAAGAAAACGTCGTAAGAAAACCGGCATGTCCTAGAAGCAAAAAATCGAAGACATGTGACATCTACACCCTGCGCACTGGGCCCGCGTGGTTGATTACGGTCCACTCCCTCTCACCGAGAGGAGGTTTGTGTCCCAGCAGCGGGATCATTATATGCTGCATTATAACGATCACAATTTCCAGAATTTCATTCACGTTATTTATTTGATTTTACTAGGTACTAGAAACAAACAATACGTGCTCTTGAATTATACATAGAATCGTGATTTTCACGAAATATTTTTAAATAATATTATGTACGTATTTCGACACTATCACATTAATGGCTTACACTGAAAAATTAAAGCAAGAAAACAGCATTAATACTTTTTTTGCATTTTTTTTTGTCTACATAGTATTGTGGATTGAATCAATATACCTACTGTACAGTCATAGGGCTGATTTTTCAATAATCTGATAACTTTATTCGAGGAATAATTTTGAAATTTTGGCAGTTATTTCGTACAAAAACTGTCAAACGTCGATTTTATTCCTCGAATAAAAGTTATCTGGCGACGGAAAAATCAGCCCATAGTCACTTGATTAATATCTATAGCCTAGTTTTAGGTACCAGTATAACATAACTGTTGTTTGTTAGCATTAATTAGTTATTATTATACCTAAAACCCTTTGTTCTAACCAACATTGTGGTAATGAGGGTGCATAGTCTGACACACGTCACATCAGACTCTTTGAAGAGCTATGAAGCTTTGTAAATGAACCTCTTTTGTTATGCTTGATGAAAAACAACAAAGTCAAAGGAAAAGTAACATTCATTAGTAATTTTTATCAAGAGAAATCTTTAGCTATTTAAATATAGATGGCACCACAGTACAGCGAACAGCACCATCCAACAATTTGACGGGTAAACGAATAATCATGTGATCGGAAACGCAAGTGAGCCCTACCGCTTGAACACGATCGTCGGTGGAGGGGATGCAGCGAGGACTGGCGGAGGGACCGAGTGTTGCAACCTACAGTGGACAGTCGAGCTCGGACAGTCTTGGCAAACGCTCAGTACCGTACGTACGTGTTTGTTTCCGACGCAAATGTGCGTTTCGGTTGATAATTGCTAGTTTATTAAAGTTACTTTAAATTCAAATCACCTTTTCATTCGAGTACCCACTACAGTGCCCACACATACGTAAACTATGTCGGATCATGAAGAAGACCCGATGTTTCGCATCTCGGCCACCCAGTGATGCGACATATACATAAAACGCCTTATCCCATGGTGGTAGGCTAAAACTACAGCACGCTACCTGCTACGATCGATGTTCTTACAATACAAGAGTGAGCCCATTGCCAATAAAAAAAAAAACATCCCCGGGGTAATTGCGTTAGCAAACTGACAGTATGGCTTTCATTTTGACAGTTCAACAACATTCATTGCGTTATTTACGTTGTTGAGCAGACAAATTTTTCGAACATACGAAGCAATGGATTAGCAATAAAAATTTATCTGATTGTGATTGAAAATGTGTAACGCAATTAGGGTCTACTTTCTAATTACGAAGTCCGTAGGTTTGGCCGAAGTAACGGGCATTTCCTACTCCGTATCACGTACATGCACGCCGGTTGCGGGTATTACGCACCTGACCTTTCTGAAGTGCATCACCAATAAGGTCACTATAAGTATGTCCTTGTAGCGTCCGTCCTACGACTTTTCCATTCACATCTGCTCTGTAAATACCTTTTGTTATTCGCCTTGTATTTATCCTCTCAACATCTAAGCACATTCTTTTCGTTTCTACTTACCTGCCTTAAAAATTCAAATAGATTCTTCTAAGTAGGTAAAGTAATTTCTTTCGAGTAGTTTACAAAAATAATAAATAAATTGCATTGAAAACTCGAAACACATTGATATTATTTTCAGTCACAACAAACGTCAGGCTTAATGAAAAAATATCAGAAGCCATTAAAATTAAGGGACTTGTAATGTATTTTCATAAATGTGGCGTTTTAAAATCCTTCGTATTCCATCATTAATTTCGGTTTTTTGTGCAGAATAATGTTAACGTCTTTGGGTGTTTTTTTGTAAAATAAATATTCACACGTAACTTACCATCGCGCCTTTTTTCTACGAAGGGTTGGGCAGAGGTGTAGCTATGCACCCACATTTCCTTCGCTAGTTTAGAAAACAAATTTAAAAAAACTAAAAACCTGCATCCCAACTGGGGCCTCATGAGCGGTTTACCAAATTCTCAGTTCACCAGATTCTTAACGCACCAGATTATCAGTTTTGTTTTTTGTTTTCACACGATTTTGTGCCATACATTTAATCACAATCCGAAGACTTTTAAAGGAAATTCCTAATAAAAAAATTCGTCTGCTCAACAACTTAAACAACGTAATAAATGTGGTTAAACTGTCAAAATTTGACAGGCATTGCCGTTGTAGGTGCGTTACGCAATTATTCCGCTGTACTTATATAGCGAAATTAACGCACCTGCTTGTTATTTCATTCGAACGAATGTCTACTGGTGTAATGGCTTGGAGAAAAACGCTCACATTTCTTTCCATGTCTTTATTTGAATGGAATTTAGCACTTCGGTAAAGGTGACCTTTTTTACACTCTTTGTAAGTTAGCAGCATTCTTATAAAAACAAATTGTGGTGTTGCTTTGTTTGCAAGTCGTCTATATAATAGTATTTTTTTAGTCTGAAATAATCGGTAATTGTGTTTGAATACATTTTGAATATGTATAATGTATATAATAAATGAATGGCTCTGTGTAAGATTTTTTTGAAATATATTGGCATATTTAAATTATCTTCTAGTTATTTATGCTGCTCATATTTAAAATAATAATATGTACATGTGAAAAAATAAGCAATAGGGCATCAAAAAATTTATCCACATTACTGTCAACAGGAACAGTGCCCAAAAGGCTGGCAGCATTGCCACGTTATATGGCGATGCTAATTCTTTGGCCAAGAAACAGGCCTCAAGTGAAGAGTCGACTAACCGCTTGGCGATATCTCGAAAAACTAAGTGGGCACTCAGACCCCATGGCCCTAGTGTGTCAACCCCAAACGGCTCGAACTTATAACTCACAATCATGGGGTCTACTCCGAAGTAGTATCGGCCAAATGTTCGGCCGCTTCCTACTACGAAGTTACGATTTGGTTCGGTTGGTTCCGATCCTACACTCCTACACACTCTTTCGAATATTGACTATGGTCCTGAGCCAAATGAGCCGATCCGACTTTTTTCGCATTTTTCAATAATATTCGGTTCGGCCATGTGTCGGTCCGATCCGAACATTCGCACTTTGCACTTCGGAGTAAGCCCCCAGGTTGGAATAGTTTCGCTGTTTGAGGTTGCTATTAATTAGTTTCACTATTTTCATCCAGACTCAATTAATTATCATAGATACATGTTTCTATTAACATTTCTTGCCCTTGACCTTTACGTATCAGAGTTGCGTAAACACTTAACTTTTGCTACTCTTAACGACATAAGCATATCTTTATCCCTACAATCTCTCTCGCAAGATTTTCTTCTTAAGGAAGTGGGTACTTTGTCGTCGTATTGTAACAATCTCCGGCCAGTGGTCGAACAAAGCCGGGCTGTCAGAAAGTAATTCCGATTCAGCATGACGCCTTGTTGCCTTGGTTGTTCATCAAAACAAGCCCCTTGGCAACATTCCAATCTTCAGATATCCCTTGGGTGTAAACAGGCTTCTTTAGATGTTAACCGTACCTTGTCTCGTTAATTTCCGATTGTTTGTGTTGTTTTGTTTCTTAATTAGGAGTAATTGGGGTTGACACTGTAATAATTAATAAGAGGGCTTTATTTGTTGAAACTTATTACATTTTTATATCCTATGCAGACACTGACACTGTTAGTTAACAATTATTTTGATCATAGTTACCTAGTACAATTTCAAAAGAGGGTCTGTCGAAAAGGTTTGCGTTCACTGTTTTCTAAAAGTAAGCTTGATGGCTTCAAGTCAAGGCTCCCGCTGACAGGCGCGAAGCGACGGTGCGACACAATTCTGAACACTTTCCATGAAGTTTTCATAGAATTTGGTCTACTAGAGTCGTGTCGCACCGAAACCTTGAATAGATATTCAGCTGATTGGTTTTATAATAACACTTACTGGAATCACTCAATTAAAAGCAAAATCACGTAGGTAAGTATCTATTCCGAATTTACCTACCTACGAACTACGATAAACGTTAGCTGAATAAACAAAGGAAAATGATGTCTATGAAAATCATCGCCAAACATTCCGAAATATCATCGATATCCCTGATTTATGGAAGAGCTATTTTGTTAAAAAACAATCCAATGGACTGCATTAATCCCGTAGCATGACAATTGAGGCAAAACTCGCAAAATTAACGCGAATATTTCGTGTCTATTATTGTCGGCGTAAATGTGAGCCTTGCAGTGAATCGAGGCATCCCGTCATTATAAATAAAACATTCATTCAATGGTGTCGAAGATGTCAACGGTAACACATACCAGATGGCCAATTCTCGTAATTTAAAACGTTCAAAATCTAGTCGCAGTCTCATCTCAGCGACAAACAAATGTCAAAAACTTGTTAAAATGTAGGGAATTTAGAAGTATTTTTTGACAGATTGAGATTAAGATCAGACTGTGAATGTTCTTAAAATTACGAGAATTGCCCCTCTGTTACCGTTGACAGCTTCGACACTATTGAATGAATTCATTCATGCTTTCTTCCCATGAGGAAATTCACGCTTTCTCCCCATGGGGGTAAGAACACACACACAGAACGTCACCTGCTACGATCCTTTTTTTTTTTTTTTTCAGGATGGGAAATCATCAAATGACTCCTCCCGCTCTGGGTGGAGCAGGAGGGAGTGTCAGACTCTTATTGAGTAAAACCCACCCGTGTTCCTTCCTTAGCCCTTTATGTTCCAGGGCAGCGGTAACCCTTTCGGACGATCCCGCTACCCTGGACGATCCCGCTACCCTGGACCTGCTACGATCCTTACTTACTCCTTTTGCTTCGTTTACGTGCATACATCTGGTCATACAGACGCGCCTATTGCGGGTACTGCGCACCTGACTTTTCTGAAGAACATCACCAATAAGGTCACTATGACATATATATATATATATATACGGTGGCAGGGACAGCGAGGGACAACCTGTCAGCGACACGGTTGGCGCAGTGGCTGAGCGATCGAATGCTGCGCTGCGTGTCGCGGGTTCGATTTCCGCACGGAACAAATATTTGTAATGCCCACAGGTAGTAGTTCCGGGTCTGGCTGTTTGTGTATGTGAGTTTAAATGTTTGTGAACGCCCCACGATTTGAGTAATTCTTAGTGTGTGGCAACGTTTAATTTTTTTTTTTTTTTTTTTTAAATGAAACTAACTCCATTATATTCAGTACATGATTCTGATCCTGTGTCCAAACTTTTCGTCGTTAAATAATAAAAAAAATATTGCTCAGAATATTTTGACCGCGTAGGTATCGCACTTTTCTATGAAACAGCTGGAATACTTTTTAGTATTTTCATGTGTCTATATTCGTTCATTTTGTACTACGTTTTTCATGGTATTTTCCGTTGTTGTCGTCAAATCGCATAACAATGTTTCTTTTATTAACAAATCGGAGAATTCTAATGAATTCTTCTGATAAATAAAGGCTTTGATTTTAGTTATATCCGGGTATTTCTAATTTTATTATTTTTGTTAGATTACGTTGTTTCATTGCCTTGTATGGTTTTAATAATTACAATTTCATATTTCCTGGAACAAACATATTGCAAAAAATTCCGACGCAATATCATTTTCACGGAAAAAATATATAGCACTCATTATAATGAAATGCTATTCAATTCACTGTATAGTATATTTTTTGAGGTATGTATTTTGCATAATAGCATTATTCTATATAAAAATTTGTTTCGAGGTATTATTTTTTACACCTGAGTATCCAGCGCATTTAATAATGTAATAACACGAAACGGTATGTTTTGGTTTATTTTTCCATACTTATTGTAAAACATGAAAACCCGCGATAGGTACCTACTTTCACAACAGCTCTCCTGTATCATGGTTCGTAGGTATGTTTTATTTTGAAAACCTCATCTATACTCTATTTTACCTGTGCATTTATATGTAGGTCATCATCATCATCAACATCATCATCATCATCATCATTTCAGCCGAAAGACGTTGCTGGACATAGGCTTTCCCCAAACGACACGGTGACGACACGGTTGGCGCAGTGGCTGAGCGACCGACTGCTGCGCTGCGTGTCGCGGGTTCGATTCGCACACGGAACAAATATTTGTATTGCCTACAGGGGCCTTACCACGAGCTCTTAACGCGATCCAGTTTAGGCTGTTGGAAAGAGACAGAGCTATACAAGTCGTCTAGCGCCATCTCGATCCCTGAGCGTAAATTGAATCGCGTTAAGAGCTCGTGATAAGGCCTCAGGTAGTTGTTCCGGGTCTGGCTGTTTTTGTATGTGACTTTAAATGTTTGTAAACGCACTCACGATATAGTTTCTAGTGTGGGGCAATGTTTTTTACATCGCCACTTTAACCTGTTCTATCTTTCTCGCATCCAGCGGATTCCTGCTGCACCAGGTCATCGGTCCACCTTGTGGGAGGCCTTCCAATGCTACTTATGCGGTCACCACTTCAGAACCATTCCAATCCAGCGGCCATCTGTAGGTATCATATGTACATAGGTTTAGTCTTAAAACTATCTTCAATAGTAGCTCGATATTTTCATTGCAGAAATGTGCATTATGCATAGAAATACACTGTGTCTTCGCCGCCATTTCTTATGTTAGGTAGGTACTCTTATTGTGTTCGAAGTAACACAAATCCAATGCAGAAACCATTACGTACCTTTGTACATATATGTATACAGCCTAATCAAACTTTCATGCACTTACAGAATCTGCATAGCCCCTTATTCCGCGGCTGTGTTCCAAGTTTTGCAATATCATCCATCGTTGCTTATGCTTCCTGCATATAACATACTTTTGGTGCCGAATGTTCAATGTAAAAGTTATTTTATTTCTTGGTTGTAGGAACCCAAATCTTCTTCGGATGCTGTTCGGTTTCTTTTTAGTTTTAGGGGTGGAAATAACTTTTGGTCTAATGTACATCTTGGTCTCCGTGCTAGCAAAAGACAATCTGAATTTTATTCAAGATTCAAATGGCTTTCAAAAGATATGTCCTTCCTACTAACATTATAAACGTGAAAGTTTGTATGAATAGATGGATGGATGTTTGTTACTCTTTCACGCAAAAACTACTGAACGGATCTGGATGAAATTTGGCAGACAGATGGTTTATAACCAGGATTAATATAAAGGATGCTTTTTATCCCGATATTCCCACGGGATCGAAACTTATGCGGGTGAAATCGCGGGGCGCAGCTAGTTACATAAATTATATTATTATTATTGTTTTACCATTTTAATACTTGAAGTCTCTTCAAACTCAATACTGAAGTCTTTAAACATAATAACTAAGAAATATAATACCTACCTCGCTTCATAATTTTATTTCACTCAAGCAATCTCCAGCACTTTTTGCTCCAGCAATTTTCTATTCCATCAAAGAATATATCTGCTTTACCCAGAAATCTCTTCATACATTTATATGAAAACCATTACTTAGTACACATCTAAGTGGATCCAGTCATTCATAAAAGGTTCTTCCAATTCGTATCACCCAAGCCGATTCGACCTGTGACATCATAAAATGCCAATATGCAGCACTTCGGTACTACTACGAATAAAATTGATAGAAATTCTGGTACAACAATTCCTCGGATATTACTAAAGTCCAAAAGTTTTAGTGCCAACACACGAACAAATTTTTAGGACACTAATTGCCGAATGAATCCTGGATTTGTTATGTAAAGATTCAGTTGTTTAAATAAACAAAGGAATAATGGATTCTGGTAAATGTAGCTGTTCCAGGTAAATCTATACTAATAATAAAGCCGAAGAGTTTGTTTGTTTTTTTGAACGCGCTAATTTCCGGAACTGCCAGTCGGATTTGAAAAATTTGATAGCCCAATCTTTGAGGAAGCAGGCTATTTATCATCACGCTACAACCCTTAGGAGCCAGGCAAAGAGAAAAAAGAACAGAAATTATATTATTCCTTTTTTTGTTCTTTTTTTAAAAAACGTTGCCCCACACTAGGAATTACACCTGTATCGTTGGTGCGTTTAAAAACATTTAAATTCACATACACAAACAGCCAGACCCGGAACCACTACCTGTAGGCAATACAAATATTTGTTCTGTGCGGGAATCAAACCCGCGACACGCAGCGCAGCAGTTGATCGCTCAGCCACTGCACCAACCGTGTCGTCAATCTATGAAACAGCACATTTACTTTTTATAATACCGGTAAAATAATTTTAAATTATTTTACTGGTAATAAAAAAAAAATGAACCGCACATGATTGAAACGTTAATTATTAATTTACGCTTCAATCATGTGCGGTTCATTTTTACAGTTTACGCGTCGACGTCCCTGCCTCTATAGAAGGTACCAAATTCAAACACGTATCCAAATCTAAATGCCAAAATAATAAAAGTTCTAGGAACATCCCAGTTTTCCAGATGACCTGGTAACTTTGTTTGAGAGTCGAGGAGTACTTATGGTCGGCTGATAACCTCGTTGTGCTCACACCGGCCGCGTCGGAAAAAGTTCAGAAATTCCCAGGTGTTAATCGAATTTCGTTCTCGACAGCTATCATTCGGGTGGAGTTGGATATTGTTTGGTCCTATCTTATTTCCTTCCAATTTCATAATGTTTAACAATGTCTGTGGCAATGGCAAGCTATTTTCATGAAGATATCTAGAATTTGATTGTGCTTTGTTCAGCTAAATAAAGGTCCTGTTTTCGAAAAAGGTTTGAATAATTATCATCATCATTTCAGCCGAAAGACGTCCACTGCTGGACATAGGCCTCCCCCAAGCACCGCCACTTCTGTGCTTCCCGCATCCAATAGATTCCTGCGGCCTTCACGAGGTCATTGGTTCGGTCGAGGCTTTCCAACTCTACGTTTTCCGGTACGCGGTCGCCACTCCAGAACCTCTCGGCCCCAACGGCCATCTGTTCTCCGAGTAATGTGCCCTGCCCACTGCCACTTAAGTTTAGTATTCTTCGGGGAAGGTCGGTTTGAATAATAAAATGATTGGATTATAAATATATTTGTTGAAGGAAGAATACCGGAATAGATACTGCGTTGCCGCTAAAAAAGAAGCAATATTGAATTTTAGCTATTTATTTCAAGAGGACGAGTTCACCTTTACGCGCCTAAAACCATAATATCTTAGCTATTCTGATACAAACGCTTCTTTTACAATTTTGAAACTGATCTGAGAATCATTTTTCTGCCAGCCTGCATTATGTAAGGTTCCCTTTTCCAGACAATCTTTACATAACCTTTATTTTGCATAATGTTTAAGTAAATAAATAAAAGTAATCCACTATCAATCACAATTTGAATCATTTTGAAGGCTATTGCTAATCCATTGCTTCAAATGTTCGAAAAAATTATCTACTCAACAACGTAAATAACGCAATGAATGGTGTTGAACTGTCAAAATGAAAGCAACTGTTAGGGCCGGTTTTTTGATCCGTAGTTAAACTAAACCAATTGTTAAAAATAGTAAATAATGATTAAATATTTGCAAAATGTGTTTTTTGATCAATTTTTAGTTTATCTTATGATATAAATATCATTGCTAATGGTAAAAATAATAATTAACTATTAGTTAAAAATAAAAAAATAACCGTTAGTGACCATTATATAAACTAAAAATTGATCGTACCGTCGAATTGATGGTACGGATATCGTCGAATTGATTGTACAGATCAAAAAAGCCGGCCCTTAGTGTGTTACGCAGTTAACCCGCTGGATTGAATGGGCCAGAATCATGAACAATAAACAATCGTACTTATATTTAACAATATCTAATCCATTTCTAATAAGAATACGCTCTACGCTCAGTTGTACTCCTGTGGGACAGTAACTGTGTATTATACCAATACTCGCACAGCATTAAATGTTCATAAAAGCTATTTTCCTTTCGCCAGGATAGCTTCGGGATGGACAATGAAAACAGTAATATTGAATTGAATTGAAACAATTTTATACCGTGCTGCAGAATAGCGGTTGTTATTAATAGAGAACGGAATATAGAACGTTCATGTAATTAAAAACCGCACTAATGAAGAATGCTCAGAGGGGCAGCAATGCTCTTCTATATAAATCTCGCCGTGAAAACTTAAGTGAAGTGAGCATGAAGTGAGTTGTCAATAGTGTCAATCTCTAGTATCAGATGAAATTACAGCCCACTTCTAGCTCACTTCACCTACGTTTTCAGGGCGAGTTTTTTACAGAATAGACCGGCTGTTCTCGTAATTTTAAGAACGTTCACAGTCTGATCTCAGTCTCAATCTGTCAATAATACGTCTAATTTCCCTACATTTTGTCAAGTTTTTGACATATTTGTTTGTCGAGATAAGACTGCGACTAGATTTTGAACGTTTTAAATTACGAGAATTGGCCTTCTGGTTTATTCAGAGCCTGCGCGCACTAGCGATTTAAGTTGGCCGATAGTTCAGTCGCAATCGTAATAGTCGTACAAATGTTAATCTTCAAGTGCGCACACTGCCATATACTTAACTCTATACTGATCCTCTGACCGATCAAACTATCGGCCAACTTAAAATCGCTAGTACGCGCAGGCTCTCAAGTCCAATATAGAACTTGTTAAATGTATAAGTATTCAGTGTGCTATCAGTTAATGAAAGAACGACATTCCTTTAAATATTATGGTTATCCATACTTGAGTAATAATAGCGCTGAAGAGTTGATTTGAACGCTCTAATCTCTGGAGGTATCAGTCGGATTTGAAAAAACCTTATTGCATTTGATAGCCCAGTTCTTGAGGAAGGCTATAGGCTATTTTAACATCACGCTAGGACCCTGAGGAGACGAGCAAAAATGAAAAATCAAAAAGAACGCTAAGCTAAAGCGAAGTAAAAGCGACGCGGTGTGTCGGGGAAACAAGAAACTTCACGCGGACGAAGTCGCGTGCTGAAACTAGTTTCTTTTATAAAATTGCCAGCTTTTGAGACACTAAAAATGTAACTTCTTGGTTATCTGGAGGCAAAATCTGCAAGCGGCAAAAGAGACACAATTTACTTCAATGCTAATTTTGAGCAATTTGCGTCAGCTAACAAAATATTTCTTTGTTGAAGCAAGAACAATTTATTTTTTTTATATATTTTTTTTTTAACCTTTGCCCCACACTATGAATTTCTCCTGTATCGTGGGTGCGTTTACAAACATTTAAACTCACATACACAAACAGCCAGACCCGGAACAACTACTTGTAGGCCATACAAATATTTGTTCCGTGCGGGAATCGAACCCGCGACACGCAGCGCAGTCACTCGCTTAACCACTGCGCCAACCGTGCCGTCATATTTATTTTGTTTGTTACGTACACTAGTAATTAATAAATGTGGCCCAACTTGTTCTAAATCCTTGCGCATAGTTTCATGAGCATAATTTTTTTTTTCTGCAAATGTTACTCCGCCAATAGGGTCTCCTGAGCCGAGTTTCGAGTCGTCGATCCGTTGTATGAGATCCTTGAAACTACGGTCTCTCTTTATTTCCTTAAGGGCGAATTTCATAGTTTTTTTTTTTTCAATTCAATTTGTCATGACATTTTTTCCATACTGAACTGTCTTCAATTTTCAGGCTTCACTGATATGATATAGATATGATGATTATATTTTATGATGATAGATATCTTTTTTCCACGGATAAAAGATATCTATGTATATAGATATATATACTTTGGTAAAATCCACCCAAACCACCCAAATACCCAATAACTGGGTTGTGGAGGTCAGATAGGCAGTCGCTCCATGTAAAATACTGGTATTCAGCTGCATCCGGTTAGACTGGAAGCCGACCCCAACATGGTTGGGAAAAGGCTAGGCAGATGATGATGACTTTGGTAAAATCAGCCCTTAGTTATCTATGTCTGATACTGGTATTCAGCTGCATCCGGTTAGACTGGAAGCCGACCCCAACATGGTTGGGAAAAGGCTAGGCAGATGATGATGACTTTGCTAAAATCAGCCCTTAGTTATCTATGTCTGCATATATATATTCTATCTATATCTAAATGTATACATAGGTATACACGGCTACACATTAAGCTATGCAAAACCAGTATTGGCTGACCGTTCATTGTGAGAAAATATCATACAAAGTGAGGCCAAGACAAACTGGTTTTGTATAGCTTGACGTGTAGCCGTGTGTACTATAATACTGATATTATAAAGAGGTAAAATTTGTTTGTTTGTATGTAGGGGGTAATCTCTGGAACTGCCAGTCTGATTTGATTTTTTTTTTCATTTTCGAGGAAGGCTATAGTCTATTTAACATCACGCTACGACCCTTAGGAGTCGAGCAAAATGAAAAATAGCTAGAAAGAACGCAAAGCGAAAACGAAGTAATTAATTAGATATTTCACGCGGACGAAGTCACGGGCAGAAGCTAGTTTATAATCCTACTAATATTATAAACATGAAAGTTTGTATGGATGGATGGATGGATGGATGCTTGTTACTCTTTCACGCCAAAAGTACTGAACGGATTTGGATGAAATTTGGCACACATATATGGTTTATAACCAGGATTAACATATAGGATAAGTACTTTTTATCCTGATATTCCCTCGGGAGGATCGAAAGTTATGCGGGTAAACCGCGGGGCGCAGAAAATCTTTGTTTATAACAACCATTTTACCTAGCAACAATGATGTAGCATCGCAGCAATGAATTATCCTTAGCATGTCTTGCTATGATCTCCTATTCTGGAGAATTTCAGTTCGCAGAATATGCAAACAGCTTTACATAAAATCATACCTACAAATATCTCATCAGACACAACATCTTGGATCTTGTACAGAAACTAAATATTCCGTAATCTAAACATATTATAGGTATACATATACACCGTTTTTGAAGGTTTTAAACCAACCCTGAAATCGTGAAAAAAAAAATCATTTGAGCCATACATTATGTCGAGTTATGCGAACATACATCTATGGATCAACTGATTTTTTTTTCACGATTTCAGTTTTGGTCCCTGTAGTAAATAAAAGTTGTTCATAATGATTAGTACAATGACCCCTTTTAAGGATTAAAACGATCAAAATTTAACGGTGTATACATATTAAGTACATACAAATAAATAAAATTGAAGTGTTTGTTCGTAACGTCAAAATAACAGCTTTTTCCTAAATGCATATGAAGTATATACAGTAGGTACTTATAATTTCTTTCTTTTTAATTTTTTTTTATCTGTCTTTCTGTTTGTTCCGGCCAATCTCTGACTGGACTCGGACTGGACTTCTAAGGCTAATTCTCGTAATTTAAAACGTTCAAAATCTAGTCGCAATCTCATCTCGGCGACCAACAAATGTCATAAACTTGTCAAAAAGTAGGGAAATTAGAAGTATTTTTGACAGATTGAGACTGAGACCCCGCCCGATCCTTCTTAAGTGAAGTGCCAGCTCGCGCGGTAGCTGTGCTTAATGTAAATGTAAACTCATGACTATGACCTCTGAGTTTGTTTCGGCCTTTCTTCTCAGAGATAGTCCTAGGAAACGCCGTGCTCATCAAAGCACTAATAATTAAAATTCGATCCAGCCGAATCCCTTTTGCTGCCCTCTCTCAGTGACACCCTAAGCCGAGGTTCGTTCCCCACAGGGGGAGCCCTTAGCGTGTAGTCACTTAAAAATTTAGTTATAAGCCCTGGCTGGAGGCTTTAAGTTTTCTTAAGGCAACCACAGGATAGTCCGGTTAAGTAGTCACGACCTCTCAAGGTCAACTACGAGATGCCATATATATATATAAAAAAAAAAAAAAAAAAAAAAAAAAAAAAAAAAAAAAAAAAAAAAAAAAAAAAAAAAAAAAAAAAAAAAAAAAGAGACTGAGATCAGACTGTGAACGTTCTTGAAATTACGAGAATTGCCCCTCTGATGTTATAAGGACTTAGGCGGCTTTTATTTTTAAAAAGAATTAGGGTTCCGCTGCAAAAAAAATTAACACCCATGAAATACAATTCGTTTTACGACGTGTACGCGAACGAAGTCACAGGCACAGCTAGTTGAGTATAAAAGCGACCAAATGTTTAGTAGAACAACTGTTAACTTGCTTCTAAATCAAGACAGAAAACAGACTAGAACTACCCAAAGGAGAACTTTATTGTAAACATTTAGAATTCTCTCAAGTCGAATGTGGGGAATTCTGACTTTGTATCTCGTATCGTATCTCGCGTGGAGTAAGTAGAACTTCAAGAAGTAACACGACATAGTCTGGACTTTGAAAGTCGAAAGGTAAAGGCGATACTGTAATAGCATGCAGTTTAAAGTTTATTGTGTGCAAAGATTGGAAAAGTTGTTTTCTCTGCTGGCTTTAGGGTCCTTAGTTCCGCTTTGTTTGTTTCATGACTATAGTTTAAGGTTACCAAAGAGTAATTAGGCTGGAAATCAATCTTCGATACGAACTACGATGTTTTTTGTGTTGGTGTTCTTTCTCTGCAATATATTTACCGCAAATCAACGTATTTCCTTTCTTTTCTCCTATAAAATATACTTTATCCTGATCGACGGATCGAAATAGCTCTTGTTGAAAGCAGATCCCTTTTAAATCCACAAAGTCAAAGAGCAGCCGAGATAAACCGAACACTTCCTTTACTCAAAAGCGCAGTTAGAATAATCCAAAAGAGAAGAACGCACCGACCAATAGATTTTCACACAAAGAGCTTTTTAAAAAGTTTCCAAACACATACATTTGCCGTCACACTGTGAGAAAAGTAGCTCGATAGGTTGCAAACTTCCAACTTCGCCAGTTTTTGGACCGAGAAAAATCCGGAGTATTCTCCCCGGATACTAACTCTGCCTTGGGAACGAATCGAAGGATACGTACCTACTAATATTTAACGGTACCTCTTGTACTCTTTACGCGTTATTGTTGTGTTTGAATTTATTATTAATATTTTACTCCCAGAGGACATTGATTGGCTGCCTTCGCGGAAAGGGATTTCAATGACCGATTCCTGCCGTTTTTGGTCTGAGTAATTGGTAATCAAGATGAACCTTCAGATCTATTCGTTTCCGGCGATTAATCAATGTTTTTTGTAGCAATAATGAAGGCTGCTAGAAGTTTCCAAGAGTTGTTATTAGCCAGGCGTAAATACAAAAGGAACATTTTCATTAATATTCTGTCTACATCTATCTCAATCAGATAACGTTCCCTTAATGACTAGATGCGGGCAAAATGATACGTCTTTATTTGCAAAAAGATCTGTATCAGTTCTTGTATGATTGAGTTCATTGAGTATTTAGCGTTTATGATTGGAAGGTCAATTGGTTCGAGCTCTATGGAAATTCCTTGCGTGTGACCTTCACGGGTCTGATTGTATAATTTTATTATCTAATATCTCGACCTGCTATTAATTTATTCTTTGTTACTTGTTATTCATCATCATTACAGTCATGATCTGTAGTAGTAAAAACAAGTTGACTCATGACTTTATTAATCAACTAAGGTTATTACAGTCTACTGCTGGACATACGAGTCGCTTCCAAGTTACACACCCATCAACCAAATCTCCACCTTCCGCATCCAGTCCGTCCCAGCCACCAAAGATTGCCATTTAATCTAGCTGGATCTCAAATGCCACCTACATAACTTGTTCCTTTAATAGAAATTCAACTACAAATTGCCTAACTTCGGGATCGATATTAATTGCAACGTCAGATAAACTGGCACATATACGTATAGTTTCAGCTCGAGCAGTTCGATTGGCATCGCGCATTTTAGTTTAATCCGTTTTGTGGCTATTTTAGTTTGTAGTAGTATGAAATAGTAGAGCTCCCCTTGATGAGCTTCCCTTTGATTAGATATTGGATTGTGTAAATTACTATTAACAGTTTCCAATTATTATTATTATTATCAGCCTGTGATGTCTCACTACAGGGCAGAGGCCTCCCTACTCTCTTTTCACATCTCTCTGTTTAAATCTCCTAAGGACCAGTTCTTGTTGAAGGACTCCAGCTCATCCCGCCATCTCCGTCTGGGCCTGCCGTGATGTTGCTTGCCATTAAGAGAGACCAATTCAAATAATATCTCATGATGGATTTAACATTACAGTACCAATTTTAACGTTCAATCGCATATTAAATACATTACTAAAATTGCTAAGAGCTTCCGTTGAGAAACAAAAAATATAAAACAACAGGAAAAGCGCAAAGTACTGCGATTCTGGAGCCCTTCAGTTTTACAGCTATATGTTAGAGTTTCATTTAAATGATATGAATGATATGTGCTAACGTTCAGTACTCTTGTTTGACATATTGTGTAAACGTTGAAAGCTGTTTGTGAAACGATATTCAGGAGATTTTCTGGGTATTGTTCAAAGACTTCATAACCTTTTATTCGCAAATACGGGTCTTATTAAAATTTTATAGACTATAACAGTGGCACTGACGCAACATCGACATGGCAAACCAAACACTGTTCGGGTTATGTCTTCTATCTAATTAATATAAGATTGAATATGATTAATATTAAAACTTAAGATTTGCCAACGAGCAATGGAGCACAGCATAATTATAGGTGTTAAGCGTACAGATCGAGTCCATAACTCAAGTAGCGGATGTTGGAGAAAAAACAGCCAGGCTGAAGTGGGAGTGGGCTGGATACGTTTCACGAATGCACCCGGACTCACACACTTACTGGACGGCTGAGGGAAGACATCGCCGTCGAGGTAGACCACGGCGAAGGTGGTACGACGATGTGGTAACATTTGCAGGGCTAACATGGTCAGAGGTCGCACATGTCAGGGAGGTTTGGAAGAAACAAGGGGAGGCCTTTGTCCAGCAGTTGGAGACAATGTAGGCTAACAACAAAAAAAAAATTGAAAATCTAATATTATGGATTTATTTCCCGAAGGGGTATGTAGAGATTTGCAGTATGTATATCCACTAGTAACTAGTATGTTCTTCTAATCTCTTCCCTCAATCTTATTCGACTTATCAGTTTCTTTTTTCATAAACTCAATGAACTCACACGAATACGACGGACGGACGACAGGGTTGGCGCAGTGGTTAAGCGATTGACTGCTGCGCTGCGTGTCGTGGGTTCGATTTCCGCATGGAACAAATATTTGTATGACCAAGTAGTTGTTCCGGGTCTGGCTGTTTGTGTATGTGAGTTTAAATGTTTGTAAACGCACCCATGATACAGGAGAAATTCCTAGTGTGGGGCAACTATATAAAAAAAAATACCTTCTGGCATTTTAGTATTTCAGTGAACAATGTAAGATCCCCTTTTTGTTTAAAATAAACCCCAATAGAATTAAAAATAACACGCTCTTAATGATTTCAAACTAGAGCTTAAACTCTAGCTGGAAAATTGTTGCGAGGCGGTCAAAGAGCTACTATTAGTGCGGAGAAAAGGAACAAGTGAAAATAATGTGAGGTTGTAGCTTTCCACGAAACTTTAGAAAATCAATTGAAGGGTAATGGGTAACGGGTAACACAATAGCGGTGCTCTGGGCTATCAAAGAACCGTTAAGTTAACCATGTAGCTAGTTTAAACTCTAAGTAATGGTGCTTTAGTAGATATTATGGGTCTAATGCGCATAAACACACCGTCATAATGATATGGTATAGTGTATACTGGTTGTGAGTAGTTATCTGGGATTGAATTTGGATTTCATTATGGTCGTTAGTGCTGTGTACCAGCGTCTATGTGACATTATGCGCATCATCTATTTAGTTATCTGGAGATAATTATTTATTGTGTAAATGATTTTTGAGTGCATCCAATCAGCCTTTTGACGAAAAGGTTACCCCAGTAAAATGGTTAGAATCATCCAAACTGTTTAGTTACTGTTTTACTAAGTAACTTCATTTTTACTTTTTTATACATATAAGTTTTTATAAATATTCTATAAATTTTTACTGTATTTTTATAATTTTTTACTGTTATTTTATAACTTAATTTTAGTTTATAACCCAGCGAAACCGTCATTTATCTTAATAATTATGTTTTTTCTTATAGAAGTGAATAATTAGAAAGAAAATACGCTTGTTCTTTTGTTTTTTTTTTTTTTGTTTGTAAATGTATTCTTTTTGAGCGAAATAATTTGGCTTAAACCGTAACGGTATGAAGTCTGTTCCAAATTGTTAGCAAGACTTTTAATTATTTAACAGACAACGGTCAAACTTTCGCTCTCGTCCACAGGAAAAAAAGGGTACGAGATTAATTAATTAATAAACTAAGTACCTACATTTAAAAAACAGTCCTTAACAGTTTTTCAGTCCACAAAGTTCGCTGGTTTATATAGGTCTCGTCTCCGTTGGGCTAACATTTTAGGTCTAACCTGCTTTAAGTAGGCTTAACGAGGAACTCCAATTTAGGATAGTACAGTATCTATAGGCTGATAGTGAAGGAAAAATAACTATCCTTCACTCGTAAGATAAACACAGCTGCGAAAATATTTTCTCATCGCTCCAGTAAATCCCCTGCTTTGACACTATTGGCACTTGAATAATTTAGCTCAACTCTCTTTACTAAAATATTAGGTCTTTATCATGTCCTTTGAGTCCGGCATGGTTAAAAATTCCATCTACATTCCATGTTTAAAGCTCATCTAAAATCTTTTACTAAAAGAGCCTCTGAAAATATTAGCGTAACATCATCGAAAGAGAAATGGAATTAGATTTTTTTCATTTCCAAAGACGTATAAAATAATGAAACACTTCATAGGGAAAGTGTCTCCAATAAGCGCTATGAACTCGAGGGGGCGTCCAGTTCTTCAAAATTTAATTTATTCCTTTCATCCAATAATACCTCTTAGATTCGATAGAAAGTAATTACTGTAGACGAATTTTCTCCTTCGTACTGTAATGAAGAATAATGAAATCGGAACAATTATAAGCTTCGCAAAAACGAACTTTCTGGTAAAAATAAATTGCTTACCGATGTCCTTATGCGAATGATTGGGGTCGCTTTAAGTTGTCATCTAAGCAGGAAGAAGCACGTTACTTTGCAATTAGCTAAATTAACTTGAATTTCCGTTTCGGATTTTCAGAAATTAATAATTATATACGATACTACGAATTTGCTGATAAAGGAATATAAGCAATTAAATGTGTTCAGAGCTAATATCTAAAATGTAGGTACTAAAAAATAATGTGAAACCATTAATTGTGGTAGAAAATTGAGCACCTAATTAGGTTTTATAATGTAATATTTAATACTTTTACGTAATTGTTAAAGACTCTGAGAGCTTCCTTGTCACTGCGGTTTTTGTATAAAACTAGCTTATGCCTGCGACTTCGTTCGCGTGAAATTTCACACTTTTGTAAATTATACTATGCCTATAATCTTCATGCAAGTACAAGCAAAAAGTTGTCAGCTTTATCGCAATCGGATTAACAATATGGCAGCGGTTATACCACGAACAAACAAACACTTTTATGAATTAGTTCTAGCAGACGAGAGGCTCATGGCTAAGTAATAACCGCCGCACGGGTCGATCGATGAGGTTAAGCTGTACCTATGTGGATGGGTGACACTGAGGACCCTCCGTACCTCGAAAAGCACGTTAAGCCGTGGGTCGCGGCTATAATTTGTGGATCTTTGACAGTCGTTACGGGTCGTCAGAAGCCCGAAAGTTTGACGACCATTCTTACTAGGGGTATCGTATTACGTAACTAACTGGGTTGTGGAGGTCAGATAGGCAGTCGCTCCATGTAAAATACTGGTATTCAGCTATATCCGGTTAGACTGGAAGCCGATCCCAACATTATGTTGGGAAAAAGCTGCTTGCATATGCTGAGTTCTACCAGTACAGATTTCACGCAATACTTTAAAAACAAAAATATTATTCCTCTTAATTTACCCAACGATTTAATAACAAGTTGAAAATATTATAGTTTGGGAACGTGATTAATATTGTGCACCTCGAAATGAAGATAATCGCCCCCATCATATAAAAAAAGTATTTAAAAATATAGGATCCTCGTTCATCTTTTCAGTCAAGATTGATTTTTGTTGAATATTAATAAGATTTCTGAACCCGAAAAGGGACAAAGTAAACAGAACTAGCTTCAGCCCGTGACTTCCTCCGCGTTAAAGTTAAGTAAACCCAAAAATATATCCTATGGCATTCAGGAATACTGTAGCTTTTTATCAGTGAAATTATTTTCTTATTCAGGGATTACGTTTCAGAAATAATTTTACCTCTTCATCCTACTAATATTATAAACTTGAAAGTTTGTATGGATGGATGGATGTTTGTTTAACTCTTTCACGCAAAAACTACTGAAAGTATTTGATATTCCCACGGGATCGAAACTTATGCGGGTGAAACTGCGGGACGCAGTTAGCATTATTATATTTAGCCAAGGTCTAGGTCATTATCATCTGCGAAACCTTTTCGCAAATGTTGGGATCAGCTTCCAATCTGACCGGATGCAGCTGAATACCAGCACTTTACATGTAGCGACCGCCTATCCGACCTCCTTGCCTTGCCAAGACTGTTTGTCAAACTTTCGAGCTATAAAAAAGCAATATTCTTTATGGACTAATAATAACTCAAGGTAAGAAAATTGAATATAAATGTTGTTTAATAGATTTTTCTTGTAAGTAAACAAACAAATAAAGTTCATTTTGCTCTGTCAAAAAAAATACCTTGTTAGCTGACGCAAATTGCTCGAAATTAGCATTGAAGTAAATTGCGTCTCTTTTGCCGCTTGCAGATTTTGCCTCCAGCTAACTAGGAGTTACATTTTTAGTGTCTAAAGTGCTGGTAATTTTATAAAAGAAACTAGTTTCAGCCCGCGACTTCGGCCGCGTGAAGTTTCTTGTTTCCCCGACCCACCGCGTCGCTTATACTTCGCTTTCGCTTAGCGATCTTTTTGATTTTTGCTCGGCTCCTCATGGTCCTAGCGTGATGTTAAAATAGCCTATAGCCTTCCTCAAGAATTGGGCTATCAAATGAAAATATTCAATTTAAACCGGAACAGCGGGGTAATTGCGTAACACATCATCAGTAGGAATGGCAATAATTTTGACAGTTCAACCACATTCATTGCGCTTTTTACGTTGTTAAGCAGACACATTTTTCGAACATATGGAGCCATGGATTAGCAATATCCTTCAAAATGATTCAGATTATGATTGATAGAGTTAGTAGTTTTTTTTTTTATATTGAGTGCCTAAAAGCAGTTAATTGAATAATTTTGTAATAATTTAGATGATCCGTAAAAGTGCGGTGTTAATCGACTTAAGTTGCTCACCATAGCTTTTCTACACTAATACATTCACTTTGAATTCTCACTCCAAAGAATACGACTTGATTGTTGATTCAACTTTAAGCTTGCACTCTGAATAACTGGCTTTTGATCCTAAGCCCAGCACAGAAGAGAGATTTCATAACAATGGATTCTAAACCAGGATCGTGAGCATAGATTTCCGAGACCATTTCTGAAGACAGATCAACTGCCTTTTGATTGTGAACACTGGAATAATCCAGCTTCGGATCATGTGTATTTTGAGTTTATTTTACCAATAGAAAGAGATAAATTGAGAGACGAGATTTAAGGAGAAAACGACTTTATTGCTTACCTATTTACCATAAGTTTTGTGAAAAGCTGCCAAGTGCGAGTTGGACTTTCAAACGACAGAACCCTTTGCTTACAACCGTTCAATATTTAACACAATTTATTTTTATTACATGTTCTTATAGCGGCCACAGTAATTACACAATCTATGAAAGTTTCAAGTGGCTCACTATATAGATACAGCCTTGTGACAGACGTACAGTTTCAAAACAAAAGGAAATTTTGCCCCAAATAAACATATCTACGAGCATCCCACTTTATCTCTAGATTATGTCGGTATTGTCATAACGTATTATGATTTGAGAGTAGTAGTAATAATAATATCCCTGGACATTTCACACAGCGCCATCTAGTCCCAAGCTAAGCAACCTAATGCTTGTGTTATGGTAACAAGATGGCTGATAAACTACTTATGTACATTTTTTTTTTGTAAATACATACATATTATAGATAGAAAAACACCCAGACTCGGAACAAATACATGTAGGTCATATTTGTTCCGTGCGGGAATCGAACCCGCGACACGCAGCGCAGCAGTCAATCACTTAACCACTGCGCCAACCGTGCCGACAAGGACCTCGACTTACGAGTTGTAGGTCGTGAGTTCGAACCTAGTCAGGCGCTTTACTTTGTGTAAATAGCTTCATCACCACTGCTCTGAAAACGGTGAAGGAAAACAACGTGAGGAAACCGGCATGTTCTAGAACCAAAAATTTGAAGACATTTGACATCTACCAACCCGCACTAGGCCCGCGTGGTAGATTATAATAGCCTACTCCCTCTCGCAGAGAGGAGGCCTGTGTCCCAACAGTGGGAACATTATGTATTGTGATTTATCTGCAAATCCAGGATTAGATCAGCTTAACAATTGTTATCATGTAACAGTTATAGCAATTAACGAATCAAACAGTCTAAATACAAATAAACTCATTAAAGCCACAACCGGATTCAACAACCAAAACTGATGGCATTACAACTAATATGAATAATTTTAGCGTATTATCAGCATTGTTTAATAATAGAACTAGTTAATCCGAATTCAAACCACATTTATGGCTGTGCGACATTATGAGCTGGATTGATTGGTTTACGAATCAATACGTGCATACGGTTGACGCGCGTTGATTGGCTAAAATAACATGTTGTTCATTATTTGGATTAGCTCGGCAGTGCTAATTGGATGATAGATTGTCGTATACACTTGAACAGGATTATGTGTGGATCGCTTTTGTAAGGACTTTAGCTCAAGCGTACTTGTGACAGGGAATTAATTAGTTCAAGAAACGACTACGCACGTTTCTGAGGCCTTTTTGCAGGATATAAAAGTACCAATAAGAGTATTTACTAAGATTTATGTAGCATAATCAGCCTGTACTGTTCCCACTGCTGCGACACATACCGCCACTCTGTGAGAAGGACTGGGCCGTAATCTACCACGCGGACCCAGTGCGGCACCCTAATTACGTAATACACTATTAATCACAATCTGAATAATTTTGAAGGATATTGCAAATTATATTATTATTCCATTGCTTTATTATATTACTAGCTGCGTCCCGCGGTTTCACCCGCATAAATTTCGATCCCGTGGGAATATCGGGATAAAACGTATCTTATTTGTTAATCCTGGTTATAAACCATCTTTGTGCCAAATTGTGCCCCACCCGGTTGGTAGATATCACATGTCTTCGAATTGTTGGTTTTAAGTCAGCCGGTTTCCTCACGACGTTTTTCCTCGACTTAAACTGTCTAACATTTAACTAAATCCAACTTTTTCTTCATTTCAGGTAATAAAACCCGGTATGTGGAGAAAACAGTACGTGCATAAGTTGTTTCAAGATTACTTGGCGTTCTAGTTGCAGAACTAAAGTGTGGAAGAAAATATAACAAAAGATACATACAACTAAGTACGTGCCTGTTATTGTTGTGGAGTTTTACTTTAATGCTCCATTTTGCGACTATACGGGAGCAATCTGCATAATAGAGAAAAACTAGAATAACAAATTATAAAAACACCTTGTATTTTTCTCTCTAGAATGAGAAATAGTTCCATTTGCAAATGAGGACAGGCATTTATAGTAATTATGAATTTAAAAATGAACCTACAACATTTTCTCAATGGAATTTTCTTTAGGCGCATTGAGTGATATTTTTGATTGGGGAAAACCTTGTGGCTTCGCGTCACCGACATGGTAATATTAACAGTAAAACTGTTCGATGAGTATGATATGTTGCGCTTAGCTAGCAGCGAACACATATATTTTAATTTATAAATAATAACTTTAATTTAAGTTAATTTAAGTACAATTTTTTTTTTTTTATGTTAGCCTACTCTGTGCCACTCCTGAGCAAAGGCCACCCTCGACTCCTTCCTTCTTTTAGCTTCCATGCTGATTTAGGAGCGATAGAAAAACGTAGAATGTTTCAGCTGCTTAATCCCATGCAGGTCGTAAAAGTCGACTAAGGGAAACGTTTACTCTTTACATCTTCTAGTAAACAAAAACTTTTTTTTTTTTTTTTGTCGCTGAGAAATGCTTTATGCATCCCCGCCTCCCGGGGGACGAGACGGGGTATGTGGGACTCCCTGTCGGAATGACAGTATACCCACTAAAACTCAGCGGTGTTCCCGCATCGCCGTGATGGGAGGGCCATGGGAATCCGGCATAGCCTTTACATCCACAGCCCTCCCGACGCATGCCCGCCAAGATGGTATGGCGGGCCCCACATGCCCCCCAGGTTGGGGGGCTACAGGAATGGCCGAGAACACCTGGCCATTCCCGTTCCACAAGGTGGAGGCCTGTGCAAAACAGGCAAAGGAGCCCCCGCACCCGTTGCCTGCTGGCCTCCACGCCCGCCTTACAGGCAGGCCCGCATGCCCCCCGCGTTGGGGGAGCTACGGCCGCAGAGGATAGGGAGAGCGGCAACGAAACACCGACACTCCTCTTCCCCTGCGGCCCTGCCGCGTCCGCCATCTCACGGTGGCGGCCCCGTCAAGGCCGCGGAAGGAAGGGAGAACCCCTCCCGCCGCGGCCTCTATCCTCAGCCGCAATGTCTCCCTCACGGGGGACATCGCGGCCCGCCTCAGGTAGGTCACGATGTCGCGGCACCGCAACCTACCCGTGGGCCGCTACGTCGGGCTAAACTGCACAGCCCGGACGAGCGGCCCCCGTTGGGGTTCCTCTTAGCTTCACCGTGGCCCAGCTCGCCACGGCTACTGAGCCCCCCCGCCTCGACAATGCGGGAACCCACCGGGGGGGTAGTAAACAAAAACTAACTTAAGGTATGCGAACTGCCACAATTTGCGAATGGCCTGAGTTGGACAGTTGGCGTAAGAACAGGACGTCAATTTAAGGGTGGTGAAGGTAAATATTAATGTTGTCCGCGGCACCCACGAACCGAGTGAGCAGGTTCACTGTTCACCCTTTAACTCGCATTATAAAAGCGTGATGGGTTAAATGGCTAATCCCCTCCACAAACATGACGAAGAAGAAGAACAAATGGCCCCAAATGCCCGGGCGGCGGCTCCAGTGGTGTTGCTGCTGATGACGGTGGGCAGCCTCGCCCTGGAATCAGGGGTGCTAAGAATCCCCGGGTGAGATCAATCCTCCGTTCAACGACCACGGCAAATCACCCGATACCGATAAACTACTGAACATTATTATTACCTATTTATAAATAATGAAATTAAAAATTTTGGTACCACAATTAATTTGAAAAAAAAAAATAGATTCCATTTCTATCGGCAGTCTCCATTACTGCTTAAGTGTTTTTTTTTAATGTATAGTGTGCACACCACACACACAAACACGAAAACATCGTTAGTAAACCGGCATGTCCTAGAGCTAAAAAGTCGGGAAGTCATGTGACATCTACCAACTCGCACTGGGCCCGCGTGGTGGATTACGGCCCACTCTGTGTCCCAGCAGTGGAAATGTTATGGGCTAATTATGCTGTATATGCTGCACACTTCATCAAGTGCACAATTTTACTCCATTCAACAACTCGTAAAGACCTCAGACACCACAAAAAAGCAAAATCATGTAATAAAAACTAAACCCAACATTCTGGGGATTCCGCCGAACATTGTACTTGATTTAAACAGCTCTTTTGCAGCCCTTTCAACAACATTAAGCCTCATTTTGACAGTCGTGGCCCTAGTCATGAATCATTTATACAGAAAGGCGGTAGCAAAGTGAGTATTCTGTAAAACATTCAAAGAGATCGTGTGAGTGAAACAGTCACTGGTACGAAGCTTTAAAAATTCAACAAGTTGAAAGTTATCGTCTATTAGGTACTTCAGTATGTTGTTAACGTTAGACCTAGCACGTTCAGTTGTCGGAGTCAGTCGAAAAGTGGGTTTTTATGATTATGTACAGACGCCAGCAGGTCAAGCTACCCGAAACTGTCAAATTTTCCCCATCAAACTTGAACCTTAATGATTTAGCGATAAAGTTGAAAATCTATCAAAGAAATTTGACAGATTTTAGTAGCTTGATGTGCTGGCGTCTGTACCTTTGTGTGAATTACAACGTTTAAATATCAAGATCTGCCCTTAAAGTCATTGCGGGCGTCATAAGCCGAAAAGAATGAAAAAGTATTTTTTGTTGATCAGAAATTCCGTAAAGTATTTTTTGTTGATCAGAAATGAAGAGATCCGCACGAGATCTGGAATGGCGACCGGAAGACGTAGCGTTGGAAGGCCTCCCCCAAGGTTGACCGACGACCTTGTGAAGGCCGCTGGAACCCGTGTGATGCGAGAAGCACAGAACCGGTCGAAGTGGTGGTGGTCGGAGTGGGGGAGGCCTATGTCCAGCAGTGGACGTCTTTCGGCTGAAATTATGTAGATAATGATTTTTTGTTAGTTAAATATTTATTATTCTTTACGTTACGAAATTTAATAAATTTAAGAAGCACAAGCCAACTTTAAAATCATGTATTATCTTAATTAACACGACCACAAATTTAGTTACTATTGTATGTCCTTTCCTAGTAGCATATAGTTCAAATTCTTTCAAAACTTTCTGCTTATGTGGTAATGAACAAATGATTCATCATAATTATTCAAGCGAGTAGCTTCGTCGACACAAATGTGTTTTCTCATAAGCATCCCTAATCCTTCAACATTATGTGACTGTGTATATTTAGACAGTATATACACACCAGAGTCACAACACACAAAAGTTTTGGCAACAAAAGACAGATCATTTTTGTTTTGTTTTGAAACAGTTTTTTTTAGTAGATTTTTGTCAACTTTGATCCAATTAATCTACCCTTTTCTATCTATGTTGGGGTCGGCTTCCAGTCTAACCGGATGCAGCTGAATACCAGTATTTTACATGGAGCGACTGCCTATCTGACCTCTACAACCAAGTTACTGGGTAACACGATACCCCTTGGTAAGACTAGTTGTCAGACTTGGGCTTCTGACTACCCATTACGACTGTCAAAGGTCTATGAATGACAGCCGGGGCCAACGGCTTAACGTGCTTGACTATAATAACAAATGTTTTGATGTTCAAAATCAAAATATTTTATTTCACATAAACCAACATGGGCACTTATGAAACGTCAGAAGCTAGGTGCACGGTTGGTCGTTTCCTATGGAGCCGAGAGCTATAAGAGCCGGCAAGAAACTCCACGGTAACTCTTTTAAAAATAATTGGCTTTTACAATGTTTTTAAATTACAGTAGGGAGGAGGACAGCGTAGGCCTTGTTGCGAGTGTGCGCGCTACTTTACATAAAAATATTACTTTATACGTTTGAAAACATACCTAATTAAGAGTAGATATCACATCTCCCTTTTATTGAAAACGACTGTAACTTACCTAACCTTTGTTTATCTTGTTTGACGTTGCTTAAGTTAGTTTAAAAGGATTACGTGGAAATGAGTAGGAAATTGCTTTTTGTTTTCAGTTTGAGGTCTGTTGTAAATTCTTTTGAAGATCCTTGTACTTTGCTTCCTAGCGGTCTTATTACCGGATGAATGTCATGATTTTCTTATGATGTTGTATGATGTATTTAGAAGTTGGTTTATATTTAACAGAAACAATATTAAACTCATTAATTTTGTATCTCACAAGATATTATCTTCCGTTGGTGTGGGTCAGAATGACGGGTGTGTTGTTGCAGAAATGAATATGTTATATATGAAAGGAATGTACCAGCAATGTACTTGAATGCACCTTTGATGAAATTCAATGTACCTCCATAAAACAAGAACAATTATAATAATAAAGTGAGCCCCAGTCCTGACAGTCAGGCTGACGGATGAATACTGATATTTAATGTAATAGATATTTAATGGTTACCTAATTAATATTTACCAGAGGAATGTACCTACAATGTACCTTACAAAAAATAATCTGAAAATATAATGCGACGAGTAATTAACGAGAAAATCAAGAAATCAAATTTTGAAGCCTAACATTTTTTCATAGCAATATCGCACCTCCTCTCAAATAGTGTCCTAAGTCAAGAAATCAAACTTTCGAGAAAAATGTGTTTGAAATTTGATTATAAGGTTTTCTGAAACGAATGGTACTGGTCTGCGCTAAATAGATTCCGTGGCAGCCCCGCGTTTGCGTCTGACCCACACTTCCGTTGGGGTACGCGAGATCAATATAACAAAACGAATGCATTTTACACTTAGTTTTTATGTAGGGGGTGAACTTCGGAACTTCTGGTACGATTCCGAAAATTCTCTTACTAATTGGAAGCTACAGTACTGCCGAGTGTCATAGGATATTTTGTATGTTAAAACATTAAATTTAACGCGGACGAAGTAGGTATCTCATAAAATAACGTGTGCATTGTTAGTAACCAATATATATATATATATATATATATATATATATATATATATATATCATGTTTTGTTAGTCTCTAATACTACTAAAAAAATAAAAAAAGGTAATTTAAGTCACAATAAAAACGAATCAGCTTTGTTCGAATATTTTCTTAAGAATTTTCTGGTATTGTGGTATGAATTATGATTTTGAATGGCACTTTCTTCACAATAGGGGATATGATTGAACGGTTCTAGAAGAAGGGACAAGTACCAAAATTAGCTGTTCACAACTACATATTTTATAGATAATTGGATTATGTGGTTTATTATTGAAAGACAACATAAAGATGGAAGGTTTTTTGTGTTTAATTCAATAAAAGTAATACATGCTGGTTAAAAAAAAGATGTTTAGAAGATTTGCCTTTGCATCGAAGTTACGGTATGGAGGTTATGATCTACTAAGAAAATGGCTTATGTATAGAAATGTATGGCAGAAGAGGAAATACAGCACCGATCCCGCCGATGCCGATGAGAGCAACGGGTTAATAGTTTAATAACATACATAACACAACAACGCCTTTCATTTTAAAGGTCCAGCCAGTTCATTGTTGCTTTATTTACTGCAGATGAATTTTTCAAACCTATGAAGCGATGGATTAAGTATTTCCTTCAAAACCCACGGATTATGATTGTAACTTACTTACGCTATTGAGGTGCAGTTACATTGATTGAGTTGTTATTTTAAAACTTAAAGGTTGTTTCTTTGAAAACAAAACATTTACTAGACTAAAGCATAATATTCCAACTAAATATAAACACAATAATCTTCTCATATTCTTATGTTCGTAAGAATATAAAGTAAATCCTAGATGTTATAAAATATTTTTCTTAAAAATAACGAGATGTCTGTGTTTAATGCTGTACCAAAATGTGAATATTTATAGGATGAAAGGAGTTATCTTATAGTTTTTATTTTGAAGAAGAGACGAGATGATTGTTCTGTTCAATTAAATTGAAAACTTCTAAAGTTTTGGCTGAGCCGCCGTTTTTATGGAGCAAAAATTGTTTCGCTTTTGAAACTTTGGTTAGTAATAAAATATTTTATAGCTACAAATAATAACGACCTAATCGTTTATTTTATTAGAATTTTGATGTATTTATTTTGTCGGTGCTCGTTACGTGAAAGTAATTCATGGACAATTTTTTTTTATAAAAAAATACCTTTACCGAAAAAAAAAATAAAGAAAGCAGATTACATAGTCAAATTCAAATTTTAATCGGTTGTTTTAATTAGACTTGTAAAAAGCACTTATGAATGTCAAAACTTACAAGAATAAAGAAGAATTACGCCTGGGTTAGAATTACGCCAAACTTACGACCCAATGGGTCCCTTTTAATGGCAAGTGACATCGCGGCAGGCCCAGACGGAGATGGCGGGATGAGCTGGACTCCTTCAACAAGAACTGGTCCTTAACAGCTTTAAACAGAGAGAAGTAGAAAGAGAGTAGGGAGGTCTTTGCCCAGCAGTGGGACATCACAGGCTTTTAATAATACGTCTAGGTGCCCCTTCCAAAAGGTACTTTCGGACGGAGAAGAATGGCCAAGAACTCCATAGTTAAAAAAAAACGAAAATCAAGGTTTTTTGATGCCCAATGATTCTTTTTTTTTCACTTGTACATATGTTTTATTATTTTAGACTTAATTTGATTTCTAGAACGTTCACATTTTAAAAAAACGTAATCAATATCTTGCCATACGGTTACAAGTAGTTTTTGCTTAGTTACTAAATTGGTAAGGATGTAGGTGTCAAAACAATGCCCATTATATCAGCAAACCGGTTGTAGGCACACAAAAAGTTCGAAGCGAAGAATTCCCTTACAAAATTACAAAGTTAAAATTTCTAGTAAAAGTTTTCCTTTAAAGGAATCTCCGAGTTGAAAACAAAGAAGCTTTTCTTGTTTGGCCAAAACTTTATCGTGAAGGAAAATGTGTGACGTGGTTTCATTAACTACTATGAGGTTCATCACTCAAGTTTAGCTGGGTAGATTTGTCTTCATTTCACAAAAGTCTAAATTCCTAAGATGAAGTATAAATCAGAAAGTTTCACTTATAATTCAAATATTTCAAACAAATATATATATTATTATTATAAGTTTGCAAAACAGACATATTATTATCATCATCATCATCGTTTCAGCCGAAAGACGTCGTCTGCTGGATATAATAAGTCTCCCCCATAGTCGCCACGGTTGGCAGGGGGTTGGCGATCGCAGCATATCGTTATAAGGTATAGAGAACGTTGCTGCCAAAGGGCAGAAGCGTTCTAAAAAAAACAAAAGACAACTAAATAAAAGCCCACTTTGGGCCGACATACACGGACAACAACAACATAGACGGACCGCTCTTGCAGATGACTGCAAGACTCACTCAGTTAGCAATGGCATCTTCAAGCTGTTGACTTCATAGTCAACAGCTTGAAGATGCCATTGCTAACTGAGTGAGTCCTCAATATGGACAAAAATCTTTATCAAATATTGACGATATTTACCCCCACTGCAGACAACAAACAAATGATGTAAAATCAAAAGCAAACGATGAAAGAAAACTTTATGGTGAAAATACACACGAGGGCTCAGATATAAAATTCTGAACGTGTTTTATTGGCTACATAAGGGTAGCGGTTTAACCCAATGGTGTATGAACTGGCAACCCGAACAGATTGAGTGCAAGGGATTTAAGGCCCAATAACTATACCTACAGTACAAGAAAAATAAAATGTCATACTTGTGTTGCTGTCATTCTGTATGATCAATGCGACGTGAACAATAAAAAATCCGTTTATTGTTGTTTATTGGTAAGGTGTTTTTAGTCGATGCTTACTACTACGATATTTTATTTAAGTTCATATTTATAATGATTTGTTGAGGGGGCCGTGGCTAAATAATAACAGCTGCACAGGTCGATCGATCAGGTTAAGAAACTATCTTTACATAACGAGACCCCTTCGTGCCTCGGAAAGCACGTTAAGCCGATGATCCTTTTCTTTTGTTTTCGGGGGGAAACCTTCGAAAGGCACCCGACCTCCGGGAAGAGGGGTCGGGGAGTGTGGGATTTTTACCTCACTAAAACCACCCCGATGATCACCATCCGCACACCGTCCCGGTTCCTCTTAAAAGACCAACTCCGGAACCACCCCTGCATAACGCCTGTAAGGCACATCCCTGGGGAAACTAAGCCGATGGTCCTGGCTATCATTCAAAGATCTTTGACAGGCGTTACGGGCAGTCAGAAGCTCGAAAGTCTGACAACCAGTCTTACCAAGGGGTATCGTATTACCCAGTAACTTAACAGTGACAGTGCCGACACGGTTGGCGCAGTGGTTAAGCGATTGACTGCTGCGCTGCGTGTCGCGGGTTTAATTCCCGCACGGAATAAATATTTATATGACCTACAAGTAGTTGTTCTGGTTCTGGCTGTTTGTCTATGTGAGTTTAAATGTTTGTAAACGCACCCACGATACAGGAGAAATTCCCAGTGTGGCAACGATATTAAAAAAAAAACTGGGATGTAGAGCTCAGAAAGGCAGTCGCTCCAATGTAAAATACTGGTATTCAGCTGCATCCGGTTAGGCTGGAAGCCGACCCCAACATAGTTGGGAAAAGGTTAGGCAGATGATGATTTCTAATGATTTGTTGATGTGCGTGCAAGTAGGTATATGAAAGAAAAGGGAGTGAATGATAGCGTGATGGTTGACAGGGGAGAATGGAAGAAGAAAACATGTTGCACCGACCACAAGTAACATAGGACAAGGGCTCCTGAGATAATGATGATTTATTATCTCCTTTATTTAATTAAATACATATAAATAACATTTTTAAATATGACAATATAAAAAATATTTAAAAAAAAATATTATAAAATATAAAAATTAGTAGCCCACTGGTATCGGGAACAGGGTCCAAGCTACCAACGGCCAGGACTCCCAGAAAGAGGGACCTCCTGACAAAGCGAGCCGTGTCCAGAAGTACCGCTTTCTGAATCAAGTCCTTGATCCAGCTGCCCAACGAGAGCCTCCTGAGGTGTTGGTCGAGGCTCTTGACTATTAACCCATTGGCTGTCACGACTATCGGTATAATGATCGCTGAGTCCACATCCCACATGTCGACAACCTTGCGAGCCAAGTCAAGATACTTGATTTGTTTATCTTTCTCGGCTTTCACGAGGTTCTCATCATGCGGGACGGTTATGTCAACAATCGTTATTATTATTTGTATTTTTTAGAAGATAAAACAATTAACACTTTAAGAGTAACTTAAAAACTTACACGCAAATTAAAGTTGTTCAAGCAAACTTATTTATTTTCTACATTAAGATGATATCTTGCGACTCTTAAAGTAAACTCCACCGTAGTCTGATACAAAAGCAATGTTCCAAAAGTTACTTTAAAAACGAATACATACAACAAATTGCGATCTCATCATTTGATTACTTCCCATTCATACATTCCCTCCCTTACACTCCAAAAATGCGAAGACTCTAAACTTGGCAGGATATCAAATCTGATTCGGGTCAGTAACTAGAAACGAGGTTTTATTTTAGCACCGTTATAGGAGTATAATTTTAACTAAGTTTTAAGTTTATAATGCCTTCCTCTATATATTATGAGCAGGAGAGCTTTCCAGCTTCATAAGACTTGCTCTAAAAGTCTTTAAAGATTTTTAAATATTGATTACAACATCATTATTAAACAACTTTATTACATGAAGGTTTCTGAAGCACTGTCGTCTTAATTAATAACGCTTAAAAATCATATATTATTTGTTGCAATTTAAAAACATAAAATTAAGTCTGTAATTTTGTTACAATATATTTTTCATATACATACGAATTCGTGGAAAAGATGCTGAAAAGATTTGTTATTAGAATTTCGAAATTCCTTCGATTTTTTGTAGTCTTGCTAATTTGCTGAAATAATAATTTTTTTATTAAAAAAAACCTTCGTAGGAGTAGCTGTTTATTACGTGTCCGCCATGTTTTCATGGCGGATACGTAATAAACAGCTACTCCTGTGATATCTCTTATTGATGGATAGCCTACTTATTAACAAGAAAACCCGAGGAAATAACCTTCCCTGATAATTTGTTAGCCTCCCCAATGATTTTAATATGGCGTGGCACTTTATATATTTTATGTAGGGAGTTTAATTAACACGAATCCACGTGTTGCGATTTTTAAAATTCCCTTCGAATCTTACTCAAGTAAAGCTTTGGTTTGCTAGGAAAGCAGTTCTGTCATATTAGCCTTTTTTTGTGCGGTGACAGGTCGCATGCGGCTGGTGACTAAAATTGAAATCGACCTTGAAAATTTTCAGGCTCGCTGCATGAAGGTTTATGGCATTTTGATGCAAAATGAACTAGTTACGTGCCATTTTTATCGACCTATGTAAATGGGGTGGCGTTTCGGCTTGTGAGGCAATTTGGTAAGCGACCAGCAGCACAGCGAAAATCGACCTAGTGTAAATCCCCCATAACCTGCGACAGTAGAAAATAATATACAGGGTTATTTTACAAAGACCAGCCAAATTTAAGGATGTGGTACAGACCATCAAACTGAACAACTTTCTCCATGGGACAAATAGCGTAATCGCAAAAATTTTATCAACTGTCCCAGAAAACTTCAATACCTACTCGACCTAAATGTATGGGACGGCTGAATTTTTATTCGCAATTACGATGTTGGTCCCATGGAGAAAGTTGTTCAGTTTGATGATCTGTACCAGATCCTTAAATTTAGCTGGTCTTTGAAAAATAACCCTGTATATACGAATAGGTAGAATCTAAAAGGAAAACTCACAGAGCATACATGTTATTTTTGTCTATTAGTCTAAAGGTCAATGTCGGCTGACACAGGAATACTAATAACAACATACAGTAATAAACTGTATCCCTACGGGTCCATTAAACACTTCTGTAAAAATATATTTTAATGAAAGCAAACGAATAAGTGCCAAGTAAAATTGCCAAACCCAAAGGAAAATGAAACGACTGTTATTATCAAGATGTGAACGAACCTATTTATTTTCGTCGGAATTTATTCCGTTTCTATACATAACATTTTCATTTACTTATTAGCTATTTCCTGCGGCTTCGCCCACGTGGATGTCGGAAATTCTTCTACGGAAACGTATTACCGGGATAAAAAGTATCCCTTGTGTTCCATATCCAATCCAATCCACAAACTGTGTGCCAAATTTCATCCAAATCCTATTAAAAGTATAATAGTAATTATTGAAATACTATCGCGAATTCATGCAAGCCTAGTACTTTTTAAATTTTCAGATAGTCGGGTCGTATTTCAATCATGATTCGAAAGACATCTAGCGTCCTAAAGTAATTGTGACCGTCAAAAGTTACGGTTCCTTTCCTCGGAAACGGTATTTTTTTTTTCTGGATGAAATGTACCCTATGTCCTTTTTTATACCCCTGACAACGGATATGCAAAATGTCATGATGATTGGTTCAGTGGATTAGGCATGAAAAAGTAACAAACATACAAAACTTACGGATTTACAATATTAGTTAGGATAGGCAAAACTGGGTGTCGCTTGAAATAACATTGTACAAAGATCCTATCAGCTAAGACCATATTTTCGGGTCTCAACGAAATTGTGAAGATAGTTTAGTTAAAACTGTTCTAGACGGCTTTTCTATATGTTAGGTTCAAGATTGGCTGATAATCTTATTCTTTAAAAGAAAAAAATCTATTCGATTCGACGTCACAATGCGAAACATGGAACTTTTTTTTTTTTTAAAAGGGTTTCAATTTCCTATTTTTGTTGGAAGGGTTTTTATCCAATGATTCTCTGAGATAATTTTATTCTACAATGGATAAAATTGTATTACATTTGAGTCGCACTCGAAAACTCGGAACGTTTTTTTTTGTTCAATTTTTAGCCCACGGACAGACGTAGAAATATCGCGGCGGGATTTTATCGCGCATTGGATTTTTAACTCTCGGTGTTAAGCAATAGGTTGAAAAACGAGTGCGCGAAAAAAAATCGCCGCAGGAAAAATGCGACCTGGGCTTAAAAGGATGTTAGATTTGCCCATATTTGTTGGACGCATTTTTATCCAATAGTTGCAAAGGCACGCTCTTCCCTAGGTGCTCTTAAGTTCGTTGCAGCGTTTTCATTCAAGAGCACCTGAGTTAACTGCTTGTCTGAGAGCGAATACAGTTTTTTTATTCTATAAAATCTGTTCCGTTTAATGTTTTAAATTAGCTTTTTAACTTGTTAACTGAACAGCAAAAGTGAATTTTTAAATTTTGTAAATAATAAAAATAAAATGTGATTAAAAATCCTCAAGCTGAAACTGAAAGATATCGTACTCCAATTAAGTTTTAAAGAAAAAAAAAGAAAGAATGAAAATTCGTTTATTTGCGGCAAACATGACGCATAAAAAGAGCGCAAACAGGGAAAATATGCGTCACATCCACGCAAAACGGCCATCGAAAAGATAATCAAAATTTTTGATACCATCAAACCGAGTGAAGGGATGCAGTGGTGAATCGGGACGAAACTTTACATAGGAATTTTAACATTGAAATAATATAGTTTGTTGCCAAAAAGCACTCTAGAGTGTTTACTGTATTATAATTAACGATTAAGTGCCCTTGTTGGCAACAAACTATTTTATTTCAACGTTAAAATCCATTTTAAAGTTTCGTCTCGTTTCACCCCTGCGTCCCTATTCACCCCATTTGTAGGTACTTGATATCAAGTTTTACGAATGTGAGACACAATTTAAAATCGCAATAATTTGATTTAATGTCTTAAGTTTCTAGTACTTTGTTTAAAACGCGATCGTGCGTAAACATCATTTTAACACAGTAAAAGGCTTTAAAGGGCATTACGTAGGAGTAACTTGATCATGAAGTCTTTCAAGTACTAGATCAGTGTAGGCTTAATGTTTGCTCGCCTACGTCAACGGATTTCGATTTAGTTTAGTGTCTATTAAATTAATTTACAAGCGATGGGCATTCAGGAAACATGAGGGGCCTGTGGCTAAATAATAACAGCCGCACAGGTCGATCCATCAGGTTAAGCTACGCTTGCCGCGGTTGGTCTGTGGATGTGTGACCATCTTTACATACCGAGACCCCTCCGTGCCTCGGAAAGCACGTTAAGCCGTTGGTCCCGGCTGTCATTCGTAGATCTTTGACAGTCGTTACGGGTAGCCAGAAGCCCGAAATTCTGACAACCAGTCTTAGCAAGGGGTATCGTATTACCCGGTAACTGGGTTGTGAAGGTCAGATAGGCAGTCGCTCCATGTGAAATACTGGTTGGTATTCAGCTGAATCCAGTTAGACTGGAAGCCGACCCCAACATAGTTGGGAAAAGGCTAGGCAGATGATGATGGCATTCAGGAAACATATTCGACTACAGAATAATCCTGTAAGACTGATTTAAAATGAAATATCGAAACAATGTCAATATTCAACATCATCATCATTTGCAGCCTTGTTCCACCCACTGCCGTGTATAGCTGCTTCTCTTTTGTGCCGTGCTTCCCTGGTCTGTGCCAGTCTCATCCAGGTCTTCCCCGCGATCTTCTGTAGATCGTCCGCTCACCTGGCTATTGACCTGCCAAACGCTCCTATTGTTTCCAGGCAACCATTCTGTTAGGGCTCCCCACCAATGGCAAGAATGCTTTTTGAATAATCTCAGTTTTTTGACAAGGCTTAAATTTTATTTGTATCATCATCTGCCTAGACTTTTCTCAACTATCTTGGGGTCGGCTTCCAGTCTAACCGGATGCGTCAGAATATCAGCGAGCACTTATGATTTACATGAAACTACTGCGTTTCTGAACTTCACAACCCAGTTACTGGGTAATACGATACCCCTTGATAAGACTGGTTGCCAGACTTTTGGGCTTCTGACGACCCGTAACGACTTTCAGATCCAAGAATGTTAGGCAAATTATTATTAATTATTTTATTTGTGTACAACAACAATTAAAATTTTACATTCTACTGCATTTGTCTGTTAATAATACTTACATCAAAAGCTCCAATTCAGTGGAAATATATTTATTTTCCCGTTTAAACACTGTGTATTGTACAACATCAGTTTCACAATTACACCCCTGTATTCTTACACCTTCTAGTGTTGTTTGTTTTAAACCCCCAACTTTGTTTTTCTCATCTATTTTCCACACAGGGATTAAATACAAGCAAGTTTTATACCTAACTTATTTTGTGTTAGAAAACAACAATGTCACCCCGGTAAATTAATTACGTAGACACGAAGTACAGTGTCTATTACTAAGTTTCTTACAACTTAGACACCCCGAGTGTCTCGTTAAAGGTCTTTGACTTGTGAAGACGGTTTAATTAATGTCTGTAAAGTAAAATTTTACTTCGATTGACGATTTTTCACTTCATTTCTATAAAAGAATGGATGACAGAAAAGCAATCAATCTTTAACTGAAGACAATTTCATTATTTTCAAACGTTGGTAAGTAGTTTAGGAATAGTCAAATGAATTTGTTCTCAACTGTCAATTTGCTGGCTTGATTGAGTTAGTGAGATCATGTCCATGAGTTTATAAAGTTATGAGTGTCTCGTTTTTAGTCAAATAAATCTAATGAAACGTTTTAAAAGAGTTTTCATGGTTGACTTTACATAATGAACGCACATAATTTGCTGTATGTCTTTTTCTAACTTAAAGCTATCGATACATTAATGGTTTTATCATGTGCGTCTCTCATTGGTGACGACAAAAAGTACATACTAATTCCATGCTTTATGACGATAAAGCATGGAATCAGTATTTATTTATTTATTAGTACGTCGTCGTCGTCGTCGTTAGTTTTGTTAGTAGTGTTTTAGTATGTACTTTAAGTTCTTTGTCATAAGGTCTAAACTCTTATTTCTACATGTAATCAGTGATAACATGCCCAATTAACCATTCAGCTTTTGATCACTCGACTTCCTGCGACACAATAGCACAAAAGCACAAAGGCCCTGTAGATTTGTAGACTATTTTCTATTTTATTAAGTACCGGATACCTGTTGACAGACCTACACTGTCCTCCCATACCTATTAACACTGATTTGAAAACATTGTAAAAGCCAATATACATTTAATAAAGAGTAACTGTGGAGTTTTTTATCGGCTCTTCTCCATAGCGAACGACCAATTGCAATCGTGTAATTAGCTTCTGGCGTTTCATAAGTGCCCATGTAGGTTTATGTGAAATAAAACATTTTGGTTTTAATTTTTGACAAAATTGAAATAATTTTGCAAACACACATTTATGGTTAAGCAATTTCCGACTGTACCAAACATAAATACAAAGCCAAACACAGTGTCCTTTGAGTCCAAAGTGTTGCTAATAGATTTGTAAGCCAAGATGTGATCATCAGTGTATAAACTTTGCAACTCTGACACCACAGGTAAGTTCGTAACTCATTGCCGCGGATAACTGCCGACCGAAAACTCGCTTCGAATCTACGTTTGCTCCGTCGAATGTTTGAAACTTTCTTTACGAATTCCAATGCTTGTTTGTGCCAAGTTTATTCGTTTATACGTATTTATCGTGATACGATTAGGTTGCTATTCGTGTTGGCTACTTCGGTCTCTCGGATACATATTGGACTTTTTATGAATGTCGTTCGAGGTTGGATTACGTTTGCTGTGTCAACATTAAAGTTTTTTTGACTACGGAAGTGTGTAGCCTTTCTGTTCTGTGTTGGTTGTATGTGCGTTTTGTTTGTGCAGAATAAACCATATTTCTTTCTTTTTTTTTGGTTTAGTCAATATTTTATCGTTTTCATCCAATTGATTGTTTCTTTCTCTCTTTTTCTTGTTTGTTATTTTTACTTCAGCTTTATGTTATACCGTTATATTGTGATCGACTAATGCTTCTCCAATATTATTTATTATTGTGAACGGTTCGGGATGGTGAAGTCATAAATTATCCCTCTTGCTAAGCGGATTAGGAATACCGGAATTATCTTGTTTGTTATACACATGTATGTCGCTGTCCTTTTTCTCTGATATTATCTCTTGGGTATCTTCTACGATAACATTGAGATGTATTTGGTCAAATTTTTCCTTCTTTCTGTTTGGTCAGCCACATGTTAAATAAATTGGGTATTTACCGTATATCTTTTTTCAATATTATTGATCTCTATTGTTCTTCAATATTTTATAACAACCAGTGGTTTAGCACTTTACCTATTATTTGCTAACGCGCTGCCTTGCATTGAGTAATTCCATTTTCTTCGATTTGCAATGTTTATGAATTTCCTAGCTTGCCAATATTTTCTTCGAATTACAAACGATTCGGGCACTATAACAATATCTACATAACATAATCAGCCTATAATGTTCCTCTGTCTGTCTCCTCTCTGTTAGAGGGAGCGGGCCATAATCCGCCACGCGGGCCCAGTGCGGGTTGGTAGATGTCACATATCTTCGAATTTTTGGTTCTAGGACATGCCGTTTCCTCACGATGTTTTCCTTTACCGTTTTGAGATACTATCAAAACATTTACTAAATTCCTATTGGAAATACTCAAAATCTCTAAAACTGTACAACCATGATAAATTGCCGGCTATTTGCGAAAGGCGAGCAACGTATCCGAATTACTAATTTTCATTTTAACTGCATTGGACTCCCTCGGTTTTGGTCTACACTGCAAATATCCTCAAATCGCTCGTTTTTCAGTATGAATAAATTTGTCTCTTTGAACTGCTGTTTGGATACGTGGACATAGTCCAAATATTGACAACCATACTTTTACATTAAACGTACACAAGCATCTTTACACTACATTTCTTTACATATTCTATCTACATTAAGCATTATAATATGATGTCCTTTAGTTTACTCCAGTTTTCGTGATTTAGACTTTACTTTTTATGGATAAAATAAACCCCCATTTTATCTCGTATCCGACACTAACGGTCTTACGTGAGTGCTCCAAAAATATCAATTTTCTCTTCCCAACCACATATTATATCTACGAATATTTCATATACTATCAACGCTACAGCAATGGCCATTTACCACCCGGATTGCGAGCAAAAAGGGTCATAAAACACTTACAAAGTTTTAAATTTTTAGTTAGTCTGTACGAAGAGCTTTACAAACGACGAGTTATGGATAGTATTTCATATTTAGTACCAGTGTCTAGCATCCACATTATATGCAATCGCAAATGGAAATAGGTTCACATCGAGCGAGCATCGGTATGCATATTTCATGGCGGTAACCTACTGCGAAGGATTGCGAGTGACTTATCAATATATGCATTTTCTCATACGAATTTGTGGCCGCGTTAACGAAAATTATTGGTTTTTGAAATGCATTTTGTTGGGTTCTTTCGATGAGAAATCCGAGTGTACTGAACGTGAAGAAATGTCTTGGAAAGTTTTAAAAATATTGTCGCAAGAAGGCTACGACGAGTCTTTTAAACTGTTTTTAATTTTCAATCTACAAGGTGGCAGGGTAGGTGTTGCACTTTTCTATGAAAAGCTGATTTTTTCATGTGGTGAATTCGTGGTTTCAGTTTGCACGTCGTTCTATCTGCTGTTTATCCTATTTTAAAACCAGATAGCTAGATATATTAAGCCAGATAGACGTTTTCCAATTACGCAGCTTCATAAAAAAATTAATTCTCTTTCGATAAATATTATCAAAAAACCGATTTGCTATCAACATTTACAGTTTTTTTTTTTCATAAAAGGATTTACAAAACTCTCAATGGCTACGCACTGATATTCGCTTTGCTTTAAACATTAAATAAAATGCCTTTTAGGTGTAACATCTCAGTTACAATTGAACTCTATAATGCAGAATTTTCATCCAATTAATCGCTAATTCAGGGGGTAACGAGGAAATAATACTTGCACCTGTAATGAGATGATGCTCCAGCAGCCATTACCAAATGGTCTAACCATATAACATGCACTTACGGGCCATCCATAAATTACGCCCCAATTTAAGGAGAAGTGTAACCTGTGTAACGTCGTGTGACGAAGGGCGGACGGGAAGTCATAAGCTTCGTGATGATGTTTGAATTTAGAGTATTAATTAAAACTCTAAACTCCAACTCTAACGAAAAAAGAGTATATTACCAACTCTAGCAATATTAATATAATATTATATAAGGTTTATTTAAAATTAAAAAATATGTGACACACCTGTGACGAAGAACGAGGCACCAAAAATCATGAAATTCGTGATGGCCTCTATAGGCCTCTTACTTAACATTAGAGCTAGTTCAGACTAACAATGCGAACTGCGCGTTTGCTGCGTTTAGGTGTACTCAAATACCATTGTGGTTCTGAATTTCCAATTGTACACTTTGAACGAGGCAGTTGCGGGTAGACTTGACAAACGCATGGGCGGTCCCAGTGACACGGCGATGCGGAAAGCAAGTGCAAAGTAAATTTCAATTAGATTGACTTCATGCTGTTTACTTTGAACATTCGTACAGTGGTGAAGGGTTCATGTTCATATTAAACTCTTACAAGAATCCCGATATGAAAACTTTGATTCTTGACTGTTCGAAGTTAGTGTAGTTTTCACATCGTAATGATAAATCTATAAACCGATAATAAAGTTGTAGAGTTTGTTTGTTTGAACGCGCTTATCCCTGGACCTAGTAGTCGGATTTAAAAATTGTTTTTGATCTTGATAGCCCAATTCTTGAGGAAGGCTATGTAACATTACGCTAGGTAGGACTAAAGGAGCCGAGCAAAAAGAAAAAAGTAGGAAAATACGCTAAGTAAAAATGATGTCATAGCGCGATGCGCTGCAACGGGCCACCTCGTCGGAGGAACAAGACATTTCACGCGATCTAAGTCTCGGGCAGAGGATACTAGAAGGTAAATAATTTATTTGCATTATATAATTAATGTATGCAAAATATTGTAAAACATTTTAAAAGAGTAACGGTGGAGTTTCTTGCCCATTCTTCTCCATACGAAAACTACCTTTCGGAAGGGGCGACTAGAATCAATTTCATTTTAATTTTATTTTTGACGTTCAAAAATGCCGTATATGTGCTTATTTTAAATAAATGATTTGACTTTGCATTTAATTATCTCTAGCAATCGGCGTCCAATGTATTTAAAATTCTTTAACTAAATAGAAGGAAAGAAAGAAAAAAAGTATTTATTGCGACTCGTACAGGAAGATCATAAACTAAACTAAAAAGAGTTTAAAATAAAAATAAAAACAAATTATATAAAAAAAAAAACACACACGAGTAACTAAATATTTTCGAAAAGAAAAAGATTGAAAACAAACCCATGGCTGAACGCTGACCCCTAAAATACGGGTCCAGGCCTAGTTTGGGGGTTAGGAGCAGAAGGCCAATTCTCGTAATTTAAAACTTCAAAATCTAGTTGCAGTCTCATCCCAGCGACAAACAAATGTCAAAAATTTGTCAAAATGTAGGGAAATTAGAGGTTTTTTTGACAGATTGATTCGTTTTCGCCCAAAGTTATTTTTGACTTTATTTTATTTTTGCTCGGCTCCTCAGGATCCTAGCGTGATGTTAAATAGCCTATAGCCTCAAGAATTGTGCTATCAAATGCAAAAAGAACATTTCAAATCCGCCTGGTAGTTCCAGAGGTTAGCGGGTTCAAGCTATTTTGCTTTAATATTAGTATAAATAGATAATGCTATTCGACCGACCTGTAATTTTACCACCTCTGTGTAAATACCTCTTCTCGTTATAGTTTGACCAAAAGCGCTGTACCGCGCCTTCGGTATGTGCGCGGCGAGACGGGGGGCCAGTGCAGGCTGCTCATTCGTCATCGCTCACGGCGTCCCGCCCCCCGCCTCGCTGCGCATTCCTAAGGCGCGGTACAGCAGTTTCGGTCAAACTATAGAAGGAATAGGGAGATGTCTATTTGTTACTTAAGGATAATTAGATAAGTATACGACATAGGTAGGTAATTAACTGTAGGTAGGTACAGTCAGCCCCAAAAAGATGTATACACAGACAAGGAACCATTTTATTGTCAACAACATTTGTTTCGTAACATTGTTTCCACTGTATATACAAAACATAGTATAAAATTTATTTTACCAAAACAAAGCAAACATTTGGTCCCAAAACATCAATACACCACCCCATCACCAATACAAGGTAATCTACATAAATGTTTTGTGCTTAGACGGTGGATACAATGTTATGGAACAATGGTTGTAGACAATAAAATGGTTTCTTGACCGTGTATACATCTTTTTGGGGCTGACTGTACTAGATCCTGGCGGCTTTTACTTCCTTCTTCGAGCAGTACTGAGCACAGATGGCGCTTCGCCGGAAAATAAATTATAGCTTGCAGGCTTTTAGGTAATATAATAATGTGTTGTGTGCTGTTTTGCTTTATGGTCTTCTAATTTGGTTATCGTGATAACCGCTGGCTTTCTGGTTTAGTCGACCTCGTAATTGGTTTATCAGCATTTTTTTTTTTGTTTTTTTTTTTTGGGTGGGTTTGGTTTGTTTGAGTCATCAAATGACCTCTCCCGCTCTGGGCTGAGCGGAAGGGCGTGTCAGACTTTTACTGACTAAAACCCACCCGTGTTTCTTCAGTTGCCTGTGCCAAGGGCCACGGTATCTCTTTCGAACAACCCGCAGCCCTGGCAGGCATCGGCCCTGACGGACCCCGTCAGTTCGTGTTGACGTCTCCTTGAGGCGCGCGTGGAACACAACGCGCCGTCGACCCGGGCCTGGTCCTTACCGGGCGGCGAGCTGCCCATTGCTTTTCCTCCCGCCTTATCCTGAACAGGAACCTCCCGAAACAACGGTGTCCGGTGAGGACCTGTGTCAGGCGGAAGGTGAGACCCCTCTTTGAGGAGTGGCGATAAGTCCCCACTTATCGCCGCAATTGTGGCGTGCCGATGGTTTATCAGCCTAAGGTTGAAGGTATTGTAAGTGTACAATACGGGTAAGTGAACATAAATCGACATGGTCCATTTGTCTATGCAGCAGTTAGATAGTTTAAACTAAGCACAATCAGCCTATAATGTTTCCACTGCTGGGACACAGGCCTCCTCTCTGTGAGAGGGAGTGGGCCAATCCACCACGCGGGCGCAGTGCGGGTTGGTAGATGTCACATGTCTTCGAATTTCTGGTTGTAGGATATGTCGGTTTCCTCACGATGTTTTCCTTCACCTTCTTAAGAGCAGTGGTAATGAAAATATTTATTCAAAGTAAGGCGCGTGTCTGGGTTCGAACCTTCGACCTACAAGTTGTAAGTCAGAGCCATTACCACTGGGCATAGCAGCCACCCATAGGGCCCATCACTTCTATTCTATTATTCTCTATGGCAATGGTGCCGATTTCGACAATTCTGTCAATGTCAGATGTGATATGAGAAAACGTGCGCTAAAAAAAAAAAATTGATGTTTAAGTTTCTGGGTATGGTTTTCAAAATAAATAAAGCAAATAAGTACGAGGTCGAATATACTTAAATCTTTCCATAAATGAAATATGTCTGAAAAGTTTTAAGTCATTTGACTGATAGTGATAGTGTCATAAAAAGTTAGGGTAAATGCAAAGATTACAATTAACATTTATATGTAGCAACAAAAAACTATATATTTGAAAACAGCGGGGTAATACCGTAACACATCAGTAGCATTTTGACAGTTCAACAACATTCATTGCATTATTTATGTTGTAGAGCAGACAAATGTTACGAACATATTAAGCAATGGATTAGCAATATCCTAAAAAAATATTCATATTGTGATTGAAAGTGTGTATACAGTTAGGGTGTTGGTTTCGCTCTCAGAGTTTCACAACACAAAGCCGTCGAAAGCCCCTTGAAAGAAGACAAGCAAGAGTTTGAGGAAACAACAATAATTGCTTCACCGCAAACCAGCTAGGCACAATACCCTTCCAAATTAAATTTCCTAGTACCGATAGACAGGCCATTATTACTTGAAGTGAACGCTAAACCAGCCTGTTTATATTGTATACGAGGAATTGAGCGTAGTTCAATACATCCTCTCAAAGGCTTTAATTTAGTGCTCGCTAAGGGTCATTTATCGCAGTCAATTTTGTATGGAGTTTGTAGCGCTAATCTCGTAACAAAATGTAGGTGTGGGTATACTGATATACTGTTTAGTTGGACTTTAGAGATTTAAAGACTGATATATTTTATAGAAAATATTAGCTTCATTCTAGTGCAAGTGAAGCCTTTTTCCAACTATGTTGCTGTTGTTGTTGTTTGTAAACTGGTTATCGTGGGTTTTAATTTTTTTTTGCGCGGAACCCTTATTCAATTTCTAAAATAAAAGTAACCTAAGTTCATAAGTTTATTATACTAACATTCTATGGATTTCAAAAAGTCTGAATTAAAAAGTTTTTTTTTTTATTTAAGTTACTGCTTATAACATCCGCTATCTGCCAGTTAAAGTCCCGTCACAATAGTCCAGTTTCTTTGCGGTTGACACTAAGCTTATATTCATACTATTTTAAATTATGTTTTCCTTTAAATTCCTATCGTGTAAGCCGTTACAGAATAAAAATTTACCTGATGCTAACATCAGCTGCTGATAAACAGCTAATCCATTAATTTACATGCACCTATAGAGGATATTGGCTTGTTGAGCACTACGATTCCAATCTCGCGTATACAGGGTTACTGGTAATTCGACGTATATCCGTCAGGGACTGATAAGGGGGCCAAAATGCAACAAATTGAACCCCCCATATGTATGGCCGAAATTCAATAGTTTTCGAGATATTTGAATTTTAAGGGTTTTTCGATATTTACCCAAAATTACCCTTTCTCTCCCCGCGCCGATTCAAACACATGCCATGCCACGAATTATGTATTTTAAAATTGACTTTTATACCTTTTTGGAAAGCTTACAGAATAGGCAAGTTGTTTTAGTTATTTGTACGATTAATGCCATAGAAATTTTTGTGAAGAGACAACATTTTTGAAGCGTAAAATGAAAATATTGGTAAGATATTATTCTCATATCGCTCATTATTTTAATTATTTTGTTTAATTAAGTAGTTTTAATTATGTCCATAGCTTAATTGAAGTGCCAGCTACAACATCATTTTTAATGGTACCCATTCAAATATGTAGTTTTTTTTTTTATTTGGAATTAAATGTCAAATTTTGGGTAAATATCGAAAAACCCTTAAAATTCAAATATCTCGAAAACTATTGAATTTCGGCCATACATATGGGGGGTTCAATTTGTTGCATTTTGGCCCCCTTATCAGCCTCTGACGGATATACGTCGAATTACCAGTAACCCTGTATAGGTATTATAATTTTATTGTTATCAGGTGTTTGTGATTGCCCAATTGAATTATGCAATATTCCCCCGTCCTTGCTGTACAAGTGCCAATTACACCAATTGCTTAAAGCAATTGACTGTAGAGCGAATTATTGTAATTTCAAACTCAATTCGTAAAAGCGTAACACTTTTGATGAAAATTCACTTCTATTACACAAGCACCAAAAAACTAAATATCACTATGAAAAGAGAAAAATAAAGAAAGAAAAAGTATTTATTGTGACTCGTACAGAAAGATCAGAAACTTAACTAACCACAAAAAACCAAATGAGCACTCGGTCGCCATGGCCTTAGTATTTCAACCCTAAACGGCTCGAACATACACGTAACTCCGAATTAGGTTGGAATTTTTTATTATTCTACTTCCTACTAATAATATTATAAACGTGAACGTTTATATGGATGGATGGATGGATGGATGTTTGTAACTCTTTCACGCAAAAACTACTGAACGGATAACTTATGCGGGTGAAACCGCGGGGTGCAGCTAGTCATAAATAAAAATAAAAAACCAAAGTAAAAAAAAACAAAGTCCTGTACGAGGCCAAAAAGCTGCTATCTCAGCAAGCTGAGCTGAAGTACTTATGCCTTGGTAAAAATAAAACTCAGTCCAAAGGGTATCTGGACAAGTTCACTTTCTGGTAGACCGACATTTAATCATCGCCACAGTGAAGGGTATTTTAAAACGCCAAAACCAGAAGGCCAATTCTCGTAATTTAAAACGTTCAAAATCCAGTCGCAGTGTCATCTCGGCGACAATCAATGTCAACATCTTGTCACAGATGTAGCGAAATCAGACGTGTTTTTGACAGATTGAGACTGAGATCGGACTGTGAACGTTCTTAAAATTACGGGAATGCCCCTCTGACTGCGAACGTTCTTAAAATTACGAGAATTGCCCCTTAGATGTCTATTTTTTCCACTCTGCAATTGGCATTTTGTGTTGGTTGTTGTTTGTTGTCATTTGTGTATTGTCTGTGGGTCCTGGCCCTGACCTCAAGCAATGGACACAATTCACAACTTGTATACGAGGCTTTTGATTACTTTGTATGTGTATATATATTATCGTTTTTTTGTAATGTGAGTTTTGTTTGTGCAAAATAAACAGTTTTTCTTTCTTTCTTTTTATTAAAATCATGACATAAATGTTCAGGAAATTACTGCGCAAACCTGGGAGTGGGAGTCCTTTATGGTGGCATGGGATTTTAAATTAAACCCGTAGCATTTCTGTAAGCATTACACTACAGAATAGTACAGAAGCTTGGATCCATAAAACGGGCAAAAACGGGGGCAGGCACACCATATTCCATTTATTCAAACCAATTTATGTTATTTCCACTCAAACGAATATTAACTTTAAATGCTAGTCAGAATGACAAGTACTATTGAAAAAGTCCTAAACATGTATGCAGTTGTAGCGCAAATTGAACTTTGCATGTGGCTGTTAAAGTTGTTTTTCCAAAAACCGCACATTTGTTTATATGTTTGGAAACTTAATTGCGGACGTAGGATAGATGCGTCAGATACGGCGGTGTCAGACTATTGACAGATTCCTAAAATTTACAAACGGCTATTGGTTAAAATTAAAATATCTTTACCAATAACGAAGCAAATACCTCATACCTTTGCATAGTAGATCCTCCCACATGGAAGTAGCTATCACAGGAAAAATTGGCTTACGAATCTATTTACATTAGTTTGGGAATAAAAAATGCTATCATTTGTAAGCAAAATGATTCGGTGTTGTTTATAGAAACCGAGCATATGTCAGCCGAATGCATGCTGCGAGAGCACTCGCATTCGCTGTGCGTGGCGCATGTCTCTGTGTGTGCGTTTTTGCTTATAATGGATTCCCATGTAGGTATAATTTCAACATGAATGAAGTAACTAATATTTAGTAACATTTTTTTTATTTAAAAAGTGTCCGTAGAGTTTCATGCCCGTTTTTCTCTATAGGTACCTACTATGTTTTGGAAAGGCAACTAGCTTCATCTTTTTGACTGTAATTGTTTTTTTTTTTTTAATAAATGCTTTGATTTTGGGTTGAGTTTGAGTTTGCTCGTTGTGTTGAGACAGCCTTCTGCATTACTCTGTGGCATTGCAGTTTGCAATACACACACATTCTAGTCGGATGGGTTAACAAGAACATTGTTAATGCACCGCACACCGCTTGTTGGCTTTAGCCGGAAATAAATGTTTTTCAAAGAAATTCTCAGTAAACAGGTGTAGCTTTTACAACTATCTGTATGCTTCTGCATGCTTGGTATCGTTTGTTGTTGTTGTTTTGTAGTATTATCATCTGCCTAGCTTTTTCCCAACTATGTTGAGGTCGGCTTCCAGTCTAATCGGATACTGCTGAATACCTGTTTTGTAGTACCTATAGGTTTTTAAAATTGTTTACATTTATATCTTCCTCATTGGCTGTAGTCTAATTAATGATGTTAATAAAACAAAATCTTGTACCTTTTTAAAGAGAGGTTTTTCTTTTTCTTTTAATTCAATATAATCTTCATCACCTTAAAATACCAATCCACTGTTTTTTTGTTTTAAACGCACCCACGATACAGGAGTAATTCCTAGTGTGGGAGACACTAAGAATTACTCCTGTGTCGTGGGTGCGTTTACAAATATTTAAACTCACATACACGAACAGCCAGACCCGGAACATCTACTTCTAGATCATACAAATATTTGTTCCGTTCCGGGAATCGAACCCGCGACACGCTGAGCAGCAGTTAATCGCTTAACCACTGCGCCAACCGTGTCGTCCTTTCTTATTTTATGGTAATGTTTGAAATACTTTCTTGCCATGAAAAACTACGGCTTATTCGCCGTGTGTAGGCACGGTCGTTAGTGTTGTACGGACACGTTTTTTCTATGGCGCAATTTATATACGCCGTACCGCAAAGAAACCGTGTCGCGTACAAAGGGTCTATGGCCTCGCTAATTCCTTATCTCTCTGAGCCTCCAGCTCATCTTTAAATACCTACTAAAAGGTACTTCTTACTATCATATACCTTCCTAATTACTTCTTTCATGAACCATTAGCACTAAAGTCACTGTGTAATGAATTCTTAATTAACCTGACAACCACAAGAGTAAACAACACCTTTTAACAAGATTCTGACTTCATTTAAAAAGTTCTTTAAAAGTTAATAGGTAGGTGTATTCGGTACCTTAAAATACTGTTACCTTTATACGTTGTTAACGTTAATAGGGTTCACCGCGGGTTCAGTACACTCAGAATTTCTAGACGAGTTGCAGACAAAAGCTAAAGTGGCTCTATAATATGTGGGAGCTAAGAAGGGTATATGCAAATTGTAAAATAATCTTTTTACATTTGTGCTGTTCCTGTAATAGCAGTTATTAAGACTCCGGGGATTTTTCTCATGAATATGAATTTTTGTTTCTTATTTTTATGGGAATGGCTTGAGTGTTGATGCAGAAATGGTTGTTGGGATTGTAACTATATTGCATACATTAGAGGCTATTTATTTTGAAGTTACCTCATAATTATTATGAAACGTCTGAAAGAAAGAAAGAAAACTATTTTATTTGGGTCATGCACAGATTTAATAATATTTTTTATTATTTGTAATGTCCTATTACAAATAATAAAAAATATTATTAAATCTAACAAAATCATGGATACAATACAGAAACGAACATTGAAACTGTTAAGTTGATCTAATAAATAATATCTAATTAGGTTAAAAAAAAAACTGACTGAATACTGAAAACAAAAAACAAAACAAAGGAAGATCTAGATCAGGATGTGGATCTGTATAAATAAGACGTAATAACTCAATGGTAAAAGCAGTTTTACCTCCATAATGTAGCTTCTTTAGGTAATCCTCCAATATGTTTGTTAGATGTTAAATTATTACAGTGTTAAAGAATATTTAGAGGGTAAGTCGCTAGTAACATATTAAATAAAAATTATTCTACCATATCCAACACTATATCTTTAATATTATATTCTTGGCATAATTATTCAATATTAATGACATGACTTATTATAAACACAATACAATTTCGATCTTTATTACAATAATATTTATATTTTATTAAGTGATTCATGTTTACTAATTCAAATATTAATAAATAAGCCTTCATTTTAATAGAAATATTTGTACGCCATAGTATGGCAGGATATGCTGGAACCAAAATTATAACATCTATTGTACCGTATTCTGACAAATAAACATTTTTGATTTGATTTGATTTTAGCGATTCTCAGGTTCGTTTGGCAGCCATTATTTCCGTATTCAAAGTAACGACTCAAATCCTCTTAGCAACACTAAACTTCAAAAGCAGCAATACAAAATATTTCATAGTACCTAAACTTTATCTCCACCAGAGAGTAACAAACCAATTTATTTTCCAATTTCCCCCACACTTTACACAAGACTGCACAATTTTCAATTGCAAAAAAATCTTACTTTATCCGTTCTAAATAGACGTTTTGCTGGTTTACTAATGACTGTTTTCCCTCTTTTCTTAATAAGCCACAACAAAGCCCCGGATCACTCAACCATGAAGAAAGTAATTGAAGATCATACGTGATTGGAATATCTTGGGAGAAAGGAATGCTGGGATCAGTTACGAAGAAACCCTATGAGTTCGTTCGGAAAGTTAGAACCCTTTGAAAAATTAATACAATGAGGGAACAAGTATGCAAATTATGTAGTGTAAGGGAAAATAGGGATTAGGAGGAAAGTTAATATAAGATTAATAGTGAACCCTGATAATATTATATTGGAATATTTTTCCGAGGATTTTTGTTTGTCTTGATGTAATTTATCTGTTTATTAATAGAAATTGTTTCAAAAAAGAGAATAAATAAACACATAAATGAACATTTATTCACATAACAATCTGGCCTATTGACTAAATAGTTTTTTAAATACAACATTTGTTTTATGTATAAAGTATCACAGTAGGTGGTACTTTATTCATATAATAATCTAGCCTATTAGCTTATAAGAAATATAACTTGAAACTGCTAAGTAACAATAAAATTAAGAAATCGTCCAACAACTTATTCACTTTATTAAGGGAACACTCTCAAAACGGTGAAGGAAAACATCGTCAGGAAACCGGCATGTCCTAGAACCAAAAATTCGACGATATGTGACATCTACCAATGCACACTGGGCCTGCGTGGTAGATTATAGCCTACTCCCTCTCAAAGAGAGGAGGCCTGTGTCCCAGCAGTGGGAATAATATAGGCTGATTATGAAGGGAACACTTGATTCACGTGTTTTTTATTAAAATCAGCACTTGAACTGCAGTTAAAGTTCACTCACACTGCACTAAACTAACTCAAAAAATGTTACACCTTTTTAGGCACTACATCACTGTTGTCTAGAAGTTCTTTATAACAGGAGCTTAAATTGGAAGCGTGTATAAAAAAGATTGGATGTTGCGACTTCATAGAATTTAAAATCTTATAATAAAAATTAATCATGGCGACTGACAAACAAAAACAACATAAGTAGCTAAAAAAGAACTGAAGTTTAATCTCAAGTCTGATGAGCACGTTACAGATGCCAAAACTTATAACTATTAATCTTTCTCAACTAAGTAGACAAAAAGCAGTACTTTTCATTAAAGATAATGGGTATGTCATCTGCATCAGCGGTTAGCGCATTTTCAACTAAAACTTCTGAAGACATGTGAAGTCTAGCTAATGTTCCCTCGTCAGAGATTGAGCTTGTTGGAAACTTACAAATATCTTGGTTTTTGTAACTAAAGTTTGTAAACGTGACAATTTTGGGTGATCATTCAAGATTGTACCTAATAGTTTCAATGGCTAAAAGATTTTCATATTTCTTAACTATTGCAGTTTCAGGTAGGTTATCTTTTCTTCTCACACTGAGTAAAGAATCATGTTCCATACTGTAGCAAAACCAAATTGAACACGTTTCCTGAAATCATTTTAGTGCCCCCCATATCACACTGACCATTATCTGAAATGCGGTCAAGTATAAAACGTTACCAAAAAGAAAAGCGCGTTCTTCAACAAGCGAAATTGAGTCTTATGTTGAGGATGTTTAAATAGATAATCTGAACCCAGTCAGGTCGTTACCGGCGCCGCTGATAGGAACAGTGGCATCGATAGGACGGTTGGCTTCCGCACTCCCATTGCGCTCAATTGACCTGCCTTTCGTTGGAAACTTGACGTGGAAAATAATACGTAAATTTTGTTGAAATAGGTCACACAACTTGACACCGGTATTCAACCGGAACGAGTCCGGGAAATCGAGTTATTATACCCGAAATGTTTGTCAAAGAAAGTTAAGGGACATTTGCATGAATGAGAAAGATACTGGCGTTGCTTAATAAAATGAGGAGACGAAGTAAGTCTGAATAGGATGCAAATTAATGTTTATGTTTACTCTGATGACGTGAATATCAACTTCAATCAGATACACATTTAATCTGCCTTTTCCCAGCTATGTTGAGATCGGCTTCCAGTCTAACCGGATGCAGCTGAACACCGGTATTTTACATGAAGCTATTGCCTATCTAAACTCCACAACCTAGCTACACAACCAGTCTTAGCACGATACCCGTGCTAAGACTGGTTGTCTGACTTTTGGGCTTCTGTCTACCCGTAAAAACTGTCAAAGATTAACGAATAACAGCCGGGCACATAAAACTTGCGAGATTTTACTGCAGCCTTCTTATTTTTTGTCAAAATATAAATAAAATGTTGGTATGCTCACAATTCCGCCACAATGCCCGGAATTTTTCATCTCATGCGTACTAAAAGTCCAAATTTTAAAAGTAATCACAAAGCTTGCCCTGTTCGCACAGCCGCTGAATCGCTTTTTGTCTTCGTTTCATATGAAACAAATGATTTAATTTCAGAATCTCTAAAGCTCGCATTCTCTTCGGGATTTGCAGCTATAACTCAGGATGTAATTTGCATAAAAAATCTTTTGCATTTCCTCTCCTCACTTGATGTAGTTTTAATATCTCGTTTGAAAGAAGTTGAATGGAAGCAACAATCGCTTTATGAGCGCCTGGTCTTTAATTTTCTTTTTATCAGCATGACCCTTTCAGACGAATAAAGGATGAATAGCCCCCTTTTCTAATGGTTGAAAGTAAAAAAAAAATCTTTAATTTTGCGGCTTCCTCATTAATTCTCGCTTTTCGGGTTCTCCCTTATTGCTAAGATAATTGATACTGCGCAGGACAACCTGCGCAGTATCAATTAGTAAACGAAATTTGGCCTTTATAATAATGAGTTAATAGATGAAAGGTTCTAAAATCAATTGTGTCTTCAGGCAACTGTTTTGTAAATTCCAGGATTATGGTTTGAGATTTATTCCTGGAATAACTAAACAGGGAAAGTACGTAATTATGCCATTCAACGTGGTAATGCCGCCAGTCTCTTGGGTACATTACCAGTCGACAGCGATGCGGACGAATATTTCGACGCAATATTTTAGTTTTTTAGTAGTTTTAGTTAGGTTAGGATATTATATTTTTATTTTAATAATTTGTAGTTTATTTAGTACTAGCTGCGCCCCGTGGTTTCACCCACATAAGTTTAGATCCCGTGGGGATATCGGGATAAAAAGTATCGTATATGTTAATCCTGGTTATAAACCATCTGTGTGCCAAATTACATCCAAATCGGTTCTGTAGTTTTTGCGTGAAAGAGTAACAAACAAACATCCATCCATCCATCCATCTATCCATACAAACTTTCACATTTATAATATTAGTAGGAAGTAGGATTAGAATGTTGTACATATTAGATAATATATATTTTAACGCGTAATGGTATTGTCGAGTTAGATTTTATTCGAAATGTTAAAGAATTATTGCTTTAAGATTACCATTTTATTAGATACCCCAATCCCATCTTCGACGACAACTTTTCAAAAAAACACAAAATTTCTGACGGCGAAATGATTTGAATTCCATCCTTCCTGGAATTGACTCGCAAAAATGAATAAATTTACAAAACTTTTTCGTTTACGGAATTTATATGTATGACATGGTGACACCAGATACTGAAATACTATAAAAAGGCCAGGAAATAGAACAATCACGTTAAAGTCCGTAGTAATCCTGAAATGTGTTGTTTTATGTATGTCACATAAGTTAGGGGTACCTGCTTACTTTATATTTTATGACAACTATAAAATAGGACACGGGAAAATTTCCTGTTACAGAACCTTGCTACTTTTCTACTTACTTCACCATTTACTTGATGGCCTGTACTGTAATGAAGGAAGGATTTCCTCAATGAGAAGAGATTTCACTAAATCCAATATAGATTAGTGGGCCTTTCATCAAATCTCCTTCTAATGGGCCGGCCATAAGATGCGATCTGATAATTTGAACGTGCCGTACGTGTTACAGAAAATAATGATTCAGAAACCAGTTTTTAGAACTTAAGGAGAATCTTAGAGATATACTTTTCTGTAGAATATATACAATCCTTACATTTATTAGATTCAAAATGTATTTGAAAACTTAAATAAAATAATATTTTAAAATATGTTCCAGAATTTATAAGTTTGGCCTTGATATACAGTCTTACCAAGAGGTATTACCCAGTAACTGGGTTACAGATAGGCAGTCGCTCCATGTAAAATATTGGTGTTCAGCTGCATCCGGTTAGACTGGAAACTGACCCCAACATAGTTGGGAAAAGGCTAGGCAGATGATGTTCTTTCTATGCGCATCAGAACCTTTGTTGTATTTTTTGTCCCTTCCCCCAAGGTTTGTTTGATTTAATTTTTTGGTGGCGATTCAAAACTTCGTAATTGAATTTTAATGCAATTTTTATTCACCATCGTTTAGAGACTTTCTCGTAGAAGATTTTCGTGTATATAACAAACATTTGCACCTGTACAAAACCATGGCGTACCACCATTTCTTACTAAACCTGACTCCTCTTTTCTCTTCCACAGATCAACAATGAGGCCTCCAATCCCACTCTTGTTCATCTGCTTCTACGCTCTTCTGTCTCCTCTACAATGCGGCACCTCCTCCAGTGCTGATGACAGAAGATGGCTGGTGTCCCTAGTGGATCTGGTGGAGTTGGACTATGTGGACCATTGTGAACAGAGGGCCAATGCTGCGTGGAATGAACTTACGGGGAATAGTAAAGGGTTGGCGGCAAAGGTTGGTATTAAGCTTGGAGTTAATATTATTCTTCTTTTTGTTTTCGTGTCGATGGTACTCTTTTTGATGTTTTATGCTGTTTGAACCCAGTAGGTGGCCACGTTGATTGTGGTGATGAACGGGCACTTAGGGCACTACCAATTCATTTCTTCATGTCTGAAAAATTCGTCTGCTCAACAACCTAAATAACGCAATAACTGTTGTTGAACTGTCAAAAGCAAAGACATTGCCATTGTAAGTGTTTTATGCGTACCTATAATTCAATTGTTTTGAAATATTTCCTTGAAAAGGATATCCGTTTAATTGAATTTACGTCAGGGTGATTAAAATTAAATCTGTTTGAAAATAACAGAAAGCTGGGAACCACTCAATTAAGTTCCGGTACCTACCTAAACCTCGCATTTAATTATTTTAATAACAAAATTAATTATTGTAGTTTAATTCAATTTGGGACTCAAACATGGCTTCCGTTTCAATTAAATGCTTAACGTGGTATTAAATTCAACAATAATCAGTAGGTACGAATGACATCACAAACAAAAATGTTAATTTTATTCTGTAAAACTGCGGATGATTAACACCTATTTGTGTTAATTTATCCGCGTTGTGTTGTCGATTTCTCGTTGATGATGTAGAATTGATTAATAATTAAATAAAATAAATTATGAACGATCCATTTTTATTTAATAAAAACTACATTATTTTGTATTCATGAGATAATGTTTGTAATAACAGTGTTTATAATAGATTGTGCTTGAAATTCATGTTAACGTATACCTAAAGCGTAAAGTGATTTAGGCTAATCATATTCATTGTTATATTTTATTGAAAGTTTTCAAAATGTGTTATCGTTGTTTCATTTTTATCTTTATAGCACAATATTACAACTCATTATTCTAAAATATGAACTAGCGACCCGTCCATGCTTCACACATTTTGTATGTAAGTTTAATATGAATTTGTTAAACGAACCTTCCGGAATAAATTCTCTTGAAACTGCATCAAAATTCGTTGCGTAGCTTAGAAGAATTAAGCGGTTACATCAGGACCGGTCGAAGTGGCCTATGTCCAGCTGTGGACGTCTTTCGGCTGAAATGATGAAGCGGTCACACAGACAAGACACGAGAAGTGACTTTATGTTTAAACTATATATAGATAACTAGGTAAATAAAAAATCTAAAATTTTAATTTACATAATTTTCTTTCAACAGTTGGAGCGTGATAAAACGTTCGGCATGTTCGTCTGTCAACAAACGACTGATGTAAAAAGCGCGCTCACCGCACATGCGCTAGCCGCAGATGACAACGTCCTCCGGCGCAAGGTGAAGTTGCTTCTGCAACCTGGAGACACTTTGCTTGAAACTGAGCAGTGGATAAGGGTGAGAATAAATTCATATGTCATTAGAGGTGTCAGGAAAAAGGACATGGAAAGAACGTGGTGAACCTTTGCCCGGTAGTGGGATATTAATATCATAGACCCATAGGATTAAACTGCCAGTAGTCATTTAACTAACTAACTGTGAATGATGATATGGTTAAAAAGGGAGTGACTACAGAGATAACGGTCCAGGAAAATGTGATTGGGTATTTCCATCAGGAAAGTGCACAGGCTAGCCAATAATAATATCAGTATCCTCACAAAAAACCAATTCCTAAGTAATTGCTATATAATAATACTGTTTTTTGCCCTATAAAATAACGGTATTTCACGCTACCAAGAAAGCTAACAATAACCGTTCTTAGAACGAAATCTCCTCAGCTCCGTACAATATACACCTGGGAGATAATAAATTCATTTAGTTATTTTTATTACGATAGATAGTGGGAAGTAATTGGATATAAATCTTTGCTTTTATTTATGACGTCCGCTGTGGAGTCTTATCCGTGAAATATGATTCTAACCGCTGTTATAGACATGGAGCGAAGCGTTACCTTACAGAGAGCCATTTCTTTGGTAAACTTGCGTTACTGCATTAGGTTTATTGTTTTTTTTTAATATATTATTAGTTTAAGGTCTGATTTTTCGCACGCCAGATAATTTTATCGGAAGAATAATTTTGAATTTTTGACAGTTCTACCATACTAAAACTGTCAGACGTCAATTTTATTCCACGAATAATAATTATCTATAGATTGAAAAGTCAGCCCTAAGTGTGTAATTACCTATGCTGTTTGCATATTGCAAGAAAAAAGTGTTCATTACAATTTTATTGTTCATTCAATTTAGTCGCCTGTCACGCTCACCCAGTGTAGATATTGATATGTCTTACTCTTTGCGTAAATTCAGGTCTGTCTTGCATAGGGCATTATCACAAAAGTGAAATAAAAAAAAAAATGTATTTTAGTTCCTTTAGCCTTTTTCATTTCCATAAAGATGTGGAAAACTTGGTGTGTTTATAAGTCTATCAGTTTTAGTGTTAGTTTTTTGGATGAGAATTAGTGAGCTTTCAAATGAAGGCTTACTGGTTTTTAAATAAAATATCACAAAATAAATAAAATACATGATGCTCTCGATATTTTATCGAAAGTGTCATGTATCTGCATTTATGTAACATTCATTCTATTTAGCTTATAAGTAAAATCTGTTTTGTTACTGCATTTTCTCCTTCTATGTTTGGTGCATGCCGTGGCAGCCTTTAATTAAGGCTACACTATAAAATGTAAAAAAAAAACATGGAATCTTCAGCATGTATTATGGTGTATGCTTTGTTGGTTGTCCTTAAATAAATAAAATAAAAATAAAATTGTGTATGACTATAGTAAAAGATGCAGACCAAAGAAATGAATGATGGATTGGTTATAAATGAATGTTCCTTAAGCTGAATGTTCAATATTTACGTCCTGGTACCTTCTTTAATCCCCTATCGGGTACCCTCTCACAGAGAGGAAGCATGCAGTGGGAACATTATAGACTGATTATGACCATGACCTTCTTTATGTATGGAATAGCTGTTGTTTGGTTATATCTAACTGAATTGTTATAAAAGAATAATCTACTAGTCCAATTTAAGTAAATTAATGAGGGCCCCAGTCCAGTAACCTTATACAATTCAGATAACTTATTTCCTCTCGTTAATTTTTACAACGAACCATTATCATCCCTTTTTTCATCTGTTTTTCTCTAATCTGACGTTCCGTTAACTGGTTGATGTTATTTTTTTTTCTTTTTTGAAAAACATTGCCTCACACTAGGAATTACTCCTGTATCGTGGGTGCGTTTACAAACGTTTAAACTCACATACACAAACAGCCAGACCCGGAAGAACTACCTGTAGGCAATACAAATATTTATTCCGTGCGGGAATCGAACCCGCGACACGCAGCGCAGCAGTCGATCGCTCAGCCACTGCGCCAACCGTGTCGTCGTTTTAATCCGTATCGACCAAAAGTTAGCATGGACATTATTTATAATGGGACTTTATTTTTCAGCTCGTCACGTTCGGTGATAACGCTCTGAACAAGATAAGATTTGCAACCAACTACGACTGTGGGACCACCACAAATTGTACGCTAAAAGGTAATTTTCTTTTTCCAATATAGACTGTAGAAATACGCTTGTATTTCTAAAAACAGCCAGTTAAGCTTTTAACTGGCTGGTTTTCTGTTGATTTAGTACATACCTAAGTTCAAGACTAATTGATTATAATATACTCGTATTATTAATATGTAGGAATAGCAATCTTTATATACCCTCCGTGCCTCGGAAAGCACGAAAAGCCGTCGGTCCCGGCTGTCATTCGTGAATCTTTGACAGCCGTTACGGGTCGTCAGAAGCCCGAAAGTCTGCCAACCAGTCTGACCAAGGGGTGTCGTATTACCCAGTAACTGGGCCGTGGTGGTCAGATAGGCAGTCGCTCCATGTAAAATACTGATATACAGCTGCATCCGGTTTGACTGGAAGCCGACCCCTAGATAGTTGAGAAAAGGCTAGACAAGATGATGGATGATAGAATGATGTAGGTGTTTTGATCTATTTAGATTGCCATCGACCCGCTAAGGAGAAGTTTTGATTTTAGGTCACTCTACATTCCTATAGCCAGGTATTAACAAGTAGATGGAAATTGGGTCTTTTGAATAATTTAGATTGATCAATGGCTATCAAAAATAAATAAGGAAGTTCAAAAATAAATCCTATAAGTCAACGTCAACCTGCAGATCGTTTCCAAAAATACCTTAATTGACATTGGGGTTGAAACAACTCAGACAGGAAAATAATCTATTTATGATAACAAAAAAATGGATACCCAATTTGCAAGTAAATTGAGGGCTTCAAAACTCCGAACGAAGGGCGGAAGTCGAAACACAAACACGAGCACAAGAAGACCACTGTTCACGAAATAAAAACCCAAGTCATTATGAATTTCATAAAGTAAAAGGAACTTTTAATAACACGACTAAAGAGACGAATGTTTGTAAAAAGTTAATTTCTTATCTTTCGTCAGAACACTTTAAAAATTTTATGAAGAAAAATACATCGGTGAAGATTTTACGCTCGCATAAAAGGATGAGTGCTCGGCTAAAGGACGATTTGAGTAAGCACACAAAGTATCTAACTCTTAAATTAAATGCATTCAAAGAATTAAGTCCTGAGAGGCCATGTTCCAGAATTTTCTCATACAAAAGAATATAAATGGAGTCATATTTAAATAAATGGCGCACATGTAATATTTTCAGATGCTTAGAATAATTAACAAAAGACAAGGAATTTGCAGCAGTAGGGAAAAAAAATATGAATTTGCATTTGTTTTTTTTTTTCACAAAACTGTACAATTTTAGGAAGACAAATCAATGTGGAGGGAATTGTATGACAAATGTCATTTCAAAATAAAAAAAATATACTGGCTTACCTTTTTGCCATCTTCTAAAATTTTTTTTTGTAAACAAAACAAAAAGATTTCTTTGCCATAGGCTTCCACTTCGTTCACCTTTATTATCCTGTTTTTGTCCAGACCGTAAAAAGAGTCAGCCAGTCAGTAAATCAGGCTGAGAATCAGGGATAGAGATGGGCAGAGGGTTTAAACCCAATGGGCGGAAACGGTTTAAAACCGGGTTTTTTGGGTTTAAACCCAAGTAAAAATCCAAACAACGGGTCTAAATTAAGTAACTAATACTTATCTTCAATCGTGGACCTAACACGATTTAGGTACTTCTAGTGTTTTTTGGAGTATTAATATCACTGATAGTGATGCATTTAACAGCACATCAAGTTTGAAAACTTACTCTTCGAACATGATATTTCAACAATTGTATTATTTATGCAAGTATTTCATCACAGCCCATTGTATGATCAAGCATATTTAAAATAATAGCTACAGTAGTATCACACTTGATCTTAGAGTCGATCCTATGAAGCGAAATTAACATTCTTCACTACATCTTTCAAGGGTATCCAAAGAAACATATTATACGCGACATAAGTGCGACAAAGAGCGGCATATTTCTTTCTCTAACTTTTCGTCTACCTGTCGCGCCTTTTGTTTAATTTGAAGAACATCTATCAAAAAGATTATAAACTATAGCTATATGTAAATATTAGTGAATAGTACTAGAATGTTCACAAATATTTACATTTACCATGTTTAAATTGATAAATTTCCCCAAATCAATAAACACCTGAATAAAAATCCCGTGGGAGGGAATAAATGGGTTTTTATTGGGTTTAAACCCAGTAAACGGATTTAAACCCGGTGGATTGCCCATCTCTAATCAGGGAGTTTTGAACGTAAATTCAAGTCAAGTTATAAAAGATGCAGCCTCTAAAACACAACCGAATACTAGTGTTTATGCAGACCTTATTTACGATAGAAAAAAACCTAAACAGATTTTAAATTTGGAAACACCCATTGCTCACGCGACGCATGGCTGGTATCAATAAAAATGGCGCTTACGTTTGGCTGTGTAGTTGCTTTAAAAATAATACGATCAGAAGTCAAGTGGCAGTTAAACGCTTGCAAGTGAGCTACTGCAGCGGAAATAAGAGATTTTATGGCAAGCATAAATTATAGTGACTTTAAGCGTTTGCCATTTTTGAAAACGTGTAGTTGGATATAACAACCATTGAAATGCTGGTTGAGAACGCGCTTACCACATGTGATTTAATCGTTAAAGCTATTTCAAAATAATTTGCCAGTTCTGGATAAATGCATAATCGACTTTAACGTTCCCACTGCTGGGACACAGGCCTCCTCTCTGGCCGTAATCTACCACACGGGCCCAGTGCAGGTTGGTAAATGTCACATTTCTTCGAATTTTTGGTCCTAGGACATGCCGGTTTCCTCACGATGTTTACCTTCACCGTTTTTGAGAGCAATGGTGTTGAAATAAATTATACAAAGTAAAGAGCCTGTCTGGGTTCGAACCCGCGACCTACAACTTGGAAGCCGGGACCGTTACAACTGGACCACCACTGCTCTCTCTGCTCTAATTTGTTTTCTATAATTAATATAAACTTAATGAACATTTTATCCTCATCCATAATTAATGAAGCATCTACTTTAACCGCCATTAAATTATCTTACAGGAAATAATTTAGTAAATAACCTTTCAAACATTTAATGCTTACAAATTTGTAATCACGTAATTAGCACCATTTATGTTCAGAAGGGAATCAACAGCCTCAATTTCAAAAGTCTTTGAATACAACTAGGTGTAAAGGTACCTGCTGCTTTGTTCTGTTGGTCCAAATTCTCTCTAACATCGTTAGTATTTGTCTTTGTAATTTAAGGGGGCTTGAGGCTTATTAACAGATCGATTTCCCTAAGAGGTCACTCCGTGTCACGGAGAGCACGTACACTCTCGAAAGTCACTTACGTAGGTATTTACTATGATAGTAGTTACGAGTAATCGGAATCCCGAATCTGACCACCTGAACCTGAATGTCGGTATTGATTAATGATTCCCAGTATTTGTCGTCAGGCGTACTATTGTTTCATTCGGTATGATGCGGCACAGCCGGGCGGCAAAACCGCTCGGCTTAGCTCGAATTGTACCGAGCAGACCCGAACATGATTCAGCGAGGGTAGATGCCGAAGTTTGCCGAACAGCACGAACCGAATGAAAGCTTAATATACCTACGTAGTATAATAATTGCTTCGGGTCGGCTTTGACGTTCAACAAATACTGCCGAATCGAATATGTCGATACCCGGACAAGTGTGTAGCACCCCTCAGATAGCAGTCACTTCATACCAATTATCGGTATTCAGTAGCATAATTTCGTCGGCTTGGACTGTGGCTAAGGGCCACTGGCAGCACGGCACGGCTAGCTATTTTTATGCAACAAACATAAATATAACTAAGGATGTTTCGGCATGCCTGAGGATACCACGGCATCGTTGCCGCCAGAATGTACTTTCATGTAGTAATGCCGAAGGATCCCCTGCCGTGCCGTGCCGCCAGTTGACGCTGGCCTTTAGACGAACAGCTGTGACCTACATGTAGAAAAAACTAGCTAAGAGAATGATAACTTTTTAATAATAAACAATTTCTTCTTCACAGAGTTACACTACAACTTGGCGCGGCAGCAAGATGAGGAAACTCTTCATCATATGAAACAGTCTTGGGAGAAGAACTTGCCAGACCTAAACGACTATTTGGAGCACATACTTCCTTTACTGCGAAACGCCTCAAAACAAAACAGTGAGTACATAAATAACACCAATGTTAGTCTTTTTTTTACTATTATTTTTCAGGTCTAGACAGAATGTGTCAAAAAGTCGAGTGTCATAAAAATTCTCAAGCGATTTTATATCTTGCTGTGCAACTACAGTCCGGCCGTCGAGAGACTGCTTTCCTGACATCTGTCAGTGCGACAATTCTAGTAGCTAATAAATATTAAATTCGCAAAAAACGTATTCGTTACAAACTGACAGGTATCAGGAACGCATTCTCTCAGCGGCCGAACTGTAATACTGTCACACTGGCCGGCCCTGATTTTAAACTACCCTTGCGAATGATTAAGACACGGTGGGCTATACGTGTGTGGTAGCAAAACCAGTATAAGCTGGCCACTTATTCTATTGAAACTCTGTACTAAGCTAGGCCAGCTCAAGGCCAAAGTGTTATCACTGACGTGATGAAAATTTTCTACCCCTATAGGAAAAGGCATATTACGAAAGAGTCTGTATAAAGAAGGTTTTGTAACTCCATAGACACAAAGAAATTGAGATGTAGACAGATTTTATAAATGGGACCAACTTCAAAGAAAAGAAAAACGCTTTCCAATGAAATTAAAATTGGACTTCTCTGTAAAAAGTTATGTGGTACATAAAAAAAAATATATCCAGTGGTCTCCAAAAGTTAGTTGACATTTCAGCTGTGACACACCACATTATGATTTAAAATGAATAATTATGTACCTTTGACTTACGATAAAAAATAATCTAGTAATTCCTTAGGAGTACTTGATGCACTTTATTTTTTATTTTAAATCATAATGAGGTATACGTGGAAAAATGTCAACTAACATTTTGAGGGCACTGTATGTACGTCCACTTGAGAATCTCTGAGAAAAGAAAGAAAACCTTCTTTTAAAAAAGAAAACATTTTATACAAAAGAAAAGCAAAAAGAACACTCGAGTATAGTTTACACAGTTTACAATGTACTCCTAAATTCATTAAGTACAAAGAAAATTCTTTCGAGCATTGTAAAAATACTAGTTTATTTTGTTTGTTTAAAAGGACAAAGGACCCAGGCAGATAAGTTTTTCCTTTTAAACTATGATGAGAGGTTTTAAGTTTCACTTCAAGTTAGGAGGTGTATTGTGAGAAGCGTTGTACAACGAAATAAAATGAATGAAGTAACAAGTAGTTTTTAGACTTTTTTGTTTTAAGTTAGGTAAAGAACTCTTTTACAAAATTCGGGGCACCTTTTTCAAGCAGGATATTTTACTGCATCTGATATTATTGTATTGATTAGTAGCGTGCCTTAAATATAAAAAATATGAATATTTTTCTAATCTTATACAAGCTGTTGTTTTGCATCCTCGTAAAATTTCAGGAGGCTGTTATGAATGACATAAATAATCAAATACAATTATGATTCCTGGTAAATAATACATACATACATACTTGTTTGTTTTAGTTATTTAAGTTTGACAGTATTTCAGAATGCACCACTTTCAAAGAACAGAATCGTATTATGGTATATATACAGGGTGTTTTTGACAGCCCTCCACAAAAACACAGGATTGATTCAGTTCCTTATTCTGAATCATATCCCACTGGAAATTTTCTCAGGAAAAAAAAAAAAAATTATGCCGTTTTTTCTGCTGATATTCCTTTATTTCAATGTAAAATTACATTCTCTGTATGCAACACTCCATTTATGTAAATAAAACAGCTGAATTAAAAAAAACGGCAATGGATGTTGAAATACTCTAAAACGAACGACGCTTGAAATCAGCTGTTCACTTTATGCCTAGCTACAGTTCATCGAACTGGCCGCATGCTACCTAGTCTTCCCTCCTAACCAATAGAGAGAGAGTAGATTTGCACGATTGTAAAATGCCACGATTGCAGTGTTGCCAAGTTATTAGACCTTAATTTGTGAACAAAAATGTTAGAACAAATTTGGTTCACCTTAAACCTAAGAACCTCTCTTATAACCACTTACGCGTACATTGGCCAAAATTGCTATTGATAGTAGAGTCGGGAATCGAACCTATGCCCTCTGCAATGGCAACCTAACCTTACACGGGACTTGCACTACTCATACTTTACTTAACATAACATTTAAATTAGATTGACAAATTAATCGTTTCAGTCCGCCACGAAAAATGACAGCTAACTTTTATCCATTTATGATTAAAAGTAGCGCAAAAACGAAAATTTTGCACAAGGTTTCGTGCGAAATTTTCGTATAGTTGGCAACATTTGTCGTCGCATCGCGAGCAGGATGCAACTTGCTGCAGTATCGCTCGCTATTGTGCGTAAGCGCACGTCGATTCGGTGCGCCCGTGCAGTCGCGTTGTGACACGTTCGGTTCGTGTGTTACAACGTAAATTTTTTGTTGTTGTGTTGTGCAAAATGACTACATTTAGTGCGCGTGAGTATGGAGAAATGATGATGTGCTACGGGGAAGCTCGGGGAAATGCTAGGAAAGCCCTCCGAATTTACATTGATAGGTATCCCGACCGTCGGCATCCATCAGACTCCCGGATAATTACCAATGCCTATCAACGAGTGCTAGATAACCAGCCCATAGTTCCCAATCAGGAAGGCGCCGAAAGACCACTTCGCGGTGTAATTGCAGAAAGGGTTTTAGACTTGATCCGTCGAAATCCACGCCTAGGAACACGCACTGCAGCTCGATTATTGCGGCGGAATCATGGAGCCCGCGTCTCGCACTTCTTCGTGCATAAAACGCTGCGAAGGGATCGGCAACGGCCTTATGTAATACATAAGGTCCAAGCCCTATTGCCTCGTGATCGTGATCATCGAGTAGCGTATTGCCGGTGGTTGCGAGCTGAACACCGACCAGTGATATGGACCGACGAGTCGACTTTTACGCGCAACGGTATGTGGAATCGTCGAAATGCGCATTACTGGTCGCAATCGAATCCATTCGAGATCCAAGAGACCGGACATCAAACGCGTTGGTCGGTAAACTTAGACTTCTTTTTGTGGGGCTACGTAAAGGAAAAAGTGTTTGTGAGTGCATGTGCAAGTGAGGAGGAAATGCGAGAACGCATCACGAACGTGTTCCAGCAGCTACGCTACAGCTGCAATGAGGATCCCACCTTGCTGCCCCGCTTACACGCGGAGACCCTGCGCCGTGCCAATGTGTGTGAACACCTCGGTGGAGGTCACTTCGAGCCGTATCTCATACGACCGGAGCGATTCTGAGGTAGAATTATTTTCTTACTTATTTTTTTTTATCTGTGTACGTGTGTGTACTCGTTGTCACTCGTTTCAATGTAACGTAACGTAATAAAAGACGCGGCCCAGGGGCGCCGGGGAGCGCGCGGGGGGCGGGGGCAGCCTCGCTCGCTCAAGCTCGCTGCGCTGCCGTCCGCTGCGTGCGTTTTGCCACGGTAACGATACATTGCGTGTGAGGTAATAAAACAAATCTGGTTTTTTGGATTCCCTTAATGTTCCTGAAAGAATTTCATGTACCAGTCATCTTAATATGATGTACTGAAGCCACCCTATCAGTTTGCGGAGGGCTGTCAAAAACACCCTGTATACAATAAAAAACCTACTTATTTTATTATTAATTCGTGTCGAGAATCAGTAGCATAGTTACCTCCTTGGATTTGATGAGGATGCAAAACGACACCTTGTATAGGTATGAGGAACAGGGTTTAAGGTTCACTCATCCTCTATAAAGGGAGGATCCTCCGATCAGACGGATGATTGTGTCTGGTGGACAACACTGCCAGAAGATTTATGTCAGGACATTGTATGTATTCTAGATGCGCGGTAAACTCTGCTTGCGCGATGCAGGATTTTGTGTGACGTCAGTGTGATGCGTAGTTCGCATGTGATGATGTAGATGTCGCCACAATCTTGACTATAATTTGTACCTAATCGACTGTTTTAACAGTGGACGTTTACGGACTAATTACTGTTGCTTTTCTCATATAGTTTGTGCTGTTACGAGATCGGAATAAAAATACGATGATCCATTAGGTAGCAGTTTTTTTCCGTTTGCTGTGGAAATAACGTTGAATTTAAAATTGCAAGAATTTCGAAAAAGCGTGGCACGCCAAAAATAAATTGAATATTTTTCTTATCTCGACTATAATATGTATTTATATCGGCTGAGGTTAATATCAAAAAAGTTTAACTGTAACATATTTTAACTCAGAACATATTTAACTATAAGATAAGCACTGGACGACACATAAATTGGAACTCTCATCTACCTTATAATAAATCAGAACAAATATATGGGACAACAATACAACCAATTAATATCCAGTGATTTATTTATAGATCTCAGTAATGGCTCATATATGATACATAACATTTCCAGCAAACATTACGATTAATTAATCAATTAATTTAGCTGTAACTAATATTAATTAATTACTAAATAGAACGATAATCTAATAGCGATAATGCCACCGTTATTATTTCATTAATTTAATATGATGCTATTAGTATAAAATATCTATTTGAGAAATTACTATTTGCAACAAAATATTTCATCATTATTACCGTCATTTGCTGTGATAATAGTGAAATATTTTGTTGGAAATACAAAAACATTAATTTATGATTTATAATGGTGTTATTTATTCGTAGCGGTGCATTCAAAAATCGGCCAAGTGCGAGTCGGAATCGCACAAGAAGGGTTCCGTACCACAAGAGAAAAAACGCCGAAAAAAAAAACACTTTTACCTATTGTATGTACAGGATAGGCAACTTGGAGGTATACGACTTTTTTTGCCGCCATTTTGTTTCGGCAGCAAATTTGACAGTTGTTTCATGAAAATTATTTTATGTTTTTTACGGCAAATTTGTAATGGAGCGTTTTACGACTGAACAAAGTGTTTTAATTATTAAAACATTCTACTCAACCCAATCATGTAGGTATTGCGGAAATTCTAAGAAAATTGCGGCCAATTTTTGGTAGAAATCACTTACCTTCGCGGCTATAACTCGTTTAGTGATTAAATTTGAGCAGCATGGCATTGTAACAGATAAAGCAATTTTCTTACATCAAGTGAATCAGTTGGGCTTAGGAAACATGTGGTTCCACAAGACGGGGCCACATGTCATACGGCACGAGCCACAATTTCCGGGTCGATTAATTTCGAGAAACGGTGACATTGATTGACCCCAAGATCCCCGGATTTAACAGATCCTGGCTTTTTTTGTGGGGCAATCTAAAGTGACGTGTCTATGCTAACAGGCCAATGAACCTTCAAGAATTAAAACAAAATATCTGAGGGCACAGTCACGGAAAAAACGCAGAATCAGAATCGTTATTTGTAAACATAGGTATTTACACAGTGTTTGGGATGTTAAATCATTTACATCGGTTCTCTATGTTCTGCCATTAGGCGTATTTAAGCTTCTAAACAATGGTTGACAACTGTCGGTGCTATTTATTTCACACATAGCTCTGATACACCTTTTTTGAGCTCTAAGTACAAGTTCTCTATCAACTAAGTTGCCCCAATACATTATCTTGGTATTTTGGCGTGGCTAGCTGACATATGGCAAATAATTTAATTTTATGTTCAGTGTCTTGTAATGTTAATTACTTAACATAGGTACTTAGTATTGTATACAATCAGGTATTTTGTAACTGAACAAACAGCTGTGCTGCTGGGGAGTTTGTTGCGCCACTTCTTCCCAATGATAGCACTAGGAAGTGGTGAAGGGCGGGCGTTTTTGGGGGACTGTCTTTTGTAATTTTGACGTTCGAAAAGTGCTAATGCTCAGCCTAATTTGAATAAAAAACTTTTGATTTGATTTTATGCCATACCTAAGTGTTGATGCAACATAGCCATGATAAGCTGTTAGTACCGATTCCAAGCTGACAGTCTTTGATAATTTGTAAAGAACGTACGCAAATTTATAATTTTTTTTACAGATATTGTCTATTTGGGGTCTAGGTCAAATTATTATCTATTATGATGCCAAGAAACTTAGTGACAGTAGTTGGCTCTATTTGTGTCCCTAAATAATGAATGTCAAGGATCTTACTTGGAATTCTCTGGTGGAAATGCATAATTTTAGTTTTTTCTAAATTTATAATGAGGTTATTTTTGTCAAACCATGATATAATTATATTGAATGTCATATTTATTTCATTTTCATAAATCATAGGATCGTCACATTTAATTACTACTGTGCTGTCGTCGGCAAATAGTACAATAGGATAGTTTATCTGTTTGGGAAGGTCATTTATGTACAGCAAGAAGAGTTCCGAGCACGCTACCCTGGGGTACGCCGTATTTGATTGTCCTACACATGTGCGTAATATTTACACATGTGTAAATACTATATTTAAATAAAAATACTTAAAAAATGTAATATTTCATAGAATAAAATTTAAAAAATAAAGTGTATACCTCTTATTTGCCCACTCTGTATATACATATGATAATTAGTACGGCTGGGACACAGACCTCCTCTCTGTGAGAAGGAGTAGGCAGAATCTACTACGCGGGCGCAGTGTGGTTGCTAGATGTCACATGTCTTCGAATTCTTAGTTCTAAGATTGGTTAGGATAGGATTCCTCGCGATGTTGTCCTTCACCGTTTTGAGAGCAATGGTGATGAAATTATTCACATGTCTGGGTTCTAACCTACAACTTATAACTCGTAAGTCAAGGCCTTTACCACGGGGCCACCAGATCAGAAAATATTTCCCTAAAATAACTGCCGCGACTAACGAGTTGTAGGTTCCAAACCCAGACAGGCGCTTTACTTTGTGTAAAATATTTTATCACCACTGCTCTCAAAACGGTGAAGGAAAACGTCGTAAGGAAAGTGGCATGTTCTAGAACCAAACGATACATGTGACGTCCACCAACACGCACTGGACCCGCGTGGTAAATTACGGCCTACTCCCTCTCAACGAGTGGAGGCCTGTGTCCCAGCAGTGGGAACATTATAGGCTAATTATGCTTTAATAACTATGTTATGCTACAATATAGTTCGTGCTTTAACGAAAGCGGAATATGATAGGTAGCAGATTTTTCCTTTAGCTGTGTAAATAACGTTGAATTTATATAAGATTGCCAGAAGTTTGAAATCGTATTCCAAGATAACTCAGCTAAGATACAAACTTTGAAGTATATTTATTATGATTAATGAGCCAACAGATATTGTAAATAATTATTTAAAGAAGATATTTATAACTGAGTCATAACTCTGAGGGGAAAAAAATTAAGCATCAATTTGTTTTATTAACCGACTTATTAGTCGATTTTCACGAATTTACTCGCCCGAAACAGATGAATCGTCTCTTTCAAATAATATAATTTTTTCTATAGGCGACTCGCACAAGTAAACTTTTTATAATATTTAACTCTTATCACTACTGTGCGCTAGTGTCGTTTTTCTATTCGTTATTGTTTATTTCTGGAGTTGTCTACTCGCCCGCAAATAAATTAATTTCGTGTGAGTCGCCTATATTTTTATTGATATTGTTTAAAAGAGAAGATTCGTTCGGCAAGTAAATTCGTGCGAATCAACTTATATACCTATTAACATTGTCCCACTGCTGGGCTTTCTCATAGTTATCCAATTGTTTTTGAGTTTTATCTTCTCGGGAAAAGTACTCGTATGTATAATTATCTCATAAAACAGGAAATTATAACTGGACCAATTTTAATAAAGGAAATTACTTTTCCAATTAGTTACGTAAGGGTATTTATAAAAGCGGATTTCTGTTATAAATCTTAACTCTGTAATTAATATTAAAGTAACATTTATGGTCGCGGCACCCCTGGGAGTTTTCGTTGAAACCCATTTAGAATTTGTCAATAAGTACATAACGCGGCAAAATTCGGAACTTTCGCCAGCCATGAAGCTGCGAGAGAATGGCATTTCGTTGAGAAGCTTAATGCTGAAATTGAAGACAAAGTTGGGAAGAGAATAAATATATGTGCTAATTACTTATTTAAAACATTGACTTGAAGTTGGAACCTGGACTTGGCTGTATGAATATGTATAACCAAAATATAAAAACATGCAATGCATATAATTTATTTAGAGGGGCCCGTGGCTAAATAATAACAGCCACACAGGTTGATCGATCAGGTTAAGCTACGCTTGCCGCGGTTGGTCAGTGGTTGAGTGACGATCTTTGAATATCGAGACCCCTCCGTGCCTCGGAAAGCACGTTAAGCCGTTGGTCCCGGCTGTCATTCATGGATCTTTGACAGTCGTTACGGCTAGTCAGAAGCCCGAAAATCTGACAAACAGTCTTACCAAGGAGTATCGTATTACCCAGTAACTGGGTTGTGGAGGTCAGAAAGGCAGTCACTCCATGTAAAATACTGGTATTCAGCTGCATCCGGTTAGACTGGAAGCCGATCCCAACATAGTTGGGAAAAGGCTAGCAGATGATGATGAAGCTGCCTTTTATCGTAAGGCTTTCAAAAACTTAAAGTATTAATGTAAAACGTTATACCATTTAATAATACACGAGAGATGAAATAAAAAACCATTGTTGAATGATTATCTTTACCTTTATGCTTGAGCTCTTGACACTTGTATTGTACCATTTTAGATGTACAGACGCCAGCACATCAAGCTACTACAATCTGTCAAATTTCTTTAGTAGATTTTCAAGTTTATCGTTAAAGCATTAAGGTTCAAGGTTGATTGGGAAAATTTGACAGTTTCGGGTAGCTTTACCTGCTCGTCTGTACCTAAAAGTTCAAAGTTAACGAAAGTAAAAATAATACACTAAGGGCTAATTTTTCAATCGACAGATACTTTTTATTCGTGGAATTAAATTGACGTCTGGCAGTTTTTGTATGGGAGAACTGTAAAAATTCAAAATTAGTCTTCTGATAAAAGTATCTGGCGCTAGAAAAATCAGCTCTTACCAGAATTACCCTCAATCTCTAGGTAAAGACGTGGAAAGTTAATGGTTTATCAAAGTGGCTACCAACTTAAAGATTCCGTATATTCAAACTGTTATTCATTGAGAGTTGTAAGAAATGACCATAACACGGCAATTTGTCAATGTGATAAACAATTAATTTCCCTGACTTTAACTACCTACTTTTAACCTTCAAAAACTCAACTCAAACTCAAACCATTCATTTCTAATAAACTAATAACAGGCACTTTTGAATTGTCAAGGGGTCAGTCAGTCAGAAAGATGAAGCTAGTGGTCCATTCCAAAGCGTAGTAGGCACCTATGGAGAAGAACGGGCAAGAAACTCCTCGGACACTTTTAAATCATAAAATTGATTATTTTCAAATGATATGATTCTAACAAACAGTAACAACATTTCTCTTCCACAGATTACAACTCCGTAGAAGAATATTGGGATGCCCTGGGCGAGTACGAAGGTGCCATACTGAAGGCCCGAGAATTGTGGGAAAATGTGAAACCTCTTTACTTGAAGCTCCATAAATACATTGCACTTAGACTCAAGGGCTCTGACGCCGTCGGCAAGCCCCTACCGGTACATTTACTGAGTAAGTACCTCATAGACTTAGTTTCCATTAGAGAAATAATGTATTCGTGACGTAATAAAAAATTGACGGTATTTTGTTTTCTGACATCAGCAGAAAAGTATTGTACGTGTTTTACAGAATATTTAACCTTCATAAAATTGAAGAGCAATGTTAAACATAATGGTGAATTTAAATAATATACTTTGATAAAAATATTTACAGTACATATTTTCGCAAGGCTATATTTCCAGAATAATAATGTTAAAACAAAGCCTCTTTAAATAAAACACATAAGCTGAATACACCACAGCAAAAGTTGCGTCGAAGTTAAAATTAAAACCAGCAAAGTTGTTGCAGCCGGTAAACAGAATAAATAGTTTCAGTGTCCGGGCGGTAACTTATGTCTAGCCAATTACACTTGTTTTGTTCAGCTAGTAACGAGAATATCTAGCCTATGAACCAAACACGGCCACAACGCAATTAACAAAAAAGAATAACGGGAAACATAGCCTTAATTTTCATCATAAAAGAATAATTATTAAGCAAATCAAATTCTCTGCTTTTGACGCAAGAAATTAAGAACAATTCATTTCGACTAATTTTGAATGAAAATTCTTTGTAACTTTAATGCTACTTATAAATCTCTAGACCACGTTCTGAAAACTTTAAATTGTTTGCCATGTGGTACCCCTGAGAACTGTACAACCCTTTCTCAAGTGTTACATTCTCTAAACTTTTATTTTAGGGCTAGTAAAGTATTTCTAAGAAACTATTAGTCCCTTGTGGCACCTTCAGACTGACGCTCCCTTGTGATGTTAAATCAAATGTTAGTTTTTGAGTGTACTTTGGGTCAAAAACATTATCTAAAAGTCAACCTCTTTTCTATAAAGGTCTTTCCAAAAACGTAAATGACCGACTAAAACAAAAGTAAATTCAATAGACATAGTTAAGACATATGTTTTAATTGGAAACTTATTTCCAGGGTCGCTCACGGGAGATGATTGGTCTAACCTAATAGAAAGTCTTCTACCAAAACATGCGGGAATATACCAGAAAGTACACGCAAACCTTCAGTTAAAGGTGAGTTCACTTGGTTATAAGATTAACGTCATAACATAATATTGAAAATGGAATCACTTCGAAGAAACACAAATTAAAGCCGTTTTTCCTGTTATTGCTTAAAAGGGGTGGCCCGCTTTTGTAATAACGGGAAAATATGACTTTTTAGTTTATTTAGATGAAATGTATATTATTTATAACAGATAAATCTATTTCACAGAACTTGGGCGGGGTAGAAGCTTTCAAACAAGCAGCGAAACTCATCAAAGCGCTAAACTTAGGAGACGCAGACCCCGATATTTGGACTGAATCGGTGTTCAATAGTACTTGTCCGCCGACCTTAGTCGACTGGTGCAAACCCAACAAAGTTAGAGCAATAACATGTAAAGATGTCAGCATAGCCAACTACATTGAAGCTCACGAAGCGGTCATGAAGATAGTCTACAAGCAGACCATTAATTTACACAGCAACAACACTTATATTCTAAGAGAAGCTTCCCGCTACTCTGGTAAGATTGTGTTCCAGTTCTGAAGTTACTTCTTTGAGAACTTCGCAACTCATCGCGTTGTTTGTTCCAGCTGTGTATGAAGCTATCCCAGGTTTCGTGTCGCTACTCTCCGTGAACCCACATGCGCTGAGCAAAGCTGGATTGTTCTCCTCAGAAACTTTCAACTACAATCCGAACCATCATCGTCTTGTCTTACAATTGATTATGGCTCTGAGAGATTTACCAAAGTAAGTTTTTATTACCTCAGTGTGTAACTTTGTGTTATGCTACGTTCTTGGTGCTTTATCGAAGTATTTTTCTTTCAGACTAAACTTTTATTTGGCAGCCGACGAATGGAGAATAAAAGTTTTAATGGGAGCTATACCGTACGCGAAAATACCAAGTAGTTGGAGCGACTTCCGTAAGAATTTCTCCAACATTGAAACCGGTGACAGTGATTTCCTCGGAGACCCTTATATGATGTTTAACAAACCTTATATTGGGTAAGTTACTAGTTAAAGTAAAACAAATTGAACAAAAACAGAAACTGGTGAATAAGAGTACAGTTACTTTGAACGTTTTCTTAATGCTTGTTTTTTGTTACAGAAAATTCATGGGTTTAATACTAAAGTACCAAATCTATCAGTCTTTTGCTGAAGAACTAGTGTCGGATGAATCGGATTTAATAGAACATGTAGCTGAAAATAACGATCGATTAATGTAAGTATTTCTTGTTTTTGTAGGATCCTACAAACTGAACTTTCATATATCTACACTAGTATAACTAAATATTGTTTTGCAATTTCTATAATTTAAAATGTATTTACAGAGACGCAATGATACAAGGTTACGGCACCGTCTGGCCTGAGATGGTCAGCGATCTCCTAGCGAAGCGAGAATATGGCCTAGAATACACGGGACTAACAGACTACTACAAGTTTTTAGATGAATACCTAGACAATCAGTTAGAACCGTCGACAGACAGCAGCGGTAGTTCCGACGATTATGTTGAAGCCGTAGAACCGGTGCCTGAAGAAAATGAGATCCCATCTTCAGCAGAGAACCAAGAAACTAAAGAAGATAAAGAAACTCACGAAAATATTGTAGATAACGTAATCGATACAGGTGAAGAATCAAATTCTAAGTTTAGCGTCGAAACGTCTACTGTAGGAGTTTTGGAGATAAAGAATCCTGTAGCAGCTGGGGACCAAAAAGAAGTAAATACGAAAGAAGCGTCGTATAATACTTACTGGTGGATAGGAATAGCTGTAGCTCTGGCAGTCGTTGTGATATTAGTAGCAATAATAGCGAGAAAACGACACAGTCATAGAAAACAGCTGGAGAGGCAGCGAAGAGACAACACGCATGCCTGATTTGAGGAATATCGGTTCTAGAAGTGGAGCCGATGCTTATTGACACTGAGACTAAATATAGTGAAATTGTGCCAATAATTGAGTGGAGTTCAAAAGACGTATTTCTGTTCAGTGTATCGTTTTGTGTAATCTGCTTTTTGTTCGGGAAGTTTAGTTGTATTTAGCTGTGTTTATTTATAATTTCTGTATTATTTATTACTTTCATCACACACCAATGCATTTAAGTAATTTTGTATACAATGTATACTCAGACCGTTATAATTTCAATTTTGTAATAATAATAATGCTAGATTATAAAGATGGAAATATTTTTGTACATATCACAATTTGCGAAATAGAATAAAGATTGTTACCAAGAGTGTCTATAATAGTTGTAAATTCTAGTTAGATGTAATTCTGCTGTGCCTTAAGCGTCTCAATTTATAATTAGTAAGATGCATAAAATATGTTAGGAATTATCAAATTTGTAAAAAAATAGTTGTAATTTTATAAAAATCTCTATTTACCTACTGTCACCTGCGAAAACATTTCCGACCAAAACACAATGAATTTGTTTCTTGTTCTGTGTTAAAAATTCTATATTTTAGTTATAACAATATTTGAATGTTCTATCTCTATACCTGTCATAACCAAATATATATATTTCATTTGATGTTGCTCGTAATTTATATGTTACTAAAGCTTTACTGAGGTAAAGTGGGGATTAGTAAACTTGTGTTAACATTGAAAGCAGAGAATAATAAATGTTTTGAACATAAAATGTGTATTTTTTATTTATTCATCTTTATTTCAGGCATATTACCCATAATTTTGTTAGTATTACTTAAACAATGTAAGTATAATTAACTAAAGGCAAATTTTTCAATCGACAGATAAATTTTATGCGTGGAATAAAATTGACGTTTGACAGATTTTGTATGGAAGAACTGTCAAAAATCTAAATTATTCCTCCGATAAAATTATCTGGCGTTGGAAAAATCAGCGCTTATACACAATAAATTAGGAATAATAAGGCATAAGGCAGGCAGGCATTAAGGTAGGCATTAAGTCCGCCTTTGTACCATTTTGTGCGAAAAGTTTAAATAAATAAATAATAAACAATAATAAAAATATAATAAAACTTAAGGAAAATAGATGATTACAAATTGTTGTTGCATTGTCCCTAGCAAGACTGAAGTCCGTCTTCTTCTTGAGGCACCTGTCAACAATACATGGACTGCGCTCAGTTGTCTCATCAGGTGGCCTTCAGTGTTGCTTGTTCAGTGCAACAATGCAACAACAATTTGTACCTACTCATCAATTTTAGTTAATCTACTCTTATAAGTGACGAAGTCGCAACTTTTGAGGAGAACTTTGGTAGTTTCGCATAATTAAATATATTTTTTAATTTATTCTACATTGTGCAGCTTCGGAGCAAATGCCCACAACCTGGTAGGCATCCTTTTCCAGAGCCTCAGTCCAACCGTTGCGGTACGAGTCTAGATCGTTTCTCCTGAGCCGGCGCGGCGTCAGCGGCGGCGTGCATTCGCACCCACCGTGTGGAGACTGTTGCCCAGCGGTCACTGTGCATACGGCTGATGTGACACGCCCAATCCCGTTGAAGTTTAGAGGTTATTCGAAACACGTATGTTGAAGACAACCATTTATTACCAGCTGCCCAAAGGTTTCTTACTTAAAAATCAAAGCAACGGTCTCGGTGGTCTCGTGGTTGCAAGCGCGACTGCTGAGAGTGGAGTCCTGGGTTCGATTTCCAGGTCAAATAAAGTGTCATTAGTTTTCCATTAGGAATTTTTTAGTAACACTCCGGAGTACTCCCGTGTCCTGCGCCTGATCGCCCCTCGCCTCTCCCCGGTCGTATCGGATTGCCGTCCCATCGGACTATGAGAGTAAAGGAACAGAGAGTGCACCTGTGTTTGCGCACACACTTGTGCACTATAATAATCTTCTGCGTACCTGGCTAATCTCCGTTGAGATTAGCCACCGTTAGCGAAATCGGTCGGGAGGCTATTATCATCCACTTCAAAATTTTAACTATGTTTAAAATATCTAAAAGTTTAACTTGCTAAGAGTCAGCTCTTTCATATAGTTTTAAAGAGTCTATCTTTCATTTTAGGCGATATCAAAACAATATATTAAAACATATAGCTACAGTTATTCTACCTCAGAATCAAATTGATCTTTATTATCGTCACAATAAGGTTACTGTTGGATTGTTGCCACTAACTAGTTAGTCAAAATCACAGTGAGCTTTATTTACGTTACACTAAGGTTGTAGTTGGGTTGCTGCTATCACAGGTAAAACAAGAATGGACTGTAAGTACTGTAGAGGCTTGTCTGCCCAAAACGACCTCATATGATGCAGGCCGGCTATATTTTAGCGCGGGTTACATTCGAACATTCAATAGTGTCAAATATTTTTTATTAGGATTTTTGTTTAAATTTTATGTTGCTACGAACATACGATTTTCGAACCCATAGGTTTCTGCAATGTGTCGTATTTCATTATTGTTTTAAAAATCGCTATTGGAATTGCTCGTGACTGTACACTACTGCCTAACCCTTCGGGGAAAACAGTCGTGATGGTATGTTTTACACGAAAAAAGTGTAAAAACACCGTTCTAGTTTTTAAGAGATATACATAATCTAATATCGCGACATATTCGCCAATAATGTAAACAAATATGAGTTTATGGAAAAATAACTTTAATTCCTACACAATAAAGTTCAGTTTACGCTACAACTTCAAACATTTTTATAACTTTTTCATTAGTGCTAGTCACTCTGAAATCAACTTAATTACCATTAAAATAAAGTTGGTATTTTTATAACTTGAAATAACGTCAATATGAAACATAAATAAAATTTTAATATAGGTATGATATTCAGAATCGTGTTCAAGTTGATGTCGGCCCCGGCAGGGAGGGAAGTGCCATAAATATTGATTCTGCCAATTTTTACTCAAAGTAATCTTTCGATTCGTAAATAAATTTGCATTTAAAACATAATATTTTAAAAAGTTGCCTGAACAGGGTATTGAAATAACTAAAACAAAAAATAACACCTTGTTTTTAATGGTATCATAAGGATAAAATATCTCTAGTAAAAATGTAATCTTAAATTGAATGAAAATCATGAATCTGTCGGTACGGTCCTTAATTTTGTATTTTAATCCTAACATTTACGACATTCAAATTTAATTATGCTAATGTTGTAACCTTTGCGTCATAAACCTCAACTCCTTATCTTTTCGCACAAGCAAGTTACATAACGCAAGAAAAAGCAGGAAAGCAGAAATCGTTGCTGACACAATAACTGGCTGTATCCGTTACCCTTACCTTGGACGCCTGCCAAGAGTACCCAGATATGAGAAGGAAATGAACATAAAGGATATTCTGTCGTGCACTTCCCATGTTTCTAGTGTCTCCAACCAATTTTTATTTTGAGGGTAGTTTTCGTTAAAAAGTTTTGTTGACTACCCTCTCAATTATAGTGTTTTTTTTTTTCATTTGACATGAGGACGGAAATAGAAGTTCAATTTTGTTGCTACTGTCAGAGGTATAAAACATAACTGTCAAAGGACTATGTGATAACAATTTCAAAAATATATAAGTCACTGATCAATTGCGTAGGAGGGAACTGACTTTCTTTTTCTTCAACCTTTATCTTGAATAAAAGATTGGATTGCAAAAATATACTATCTACGTAGGTAGCATTATTGCCACTTTTCTATAAGTGGCAATAATTCTGTTTGCATATTTATTCCTTTGTTTTCATTCAGAAAAAATGCTAGCCTAGGAATAAAATTGGTCTATCAAGCCACAGCTGTCGTAAATATCTACACACACACGCACAGAACTATTAGAAAAGAAAACATAACTTTCTTAATTGCCTCAAAATTAGGAATGGTCTTACTTATCGAAAACACATTAATTCGATTCATATCTACCTAAAGCACTAAGTAAGAGTATAATACCCACACTTTCGGTGAAAAAAAAAACCGCCCTGAATTTATAATGAAAATAACTGGCATGCGACAAAAATTTAATAACTAACGGTCCGCTGACGTCACATTTCGCATCATTCAAATTCCTTTCCACGTTCGATGGTCAAATACGGTCAGTAGTTCTAAAAACAGCCAGTATAAACTGCAACTGTGTCCGACCACAAATCACTGCACAGTGTGTTAGCATTAGCATAATCTAAAATCAAACAAACCGATCGCAATGTAGTTCCAAAAAGGTTTGGGTTTATGTCCGAAACATTTACCCAGTGTGCTGTATGTTTTCGTAATGGAGCTTATTTAATGGTTTCGTTTTCTTTGCCGCGTATCGGCAAGCGCAGTGTGGGATGACCCTCAGCTGGATGGACAGACGACCTTAAAAAGGTTACTGGGATATACTGGGTGCGGAAGGAGGACAGGGTGTTGGGGCGCAGCCTGGGAGAGGTCTATGACAAACATTGGACTGCTGGTATGATAATTATGATAGGCTGAGTTGATAACGCTTCCTTTTCTATAAGTCAGTTCAAATCAATCTATATCTGCCTAGCCTTTTCCCAGCTATGTTGGAGTCGGCTTTCAGTATAGCCGGATACAGCTGTATTTTATATGGAGCGTCTGCCTATCTGACTTCGACAACCCTTCTAATGGGTAACACTATAGGTACCTCTTGGTAAAACTGGTTGTCAGATTTTTGGCCTGACTACCCGTACCGACTGTCAAAGATCTACAAATGGCAGCTGGGACGAACGGCTGAATGTGCTTTCCGAGACACGGAGGATATGTCACTTCAAATCCTATGTCGCATTAATAAACAGTAATTTACCTACATATACAAAATAGAGAGTTTAATAAAACTCTATTAATACATTATCAACAAGGGAACGAAACTGAAATATATGTAAATGCCTGTGACTAATGCCAACGTCATTTCCTTCAGCATTAAGCCCACTATTACTTTGAAGAGCAATACCGATAAACAACAGCCCCAAGATAATAAAACAATTCCTGTAACCCTGAAAATAGAGCTGAGACTCCTCTAATTTATTTCGGAGCTACTAAAAAATCACTGCATGTTGCCATCAAAGAACAATTTAACTGTTTGTTATTCCAGGATGTGTTTGTGTATCGAGATTTATCTCATATCCTTATACGCGTGATCGTTAATGGCGGCAGTTTTATTTTGTTTTGTTATGAAAGGAAAGGGTTATAAAGAACTGTCATTTGTGTGTTACAGCTGTACTAAATTAAGTCTGAATCAACATAACTAACATCAAGCCTGTTTTCCCCGAAGGTTTAGGCAAAGGTGCACCTATATATACCACTACATCCCACTACATAAAGCGTAAAACTTTTATTAAGGATGATATTTTCTTAGCATGTATATCCTCCTTTTTGTTTCTTTTTAACCGACTTCTAAAAAAGGAGGAGGTTCTCAATTCGGATGTTTGTATTTTTTTTTTTTTTTATGTTTGTTCGCGCATAACTCCGTCGCTTGCCAACCGATTTGAAAAATTCTTTTTTTGTTAGAAAGGGTATACTTCCCAAATGGTCCCATAGAAATTTCATCAAAAACGGTTCAGTAGTTTGGTTTTTAAATCAAAATTACTGTTAAAAATTACAACTTTAAAGTGAAAAATAAAAACTTTTTTGCAAAAAAAACAACCGACTTCCAAAAACGACACTACAAAGTGAAAAATAACTTTAATTTCGGAAGTCGGTGGCAAACAACAAAAATGTGAACCCAACGACACTGACTTCCGAAATTATAGTTATTTGTTATACAAGAGTGCAAAGTTGCTTTTTAACCGCGTGTTCAATTTTGATGACCGAGCAAGCGAAGGATTCTAAAATTGAATCACGAGCGCAGCGAGTGATTCAAAATTAGAATCCTGAGCGTTAGCGAGGGAATCAATAGAGCACGAGGTGAAAAATCTTTGCACTCGAGTGCAACACGTAACTTTTCATTCCACCTCAGCGAGGAAATGACTAAATGTAAAAATGCCACTAATTTAGGATAGGTATCGATATGTTTGTCTTTTTTCATCTTTATTGTTGCTTTTAGCATCGAATACGTACTCCATAGAGTGCTTGCTTTCTTGTTCTCGGATAATTCTATAAAATATGCCAGCAAAACGTTTTCTGAGAAAGTTTTGGCTCCTTTTGCTAGTCGCCACGTGTTGAACATATCGTACTGTTTTAAATACTTCTCGCGTGATTGTTGAGGGAGAAAGCTCATTTGCGCATTATTAACAGTTTCAGTCAATTCTGTTGGCGTCAAGCAAACTTCCTCGTCGCTAGAATCACTCATTTTAGTTTTTGCACTTGTTTTCAAGTTTCTTGTTTTTATTATAAGGTTTAACAATGACGTGAAAAAATGCCGCGTAAAGAACCGCGTACAAAGCAAATTAAAAAAAGAACACCAAGAAGGTTCCGAGTCTGAGTTTTTAACAAATTAAAAAAAAGTTGTATGATATATTCGGCACCATAGAGGTAGCAGTAAATAGGTTTAATGTTTTTTTTAATTCACAAACTTAGTGCACTCGATGTTCTTAATTCAATTTACTTTATCCTCTAGAGAATAAAAACGGCTTTTCCACTCAGATATTGAAGATTAAAAATACTTTTTCATACCACTTGCTCAAAAAAGTGACATTCTATGCCACAAAAAGCGAACATAACAATAGTCATTTTTAATCTGTTAAAAACAGGGAAAGAAAATTGTACTGAATTTCATTCATCCTCTAGGGGGAGAATGTGATTTAAATTTGGAATACTTACCGAAATTTATACTGATCTACATCTGTGTTTACATCATTCAGTTTGTATATAAAGCATTATACATCTTTTTGAAAAAGGAATAAGCATTTATTATGCAGTTATGATTATTAAATAAAATTACGAAAATCGACGAGGCCGTATGAGCTTGATGCCTTTGCTTTTCCGACAAAAAAAATATTAGTCTAGCAATTTGCCGCGTTTTTGTTTTCTACAAATACATAAACGTTAAGTTTATTTTTTCGCAAATGGTACGAAAAGTAGAGTATTTTCCTCGGTGATAAAGCTGTCTTAGTCTTGGGTGAACTTAAATCCCTCGCTACACTTAGGACTCGTCTTAAATCCCTCGCATCGCTCGTGATTTAAGTTTTTAACACCCTCGCTACGCTCGGGAGTAAACCTCGAGTCCTTCGTTACGCTCGCGATTTAAATCGTCACCCGCGACAGAAGACACTGCTTTATCCCCTTGGTTAATAATCTACTATTTCCGAGATGGTGGGATGAAAAAGTTATTTTTCACTTTGTAGTGTTGTTTTTTTTGCAAAAAAGTTTTTTTATATTCTTGTTTGTTTCTATCACACTTAAATTGAATTGTATCATTTTGCTTTATGTACGCTGTACCAGTACAGCATCCTAATAACGGTTTACTTTAAAAATAAAAATAATCGTTTTATACTTGTTGATGAATAATTGTTTGCTGCACCGGACGACGTCATTACGTCGGCGCCGGCTGTCGCTGAAAACCAGCGCTGGGGCTCTGTCTTGCATAGGGTCGCGGCATAATGCTGAGCGATAGCCGTTTTGCGTGGATGTGACGCATGTCAACCATTTCTTAGTGTTTTTTCTTTATTTTGTTTTCATGTTCTTTTTTGCGTCATGTTTACCGCAAATAAACGTTTTTTCTTTCTTTCTTTCTTCTTTCTATACAGGGTGGCAGGGATATCGACGCGCAAACTGTAACCATGGATTCAGCACATGAGTTTAGACCACATAGCGTCGAAATTGTGCGTAGGTTATTAAAAAAAAAATATTGCTGTTCCATACATTTTGACCGCGTAGGTATTGCACTTTTCTATGAAACATATTTTTTTTTTTTGATAACCGACGAAAGATTTCTACGCTATGGGGTCTAAACTCATGTGCTGAATCCATGGTTACAGTTTGCGCGTCGATGGTCCTGCCACTCTGTATAGTACACCTACATTTCACCACTTATGTTTAAGTTCCATGTAATAGGGCCTATTGCCTATTGCCGTCAACGGGCACAAATTCAGACTCCAGTCTGCTACTGAGAAATTCCAATAAGAAAAACCCAATAACACTTTTCGCGACCCGGTAATCAAACGCAGGACCTATACGACAACGAGGCCTGAATTTATGGAGATTATGATAAATACCTTTTTATGGCAAATATGTAAATAATAAAAGCGCCCATTTTCCTGCAGCGTTAATTAATATGAAACATCATATTTTTGAAATTAATTGCATCCGTGATTGAAATATACGAGAGTGTTAAAATGGAAATATGTAGGTATAAATAATGAAATAATACTTATTCCTCGAATCGCAGGCTTTTTACCACAGGAATACCTATTATAATGTAGGTAATAACTTTATTTCAGATTCCTCGAATCGTAGGCTTTTTACCACAGACGTACCTATTATAATGTAATAACTTTATTTCAGACCATCCATTCCAGAATGTTCATATTAATATTTTTGTAGTAGATTATGATCATATTTTACTTTATTGTGTAAACTTATTATTTTTATGAAAGAATGTAATTAAATGAAGATACACCAAATAAAAGGAAATATGTACATAGACAGTCATCAACACGTTAACTTAATAGCTTAAGCTTAATAAGCCTATAATGTTCCCACTGCTGGGACACAAGCCTCCTCTTTTAGGGAGTGCGGCTACAATCCACCACGCGGGCCCAGTGCGGGCTGGTAGATGTCACATGACTTCGAATTTTTGGTTCTAGGACATAGCGGTTTCCTCACGATGTATCCTTCAGCGTTTTGAGAGCTGTGGTGATCAAAATTCACAAAGTAAAGCGCCTCCCTGGGTTCAAGGCCAAGACCTACAAGTCTTAAGTCGTCGCCGGTACTAGTGCTCATTGCTCACTTGCTCGTTAACTTGATTGAAACCGGCAAATGCACAAAAATGCAATCCAGAAGGCCAATTCTCGTAATTTAAAACGTTCAAAATTTAATCACAGTCTCTTCTCGGCGAAAAACAAATGTCAAATACTTGTCAAAATGTAGGGAAATTAGAGGTATTTTTGACAGAGATGAGACTGAGACTTCTTAAAATTACGAGAATTGCCCCTCTGAAGTGAGTGAAAACGCTGGGTGGGGACGCCCTAAACGGGCCTTATTGGCAATATTCTTCAGAATGTTCAGGTGCGTAGTACTCGCATCGTGTGTGTATGACCGCATGACTGTATAGACGTAATCGAAGTGAAAAAGTATGTAAGGATCGCAGGTAGCGTTCTGTAGTTTCTGCCTGGGTAGGCAGAAAATACATGGGCCAAGAGCAGAAGGCGTAAGGCTTATGTATGTATAAACAAAAATGAAATATTTGCCCTCAAGCTTTAAAAATTCTATATCGTGTCGCAATCAACGGATTTCCTCGTTAGCAAAAAAGGGATGTTGTAACAAGGAATAATAACTTTCGTCCCTATATCCCAGATTATATGTCAGCAAAAACATTTGTGGGCCTTCATCCACGAGTAGGTAAGTACTTAGGTACTAATGACCCGTGCTTTGTTCCTGTTTGAATTTTCTTACGCAATCAGATTTTCCTGAACTTAGTTTTAAAAATAAAAGTTCAAGAAAAGCGAGTTCTTTTTATCAATTGTAGGTTTTTGTAAAAGGTTCAAGTTGAATCGCCGGTCATTTTAAACCGAATGGTATAACATAACATGACACATGTGATTCCCCAAAGGGTTAGGCAGAGATGTACAGACGCCTGCAGGTCAAGCTACCCGAAACGGACAAATTTTCCCAATCAACCTTGAACCTTAATGCCTTAGCGATAAAGTTGAAAATCTAATAAAGAAATTTGACAGATTATAATAGCTTGATGTGCTGGCGTCTGTACACCTCTGGGGACTAACCCTTTGGGGAATCACATGTGTCATGTTATGTTATACCATACGGTTTAAAATGACCGGCGATTCAACTTGAACCTTTCACAAAAACCTACGATTGAAAAAGAGAACTTGCTTTTCTTAATCTTTTATTTTTAAAACTATATTCAGGAAAATCTGATTGCACACACATTTCACCAGTTATGTTTGAGTCCCATGTAATAGAGGGCAAGCCTATTGCCATCACCCGGCTACGTCTATACTCCGACTTCTACTGAGAAATTCCTCATAGAAAAACTCAATCAGTTTGCCAGACTTATTTTATAAAAAATACTTCTTAAACCTAAGATTAAAACATACAGCAAATTAAAATTACAAGACGAACAATATTGCAATTTTTGACTTTGACTTTGGTAATCGAACCCAGCGGGGTAATTGCGTGACACGCTATTAGTAGCAATGGGTTTCATTTTGACAGTTCAACAACATGCATTGCGTTATTTACGTTGATGAGCAGGCACATTTTTCGAACTTATAAAGCAATAGATTAGCAATGGCCCTGATTCCCTTGTTCACAAACTAAACAAAATTTAAGTTCTGTGCATCTTTTTCTTCCTATTTCATTAAGAAAAGGACTGAAGATAAAATATTAGTTTACTCCTGTCAAATTAAGATACTCCATAGACAGATTAGACGTGATTAAAAACATGGCTGCTAAAAATACGTCAATTTACGCCAAGCGCTGACTAGTTTGACAGGACTAAACTAATATTTATCTTCTGTCCTTTTCTAAATTAAATAGAAAGAAAAAGATGCATTGAACTTAAATTAAGTTTAGTTTGTGAACAAGGGAATCGGCGCCAATATCCTTCAAAATTATTCAGATTGAGATAGTGTGTTACGCAATCAGGGTGCTGGACCTCATGCTGAGGAGCTTGCGACCATTAAGCCCAAGGAGGAATTCACAAAATATATCTTTAATTTTCAAGGCTTAGTTCTCTAAACCGTATTTAGGTAAATACTGTTTTCGTAAATATAATCGCTTTGTACAGACGCCAGCCGGTCAAGCTACCCGAAACTGTAAAATTTTCCCAATCAACTTTGAACCTTATAGCTTTAGCGATAACGTCGAAAATCTATTAAACAAATTTCACAGATTGTAGTAGCTTGATGTGCTGGCGTCTGTACATTGTTTGTTCTTAAAACTCTAGTCGAATACTAAACGTAAACAACCCGATAAAAATTCAAAGAGTTCCAATCCCACTAGTATCTAGTTCGTACCTCTTAAATAACAACATTACAAAAACACTTAACTGCTGTTATCCGAAAAACTAATACCCAGCTGTTTTGAAAATATTTCTTTTAGTAACTAAATCCGCCAGGGATTAAGTTTAGATTAGTCAAAGGCTCTAAAAGGCTCTAAAACGTGTTAATATGTGTCTCTTCAGAAACGTGTTTCGATAAAGTGATATACGGACGGCACGGTTGGCGCAGTGGTTAAGCGATTGACTGCTGCGCCGCGTGTCGCGGGTTCGATTCACGCACGGAACAAATATTTGTATGACCTACAAGTAGTTGTTCCGGGTCTGGCTGTTTGTGTATGTGAGTTAAAGTGTTTGTAAAGGCACCGAGAGGCAACGGCGCAAAAAAAAAAAATACACGGTTGCAGGCCTACACGGTCAAAATGCAAACAGCATTTTTTTAAAATAACTAACGAAGAATTTCGACGACCAGCGTTCTCGGTTCGGTCCTGAACCATGAACTGCATCCATGGTAACAGGTTGCGCGCCGAGACATCGACGCCAACCTGTATAAACTATAGGCTGTTTATTTATAAACGTTGCCTAACACATTCAGAAACCCTAACCGCCCCCAGGTGTATTAACAATAATACTTCTATTGTGACACGTCAGAAAAGGGATGGACGTTAATCATTACTTAACTTTAAGCAACGTTAATGAATAAGGGGAAAGATGTCCTCCAGGGTGGGTGGTTTCCTGTCATTTGGCACAGATTTGGCACTAACGATATGTAAATACACAATTACACAAGGGTTTAAGTAAAGTGAGTGGTTTTCTCTTGCATTGACATATTACGTATTTAAACCTTTTGTCATCAAATTGCACAGGTTATATTCAAAACATTATGTGCGTAATGAGTGTTTGAGTATCCAAGCATATTTTCCAAAGATTGAAATCGTTAGATTTGCATTCACCGTATTTGCTAATGGCCTCCCCGCGCTTTGCCACGAAGCGCTGTGCCTAATAGCCTAAGTTGCGCGAAAAAGTGTCCACTGTTCTCAGTGGAAACGCCATTTTGTGTGAGCTTACTCTTCTGAGTAAGCTCACACAAAAATGGCGTTTCCATGAAAATTAAAAGTCTCTGCGACATTGCATTTTAAAATTCTAAGCACCTTTCTAGCCTGAAACACAGGTCTCCACCTAGTTCAGGCACATGAGCAACTGTGTCATCTGTAATTTTTCAGATAAGTTATTGTAAATCTGCACCATTTTTATAAATAAACGTTATTATTATTATTGCTAGTGTTAGAGGTATAAAAACGAAACAAACACGCGGCCATCTTTTGACGCGACAGGGCGAACCTACGATTGAAATCTTTAATATTATTTAAATTCTTGACAAAGCTTTACACGGGATGTAAAACCAGCTGTTAAAATGACATAAAGCCGACTGGGATTTGTTTTTTCATAAGCACAGATTTCTTTAAATACTTTAATTTTGGTTATATGAAAAAGGTCATTAAAAAGCAAAATTGTCAGACTGAAAATCATAATTTATCCCGAAATCATTACGTCATCATTCATCATTCTCGCACTTATCCCAATTTATTTGGGGTCAGCACAACATGTATTTTTCTTCCATACTTCTCTATTAGCCGCCATCCGCTCGAAATGATTACCTAATTTAACTTAATTTTTACTCAAAACAAGTCAAGGTCTAAGTAAACAGTTTGTTTACAAACAAACTGTTCAAAAGTCTGCCTACAACAGTTGTTTACTTAATGAACAAGTTTGTATAAATAAAACAGAAAAACTGCGTCTACAACTTGGTACCATCAATTTTGCAGATAGTATGGAAGTTATGTTGATGGATTATTTGCATAAGTTTGGGGTTCCGTAGCAAAAATCATAGAGAGAAGATAAAAATAAAGGAACTATTGCTACTTTTCTAAAGAAGAAAATAATACCATACCACAAAACCAACTGAATCAAGAAAAAAATCTATGTAAACGAGCCAAACGAGTAGCTGGTTAACTAGCTAGTTAGTAAAATTAAAAAGCCATATGTGTAACATTGAAATATGGCTACGATGATAAGAAATAAAAATAAATAAATGATGTTATTACGTTAAAGAATCATCTCACTCATGATTAGTAATGAACCTGTCATCTAAAATTAACGAGTAGGCCAAAAATACTTTCAAACAAAATGAATGGTGCGGAAGTTATTTCAGAAGTCCACCACGTTTAACACCATCCCTATTCGTTCGTAAGTTATATTAAACTCGAAACATTTGTTAAGAAAACAATTAATAAAAGTATAATAACTATGCAACATCTGGCGAAGTCGGTAACTCAACAGTTTCACTTTATTACAACATCTTTACGACATCATAGGTTTTAATTGCATAGATATTATTTTAATTAAGTAATGCAACTTGAAGAATGTAATTCAAATTTCGGAAAGGTTTATAATTTTGATTATTCATTCGTTATGTAAAACTAAATGGTCATAAAATGGGTCATAGGGTACGTTATGAGAAATTCTTTTTGCTCCTAAAACCTGCAGTACAATACCCGCGAAGTTGCTTAGACGAAATACTGCTCGAAATTTACCGAAGTCCGAAGTATGTGACTCACACCCATGCTAAGAACTACGGAACACTTCGAGTCCTTTGAGCCGAGGTTGCACGAAACGAACCGAAGTACCCTTCTATACTCTCGAATTCGCTTAACTTCGATCAACTTCTTGTGTAGTGTAGTGCAGGTTTAAGAGAATCTGAGATGAATGTCCTTGCAAGGGTAAAAAGTGGAGTTTCTACTGCCTTGGTCTTCATCGCTTTCATTGGCTATAAAATATTCCATCCCTTCCGACCTGTGTTGAACTAAAAAATATACCTAAAATGAATAAAAGGCTAAATTTTCGGTCACTAGTTCCCCTCAGATAATGATTTAAGCAAAACTATGCTTCTAAAATTCAATGAGATAAGAAATAACCCACTTATATATCCTTTTTAGTAACTGCTTAAATACGAAGCGAAGAGTACGACTGTTTGATTGTCAACCCGACACCACAGCCGGTGTCGGGTTGGCAATCGAGAAGTCGTGCTCTCTCATCCCATTCATTGTACCTTTATTCTAGTAAGATCTAGTGACTTATTTTCGTGCATAATATTAGTTTAATTTGAAAAGGTTTTCATTAATCTTTCGATTTATGCCCACGGCTTCGCGTGAAATTTCAGAGTGAAAGTTCAGAGTCACCGCGACGCATCCAATCGCCTGCCCGCGCGATTAGTTGGATTTCGCTTAGCGTTCTTTCTGTTTTTTTTTCTTTTTGCACGGCTTCTAAGGATCGAAGCGTGATGTTAAATAACCTATAACCTTCTTGAACTTTAGGCTATTACTAGTAGTAGTTCCAGAGGACAGCGCGTTCAAATAAACTCTTTAGCTTTATCATTAATGTAGATAGTATGTATGCGGGTGTCTGTAAACCAAATGATCACTTACATGAGTTTACTCTTACTTCATTTTTCATTTTACTAAAAATAAAATGCCAGCAGTACTTATGAGCAGTAGACAACAACATCATCATCTTATCTGCCTAGCCTAGTCCCAACTATGTTAGGGTCGGCTTCCAGTCTAACCGGATGCAGCTTAATACCAGTATTGAGCGACTGCCTATCTGACCTCCACAACCCAGTTACTGGATAATACGATACCTCTTGGTAAGACTGGTTGTCAGACTTTCAGGATTCTAACTATCCGTGACTACTGTCAAAAATCCACGAATGACAGCCATGACGAACGGCTTTTTTTTTTTTTTTTTTGTGTATGGGAAATCATCAAATGACTCCTCCCGCTCTGGGTGGAGCAGGAGGGAGTGTCAGACTCTTACTGACTAAAACCCACCCGTGTTCCTTCCTTAGCCCTTTATGTTCCAGGGCAGCGGTAACCATTTCGGACAATCCCGCTACCCTGGCAGGCTTCGGCCCTATGGGGCCCCGTCACTCATGCTGACATCTCTTTGAGGCGCGCGTGGAACACAAACACGCCGTCCGGTACGGGCCTGGTCCTGATCGGACGGTGAGTTACCCATTACTCACCGCCCGCGCCTACGGTGGCCGGGAGTCGTCACGCGGCTCCCGACGCCCGGAGCGTCTCCCGCGGCGGCTGAGGCGTGAGGTGCGCAAGGTGCGTTCTTTCGCCCACCCCGCAAGACGAACGGCTTAACGGCAGCCCAGAGCGGGAGAGGTCATTTGACGATTTCCCAACCAAAAAAAAAGGTGTCGCGATATGTAAAGATGGTCACCCATCTACAGACCAACCGCGGCAAGCGTAGCTTAACCTGATAGACACAACAACAATCTCTTGATATTAATGTTGTGTAATGTGGGCTTTGCACAGGGACTATAGCCGCACGTCGAAAATCGGCTGTCCAAATGGTAATTCGACTAGGCCGCAGGATACCTACTACAATCGCAAGTTCCTAGATTTCGACTTTTGTCATGCGGCGACAGGTCGCATGCGGCAAGACTACTAAAATCGACCGTGAAAATGCTCAGTCAAAGCAATACACAACGCAACCGCAAGAAGCCGCAGTGACACTATTCACAGGTAACCACAGCTTGACGACATTTTGTAGCTGCAATGTGGTGTGGTTGTGGTACGTGTGAATGGGCCCTGAATCTCCATAGGCGTGTTCTAGCCACAAACTGGACGAGAATCTCTTTCTCGAAAGATTCTCGTCCAAAAATAAAAAACAAATGAAACAGCAGTACGGCACCCTAATTGCGTAACACACAATCAATCGGAATCAGAATAATTTTGAAGCAAATTGCTAATCCATTGCTTCATAAGTTCGAAAAATTTGTCTGCTCAACATGTAAATAACGCAATGAATGTTGTTGAATTGTCAAAATGAAACCGATTCCGATTGATCGTGTGTTACGCAATTAGGGTGCTGTACTAAGGTTTGGGATTTGTTTGTACTTCATCAGGTAGATAATCTTATTTGCAGGTGTCATTTTATTTGGACGAAGTTTAATGAAGGTATGCTTAATTAAGATAAAGGTATTTCGGGTTTCAATTTTATGCTCGTATTAAAACCATAAAGTCTAGAATTAATTAAAGCAAAAATAATAAAAGGTTTGCCACGGATTATTTTAATAAAAGGGAGTCTTTACGCGCCCTGGAATTTAAAAGTGGGTACTTAATACAGAAAGGGTTGTCTGTAAAAATACAGGTAATGTTCAGAATTTTTACTTTTGACTTTTAGGCGTATGTAATAATAGGGCTTATAATAATATTTATTTAAACTTTTTTCATTTAGTCTCGACTTTAGACTGAAAAGGGTACAGGAATTAAAAAGGCTTCGCTACAGATTTTAGAAAATATCTATTGAAAGCCAGTACCTGGGTGAATGTAAGGTGGAACTCTACACACATTTGGAGTAGTTCTACATATTATTCTGCCATTCAACCGCATTTAAGCCAATATATTTTCATGTCACGAAGCGACGCGCGCTTTACTTGTGTTAACCAAGTTTACAAACACGGTGTGAATATGCGTGTGAAGATGAGTAGCGTCAGCACATGTCACACACACACAAACACACATTTCCGACTTTGCCATTGTCTCGGATGGTACTGAGAGTTTATGCGCTTACGTGTGCGTAAGCGCATGAACTCTTTACATTCACAGCGTGTTTTTACACTGATAATCACAAGTACCTAAAGCGCGTGTCACTTATGATTACACTTACGCGACAAAAATACTGTAAGCGAATATCTAGGAATCCTACCAAAATATAATATAATAAGGTAACTTGTAGGCAAGCAAGCGCGCACCATTGTCGAACTCATATTCGTAAGTAGGTGTGATAGTAGTCAAACGTGAGCATATCCAATTCGCTTTCAGAAATCTTTAAGTTAGCTTGTGCACGTCAGTGCCCTACATTATCTGACCAATCTTACAAAGAAGAAGAAGGGCCGAGGGGACAGGTAATGCAGGACACTTATAGAAGTATCGTAAGTAAGCTTACGTACCAGAATGGTTGGTTCTACACCTAACTAGTTATGTATATTTAGTAGAGTCTAGATTGGCACTTGGTGTCTGAAAGGGAGATCTTTTTCACAACAACCGCTGTAATTAGTTGATTGAAAAAAGAACAATCAACGAAATGACTTGAATTAAGATCGAAGCAAATCAAACTTAAAAATCTATCAGGTGCGAGTCGGATACGTCAACGTCAACAAAAAACACGTACAAAAACACGTTTCTTGTATGGAGAACCCGGTAGGCAATAGTAATCACACACTCTCTGAAAAGTCCAACTATCTACTTATTACGGTTCATGAGATACAACCCGCTAACAGTCGCAGCGGAGGCCTAGTAATACGGTTCCGTTGGCACCCGTAAGGCACGGAACCCAAAAACGGTGATAACATTTTATATTTCTTAGTCCACTGATAACACCCACGAGAATTTTATAAAATTAGAAAGAGCATGACACAGCATATTAATAGAATTAAAATTACCTACCCGGAGATATTCTTTTATGGAGTATAAAATAAAGTACCCATGATATTGTAGGGATTAAAATGAATTCTGAGGGCTGTATAATGTTTTTATATGCCTGTATTTTTAAACGTGTTTTGCTATCCCGTAAAATTCACACATTTATTTTCCTTTGGCCGAGAGAACTTTATGTGTGTTCATGTTATGTGGTCTCTTTCAAAAAGGGATGGAGATAAATTTAGTTTAAAATAAGATAAGACACACACACACACACACTATATAATAGTAGTCTAGGGCCGAGATCCATAAACGTTAATTCCTGTCAATGTCGAGCAACTGTGTCTAATGCAAGATAGAGACGGGAACATATCTATATTAAAATTTTATTTATGTTTCAAATTGACGTTATTTCAAGTTAAACAAATATCAACTTTATTTTAATGGTAATTAAGTTGATTTCAGAGTGACTAACACTATTGAAAAAGTTATAAAAATGTTTGTAGTTGTAGCGTAAACTGAACTTTATTGTGTAGGAATTAAAGTTATTTTTCCATAAACTCATATTTGTTTACATTTTTGGCAAATATGTCGCGATATTAGATTAAGTCAAAGCACGAGATAAGTATCGTTTACAGATCTCGACCTTAGCTTTCTGACTTCTTGCCCCCAGACCTGAAATATTCTTGTCATCATCCTTCTGCTCAGAAAGAAAGAAAATTCGTTTATTTGCGGTAAACATGACGCAGAGGAAGAACACAAACACAATAAAAAAATAACAAGTTGGGGGAAAATATGCATAGCATATATCAGCTGATAATGTTCCCACTGGTGCTAGGACGCAGGCCTCCTCTCCGTGAGAGGGAGTGGGCTGTAATCCACCACGCGGGCCCAGTGCGGATAGGTAGACGTCACATGTCTTCGATTTTTTGGTTCTAGGACATACCGGTTTCCTCACGATGCTTTCCGTCACCGTTTTGAGAGCGGGCCGTAAGCCCGTAATCCACCACACGGGCCCATAATCGGAAGTCACATGTCTTCAAATTTTTGGTTCTAGGACATGCCGGTTTCCTCGCGATGTTTTCTTTCACGGTTTTGAGAACAATGGTGATGAAATAATTTACAAAAAGTAAAACGTCTATTAGGGTTCGAACCTACGACCTACAACTCGTAAGTTGCGGCTGTTCCTACTGGGCCACTCCTGCTGTCAAATTGGCTCTTAATTACAATATTTTTTATACAAAAAAGACGTTTTTCCTAGAGCTAGTAGGACCCTTTTATTAATTAAAACAGCTTAGTACCACTTTAATTGTTTCCTTGTAATTAACGTCATCAATTTACAAACTAACTACATTATAAAATAACCAGAGAAACTGACAGTACCAATTAAAAGTTCCGACACTCTGATAAACTTTAATTAATGTGTTGTCACTTTCACTACTGTTATTAGAGGTCAGCTCGGTCTACTCTCTCACACTCATGTAGCCGTCATTAGTTAGAAAGAGAGGTTGTACGGAATGCTAAAGGGCAATAAATATGTCTTGAAGCATTAGGTATGCTTATGCGGAATTGATATTAGTTCTGGTCGGAGTTTTCGGAGTTACGGTTGAATTTATGTATGAACCAGCTACCGAGTCTTTTAGAAACATGTTCTTTAATATCAACTTGTGCTTACAGCACAATCGAATGTTACGATTGTAGCTACAGCTTTTACCACTTCGCATGGAGTAGGATAGAGCAGTAGTGACGCAGTGCAACAGCCAGGACTTACGAGTTGTAGGTAGTAGGTTCGAACCCTAACAGGCGCCTTACTTTATGTAAATTATTTCATCACCATTGCTCTCAAAAATGAGAAAGAAAACATCGTGTGGACACCGGCATGTCCTAGAACCAAAAATTCGAAGACATGTGACTTCCGATTATGGGCCCGTGTGGTGGATTACGGGCTACGGCCCACTCCCTCCCACCGAGAGGAGGCCTGTGTCCCAGCAGTGGGAATAATATAAGCTGATTATGATTAGGCCAAGAGGCAATTTTGGATCGATCACATTTAAGGCACAACGACTTTTACTCCGTGACGGAACAGTTTTAAGTGACAGCACTAAGCCGTTGCACTTGTTCCTTAGCACACTGTCATGTAGGTAAACAACCTCCAAGGTCACAACCATAATTCTTTAATACAAAAAACTATTAATGAAAGTTTTGAGTCTGAATGAGGGTTATAAGAGTAGAGGAAGACCAAAGAAACAATGGATGGATTGTGGGAAAGGTGATGTGGATAGAATGGAGGTGACTAGTGATATCACGGCTAATAACGAAGAAGTATGGGAGGAGAAGACGTGTTGGAACCACCCCAAATAAATAGGAACAGGACCAGGACGACGATGAAATAATAATAATAATAATGTTTGTTTATTGAAGAAACTAAGACATAAATTACAAGATATTTAACAGGCTAATTTGGAATAATATAAATGGTATAGTCATCTGTAGTCGAACTAGGCAGAGCCTGTATTTCGACTAATAGCGCCAAACCCCTCGAGTATTATATATTATAGCCAGTAACATTTAATTTGAGTCTTGTACAGTCTTTATAATAAATTTAACTTACTTAGGCATTGGAGAAAGGGAAAAAACAAAGGAAAAAGAGTATGTGTAGTGTTCGCATGCAGGGCCTCTTATTTGTGTGAGATGGGAATGTACGTGTCTGATATGTAATATAAAATAACTATATACAACAACATACCTACCATTGTTTCGTACCTAGTTCTGTTCGGGCATTCCTTTCTGATCAGAAAAGACCTATAAGGACTATGCTCCGCATGAAACAGACGGAATTTTATTAGAGTAAACATACCGAGACCCCTCCGTGCCTTGGAAAGCACGTTAAGCCGTTGGCCTCGGCTGTCATTCGCAGATCTTTGGCAGTCGTTACGGGTAGTTGGAAGCCCTTGAGTCAACCAGTCTTACCTAGGACTCTCGTATTAACCAGTTACTGGGTTGTGGAGGTAAGATGGGCAATCGCTTTATGTAAAATACTGGTATTCAGTTGCATCTGGTTAGACTGGAAGCCGACCCTAACATAGTTGGGAAAAGGTTAGGCAGAATTAATGAATGACATACTTTTCTTATTGTTCGGTGTGTTGTGGTCATAAGTCATAAGCAGTGATAGGAATAGGTAGTGCCTATTTGCCTAAACTGCGAAGAACAGAGACAAGAAAAAAAAATGAATATGAATAAAATAATGTATTATGTTTTTGCGATTGTAGCAATGAAAATAATAAGCTCCAATAATTGGAGTAAGCAGGAAAAGATATTTATCTCTGAATTTATATCTACTTACTAATATAAACTGACCAAATTAATGTTAAAGCAGTAGCCGATAATAGCTATGTATTTTCATGCTCTTTATGCTTGTTAACATGAATTTACTCTTTTAGATATGTAATTACGTACTTGTGTCTATATTATATTACTTCCTACTGCTTTTGTAACGGGGTTTCGGTGTCTTTTAGTAATAATTATTAATTATATTTGTTTACAGGCACAATTTTGACTGCTGCTATGAAAGCCACTGTTAATTCCTAGCACCAATACTTTTCAACCTCGCAAAGACGGCGGTGGAGGAGACCATGCTACGTGAATAAGATGAGGAATGAGAGTGGCATGAGTAAAGAATGGCACCCATGTCTTTGGAGGAAGAGTATTAGAAAACTAAAACAATGAATGTAGAGCAAAAATGTAGCATTATTACGTATCAAAATGAATAATTTTTACAAAATGTCTGTTATTATTTTTGTGTGACTGCCAACGTGGCTTTTCTATAGTTCTGTACCTTAGAACTCGCGTCATAAGATAACACAAAGGCACATGGGATAACAAATTGAATAATCACTATCTGTGATAAGGTTCTTCACGAACACATTCTCTTCAAACCTCGTGAGCACCTACTGAGCCACCTCATTGAGTTTCCCTATAAATCTTTTTATCATATATACTCGACATGAAGAATATGTAATAGGTAATCCTGCTTGTAGCGGATTTAAACGAGTTTTGTATGTCTTCCTTCTTCTACTTCCTTCCGTCGTTTCAAAATTGTTTAACTCTTTACGTCGTTTTGGAAATCCAGTAAAATAATAATAATAATTCTTTATTGATACTAAATACCTTTTGTTACATTATGTAGTAAATGTAGGTTACAAAAACAATTGGGTGTAAAAAGGTGTCTGGAATGGTGGAAAACTGTGCCTTAGGACAGTGTTAAAGTTAAAATATTGCCGAAATCCATATTTACGCACTACTCGATATTATGAACAAAATAACCTCGAAGTGCAATGACCCCATTGAATCGATTAGCTGATTTAAATAAAATCCGCCATCTTGCTTCTTAGCATCCTTTGAACAGTGCTCCGGTGGTGTTTAATTTTGACAGCTAGTAATCAATTGCTTAGCATCCTTTTAGTGCTAAATAGCTATTATGAATAATAATTTTGCTAATCGGTTGCTTTGCACTTGATTCAAATTTTATAAATAAGACTGAAAATCTTAAAGTAGGTACTTAGTTTCCTTTTAAACGTTTTCATTATGCGGTAAGAAACGACAGTAATCCTCTTAAAAGTCGCTGAAGAAAACGGAGAACTAAGAAATTGCACTTAAAAACAATTAATTATTGCTTAAAACACTAGCTTTTTCCCGTGGTTTCGCACGCGTGGATGTCAGAAAATATCCCACGGGAGCGTACTACCGGTACCAAAAGTATCCTTTGTATTAATCCAGGTATTATTAATATTTGTTGTCAAATCCGTTTATTCGTTTTAACGCCAATCCGGAACAAACATAAACAGACAAAAATTCTAAAAGCTATATTTCCAGCATCAGACTGGTCCCCCACACCTTTTAATTACTCACCGTACCAATTACTTTTTCGACAATATTTAATGTACAGGTTGGACTTCGGTCTTCGCTTCTATTTTATTATACTCCAAGAAATGGCATGAATTGTTATCTCGTACCTAGAACTGTTTTTCATTTTCAGGATGTAAGTAAAAGAGAGAAAAACTATTTCTTAGGACTCGCACAGGAATATCACAAACTAAACACTATAAAAAAATTAATAAAATGAAAATAAAAACAGAAAGTCCTGTACGAGGCCAAAATAATCTCAGAATGATGCTGCGACATTTTAAAATAAGTGTCGCGCGTATTCTAATAGGGCCCGCTGTAATGTCACGCACAGATACAGAAATAAATAAAATAAGGTGTATGCAAAATTTCAGCTCAATCGGATACCAACAAAAGGTTGGAAAAATGGAGAAATTTAGACGGACAACTTACAAACATACATACGAACGGTGCAAGTTAAATAAAAACTTGTAAAAATTAGATACCTATGTGTGAAGTAACATGTAAAAATAAAATATTGGTAAGAACTGATAAAAGGGCCATTATAGTTTTGAACATAGGTACTTTGTAAACCTTATATTCTGGCAAATGAATAAATTAGAAATTGGTACTAAGTTGTTCTACTATTTTACCATTACTACCCTAAACATTAGTATATATTTCTATCCCACTTTATTATCTTAGAGTGAAGTAATTATTATGTTCAGTAGAACAACCTCGGGCACTTCCCGAAAGTATTTATGTTATCATTAATGTGACCACAGAGTTAGAAACTTTGGCAACGTTTTATTACACCCTGTACTTATAAGTTACATTTCCTTTCAGGTCACGTAACATCCTGTAAGTTAGACTGTGAAAGTTTTTTTAAGAAATCGTGTTTTTGTTAAATTAAGGTTGGGTAAACGAGAAGTTGATTTCAGCAAGTAATCGTTTTTAAGTGAAGGTAAACAAAGTCTTCCGTTGTGATTATCAGACTTAAAGCACTAGAGTAGTTCCCAAAATTGGAATTTTCTAATGGTTTATTTTTTTTTCAATTTGTAGTTCACTGAAAATAATTATTTTAAATGAATTCTCAATTACTCTTGGCGGTCTATCGACGTTGATTGAATGAATAGCTCATTTATATTAACCATTTATTTTATGTATTGTAAATCGCTCTTTGATTACTGTATTCAATGTGTTCAAGCAGATTTACATAATTTTCATACACTTATTTACACAACATGCAACTAGAAACCATATACAGCATGCATCAGAAAGGTGTACAGACCACCAAACTCAAAAACTTTCTACATGGGACCAACATCGTAACCGCGAAAAAAATATCAACTGTTTCATACAAACTTCAATACCTAGTCGACCCAAACAAATGGCTGTTTATTGTTTTTCAACAATTTCGGAACGTAAAATATCCGAAAATTATTTCTGACATTCTGTAAGAACTTTCGTCTTTGTTTACTGCGTATTTCTTAAGAAACAGAATAATGAGGGCTTTTAACAACAAGAGTTGGGAAGGTATCGAGTTCGTTCAAGTGTGATGTTATTAATCAGACACGGGCCTGCTACTGTTTGTCAGATTATTTACGTATTTTAGTAAGCTTTTAATAAAAAAAAAAAACAGAAGGGGAGCAAGCAAGACGGTAGAATTATGAAACATGGCGTTACAATAATATCATGACTTTTTTCTCAAAGAAAACAGTAGACGTGTATTAGGCGGGTGTTTTAATTCTTGTGTTTGGTCGTTTTGCGTGGATGTGACACATATTTTCCCCCAATTTGTTGTTTTTCTTTCTTTCTAATACTACACCCATACTTTGCATATTGTTTTGTTCCAAGTTTTGCAAAGAAATGGAAATTGAATATTTGCCATGGAATTTCGAAGAGGAACGGCACCAACCTGAACCCTAATTGCGTAACACACTACCAATCAAAATCTGAATCATTTTTAAGGATATTACTAATCCTTTATTTCATTTGTTTGGAAAAAAAGTCTGTTGAAAAATGTAAATAACGCAATGAATGTTGCTGAAATGTCAAAATAAAAGTGTTACACTATAAATAAGTAACACTTTTATTTTTAATTATGCGATTTCCGCGTTAGAGCATTAAAAATGCCAGTGAGACTAACACGGTTCTTAAGATGTGACTTATTTATCTATTAGTTGATGCTAGACAATAACGCAAATTCAATATAAGCCATCAAAATAGGCGAGAGAACGCACCTCACGCCTCAGCCGCCGCGGGAGACGCTCCGGGCGTCGGGAGCCGCGTGACGACTCCCGGCCACCGTAGACGCGGTCCTGCGGGCGGAGAGTAATGGGTAACTCACCGTCCGATCAGGACCAGGCCCGTGCCGGACGGCGTGTATGTGTTCCACGCGCGCCTCAAAGAGATGTCAGCATGAGTGACGGGGCCCGATAGGGCCGAAGCCTGCCAGGGTAGCGGGATTGTCCGAAAGGGTTACCGCTGCCCTGGAACATAAAGGGCTAAGGAAGAAACACGGGTGGGTTTTAGTCAGTAAGAGTCTGACACTCCCTCCTGCTCCACCCAGAGCGGGAGTTTCCCATCCTCAAAAAAAAAGCCATCAAAATAATTAAAATTCTTATCGAGACACACTATCTAACAAAAATACACACGACCAAAAATAAGTCGTAGAGTAACCAAAACACGAAAAAGTTACAAAAGTACGACAGTGTCTGATATGGAATCGAAAGTGATACCAAACTCGCATAATGGCGCGTTATTAAAAAAGTTGGTGTTGCCAGTGCGAAAACATGGTAGTAACTCTTGTTCCAATTTTTCCTACCCTCGTTCGAATCCTTTTTTTTCGCGTTTTTTATCGAAATAAGAAAACATTTGGCAAGTGTAGCAGAACATTTGGGTTAATGAGAAAGCTGATTGGAAAGTATGGGTATTTTTATAGTGTTGGAAATTAATGGAAGATCCTAAAGGCTAAAGATTGATGACAATGATAATAAAACGTAATTTTGTTATGAAAACAAAAACATACCGGCGAATTGAGAATCTCTTCCTTTTTAGAAATAGGTTAATAATATTGTCAAACTATGAACATGTTTCTAGGTCTTCAGAATTCAATGTTATAAAATATATAACCATACAGAATAACTAGTCACAACAAAGCAATTTTATAGAGAAAAAAAAAACATCTGCTCCAGAATTTTTTTATTGGAAAGCTTCACAACGCCATTGAACGCGCCTTGAGACTATTTCTATTAAAAATTAGGCTAAGTACGAATCACCTTCGGATTTTTATTTAGTTTTCCAGGAAACCTGTTACTAGCTACTAGGTACTCAAGTAAGACATCCATTCAAGACGCGGACTCATAGTAGTCCGCGTCTTGAATGGATGTCTTAAAGCTTCTAAGTAAATTAATGTCGCAGTCTTATCGTTTGCCTAGGAACTTATATAGTTTCATTGACGATAGCGAAATACAGCGTTTTAGAAATAAAGAAAAGAAAGAAACATGTTTATTCTTTATTTGTAGTCCTGCCGTGAATTTTCTTTTCTAATGGATTTTCTAGAGTGCGCATATACTTAAAAATGTAGATCTAAGTTTTATAGTAATACAGTAGCAAAAAATAATAACAGCCGCTCAGGTCGATCGATCAGGTTAAGCTATGCTTGCCGCAGTTGGTCTGTGGATGGGTGACCATCTTTACATACCTAGACACCTCCGTGCGTCGGAAAGCATATTAAGCCGTTGGTCCCGGCTGTAATTCGTGGATCTTTGACAGTCATTACGGGTAGTCAGAAGTCCGAAAGTCTGACAACCAGTCTTACCAAGGGGTATCGTATTACCCAGTAACTGGGTTGTGGAGATCATATTGGCAGTCGCTCCATGTAAAATACTAGTATTCAGCTGTATCCGGTTAGACTGGAAGCCGACCCCAACATAGTTGGGAAAAGGCTAGGCAGATGATATGAGTACCTAGCAAAATCAAATAAATACCCAATACCCGGAATAATTACGTAACATACAATCACAATACTATTCATTTTGACAATTCAACAATATACATTGCGTTATTTACACAATCTGGCAGACGAAATTTCAAAGAATTTTGAAGCAATGGATTGGGAATTTCCTTAAAAATTCTTCATATTTTGACAGAAAGTTTTATAGATAACTAGGGTGTGGGATCCGAGTATGCTATTTATTAGACTTGCGCCCATATGGAGGCATAGGAGCTTCGTTATCTCTAGATGGAGAGTGCAATGAAATGGCGCGGCTGGAATGCCACAGATGGATAAGACCTGCGGGAAGTAGTAGTTCAACAGACCGATGCTGAACTTTAGGTGGGCTTACACAAGTTACGTTGTTGACGTAGAATTAACGAATAAACCTCTGCTTTCTAAGAATTGTTTCTTGATATGTAAAGATGTTCACCCATCCACGGATCAACCGCGGTTAGCCTTTTTTTTTTTTGTCGCTGAGAAATGCTTTATGCGTCCCCGTCTCGTGGGGGACGAGACGGGGTATGTGGGACTCCCTGTCGGAAAGACAGTATACCCACTAAAACTCAGCGGTGTTCCCACATCGCCGTGATGGGAGGGCCATAGCATACCGGCGTAGCCTTTACTTCCACAGCCCTCCCGGCGCATGCCCGCCAAGATGGTATGGCGGGCCCCACATGACCCCCAGGTTGGGGGGCTACGGGAATGGCCAGGAACACCTGGCCATTCCCGTCCCACACTGGTGGAGGCCTGTCAGCCGCGATGTCTCCCACACGGGGGACATCGCGGCCCGCCTCAGGTAGGTAGCGATGTCGCCCAAGCGGCACCGCAACCTACCCGCTGGCCTCTACGTCATTGGCTAAGCCGCAAAGCCTTGACGAGCCGCCCCCGCTGGGGTTCCTCTTCGCTTCACCGTGGCACCCCATACCACGGCTACTGAGCCCCCCAGCCTCGACAATGCGGGAACCCACCGGGGGGGAACCGCGGTTAGCCTAGCTTGACCTAATCCATCTAGCCGTGTGGCTGTTATTACTTAGCCACAGTCACACGAACACAAAATATTATTCGCTGGCATAACCAAAAAAGTTCCGCGCCCCTCACAGAATTTATTGTAACTAACTGTCTTTTTAGAATATGGGCAGGGCCATAACAATTTGGAAGGCTTAACCAGCGAAGAAAAAATAAACACAGCGGTATTTTAACCAGAGGAATTCGGGGTTAGATACCTTGTTTTGTTCCGAGCAATGTTTTGAATATGTTACGTTTCATTCTTTGTGATGAGGTGATATTTTTATGTTATGGTTACAAGGTTGAAAATTATTTTCTCCTTGTTTTTTCCTAGGGTGTTTTCAACTTTAAATTTAAGCAAATAATATGGTCTATAGTCTCGACCTAAAATACCTCATTTGCTCAAAATTCAAAACAGCAGCAGCGTTTAAAACAGGTTTTTGTTCTGACTCGTTTCCAGGAATCTCTCTGTTTACATTGGAAGGTTATCATGCGGCGGTCTCACTTATTAATTTATCAGTATTTTTTGTTTATTTTTGCATTTTTACTCAATATCACACTATTTACACACACACACCTATTCACATATTCGTTACTGTTTCTTATCTAACACAAATTTATTTTATTTATATATTTAAGTATGCACACACACGTCACGATGCAGTATAAAGCTTTTTTATATCTGTCACCTCACACATCAGTTCCAGTTGAAAACCAGCGTCAGGCACTAGCTGTCTGGCATTTTTGCTAAACTGGGCCTTTTTGGCGCAGCCGTGAGCCACACTTTCCTGCGAATTTCTTACATCGGACTTCACACTTTTTATTTAATCTTTTATTATTATTATTGTTTGTTTTGTCTGATGTATGTATCTGTTGTATTTTGTGTCTTTTAGTTTGTGCCAAATAAATGTATTTTCTTTCTTTCTTCTTTCAAAAGAAATTTTCTCGTGAAACTCGTCGATGGCAAGTTTGAGAAAAGAAAGTTTACGGTTTACATCATCGCAGTGATAATAGTCCTCTAGGCCGGGTTTCGGCCATGGTGGCCAATATCAACAGAGACTAGCCTTCGGCGCGGGAGATATTATATTCCACAAGTGTTTGCACATACACAGGTGCACTCTCTCTTCCCTCACTCTCATTGTCTGATGGGACGGCAATCCAACACAACCGGAGAAAAATCAGGTGCAGGACGTGCTTTCCGAGGCACGGGGGTATCACACCCCAGGGTTTCCTAAAATAAAAACCCAATAACATTTTGCCCGACCTGGGAATCGAAACCAGGACCCCATGCTCAGTAGTCGCGCTTGCGACCACGAAACCAGTTCGGGGCAGTTAAAACCGCAGTACAAAGGCCTCATACACCCACGTAGCACTTAAATATCACATGAAAAACCTCACAATATTTGCGAAACACAATACGACCCCATATGTCCCAAACCACTGTCTTGACGTCCCTATTCTGTTTTGTAATTACGTAATTTCTACACCTATTGTTGTATGGTAATTAAAGTTGCTGTAATAATGTAAATTTAAATTTTGGTTGTCGCAAAATTTCATTGCGGAAGTGGAAGCACTCTGAAAATACACTGTGAATTAAAGCGATGCAATCTCACACAATTTGTAGGCAATTATGGTAAAAATAATTTTCATAGGTTTTGTGTGTTAATCTGCACTTTTATTATTTCTAACGTCACGATACTATCATGGACGTTAGAAATATAAAATGTATGGGAATACGTGCACGTTAAAACGTTACCGTGGACGGAAATTTGAAAGCGTCTTTATATTATACTGCGGTTTCACCCGCATACGTTTCGATACCGTGGGAATATCGAAATAATAATTATCCTATATGTTAATCCTGGTTATAAACCATCTGTGTGCCATATTTAATCCAAATCCGTTTAGTATTTTTGCGTGAAATAGTAACAAACATCCATCCATCCATCCATGCGCAGCTAGTCTATCTATATGTTTCTCTTCACAAAGGTTCACATAGAGACAAAAATTATAGTGTTTTGACAAAAATGCAGAAATTATGATCACTTGTGAGTATCCATACTACGCGACGTTCTGTGCGACGGAACACCAGGCTCTCACCCCGAATTATAGCTAAGTGGTCATTAGTGTGAAAAGGATTACTTGTCTTATAATAATCGGATTTTCACGGAATTTTGATAACAAATTACGGTAGGAGGATAGCCTTCTATGGACATATTTGTTATTTTAATTTGTTTCATTCATCATCAACTTCCATGAAGTCAAATATATAAAAAATATATTACCGTTGAAAAACAAAAACAATAATTTCGCAGTGTTTTAATTATCATTTACGCACCTTTTGATTTCGTGGAAAAACGGTTCTCATTTTTCACGGAAGAATTATAAATATTTAATCAAAAATATTTGCCTCGCGTTAAATAATGATTTTTCTGGGTATACAATTTAAAATAAAATTTGAAAATCCAGATTACAGGAAAAGCTATGACTATGGTCTTACACAACATGGTAAATCTATCAATATTGTGCGTACAAACTTACATTTGCAGTTGAAATGTATGGGAGAACATGTTTTTCAACTACAAAGTTAAGTACGGACGTACTTCAATTTGGAATTGTAAATTCTTAGGCCGTGTCATATGGATGAAACCGGGGGGTACCCTGGCACAGCTTTGTGCCACATTTTCTTACTTATTTTAGTTAAAAATAAATAAGAATGTATGAGAATGTTAGTTCTCATTAAAAATACAACAAAGTCTTCGTGATCAAGCATCTTACCAAGTTGCACCTTTTGAATTTCCCATCAACTGAATTAGTACCGAATGTGCGCGTAGATGGCGGTGGGATAGAGTTAGCTCGTGTTATCGTTTGATGCTCGGCGTTTGGTTGGGTAACTTTGCGCAGAGGCAATATCGTAACCAATGAGGTTAATCCGAGTTGCGATTATTGCTAGTTGAAAACTTTACCAATACCCCGCCGTGTGGAGGTCAAATACCGGCAATTTTTAAATGGCCGTACACGTTGACCTGACTCGTTATAATATAGTAGCTGTTTAGTAGTTTCACATTAATAAGTCGTTCATTGTTGTCTTGTCTCTTAAGTCCCTGTAGTATACATAAACGACATTTTTAGGGATATTATTGTGATTCTAATTTTACTAAGAGCGAATTTAATCAAACTTTTATACCTAGAATAGGTCTTATCTTGAGAACAAATTTAAATTTTTTGACAGTTTTTCCGTAAGTACTAGAACTTCACTGTTCAGATGTTAATTTTATTCCACGGATAAAAGATATCAAATAAATATAATAAGATATTAAGGGCTGATTTCTCCAATACCATCGGAGGAATAATTTTGAATTTTTGACAGTTTTTCCATACAAAAACTGTCAGACGTCAATTTATTCCACGAATAAAAATTATCGGTCGATTGAAAAATCAGCCGTACGTAAGACTGGTAAAATCAGCCCTAAATATGGTTTATTCCGAATCTGACTCGAAATCCTAACCCGGAACCTCGCGGGTTAGGTTAGGAACTTATTATATTTCGGTAGATACCGAGTCTTGTTTGTCATTGTTCATTTACATTAAGTATTAACATAATCAGTGTCCTCTCTATACAGGAGCCTTACATTATACTCTTGACAAGTAACATGGCTATGTGTCACGTTGCATCAATTATTAGTGCAGGCGTCCATACTTTCATCACACATGGGTGTAGCCGGGGTTGCCTGGCACAGCTTCGAAACGGAACCCTCAGAGCGCAAGTCCTACTGCCACTTGTCTGGTTTTATATACAATAAAACAGAATCGTTTCCGTCTATAATCTCTATCTAGCACAATCAGCCTATAATGTTCCCACTGATACACAGGTTCTAGGACTTGCCAGTGTTCTCACGATGTTTTCCTTCACCGTTTTGAGAGCAGTGGTGATGAAATTATTTACACAAAGTAAAGCGCCTGTCTGGGTTCGAACCAACGACCTTCAACTCATAAGTCGGCCGTTACCACTGGGCTCTGCAATCTGAACCTCTATCTAATTAATTTTCATCTGAATGTCTTCGTAACTTACTAAATCTAATATATTCCCGCCTAATATAGCCTTCCTTAAGCTTGCCTTAAGCTGGTTTGTTCCATGCTCATATACAACTTTAAACTACACTGAAATTACTGGTGTTAAGCTAAACTTTAGGGGATTACAAGTGTGTACCTACATGGTACAACTTTCTGGCAAAGTGACGCCTAGAACAAGGGAAAAACGCTAATATCTGAAATACAGATGTTTTATATTTAGTTCTGAAACAGATTTTCATAATCTGACCATAGAATTAAGGGTCATAGAGTGTATGAACCAATATATATATTTTTTTCCATTAAATATACAGACCGGTCTAAAAAACGCTACGTAATGAAGCTTAGGTGCCGTTCGATCAAGTGCTGTTGAAATCAGTACTCTGCGTTTGTGTTTATAAAATCTATAGTCCTTTAGTTAGACTTGGCTTAGTGAATGCATGATCGGTAACAATTCGTACGGTTCGCACATTTTGCTACGCGCTACGAAGCTACGGCGTAGCTCATGCGTAGCACGCAGTGGGCGTATGCGGAGGATTTGTTTGGTTGCTCTAAATAAAAACTGTTTCAAAGCAGTCAAATTTTTTTCAGTTTAAAATATTTTTAGTTTGGCTGTTGCTTCAAAATCATAATTATTTCTTACTAGGCTGTCGTAAAAACTTATAATTATGTCTTAAAGAATAGAGATGACAATGGGCTACAAGTAATTTAGTTACACACCACTCAATATTAAATCCTACTGAGTTTTTAGGTGAACGTTTTGTAAGTAAGTCGGCACAATATGTGGCATACAAACTGCGGTGAATGTTTCAGTGGGTCACTGGGTAAGTGAGATTTATAATATAAGGAAACCTTTTCAAACATTACGTCTTTTACAACGTACTGGTTTAAAAAACTTTTTTATCCGTTTATTAAATTTTTTTCTTCATTCTTAATAATATATAAATTAATAACAAACCCTTGTCGAGATTTCTAAAGGATATTAATTTTCTGAGATGTCACGTTTTATTCCCCTCCAAGTATCAAGTGCGATCTTCATCAAAGTTCAACCAAATTGGGCTGACAGTTTAGCTGCGATTAGCAGACAGACGGACATAAATTTTGTCTCTTTTGGTACGGATTAATTTTGGTCTCACCATTTACAAAATACTATGATAAACCAACATTTATTTGTGTAAAAAGATGAAAATCGAAATAGAAATATTTCAAGGGATTTCGTATTCTGTCCTCCTATCCTGATAACGACGTGAAGAGCGATCCCTAACCCCATAAGTTTGACCGCCCGCTGTGACATTGTGACGACGTCACGACCAAAACGTCGGTCATTCAAACAGGACAGTTCTGGAATCTTTGGCAGTTGAAAGTCGGTCAATGTGAAATCACATTCCGCTTCGACGAACAACAATCACAGGATAATTTTCATAATACGTTAACTTTTACCTGGATACCACCCAGAGAATATCAGTTTCAGTACAAATAGATAGCCACAGAAGGCCAGCTCCATACAACGAGTGGAAACGCACGCACACATGGAAACGCTCACGTACAGCGAGTGCAAGCGCACTGGCTACTGTCATTTGACCAAGATCGCCATACAAAAGAAAAAGCAAAGAAATATATTTGTTACTAGCTGCGCCCCACAGTTTCACCCGCATAAGTTTCGATCAAGTGGGAATATCGGAATAAAAAGTGCTATATGTTAATCCTGGTTATAAACCATCTGTGTGCCAAATTTCATCTAAATCCGTTCAGTAGCTTTTGCGTGAAAGAGTAACAAACATCCACCCATCCATACAAACTTTCACGTTTATAATACGAGTATTAGTAGGATTAGAGATAGATTTTTATGGTTTTTTTTTCATTCTGCACAAATAAGACGCACTTTATGAAATTAACATAATTATAGTCTTCTAGACTATATTTCGGCCATGGCGGCAATCTCAGCTGAGACAGGCCTTTGGTGTGGGAGATATTATATTGTACAAGTGTGTGCGGATACACAGGTGCACTCTCTTTTCTCTCACTATCATAGTCCAATGGGACGGCAATCCGACACGACCGGAGAAAGATCAGGGGTAGGACCAACGGCTTAATGTGCTTTCCAAGGCACGAGAGTATCTCATCGCCAACTTCCAAACTGTAGAAATTCCTAACGAAAAAACCCAATAACAAAATCAAAAATTATTTATTCAAATTAGGCTGAGAATCAGCACTTTTCGAACGTCAAAATTACAAAAGACAGTCCCCCAAAAACGCCCGCACTTCACCACTTCCTGGTGATATCAAATAGTGCTAATAAAGTCCATTTTGTTAGTAAAATATCTTATAACTAGTGTTAGTAGAAAGCAAACCAAAAAACAAACAACAAAGTAGGTGACTGAGGCAGAATGTGCAAAGAATGATAAAGTGAGGAATGACCTACCCGACCATTATCGCCAAATAGCGCCTCAGAATAGGGGAGTAAGGACTCTCCACAACTATTTTTAGGATGTTATTGTTTCTGCCCCGAGTTCTACGCATCAGTGATGCGACTTTTATATACCAACCAAAATAAAATAACAACTATACATACTCAAGCTAAAAAATAATTTATTAAAATTAAAACACTTTGCCCGGCCTGGAAATCGAACCCAGGACCCTACGCTGAGCAGATGCGGTTGAGACCGCGAGACCAACGGGGCAGTCAAAAACCTACTATTCGACCAATAAAACCAAAGAGAGAAAGGAGTCCAGTCACGTTTTATTCAGAGTCGGACCCAAAACTCAAAGTGCGAAAAAAATAGGTAATATATTTTTCGTTGGCTGGCCATTTTAGATGTTGCTCCCAATGTGGCTCCTTTAAAAGTTAGTCTGTTCTCGCTCAGTGTATGAAACTGAACCTTCTGTAACTATTTATTTTGTGCTATCACTATCAGTATCAAAATAATTTTGGGTCTATTTGGATCCAGTGAGACGAAAAAAAGTTGGCTGGTTGGCTAGTAATCGGGGCGAATCAGAATTTGTTTTAGTCCCAAGATTCGATTCAAAGTTTCGGTTTTTGGATCTAGAAAGTTTCGAAGTCACTGATGTGATGAATATTTTAATGATAAATTCGAATGAAAGGCAATCATTGTACTTAGAAATTGTTGTTCCAGTCAGTAGAGTTTGATACCTTCTTAATGTAGGTAGATACTTTTACGTTTATCACCTGTGATTTATTTGACAAGTACCAACAGTACCTGAATAGATATAAAAAAACACATCTGTAGCGGTAGCTACACTGCCACATGCGAGCTACGCATCATACTGACGTAACGCAAAATCCTGCATCTGGCAAGCAGAGTTTACCGCGAACCTGGTACATATATAACGGCCCGACGTGGATCATCGGGCAGTTGCCCACCAGAAACGACACTCGTCTGGTTGGAGGATTTTCCCTTTTTTATGGAGGATGAGTGAACTTTCCTCATACCTCTATACATATTATAAATTAATGTCTTTTTTCGTGTCTGTCTGTGTGACCGCTTTGTTCTTTTTAAATACACAACGAATTTTGATTCGATTTCGCCATCATTTAAAGAATTTATTGTGGAAGGAGTAGGTCTATAAATACGTTATTACTAAAGTAATTTTATGACTAATTAAAATGTTTCCCAAAAAATACCAATGTCACAAAGAAAATCACCGCAATCGATACCATTTTCGATAAAATGAAAAACAAAAGGGTCCTAAAACCTTCCTGAAATAACCCTCTCAAGTTACACCAAAGTACCTCAACCCAGTTTGACTTTTCCTGCTTGCCTTTGAAATATAGACGCTTATTAATATTTAATGGTCGAGAGTATAATGTACGGAAAGTTCTTGCCCCTTTAACAAAGACAATCAAATTAGTTAGCGGTCGCTGGGGACATGTTGCAGCAAAATGATGACAAGATGTCGGGTCTCGCAGTGGCTGAAATTTGCTGCTTTGCTACGTGTGGCGGCCTAGTGGGAATAGCCCCGGCTTACGAGCTGAAGGTTGACAGTTCAATTCCACACAGGCACTTTACTTTGTGTAAATAATTTTATCACCACTGCTCTCAAAACGGTGAAGGAAAACATCGTGAGGAAACTGGACCGAAAATTCTAAGACATGTGACATCTACTAAACTGCACTGGGCCCGCGTGGTAGATTATTAGCCCGCTCCCTCTCGAAGGGTGGAGGCCTGTGGCCTAACAGTGGGAACATTATAGGCTGATTATTTGTAATGCTACGTCTTGCGGTTTTGATACCCACATGAAACTAAATATTTATTTTGCGAGATGTTTACTCGTAGTTGTAAACGAATCCAGGGAACGGGGCAAAACTGCAGGGTTTTTCGTCTCCTGGAAGCGTCGAGCAACGATTTTAAAAGTTATTATTTTTACTCCTGCATAATATTTATGTTGTTTTTGTTACAAAAGACTTTGTAAAAATGGTAATCTTATTTATGGCTGGCACTTATTGATCAAATATTGGCTCAATACAATAATCATGTTATTGCATAAAAATAAGTATAAAATGTAAATTATTCCACAAGTAAAAAATATGATTGATGTTGAAAATATGATGATGTTGTTTCTATCTTAGGTTCCACGCTCGTAAAAGGTGTGTACAAATCTACTTCAAGTCATCAGTACATCAAGTTGAAGAAATGAATTCAACCTTCAACCTCATCCAACTTTCTGACAGCAAAAAAGCATTTACGAAAACCAAAAAGAACAGTGTTAATAGAGACCCATCATTTAATCCCGCAGCGAATAACTTAAAACCAATGGGGCAGCGCGGATTGAATGAACTTTTTGAAAGATTTAACTAGCTACAATTAAGAAAACGGATTTTACGGAACATTAAAATACTAATGAATTTGCTTTCACATTCTTCTGGTTTTGTTTCTATCTGGAATATTTAAAATAGGTAGTATCAGCAATCTGATAGCATTACAAAAGGTAAATTAAATTAGTTAACGAAACTCTATACACGTGATTGTATAGAAATTCAATTCAATTTATTTATTTCAGATAAATTACAATCACTGTAATCTTCTACACATATTTTGTTTTTTTTTGTCGATATCAAAACAAGATAAAACAAAAAAAAAATGATGATGTTTTTGCGTCAAAGACTGCACGTAATTATAGTATTTTTATCTCACAAAGCGACGCGCGTTTTACTTGTGGTTTACAAGTGTACCTACAAACACGCTGTGAATGTGTGTGTCAGCGCAGGCGCTCTCGGTACTGTCCGAGACAGTGGCGAAGTCGAAAAGTGTGAGGGTGTGTGCGTGTGTGTTATGTGCTCATGCTGCTCATCTACACGCACACATTCACAGCGTGTTAGTACCCTTGGTTAACACAAGTAAAGCGCCCGTCGCTTCTTGAGATAAAAATACTATAGCTACGTTGTGTGCCTTTGACCCAAAAAAACACCCAATATTTTTTTTTTTGTTCTCACGTGTTTAAATATCGACACGTATTTTATATTACTTCGTATTTTATATTTTACTAGAAATCGTTTTGATTAATAGGTACTAAATATAATATTAATATTGATGTTAAATTTTTTATATTTTTTTTTACGATTTATATACAATTTAAAACGAAAAAATAATTGGTAAGTAATTTAGTTTAGGTATTCCTACCAGATAAATAATGATTGAACAAAACCTAGTAGGTATTAGACACTCAGAATAATAAAATTTTCGGTTTAAAGAGCTCTAAATTGTCCAAAAGTAAAATATGCGTAAAAACATTAAAATATGTAATTCGTCATCACTATCTGAAACATCCGGGAACCTCAGAATATCACTCGGGACAGACCACCATAATTAATGTTTTAAGAGGTAATCATATTTTCATGCGTTTCCATGGCAACCTGGAAGGTAAATTAATAAATTCTCGAAGGGGAAGAGGGAGGTTTATTCACATTTCGCCAGGTCACCAAATACCAAATGGTAGTCCTTGCATTACTTTATATAAGCTAACATTTAAAATAATAATACATAATTATGTACATGTGAAAAAACAAGCAAAAGAATCATAGGGCATCAAAAAATTCGTCCGCATCGCTGTCAACAGGAACAGTGCCCAAAAGGCTGGCAGCATTGCCACGTTGTATGGCGATGCTAATTCTTTGGCCAAGAAACAGGCCAGCCCTCTGGTCACGTGAAAAGTTGACTAACCGCTTGGAGATATCATACAACACTGCTGACCGTGCCTACACACGGCGAATAAACCGTAGTTTTACACACTTCGAGGATTAGAATTGACGACGTGTTTTTTTTTTGGTGCGACTATGAATAAATTACAGATGTTATTTATTTCAATTAAATATACACTATGAAATTAATAATTAAATATTTCAGTTTGCATTAAGTCCAAAAAGTTACTTTTTTTTAAAGAATTGGCGAAATATGATAATGATATACATATAATCATTATGTAATAGTTACTCTACTTCCCACTTCGAGTTGGCCCAAGTTTTCAATTTCATCCTATATATTTCATTTTCCCTTGAAATAATTGCAAGATGCATAACTGCCAGCCTGAAAACAAACAAAATGACTAAGATAGTAAATAATAGGTATATTAAACACTATACCAAGGAGTTTGCACGCCCATATTAGCTTAAATATTTTCATTGGTATACCAGACTATTTTCAAACTCAATCCGACTCCTATAATTAGCTATTTACCAAAATAGCACTAGGTAAGTTAATACGTCGAGACCACATCGGGACAGAATTACCGTCTCTGACATAATGTGGGTGTATCTTCAACAATTAATACGTGGGTGTAAAGAAATACGCCTCTGCACCTTTACGACGATGATAATTTATCGTATTTCTTCGTATGACATGAGGGGCTTGTGGCTAAGTAGGTGTATATTTTCCACTCGTTACCCGTGGTCCCGGTGGGTCGACCCATTACTGGGTCCATGGGTAATTTGAATTAACCGTGGTTCCATGGCAGTAGGGATTGTTTCCTGGACTTCTGAATATATCGATAAAATATACAAATCCACAATAACTGCATATAATTTAACATTCATTATTTGCTTTAACGTTTGTATTACCATTCTTACAGGAAAATAAAAAACATATCTCATACATGTCCGGATTCTTATTATATCAAATTACCTAACCGAATCTCTAGACAATTTAATATCGGAGGCGTGAACAACTGATCGTCCTATTACACAATTATATGTATAAAGAGGCGAAAGAGAGCTGGATGGCAAAGGGAACAATATATTGTATCCATTGAATTCCTTTCCGGAATTCAACAGTGTCAAGCATCGTCATTATATCGCGCGGAATGAATATGCTGGAGTTACTAAAATTAATTTTAAAACATTTCATGAAGCACAAGTTCCACTACAACACCGAAATTTAGTGTTGGCAGAATATTATTATCAAGACACAGCAATTTTGGTGTTAGTATGGACGAAGATAGAGCTAAGCTTGAGCAAACAAAAATATTTGGTGACGAAACATTCAATTGTAGCCCAAATTTACGCTTTACTGAGTGATAAGAAAACCGAAAAATTAATTATTAAAATCCCAGTTTTCAAACTGGGAACCAGTAAAGTATCACTGTGATTTTGAACTTACAGCTTTAAATTCCATACATAATGTTTTTCCCAAAATTGAGATTATAGGGTGCTATGATTACTGGCAGCAAGCTATGTGGAGGATGTGCAAAAAGATATTCGGCATTACCTCAAGCCAGAGTTGTGTCACTGTGTTCAGTATTGCCATTATTACCAAGTGAACGACTTTTGGAGGGGTGGGAATATGTTAAATCACGGTGCAACACCAAAAACATTAAAGTCCAGATTGTTTAAATTACATGCAACGTTTTTGGCTGAAGAATGATATTGTTAAAACTGTCAGTGTCTTCGGAGAAAGGCACCGAAGCAATAATGTGTCGGAGTCTTGGCATAGCAAAATATTTTTCTTTTTTAACTGCACAAACCCAATGCGTCTCCTGAACGTTTTGGTCAAATTATCGAAAAATAAAAAGAATAATCCAGTAAGAACTAGAAAAAAAATAGCAATTGAAAATGATGAATTCATAACCGATACACTAATGGAATTAATTACTGGCGAAATATCAGTTGGATACGCATTAGAAATGTTAAGATAGTTTATAAGTCATTAGTGTATCGGTTATGAATTCATCATTTTCAATATATGTAGTTGTGTTGTAGTTCAGGTATGAGTATGTTTTTGTTCCCAAGGATGGAATAATTTTTTGCTTATGAATGAGTAAATTATATTGTATGTAACTGTTTTCATGTTCTATCGATATAGTCAGAAGTTCGGGAACAATCCCTAATGCCATGGAACCACGGGTAATTAAAATTACCCATGGAGCCGGTAACGGGTCGACCCACCGGGACCATAATATTTTCTCTGCTTTTATTACTTTATGAGGTCAAAGAAACATGCCAAAGGCTACTCTAACTAATTTGTTGTAATCTTATTATCGCCTACAAGAAGTATATTAGTAGCCGACGATGAATACCCACGCAAAATGATATACAAGGTTTCTCCAACCACATCATTATCTAAATAGTTTCTGAACATATAAGTGAAATAAATGTTTATGCCCTGGATACTTATTTTTGGTATCATAATAATTGGCCGATCCAATTGAGAGGTTTGTGGCTAAGTAATAACAGACGCTCGGGTCGATCGATAAGCTACGCTTGCCGCGGTTGGTCCGTGGATGGGTGACCGTCTTTACTTATCAAGACCCCTCCGTGTTTCAGAAAGCATGTTAAGCCGTTGGTCCCGGCGGTCATTCGTGGATCTTTGGCAGTCGTTACGGGTCGTCAGAAGCCTGAAAGTCTAAAAACTAGTCTTATCAAGGAGTATCGTATTACCCAGTAACTGGGTTGTGGAGGTCAGATAGGCTGTTGCTTCATGTTAAATACTGGTATTCAGCTGCATCCGGTTAGACTGGAAGCCGACCTCAACATAGTTGGGAAAAAGGCTAGGCAGATGATGAATAACTGGATCGGGTCGAGGTCAAAGGTGAGGTGACGATATGGACAGGTTTGCACAGGAGAGCTGACCAGAAATCGCCAAAGATAGGTAAAAGTTTGAAAGGAATTAGGCGAAGCTTTTTCCCAGCAGTAGGGATACAAAAATATGATGTTAATAGTGGTCTAAGACTTTATTTAGAAGCTCCTCGCCAAGACCCTAAGGATATTTTATCGGACAAAATGTTTCCCTTTGAGCTAAGTTTTCTCCTAAACTATAAATAATCGCAGAACTTACAGGTGGGTTTCGGAAAACTCATGGTGAGAGGCACCCTGTATAATGGGACCGCCCTTGACCTTGGTCTCACCAGGTAGACAGCGATGGTGTGGTGTAGGATGGGACGAGCATAGCCAAACTATACCTATTGACTTTTCCTTTGAATCTTGTTATAGGAAACATGGACGCTGGGATAATGGGAAGTATAGTTTATTTGCGACCGCAAGAAATTATCCTATAATTCCATTCACGTGGCCCGATCCGATCTTAACTGTGGTGAAGAGACTGACTTCCCTTTTAATAATTAAATAACATGTTTTTGTCAGATTAAGCTGTAATGCGTGGAAATCATCATAAGATATCTTTTGTTCTTAAAGGAATAATGAAAGTGTTCCATTGTTACGATAATATGATATCATGTAGGTTGAGCCAAGTCAAAATGAAGGCCCTTCATCCTCTTGAATGCTTTTAATCATTTATGCTGCGATGTGAAAGATAGACAGGCGCAAACAGGGGTGTAAATAATTTGGGTAAGCAGCACACATTGCAAAAGTCAGGAAAAATAATATGTTCACACCAATTCAGGAACTATTTGAAGGAGTTTTCGATTTTCTTCTTTTTGAGAAAATTGTTATTAAAAGTTTTTTGAGGACAGAAAGAGGTTATGCTAAAAAATACCAATGCGTGGAGGCATATCCATGACAAGGTTTCAACCATATAATTAATTTTCTTTAATAAAAGTTTCTTCACCCTCACGAAGAAAGGCAAAAATACATAACTAAACAATAAGAACTGCACTTTATTGGCCACATTCACAGATATATTTATTTGTGTGCAAACATTTTAGGAACAATTTGTGTCTCGGCGTGGAAGCCACTACGAAGGAGTCTTGTCACGAAGCAGACATAACGCCTCCTCAGTTTACACCACTTTCATTTGGCTCTAGCCATCAACCTTAGTCTTCTTTTAGTGCCGATTAGCCCTTTGTTGTGAGTGAGGTTTAGTAATAAAAATTGTGCTGAGGATGTAGGGTTTTGAGTGTAGGTGTAAATCTGGTCTATTTATATTTTTGGTACATATTTTGACGAGGCAATAAAAAGCTTGGAACGTGGTAAAGGACGGAGGATGCTTACTTTTGATAAATTATAATTATTTATAGAATAGAATACTCTTGATTATGTACACCATACAAATTACAGGCGGTTTCGCTAAGAGCGATCTTTTAAAGACATCCTTTGGATGGTTTATTTCTGTAAATTGTTAAACAAATAACACTTTTTCACACCAAAATTAATTCTGGTTTAAAAGTATATGAGAGTTCGGGGTTTCCCATTCTAACTACTATGAGATAAAAGACAGAAACAAATAAATACAATTGAAGTGTTTGTTTGTAATGTCAAAATAACAGCTTTTAAGTAAATGCATAATGAAAGTATACATTATATACGGTACTTAAAACATTTTTTTTTTTAAATTTTGTCTGCCTGTCTGTTTGTTTCAGCTAATCTCCGAAACGGCTGGTCCGATTTTTACTGGAGGCGATTTCCACTCTCAGATGGCTGATATTATAAGGAGTAACATAGGCAACTTTTTAACCGACTTCAAAAAAGGAGGAGGTTCTCAATTCGACGGTGTTTTTTTTTTTGTGTTTGTTACGCGATTATTCCGCCAATGGTGCACCGATTTTCAAAATTCTTTTTTTTGTTCGAAAGGAGATACTTCTGAAGTGGTCCCATAGAAATTTCATCAAAAACGGTTAAGTAGTTTGGTTTTTAAACCAAAATGACTGGTAAAAATTACAACGTAAAAGTGAAAAATAAAAACTTTTTTGCAAAAAAAAAATAACCGACTTCCAAACACGACACTACAAAGTGAAAAATAACTTTAATTTTGGAAGTCGGTGGCAAACAACGAAAATGCGAACCCAACGACACCGACTTCCGAAATTAAAGTTATTTTTCACTTTGTAGTCGTTTTTGGAAGTCGGTTGTTTTTTTTTTTTGCAAAAAAGTTTTTTTTTTAGAAAAAGATTTATAGTTCCGCGCAAAAAAATGAAAACCCATGAAATCGAATATATGTATATACTAACTAACTACCTTTTCACACCTAAACCACTGAAAGGATTTGGATAAAATGTTTCATTAGGATTGATGGCATCCTGAGGAAGGACATACTTTATTTCCTAGAAGCACGTTCCCGTGGGATATCATCCAACATCCATAGAAGAAGAAGCTAGTTTTAAATATGTATATTTAGTCGTTTTAAAAATATAATAATGATACGAATAATCTAAGCATGGCGAATCCATTTTATGCTGAATATTACCGTGATAAACACTTTACGTTATAGTAAGTATGTGTATTATGGGTTTTTAACCTATTTATGTTTTTGTGTACCTTTTTTATTTATAATTCAATAATTTTTTTTATCATTGTTCGTCTCAACCAAAGCACCTGCACCAAAGCATCTAATCGCTTCATCACCCTTGGTTGACTGGTAGAGAATGCCTAAGGCATTAAGTCCGCCTTTGTACCTTTTTGTATGAGAAAAGATTAAATAAATAATAATTGATCAAATTCTTGATATTATCGTGATTTACTTAGCGATCGTGATCGATTATAGAAACAGTCTTTTGAAAAAAGGCTGTGTGCACAATAACGCTATTCTTTAAAATCGCGCTTATGTAACCTAGTGTGCTCAAAAGCTATTAGATAATGAGTTTGTGTTCTAAAAGCGATGCTTCTATATTTTCTTTTGCAAAATTGTGTTCAAAGGGAACGAAGTATTCAAACACATGATACGTCTACTCACCAATGGAAAAGAAAACATATTATTGAAATATTTTTCAAAGAGGGGCTTGTGGCTAAATAATAACAGCCGCACGGGTCAATCGATCAGGTTAAGCTACGCTTGCTGTGGTTGGTCTTTGGATGGGTGACCATCTTTACATACCAAGACCCCTCCGTGGCTCGGAAAGTAGGTTAAGCCGTTGGTCCCAGCTGTCATTCGTGAATCTTTGACAGTCGTTACGGGTCGTCAGAAGCTCGAAACTCTGACAACCAGTCTTGCCAAGGGGTTTCGTATTACCTAGTAGCTGGGTCGTGGAGGTCAGATAGGCAGTCGCTCCATGTTAAAATACTGATACTCAGCTGCATCCGGTTAAACTGGAAGCCGACCGCATCATAGTTTGGAAAAGTCTAGGCAGATGATTCATCAGGCTCAGACCTGAAAAATATTGGATCGCTGACTAAAAAATAAAACAAAATGCCAATTATGTAATGATTGAAATGGTGGTTACAATGCCCTGTGCCTGACCCTGACAAAAGTCTAACTTGAACATAATTATATAACTTAATCTGCGAGACGTCCATTACGAATTCGTTCTCTAATTACAGGAACGTTGGTATCTTAATTGCCGCAGTATTAGTTAATAGTTCTCAGGCTAACGTTTACACAATTATACTAAATCGCACTAGAATACATTAGCAAGAGTATTCTTAATTATAATGTAAATTGATCCTCATATATTCAGCGGGAATGGAAAATTAGGAAATTCATGTTGCCATTTGAATTTCAGGAAATGACGTAAAACTCGCCAGCCTCTGTTATGAAAACGATAAAACAGATAAAAATGGAACTCTTAACAATCGTTGTTTGTTCATGAATTTTTCATATGTTTTACTCTCGGATTGGTTCCAATATTGATTGCCAAAACAAATGACAGCCGTAGAACAATCCGTTTGCAGATATTAAACCTCTAACAGCAGCAACCTAACACCAACCTTACTGTAACGAAAATAAAGATCACAATGATTTTGACAGACTTGTCAATGGCAGCAATCCTTATCAGAATGAGAATAAAGATCAATGTCATGTTGGACTGTTATGCAAAGTCAGAGGTAAAATAAGCAGTTCTTCCCCACTGCTCAACCAGATTGCTCAAAAGTGCTCTATAAAAACCAAGGAATCATATCGACGAGTATATTTTCCGCCACAATATGTAGCATAGGTTTTTTATAAATAAATATGTTGGCCATTTACCCGATAACTAATGTCTTAAAATTAAAGAAACCATTTCAGTGAGAAATTCAATGGACCCCTTTAATGGTATTTACCTTAGAGTATGGATTAGATAAGCTATCGAATACCTCTTTACGAGTAATGGTTTTCAGCAGTACCAGCTATCAAACAATAGAAAATTAAGTAGGATTTTGTGAAGTGCAGTGTATTCATACCTACTCTTATTTAAATTGTGTCCAGCCGAAAGCAGCAACGGGACCAATCGACACTCTTTAGAGACTGATGACTCTTAAATAAAGACGTGGTATTCAAACCATTTAGTTGTGTTACCTTCTTTGCTGACAGTCATTTTTTTACTAATAGGAGTTAAAACTTGTGACGATTTTACTGTGCGATATTTATCTCTAGCCGCTCTGCCGATATAGTTGTACAGTCGATCGTACGTGTCGCTAATAGCACTTTGATCTTGAGCTGGCCTAGCAAAGTATGGAGATTCTATACAATAAAAGGTCAGCATACACTGGTTTTTTACCACTGACGCAGGTTAGTGGGAGCAAAACCAGTATAAGCTTCTAACTATTCAGGCAGAATACACATAACATAACATCACGACTGAAATCCCCGATGCGTTAGACAGAGGCGCTCCTAAAGTACACCCACAATTCGACAGTTATGTTTAAGTCCCTTATTATTATATGCGACTTAATACGACCTATCGTTAACCAGGCACAAATCCAAACTCCTGGCTGGTACTGAGAAATTACAGATGACAAAACCCAATAACAGTTTGCCCGACCTAGGAATCGAATCTAGGACCTCATGCTCAGCAGTAGCGTTTGCGACCACCAGACCAATAAGGTAGATTGCACATGTTACCCTACAATTTAAACGCTATACAAGGTGTCGTTTTGCATTCTCATCAAATTCAAGGAGGTAACCATGCTACTGATTCTCGACACGAATCAATAATAAAATATTAAGGGGTTTTATTTTGTCTTCTAATTTTCGGAAATCGGCATGTGTGGGACACGCATTTTAAAACGCGGCCTGTGTGAGACCGCACAGTAACTGCCCTTTTACACACACATAAAAACGCGGCCGCTTATACGATACCATAACGCGATTCTGTTCTTTATAGGTGATGTATTCTGAAATACTGTCAAACGTAAATAACAAAAAAAATAAGTATGTATTCATTATTTACCAGGCATCGTAATTTTATTTGATTATTTATGTCTTTCATAACAGCCTCCTGAAATTTGACGAGGATGCAAAACAACAGCTTTTATACCTTCTCTTATTCATACTGCTTACCCCTTTAATGGTCTATACACTAGTAACTAGCAGTTAATGTACGATAACGTACTGTTCATATGTTCAGTTATGTGTTCCTTGGCTTGTTGGTTGGCAGTTTAGTGTACACATGATGTGATGTGATATTTATGACAAATAAACAGGTTGGACGGGATATTGTGTAGGAAAGACATGTCTATTATTTGGTTTTGTTATTTGTAGATCGTTGACAGTCGTCATGCGTAGTCAGAAACCCAAAAATTTGGCAACTAGTTAACACTAGTTGTCAAATTTTTTGCCCCGTGGTAACCCAAGGGGTATCGTGTTACCCCGTTGGGGTTACCCAACTGGGTAACACCAATGGTAATGTACAAGTCTGTTTTTAAGATCTGGGCACGATAGTTATACCGTGCCCCCAGATTTTAAGAACAGACTTGTAAATTACATAACATTGTACAGACGCCAGCACATCAAGCTACTCCAATCTGTCAAATTTCTTTAATAGATTTTCAACTTTATCGCTAAAGTCTTAAGGTTCTAGGTTGATTGGGAAAATTTGACAGTTTCGGGTAGCTTGACCTGCTGGCGTCTGTACCTACGAAGAACCAAGAAAAACATGTTTAGACTTATATTTCAACTGAAATTGCAAGTATGTATGCACAGTATTTAAAGATTACCGAGTTATTTTAAGACCATAGACTTGTTATAGGTATTCCTGGTATCTGTAAGTAAAGAACTAATTTCTGTTTATAAAAAAAAAAAATATGCTCAGCTGTTTTGTTTTTGATAAGTGGGGGGAATTTACATATATTTTATTAAATTATTTAAAAAACTTGTACAAAACTACATTTCAAACTTATACATAAAAAAAACTTATTTATTTAACTATGCGCGTGCAGCACACGTTCGTACACGTGATTGAAGTGAAACTTCTTAAAAAATATAGAATAAAGAGAGATTTAATGTGAGCCAGAGAGAGATATCTTTCGCCTTCTTTTTCTATCTATGCGAACTTGAAATGTCACTCTCCATTCTCGTCCAATTATCGACATGCCGCCTAAGAAGTTTCTTTTCAAAATTAACGGCTTCAAAGTCCTGTAAAAAATTCTAATAGACACCGTTTCACAAATGTCAATATTTCTATTTCACCGAGTGAAATTTGGCTTTTCTTTATAGAAAGTGAGCGGATCATAAAATACAACGAAGTGTGGGTCTATTTTCTTGGTCTCAAGTGTAACTCTACTGAATTGGGGTTGACGGGATAAAGGTATTATCGTTATGTTGGTGACACGATTTTATTTGAATGTGTAGGCATTACAGTGTAGTTTGTGATCGAGGTCTGTTTTTTGTGGTGAGGTCCATAATAGTTTATTTACACGTCTGGCTAAGAATAAGTTGTCGTTTTTACGGTTTTGGTTTCGTCATCGACGGTATTTATTTGGGAATGGTTTTAGATGGGCATTTGAAGTAGGTAACTACCCAATGTCGTTGAAGCCATGTTAGAAGACTAACTTTTCGAGATTTTTTTTAATAAATCAAAGATTTAAAACAGTTTGCAAAACCATTTTTTTTTGCCAGAAGCAGCCAGACCCGGAACAACTACTTGTAGGTCATACAAATATTTGTTCCGTGCGGGAATCGAACCCGCGACACGCAGCGCAGCAGTCAATCGCTTAACCACTGCGCCAACCGTGCCGTCAAAAAACTTTTTCCTTCACTGTTTTGAGAGCAATGGTGAATACGAAATAATTTACAGAAAGTAAAGCGCCTGACTGGGTTCGAACTTACGACTTACTCGTTACGGTCATTACCACTGCGTCACCACTGCTCTAGTCTATCACCAATAAAGTCACTATATTATGACCTTCTAGGGCATTCTCCTCCCACCAATCCTCCGTTCTGAAAACAACCAATTTACACACAATCAAACAAACAAACAAAACAGTAGAAGTATTAAAACTCATAGTTTTAAAAGAGACTGTGACGTCTGAGTTTGTTTCGGCCTTTCTTCTCAGACTAGTCAGATAGGAAACGCCGACCTCATCTAGTTTTAAAATATGATTGACGTTTAAAAGTGTTTGTACAAACCTACTTACAAAATAAAATCATTTATCATTTAAAGTTTTCACTAAAGGCGTAATTGATGAGGCGTCGGCCGCAATTAAAACACATCGGACTTGTGGCTGGTCACGCTTCAAGTCCTTATGCTGGACTGTCGGTTTTGTTGGCTTTTAATGCGATCTCTATAGTTACAAGGTGTTGTACCTAATGCTACGGCTACATTGTCGCGACAACGTGAATAACACTTGGCACTCGCACACCGCTCGACACGTGTCGCTGTACAACAGAGAGCGCGCGAAATGTACTTTTGCCATTTCTCATGTTTGAAGTCAGAATTTGTGTACGGCTAGGTAAGGTCACTGTCCCTCCTCCTTAACAAGTGCCCTAACCTAACTTTACATGTCATCGGATCTGGTAACAATCATAATAATTATAGCATAACATCACGCTTGTAATCCCCAATGGGGGAGACAGAGGTGGTACCTGTATTACATCCACATTCGCCAGCTGTTTAAGTCGCATGTAAAAGGGGGCGATGAGCTGGACTCCTTTAGTAAAGATTGGTTCTTGGCAGCTCTGGAGAGAGGCGGAAGGTGAGTAAAAATAGGGGGCGAGCTTATTGCTATCATCCGGGCACAAAAACCCCGAGCTGCTTTTGAAAAACTCCTGGTATAAAAACCCAATAGCACTTTGACCGGCGACTTTGGATCTTTATTTTTTATTGTTGACATGATTATAAAATAACACTAATATTATCTTATTTTTGTTTTTAATGTTCTGTTTGATCTTTGTTCTTTTAAATTTACTACAATATTATTATTATTCTTTAATTACTTAATTTATTGTTATTCTGAGAGAATGTTTTAATTAGTAATATTTCTTGACATTTGCACGTCACATCATGTGGCAAACATGCTTGTACCTAATAATGTTGTTACCATCTTGCATGCATGTATTTTCTTGTATGTATGACACATGTTTAAGCAAATAAATATTATCTTATCTTACCGACCTGGGCATGAAACCCAGCACCTCATGGTCATCAGTGGCGTCAATCATAATAAAGAGGTACCGACTCACAAAGGCGTATGGTTTTTTACAGATAGTACAAAGACAAACAGAAGGTTTCTTTCCTAGGGAAGTTTTCACCTCCGTAAGAGGCTTCTAACTATTTTTAAAGCTGACCCATGTTACATCCGAAGGGTAAAAGGGTATCCATGAATATTTCGTAAGACTCCTTTTAGGGTTCTGTCCAAACAAAAGTTCAAACCAACAGTATTATTGTTACTGTATGAATAAGAATGAATAAATTAACTTTTCTTGAAAAACAATTTTCTAGTATAATGAGGGCCTTCTCCCATGCATACAGTTGCCGCCTAAACGGCTCGGCGCCTTGCCGTGCCAGCTCTTTCACAAGTACACGGTTTACGCACGGTTGCAATATTATCGAGGTACTAGACTAAATCGTGCTTATAGTGGATAAGCACGGTCGATACACGGTCACGGCACGGTCGCCGTGCCTTGTGAAAGCTATCTATGTAGCTCATACATTTCTGCTCATATTTCTCTTTACCGTATGCATGTGAAAAAGCCCTGACTGAGAATAGGGAATATGCATGTGATTCAAATAAGGGCCAAATATTTTTTTTAATAAACGGTATTACTTCAGAATTATGCCTCCATCAATATTTTTGGTTAGAATTTCTTTCTCAGCAAGAAATCAATTTTTAGAAAGTGCAAGAAAACTGGGGGAAATTCAAATATTTGAAATGCGGCGTCATTAGCAGAGATTGGAATTAGGTAGAGTTATTTATGTACTTGCATCGAAATGTTGATATTAATATGGATCTTCCCGGGATTTCTAATAGACAATCCCGTGTGGCCAACAATAATACAAATAAATAATAATAAAAACCTCAGAGATAGATAAGACAAATAAAACAAAGATAATTAACATAGGTACAATTTTTATTAGTATTTACATTAATTCACACTACAAATGTGGCAACATCGCGCGTGTGCGCATTGGAATTTTGCAACTTTGAAAATCCGATGTCGTTAATATAAATTTGGCAACGTCACGCGTGCAGTGGTTTAAATTGTGTAAAAGTAAATAACTTTTTTATTTAATAAATTACGGGATTTTTCTGCTCTTTAAAATTAATGTCGGGATTTGAGGCATATCCACTTTACTCTTACGCTGTATGAAATCAGTGTAAGTACATAAATAACTCTACCTAATTCCGAGCTCTGGTCATTAGTCAGAGCGAATGTGATGTAAAAGTTTATGATAACAATAAAATGTCAATGTGTTTTATAGGAGTGTTTGTGATGTGTGGAGGGGCTTGTGACTAAATAATAACAGCCGCATGGGTCGATCGATCAGGTCAAGCTTCGCTTACCGCGGTTGGTCCGTGGATGGGTGACCATTTTCACATACCAAGACCCTTCGGTGCCTCGGAAAGCACGTTAAGCAGTTGGTCCCGGCTGTCATACATGGATCTATGACAGTCGTTACGGGTCGTCAGTAGCCCGAAAGTCTGTCAACCTGTCTTACCAAGGGGTATCGTATTACCCAGTAACTGGGTTGTGGGGGTCAGATAGGCAGTCGCTCCATATAAAATACTGGTATTCAGCTGCATCCGGTTAGACTGGAAGCCGACCCCAACATAGTTGGGAAAAGGCTAGGCAGATGATGATGAGGAGTGTTTGTGATTCAGTTTGTTGTCAATGTTATGAACTATGACATCACATCAAGCGCGCCAGAATGGAGGGCGCTTAAGGTGCCTGTGCCGGTTGGCTATTTTTAATTAACTGTACTTTTAATTGATTTTATAGCGTTCAATGTTTTTTTACTTAGGTTACTCAATCTATTGGACTGGACTACTTTTGATTTGGACTACTTTTGATATAATGCGACATATCACAAAGTTCTTTTGACATATAAAAATGAAACATGAACACAATGAAGCTGCGTTCAGTAGCGAGATAATATATATTTGCTAATATTCTAGGATAGTGGCATCTAGTAAAAAATAATGATTTATTTAAGGTTGTCCTTTGGTCCCATTAACGCAACCAGTGTCTAAATTGAACACCAGGCCCCTAAATTGTACCAAATTTAAAAAATATAAAATTAGTAAAAAATATGCAACATTTAGAATCACTATTATTTTTATTTATTCTTTAAATTTCAAAAAAGTATGGACTTTACAATCGTACTTAATATAGAGGTATGAGGAACAGGGTGTAAAGTTCACTCATACTCTATAGAAAAGGGAGGATCCTCCGACCAGACGGGTGTTGTGTCTGGCGGGCAATTGCCCAACGATTGATGTTGAGAAGTTTGTATATGTGCTAATTGCGCGGTAAACTGTGCTTGCGAGATGCAGGATTTGCGTGACGTCAGTATGACGCGTTGTTCGCATGTGGCGTTGTAGGATTTGCGTGACGTCAGTATGACGCGTTGTTAAAGTCAAAGTCAAAGTCCATTTATTTGTCAGAATATTGTTACAGAGTTGTTACATAATTTTAAATGTCCATAATATTCTGCCGTTTCCGGCGTACAATGTTCGCATGTGGCGTTGTAGATACCGCTACACTTAATCAACTTATAACAATATCTTAAACTTTCTAACAAATTGAAAAGTCATAAACTCTATAACAAGATATAAAATCAAAGAAACTCAAAAATATTAAGTAACCAACAAGGATTTTTCTACAAAATGGGATAATAATAATATTACTTCAAGTATTCATCACAAATATCAGGATTGGTGGTGCAGGTGTCTTGCTATCCATCTCTTGCAGCCACTCTACTTGGGGTCCTCTTTTATAATAATATATTTATAATAATTATTTTAACTTTCGCCATCAGCAGTCGTCGTCTAAAATGATTTAAATTAAATTAAATTTTGAAACAAAATCGGTTGCATAAATAATTGAGGAACTCGGGAGCGGTCCAATACAGGAACTGAGGTAGATTTACAATAGGTCATAAAAAAATAAAACACCTACAACGATTCGGGTTTGTTTACCGGTATTTGAGAGATATTTATAGCACTGATTTGAACAGCACTTCCGCAAACCGCACTTGAGCACTTCCACTAACCGCACTGAAAGAAAATTTCTTAGCGTGCGGTTCAGAGGAACAGTTTATAGTAAAACATGCTCTCTTATGAAATATCTTACAAAATAATGACTTACCATTACGGTGAACAATCTCTTTAGAGAAAACAAGCAATACATTAAAACAACCCAAAATCTATTTTCGATGCAAAATGGTAGCGCAGTTGTGGCGCTGCGGTCGCCTCTTTTTTGTTGTCAATGCAAAAAAAATAGTGTAATTTGATAGAAATACAGAGTGGTACAATTTAACCTATATTTAAATTATTTTTTATTTATTTTCAATGTAGGTGCTATTCTCCCCTATTATTATATGGCGATGTAAACTCATCACCTGCCTAGCCTTTTTCTAACTATGTTGGGGTTGGCTTCCAGTCTAACCATATGCAACTCAATACGAGTATTTTACATGGAGCGACTGCCTATCTGACCTTCACAACCCAGTCACTGGACAATACGATATCCCTTCGTAAGAGGTTGTCAGACTTCTGGTAACCCGTAACCACTGTCAACGGCTTCACTTGCCTTCCGAGGCACGGAGGGGTCTCGATATGTAATGTGCACCTAGCTTCTGACGTTTCATAAGTGCCCATGTAGGTTTATGTGAAAAATATTTGGATTTTATATGGATGGTCACCCATCCACGAACCGACCGTGTCAAGTGTAGCTTAACCTCTGATCGGCCCGTGCGCCTGTTATCATTTAGCCACGAGCCCCTCATACAATTAAAGTCCGCATCACATTCTTTGTAGTACATTGTTATTCCTACGTAAACAATTATCAATAAGAATCATTTATTGGAGTTAACTATCTTTTTATTTGCACGTGTTTCTATGACAATCCTACTAATATCATAAATGTGAAAGTTTGTATGGATGGATGGATGTTTGTTACTCTTTCACGCAAAAACTACTGAACGGATTTGGATGAAATTTGGCACACAGATGGATTATTAACATATAGGATACTTTTTATCCCGATATTCCCATGGGATCGAACCTTTTGCGGGAGAGACCGCGGGGCGCAGGTAGTAAAACATATTTCTTCTTCTATCAGTAAAAAATCAGTCATTATCTTGTAACTGTTCCCGATGTGACATATGTATCAGAAAATCGTACCACTAATAACAATTTGATCGAATCCCTGTAAAATTGTTTACATCAAAATAAATTCAAGGACATTCGAAATCTATAAACACAATGCTTTCCATATCCTTACTAGGATTCCCTTTTCGATTTGTGCCTCCAATAAAAATTGATATTCATGTCCCGATTCATATAAATAATATCGTATGTTTTATTTACTAAACTGGATTCTGCTGACGAACCCTTTTCGAGAACGACACAAGATTTGGGGACATTGTTATTTCATATTAGGTACAAACTTTTGCGAAAACTTATGATTCGAATCAGCCCATCCATTCTGGAAAAATCTCACCGTGAAAACATGGATGATAGCTTAAAGTGAGCTGTTATTCCACCTGGTGCTAGGGATTACAGTTCACTTCACCTAAGTTTGCTCCGTGAGATCTTTACGATGCTAGGGATTGACGCTACTGACAGCTTACTTCATCTAAGCTTGCACGGTAAGATTTTACAGAATAGCACTACAGGTATTATCGTGGTAGCTATGTTTGAACGGAAATCCGACTCATGAATATACCGATGATTCTAATGATGCATTTTTTTTTAAATAAATGAGCCTTTTTTTAACTTTCTGGCATTTCTTACAGTTGGTCGCAGTTGCTAAGCTAACCCATAGCTCCCCGACCCCGACCAAACGGGCTAATTTAGAACTGTGACAAACCGCGCGCGAGCCGAGCAAGCGGATCGAGCCGAGCCAGTGAAACGAGCGGCGCTACGCTACCGGCTTTTGAGGTTATTTCAGGTTCGAATCGTGTATAATTAATACTGACTCTTAATTCAATAAATTTTTCAAGAGCCTTCGTCAAATAAACTACCTGGTTGCTTAATTTATATACCATCAGAGGGGTAATTCCTGGGGGCCCAAAAAGGCCACTTTAAGCAATACTTCTAAAAGCTATTCATTTCCTGAATTCCCGGCAGATCATTAGCAATTCCTTTAATTTTCATAAAATTTCAATTCATATTTGGGGAAACATTGCCGCATGAAAAAAATAAAAATCGTAATTTTATCGGTAAATTTTTCATTACAGTTTTTATTAATCAAATTGGTTTTTTATTTTTTATTTCTACAGTTTAAATGTTATTTCATTGCGATATGAATTGCACACAGATCATATTATGAATTGTCAGTTTGTGACCATTTTACGATTTTTAATATGATTCATATTGTTATCCTATTATGATTCTGCCAAAGTAGCCTTTATAGGCCCCCAGTATTCTTAAGAACGTAGAGCGCAGGTATTTTGAAATTGTATGTTAATCGAAAGTATTTTTGTCATTGATTGCCGCTGACGTGAGATGGTTTGGAACATTTCAATACGGGAATTGGCCTTCAGGTATTGACCAGAAGGCCAATTCCCGAAAAAAAAAAAAAAAAATGAAAATAATTGTATTTTATGCGGAAAGACCCCAGCTCTCGAAAAGCTTACCAATTCCATGCTCAGTTAAAGTACTGTCAAATCCTATAGTTATACAACCAAATAATATATATTAAAAAGTCAGTCTGCTTAGCCTTTTCCGAACAATAATGGGGTCGGCTTCCAGTCTGGCAGCTGAACGAATACCAGTATTTTATACTCATATGGAGCTACTGCCTACCTGACCACAACCCAGTTACTTGGTAACACGATACCCCTTGTTAAGACTTGCCAAATTTTTGGGCTTCTGACTACTCGTGGCGACTGTCAACTATCTACGAATAACAGAACCAAATAATCTACATGTATTTCCTACACAATATCCCATGAAACCTGTTTAGTTGTCATAAATATCACATCACATCATTTGTACACTAAACTGCCAACCAACAAGCCAAGGAACACATAACTAAACCTATGAACAGTACGTTATCGTACATTAACTGCTAGTTACTACTGTATAGACCATTAAAGAGGGTGAGCAGTATGAATGAGACAAGGCGTTCAAATTCCACGGTAAGTAGCGAAATTTGCCTGAATTTTTAGGGCAAACATATAGGTGTCAATGCTCCAAAGAGAGTTACTTATTTATAAACTTTAGAATAGAGGTTTAAAAATGGTTTATCTCCTACTTGTCCAAAAATTTTTGTCAGCAAAGAAGATACACACCTAAATGGTTTGGCTACAGAGTCTATATTAAATAATCATCAGTCAGACACAGTGTCGATTGGAAAAATTGCTACTTTATAATGGACACAATTTAAAAAACAGTATGAATACACTGTGCACAAAATACTCCTTACTTTTCTATAATTTGATAGCTGGTACTGCTGAAAATCGTTACTCGTAAAGAGGCATTCGATAGTTTATCTAATCCATACTCTAAGGTAAAAACCATTAAAGGGGTCCATTGAATAGCTCACTGAAATGGTTTCTTTCATTTTACGACATTAGTCGTCGGGTAAATGGCCAACATATTTGGTGTCAGGCGGATTCTGTTGTGGCGGAAAAAATACTCTTTGATATTGTTGCTTGTTCTGTTTAGAGAGGGCTGAAAACTAATGGCTGTCAATGAAGGGAACAATATCGTATCATAAAAACAAATGAAAAAATCATGAACAAACAGCGATTTTGAAGAGTTCCATTTTGAACTGTTTTATCATTTTCATTTTTAACCCCCGACGCAAAAACGACGGGGTGTTATAAGTTTGACGTGTCTGTGTGTGTGTGTGTGTGTGTGTGTGTGTGTGTGTGTGTGTGTGTGTGTATGTCTGTCTGTGGCATCGTAGCTCCCGAACGGATGAACCGATTTTAATTTTGTTTTTTTTGTTTGAAAGGTGAATTTGTCGGGAGTGTTCTTAGCTATGTTTGATGAAAATCGGTCCAAGATGGCCGCCGCTACAAAATGGCGGATTATATATTTTTTCACAACGCCCTCAATATGGGTATCAAATGAAAGGGCTTGACTAGTAGAATACTATACACTATAATAAATTTCAAATCCAAGATGGCCGCCACCACAAAACGGCAAATTACATTGTTTTTTTCACAACTCCCTCAATATGGGTATCAAATGAAAGGGCTTGACTAGTAGAATACTATACACTATGACAAATTTCAAATCCAAGATGGCCACCACCACAAAATGGCGAATTACAAAAAACCTGATTAAATACCAAATTACCTGAATGTTAAAACGCAAGAAAATAAATAATAAGGAGTCCCTACAAAAAGCATGAAATAAAAAATTAAATTAAAAATTTAAAAAACCCCCGACTACGTGAAACCCTATAAAAAGAAAAAAATAACCTTGAAATTATGACCCTACGTAAGTACGTATGAAATTTTTTGATTAAATATTGTCATAACAGAGGCTGACAAGTTTTACGTCATTTCCTGAAATTCAAATGGCAAAACGAATTCCCTAATTTTCCATTCCCGCTGAATATATGAGGATCGATTACATGATAATAAGAATATTCTTGCTAATTTATTCTAGTGCGATTTAGTATAATTGTGTAAACGTTAGCCTGAGAACTATTAACTAATACTGCGGCAATTAAGATACCAACGTTCCTGTAATTAGAGAACGAATTCGTAATGGGCGTCTCGCAGATTAAGTTATATAATTATGTTCAAGTTAGACTTTTGGGTCAGGTACAGGGTGTTTTAACCCCCATTTTAATAATTAAGTACATAATTGCCATTTTATTTCAAGTTTCAAGATTTTTTTAAATTTCAGCGATCCAATATTTTTCTGACCTGATGAATATGAAAAAGATTTTAATAATAATATGTTTTCTTTTCCATTAGTGAGGAGACATATCATGTGTTTGAATTCTTCATTCCGTTTGAACACACTTTTGCAAAAGAAAATATAGAAGCATAGTTAGTTTAGACCACAAACTCATTATCTAATGGCTTTTGAGCACCCTAGGTTACATAATCACACATCCATTTTTCAAACGACTGTTTCCAGAATCGATCACAACCACTAATATCAAAAATCTAAGTCAAGTACAGCATACAATACATTAGTCTTGCCTACGTTGTATATTTATTTAAAACTAGATACATCTGAGTTTGTTTCGGTTTTTCATCTCACAGTAGTGATGGGAAACACCAAACTCTCATCTAGTATTAAAACATGATTAATTTGATAGCTCTATGTGACCTAAATCCGCACGTAAGTCACGCTTTTCTGTGACCTTAATACTCCATTTTTACACGGAAAAGCGTGACTTAAAAGCGTGTTTAGGTCACAAGTGTTATAAAATAGTATACGATACGTGTGACTTAAGTAGTCTATACACCGTTAAATATTGATCGTTTTAATCCTTAAAAGGGTTCATTGTACTCATCATTATGAACAATTTTTAATACGAGACCAAAACTGAAATCGCGAAAAAAAAAATCTGTTGATCCATACATTATGTCGAGTTATGCGAACATAAATCTATGGATCAACTGATTTTTTTGCACTTTAGCTGATTTCACGCCGTGCAATGTATCATAATGTACTATTTGATGTGTAGCAGCGTTTCTTTTTTTAACGAGTTTAGAGATATATCTTTAGTCTTATACCACGTTTAAAGTATTGTTTACCTCGTTAAAATCTGTACCAAAAGTACAAATAGATACTACCTTTCACAATGTTAGTCCAGATTCAAACTCAAACCCAAAATTTAAACTTAAAGCATTTATTTCAAATAAACCAATTACAGGCACTTTTGAACTGTTAAGGGGTCGGTCAGTCAGAAAGATGAAGCTAGTTGCTCATTTCAAAGCCTAGTAGGTACCTATGGAGAAGAACGGGCAAGGACAAGGACTGCTTTTAAATCAAAATAATATTGTTACATAAAAAAAAAAATATATACACCCACACTCAAAACCCTAACATTCTCAGCTATTTTTATTACTAACTCTCTAACTCTCACTCACCACAAAGGTCTAACCGGCACGAAAAGAAAAATTCATAAAACACTAAAGTTGATAGCTACATAGAGCCAAATGAAAGTGCTGTAAACTAGCTGAGGAGGCGTTATGTCTGCTTCGTGACAAGACTCCTTCGTAGTGGCTTCCACGCCGAGACACAAGTTGTTCCCAAAATTTTTACAAACAAATAAATAGAAATGTGAATGTGGCCAATAAAGTTCAGTTCTTATTGTTAAGTTAGTTATTATTGCCTTTGACTTTCTCTCGTGAGGGTGAACTTCTCTTAAAGAAAATGAATTATAAGGTTAAAAGTTGTCGTGGATGTGCTCTCCACGGACTGCATATCCTCTTTTGATCTCGCAAAACTTTTTTTATTAGTATTTTCCCTGTATTTTATTTTCAGTGCAGTAAATCGAAAATTGATCCAAATAGTGTATTATTGGTATGAAAATATAGTTTTTCCTGACCGTTGCAAATGTGAGCTGCCTATCCCAATTATTAGTAACACCTCGGTCCGCGCCAGACTGTCTCTCACAATGGTACATAAGCGATTTAGGTCTGATATTTCAAGTCAGATAACTTTATTCTGAGGAATAAATTTTGCGGTTTGACAACTTTTGCATAGAAAATATGTCAAACTGTCAGTTTTATTCTTAAGATAAAATTATCTGACTATTAAAAAATCCGCCTTAAAAACATTCAAGAGGAAGAAGGGGATCAATTTTGACTTGGCTCAACCTAGGTGATAGTATCATGACACTGGAATCGATTAGTGGAGTGTGAAAACTTTTATTATTCCTTCAAGAACAATAGGTACTAAGTACCTATTATAATTACCACGCATTACTGTGTACTCTATTGTGCACCACCAAAATACATAGCAAAAACTAAATAAAAAACCTTATCGCTTTCTCAGCTAACATTGGAATGGACAGGGATTTGCCTGTACAATACATAAAATGACGCAATCTTCTTTATTGTCGCGAATAGTCTCTTTTTAATACTAAATGGTTGCTTCTTATTCCTTTAGTACCTGAAGCAGCCTGAAAGAAGTAAACTTTAAAGGCAGACAACCGATTCCTTAAAATAAGGAAAAATCTACAGACATCGTTGGTAATAGCTACCGCATTTTTCTTTTTGAGAGCTCGACACTTAGACGGAATGAGTCTATTACTGTTTCCATCGCTGTAAGTTTTTTGTGTTTATTCATTTTGTACCTTATGTCCAAGATAAGGAAACTGTGTCATCGATTCAGCTGCCAAGCACAATAGTTTTAGTTTCTTTCCCGACTGTTCATCGTTTCGATCAATGAGAGAATTAGTTAGCGTATAGTGGATTTCGTGATAGTTTCATCATTTTTGACAATAATTCCCACTAAATTATTAAGAATAGATAATGTTGGGCGGTGTACGTGTGTTAGGCATCAACGAAATACATACAAGCCCATGCGACGTGACATTCACTTCACCGCCTGCCGCGTCGGTGCGCGGCGTCGTGAGAGAATCGCCCATTAGAATGCGGTCTCTTTAAAACGTCACACTCTAGCGACAGCGTGCGGTGACGTCACGATGGATGACCGACACGCTGCCGGTTGCCAAGACGTTCATTGCCGCTGTCGCACCCGGCAGTCGCGGGTGGCGTGTGAGCGAGACCGCGCTCGTGTATTTACGAACATAGCATTCGGCCGTCGTGACGGACGGCTACACGTCACCGGTCGCGGTGAGCGAGTGGTCAGATAGACCGTAGCCTTAGATCTTTAGTTCAGTCAACGATTGGCCTAAAAGGGGCTTTTAGTATGTTCAATTCCTAAGCATCTCAAACAAGTTTCTGAAGGAATCGCTTAGGTCCATGCTCACGCACTCTACAACTCCTTTATTGACTGGACTACTTGGTAGGTGGAGTTATTATTTCATTAAAGATTGGTTTGTCTTTACAGGAAAATTAAAAATCCTAAGACGCGTTTCAATATGATTTGATCAAGAAAAGAATCTGTCACCTAACTTTTTTTTTGTACCTAGACAAGCCATCATCTGTCGTAGAATACCGGCAAAAAATCCAGCGTACTCTTACACTAACAAACGTTGTTTACTACTAAGAAAATAAGTTTTCTCAAGATATTAAAACTGGAAAAGAGAAAATTTAAATAAAGATGCTGCTGCACTTACAGGGGCGTTTGGCTATTAAGTTACTTACGCTGGTAGGTGTCGAACCAACAGCCTTTGTGCTCGTAAATTAGCTTTTTAGAAGCGCCAGTCATTTCAATTGTAAGTCTGAAATAAAAACAGCAGCAGTTTCAGTTTTGTTGCTGGAAATTTTATTTATGAGTATCGTAAAGAGGTATGATTTGCAGACAGAGATTTACTGCGAGGTACTTTTTAATCCAGCGCCCAGTTTATCCAGCCCTTGTGCAGCAATTGCTGGGTTTAGAATTTTTAGATGGCAATTAAATCGAGAAGAAAATTATTACTGACTTATGGTAAACTACCTTTTGTCTGCGGCTTCTCCTGAGTGGGGGTCGGAAACTTGCTACCAGGATAAAAAGTACCCTATGTGTTAATACAGGTTATAAATTAATTATTATTTATTTATTGTAAATCCGTGTACTGTGTAGTCGTTTTCGCGTGGTTGACTAGCAAACATACAAACTATAACATTTATAATATTAGTAGGATGCGCCATGGACATGTTAAATCATTCGTAATAGTTCAATGTAATATTAACAAAATGTTTTCAAGATTACAATTTGTACTCAAAGGTTTAGGTAATTCAAAGTAGTCGTTTGAATTACCTAAGGATGCAATTTGGAAAAAACGCGAATATAACGGCGAAAGCCAGCAAACATAACTGGGGAAATATGGGCGGTCTATATGTATAATCCTTTGTGGAATACAGTAATAATATTATGTTTATATCAGACCACGAAAATAAGTTCTTATGCTTAAAAGTAACAAAACTTACTGGAAATGGTTAAGCTGTAGCAGCATCTACACCGCCACATGCGAACTACGCATCATACTGACGTCACGCAAAATCCTGCATCGCGCAAGCAGAGTTTACCGCGCAATCTGTCGGGCAGTTGCCCACCAGACACAACACCCGTCTGCGTGGAGGATCCACCTTTTTCTATAGAGGATGAGTGAACTTTACACCCTGTTCCTCCTGCCTCTATACTGTGACCCCGACGTGATTGAATAACCTTAATAATAATCATCCATCTACCTCATTTTCTAGACACAGTAAAATGTAAAGGCACGGTCAATTATCCAATAACAGACCGAATCAAGGTTGTTGCTAGGTTCATTTGAGCCGTTTTGTACTTGACTAAGTACCAGTTGATCAAAGGAACACATATCACCGCACATACGGGTAATATGTTACATAGGTACTCGTAGTTGTTTCGGTTCACGCTCAATGAATGAGCCGAAAATTAAGTCTTGGGTGACGTACGCAACCAACTGTTTGCGACCCTACGCTGAGTTGACGTTCAATATGAACGTAATGATGTTCATGATTGTGTTTTGTTTCTGTATAAGCCAAAGGTCGAGTGGTAAATATTTATTTATATATTAATCATCATTAGCCAAAATGTCGTGTAGCGACAAGTAAAGCTAAACTTTTAAAGACAAAGATAAAATGAAATTAAAGAAATGGAGGTAGAAACAATTATAGATATATTTACAAGCAACTAAAAGATGGAGAAGAACTGAAGAGTTGTGTGTAGTATGTGAAGGTGGAGGTGGAAGTGCCTAGCCTTTTCCCAACTATGTTGGGGTCGGCTTCCAGTCTAACCGGATGCAGCTGAATACCAGTATTTTATGTGGAGCGAGTGCCTATACTTATGACCTACATAACCCAGTTACTAGGATACGATACTGGGTACTTAACACGATACCCCTTGGTAAGACTGTTGTCAGACATTTTGGTTTCTGACGACCCGGAAAAACTGCCGAAGATCCAAGATTGACAACCGAGACCAACTGCTTAGCGTGCTGTCCGAATAAGGGAGGAGTCTCGGTATTTACATATTTTTTTATTCATCCACAGACCGACCACTGCAAGCTTAGCTTAACCTGATTCCTCGATGCGTGCGGCTGTTATGACGACACGTACTATGATTAGATACAACTCAAAGTTTTTGTTAATATTTATTTACACAAGAAAATAAAAACACTTCACAAGACAAAATGTAATAAGTTCTAAACAAAATAATTCGTGCTCTCAAAATGTTTGCTTTCGAAGTTACTAAAAACTCCGTTAAGCAACCTGATAGCCAAGCGCTACATTCTAAAACACTATTTGAAGCCAAGTGTTCTAAAAATATCTCTTGCTGGACAAAACTTCATATCCGCAACGCGACTGTTGGCCATATCCGTGGCGTGTCACTAACATTCTGAACATCATATAAAATAACGCAGAAAACCAATTCCTTTCACCTCGCGATAAATAAGACGATTCATTGAAAAGCCAACAGCATACTGGCCGAAAAAAAAAAAATCTAAAGCGGTCGATACTTTCATTTCGCTCGTCATCTAACTGTGGCTTGTTTTATAAATGCATTAAATATACGAAGTGGAACTTCTGCACCATTTTGTTTTATAATCTACACACTGAGTGTTCACAGGCGACAGTATAAAAAGCTTTAAGCTCAACTTTTCTTGATACAATTTTATTTTTGTCCTGTCACTAAATAAGCGAAACCACTGTGCGCGTTGGAACTTAAATGAAACTCTAAAAGTTAGTGGAGACATTTTTGTGAATGTACAGTCAACTACAGAGATATGCAGGGTCTTCGGATATAGTTGAAGTTTAGTAAGAAACATTGATGTTTTCGGATAAAATTTTATTTATTGAATAAAAAACCAACAGTTGATTTATCAAACTAAATTTCATTCGAAAACATCCATCGGTTTCTTACTAAACTTCAACTATACCCAAAGACCCTGCTTACTTATCTTTTGTTGCCCTGTTTACCCGTACTACATACTGAACTTTTTGTATTTACAAGAAATGTATCTAGACTTTATTCATGGTTAGCTTCCAGTTGTAACATTACGAGTACCTATCACTATATACTAAAGAGAAAAAGGAAAAAAAAGTAGGCAAAAGAAGTATGTAAGAATCGGAGCAGGTGGCGTACTGTAGTTTCTGTCTACCTCAGGCATTTTTTTTGTAAATGTGGAAAGTCGTTTGTCCTAAAATGAGTGAGAAAGGTCTAACAACAAGAAAAAGAAAAGAGAAAATGTAGTAATAATCTAGATATAAGTACTTACAAAATATTATAACTTTCTGCTCCGGTAGTTTATTTTTAGAAAATATGAGATTGGTGAGCTATTTCATCATACATGACGAGAATAAGATTAAAAGATTCCCGTTGATGTCCTTGATTTCACTAGCGTTTCAAAATCAAAACTCATTTATTCAAATTAGGCTGAGAATCAGCACTTTTCGGACGTCAAAATTACAAAAGACAGTCCTCCAAAAACGCCCGCCTTTCACCACTTCCTAGTGCTATCGCTGGGAAGAAGAAGTGGCGCAACAAACTCCCCAGCAGCATTCAGCTGTCTGTTCAGTTAGAAAATACTTGATACTTGATTGTATATAAGACTAGGCGTTAAGTAATTAACATTAGAAGGCACAGAACATAAAATTAAATTACTTGCAATATGTCAGCTAGCCACTTCAATATACCGACAAATATAATAAAAACAACACATATACGTACTCAAGAAAGAAAGTTTGACTAATGATCCTTCTCTTCCTTTATCGTATCTAATCGAGGTCCATTTACATACATTGAAAGTCTTGGGAAAGGCTTTTGTCCAGGAGTGGGACGATACACGCTAACAGTAACAGTAACTGGGCTAATTTTATCACCGCAGACGACTAAGACAAATTGACATTCTATCGGTGATGGCGATAATGGTAAAGTCTTAAATGTATTGGATTGACATAGACGCCGATTCCCTTGTTCACAAACTAAACTAAATTTAAGTTCAGTGCATCTTTTTCTTCATATTTCATTAAGAAAAGGACAGAAGATAAATATTAGTATAGTCCTGTCAAATTAAGATACTCTATAGACAGTTTAGACGTGATAAAAAAATTGGCTACTAAATATCTACGTCAATTTACGTCAGGCACTGATTAATTTGACAGGACTAAACTAATATTTATTTTCTGTCCTGCTCTTAATGAAATAGAAAGAAAAAGATGCACTGAATTTAAATTTAGTTTAGTTTGTGAACAAGGGAATCGGCGCCGTAAGCTACCGAAAAGTTTATAACAATCCGAGTCAGTCCAATTTGAAAGCCATTGCCGCGTCTTGCCCTCAGATACCTAATTAATAATTATAATACTGAGCATTGGTGGCCCAGTGATAACGGCCCCAACTTACGAGTTGTAGGTCGTGGGTTCGAACCTAGGCAGGCACTTTACTTTGTATAAATCATTTCATCACCACTGCACTCAAAACGGTGAAGGAAAACATCGTGAGCATCAAAAACATGGCATGTCTTAGAACCAAAAATTCGAAGACATGTGATCTCTACCAACCCGCACTGGGCCCGCGTGGTAGATTACAGCCCACTCCCTCTGAAAGAGGGGAGGCTTGTGTCCTAGCAGTGAGAACATTATAGGCTATGCTATGTTTATGCTAAGTATAATAACGAAAAAACAATAATAAGTACTGAATCATAGTGTAACTTGCAACTCAGAATTTTATTAGCTCATGCGCAACATGTGCTCAGAAACTATCTCGCGTTCCGTAGTTGTGTTGTGTAACTAGTGTGTGATTCGCTAGAGTGATTAATTTCATTTGAACTGCAAACGTTTTTCTATTGCGCAATAACCACAGCAGTTGAAACATAACTGATGATAACGAGACAGACGTATTCGTACCTTCTCCGCCATATTTTTAATTTCATTAATTAATTATTTATAAGTTGTAATTAATGACTTACAGTTAATTTTAATTCTATCTTTAATTAATAAAAACAATCCTTAATGTCAAAGAGTGATAGTTGTGATTTGAATATATATGGACAGTTTAAGTTGGTAGTCTGTTTGCTTAGCAATTAATTTCTCTGACTTTTGATTGAAAGCACTGACAGAAACGGGAGTACAATCTAGTATTATTATAAATTCAGTACACGTTATTCAGGAGAGCAACCGTCCACCTTCGAAATGCCCATTAATAAACTTTTCGGATTCATTTATGTCTTATGCGATTGGAATAAATTATATTTCGAATACATAAATTACGTGTTTTAAGCTGCGATTTTGCCGTTTTTGTATGGAAATTGCTTTATTATAACTTCCGTTCGCATCGGGTTGTCTGGTTAAGTAGATTTTAGGCCTTGTCTCTTAATACCCAGGCTTAGAACTCCAATTAATGTTGGGCAATGTGGCCTTAACTCAACAAGTTTTGCAAGTCATTACGGAGGATCTCAATTAAATTTAACACGACTGTTTTTGGAAATGAATTAGGAAATTGACTGCAGAAATAATTGGCAGTGAAGTATTGTTATCGTCTTTTATGTTTATTGTTTGTTGAATTTAGACATCACGAGAGACGTTACTTTACAATGCAATTAATGAAGAAAATGTCGCCAGGAAAGTTCTGAGTATGAATGAGGATGGCTATACAAGTCGGGGATTACCATAGAAACTATGGATGGTGTAGTGTAGGTATCCATTTAAGGTCATTTGAGGTCATTTTTATTTTTTTATTTAACTTTCAGTACACAAATGTACAGAGGCGGACTTAATGCCATAGGCATTCTCCTACTAGTCAACCTTTAGGCGATGCAGAGACAAACAGTGGTAAAAAATTAAAAAAATGTCGTGAAAATTGAGGAATAAATATTTTAAATATAAAGATATGCATAAACCTATTAAAACTTATTCACGCAAGCGGGGTAGCTGCTGTCAGTAATGACATCTGTCAGTCACGAGTAATGGCGGAAAAGTGGAAACAGACAAAGGGAAGCAGAGTCTGGACGATAGCGCTGTGGTAGTGAGCCAGTGAAATTATATCACTAATATTATAAAGGCGAAAGTTTGTATGTTTGTCACTTCTTCACGCTCAAACGGCTGGACCAATTTCGATAGAATTTGGTACACAGCTAGATTATAACCAGGATTAACATACCTATAGGATATTAGCAGATTTGCACGCCTCTTTAGGTTATAATGCAGTGGACCTTCTATGCTTATATAAAACAACTTACAAACATGTATTATGCAAATAAATGATTTTGATTTTTGATTTGATTTTGATACTTTTTATCCCGATATTCGTACGGGGTCGAAATTTATTCGGGTGAAACCGTGGGGCGCAGCTAGTTCAACATAAATATGAATCAACAGGATTCTACAGATGGACTGTGTGAAAGATGATATGGAGGGAGTGACTACCGAGATGATGACTTATAGAGAAGTATGGAAGAAAAAGACGTGTTGTGCCGATCACAAATAAATTTGGGATAGGGGCAGAAGATTGATGATGATGATGAACACGTTACAATACAATAGGCTATTTTCCTAAAAAACTCTAATTAGTCCGTCAGTTAGATTATCAAAAAATATTGGACCCGTATTTTTTCTTTTGTCAATTATATAAAAACTGATGAAGATATCGCCCGTTAAAGTTTCGCGTGACGTCACTTGCTTGCGACACCTTTGCAAGCAAGTGACGTCACAACCGCCACTCCCAAATTTCGACGCGCTTTATCTTTGTCATTTTTTGTTTGATTGACAAAATAAAAAATCGTGTCCATTATTTTTAGATAATCTAACTGACGGACTAAATATAATTATTATTTTTTTACCCAGGCAACTACCCTCCATCAGAGAATTTCTCATCTGGGCATAAGTTACCATAGCCTACTTGGAAAACCTTAAATAGACTTCGTACCCAAGTAGGCCACAACAAGGACAACCTCCACAACTGGGGGTTCATAGAAGGCTCTGACCTCCGGTGTGTATGCGGTGTCTTTCCACAGATCGTGGTTCTCCTTCTATCTTGCAACGCATGCCCTGCACCTGCACACGTGAGGACCTGCGTCGGCGAATGCTATGCGCGTTGCTGAATTTTGGGCCAAACAAATTTAAGAAAAAAAAAAAAACTATATTTTAGCCATCGACACGCGGAGAAGAATACAATTTGTCGAATAAATCAAACCAAACCTTTAGTATTTCTGCAAACATACCTTATCTGAACCTTAAAGTCATAACTTGATTAGAACTAGAACTCTGCCGTAATTAAAGTCTTTCTATTTTTCTTACAAAGTTTTGCAATTCTAATTGCTTCATGACCTTTCATTTAGTTTAACTTTGTCTAGCAAGAAGTTATTACATAATTAGGTACATTTTATATCTATCGATTTATAAACTTTACCAGCCGATCGATTCTGTAAAAATCTCACCGTGAAAAGTTAGGTGAAGTGAGCTTTTTTTCTCAGGATGGGAAATCATCAAATGACCCCTCCCGCTCTGGGTGGAGCGGAAGGCAGTGTCAGACTCTTACTGACTAAAACCCACCCGTGTTCCTTCCTTAGCCCTTATGTTCCAGGGCAGCGGTAACCCTTTCGGACGATCCCGCTACCCTAGGTGAAGTGAGCTTAGAGTGAGCTGGCAAAAGTGTCAATCCTTAGCTTTCGTTGAAATGACAGCTCACACCACGCTCACTTCACCTAAGGTTTCACGGTGAGATGGTTACAGATTTGACCGGCAGCTTCCGACCACCGACTTCGTCTGCGTGTACCATTTACAGGGATAAAAAGTATCTCTGCGTGGAACATTTACAGGGATAAAAGTATCCTATATGTTGTAAAGTATCTATCTATGTGCCAAAGAAGGTCATCCATTCTGGGATTTTTTTTTTCTGGCCTTCAATTATAATTACGTATTTTTAAAGTACACATAGAAGGGATTATTTTTTACTAAGGCGAGAACACATACATAATCAGCCTATATTGTTCCCACTGCTGGGACACAGGCCTCCTCTCTGTGAGAGGGAGTGGGCCGTAATCCACCACGCAAACCCAGTGCGGGTTGGTAGATGTCACATGTCTTCGAATTTTTGGTTCTAGGACATGCCGGTTTCCTCACGATGTTTTCCTTCACCGTTTTGAGAGCAGTGGTGATGGAATAATTTACACAAAGTAAAGCGCCTGTCTGGGTTCGAACCTACGATCTATATTTCGTAAGTCGCGGTCGTTACCACTGGGCCACCGCTCAAGCGAGAACAATTTCGGTAGATTTTTGAGATGGAGTTAGGGCAGGAAAACGATCTTAAGACATTGTTCAAATTTTTTTGAGGAATTTGTTATCCCCATTCACTGATTTTGTAAAAAATAGTACAGTCAGCAAGAAAATTTTGTTTCTTATAAGGAACAAAAAGCTCTGTTGGACTAACTGAGGTTTGAGTAGAAAAGTTACAAATCGCAACGATCGTAGGAAATGACACTCCTAACTTACTTTTTTATCAAGAATAGACTGGCCACTACATTACCTCGAATAACGGACTTGTTTTTATCATGGAAAGATGTGTGTGTTGTAATCGCTCAGTTGTCAACAGGAGGCGGATCGAAAGATAAGATCGTTGTATACAGGGTGGCAGGGACATCGACGCGAAAACTGTAACCATGGATTCAGCACATGAGTTTAGACCCCATAGCGTCGAAATTTTTCGTCGGTTATCAAAAAACAATCTTCTGTTTCTTAGAAAAGTGCAATACCTACGCGGTTAAAATGTATGGAACAGCAATATTTTTTTTAATAACCGACGAAAAATTTCGACGCTATGGGGTCTACACTCATGTGCTGAATCCATGGTTATAGTTTGCGCGTCGATGTCCCTGCCACCCTGTATCTTTGTTTGCATACTCATTACAGCATTGTCGCCATACAAATAAATGTTTCTACTACTGTTACCATTCAAATTGCTACCAACACAACACACAACACAATTAACGATGGTGGGTGTTACATGATGGGGTCCGCTAGGGCCGATGCCTACCACGGTCACGGGTTGTTCGAAAGACTTATAGTGGCCCCTGACACAGGTAACTGAAGAAACACGGGTGGGTTTTAGTCAGTAAAAGTCTGACAAGTCCTCCCGCTCCGCTTAGAGCAGGATGAGTTATTTGATAATATCCCACCCAAATAAAAGGGTGGGCGCTGATACCTATAATTACCAGATATTAATTTATCTTAGCTCAGGTATTGGCTGCAACTCTAACATACAACTCTACTTACCTTAGGCCTATTTTTATTGTAAACCATATTTTTTTACTTGAAGGTGCAAATAAACTATTATAACACGCATTTTCGGGTTCAGACACAGTATGGCGCGCGAGCGCAAGGCTAGCTATACATCGGCCGAGCGCCGCGCGTGCGCGTTGCCCACGCGCCACTCGCGGCGTCGCTCCCGCGCTCCGAGTCAGTCGCGCGCCCGCTCCGACAAGCGCACGTAACGTTTTTGCACCGTCCACGGCTCTCGTTCACTCCCGCCAAAAATCTTACCTAAGTAAAAGTGTTAAGACCATATCGTCGTTGTGTGATACTGTGTGCTGCATTAAACTGTTTTTCGTGGTTAACATCGTCTTTTACTGGCATCTACACCTTCACGCCATTACAGTGACGCCCAACTCGCGGCCATGTTAAGTTTTAACAGCGGCAAAACGAACCCAGTGAAGTGTGGTTAAATAACAAATCAGTGACTACAGAGACATTACTCGTATTATCATGCCACGAACGACGCGGGCAACCCGAGCACCAATCGACCGCAAGGCGGAGGAACAAGGAAGCGACGGTTACTCCGACGCGGACTGTGACTCAGTGGTGGAGACGCGCGCCTATGCCGGCGCCGCCGCCGCTACCAGTGCTATCACCCAGGCACGCGACTCAACTGACGCAGCCGAGGAGCTGCGCGCCCAGGGGGGCGCCGCCCACGACCATGCGCTCGGCGGGGCCCACACCGGCGCACCCGCCGCCGCACTCAGCACCGAACGGCTACTGTCCACCATGATGGAGTCGTTCGCCAGGATGCAAGCGGAGACCAACCGCACGCTAGTGGAAACCCTACGGTCTCTAAATCAAGGCAACCAGTGGAATCCAGTCGCATCGACACCGGCGGCATCGCCCACGGCGAACGCGCCCGCGACCTCCGGCGGTAACTTTTCAAAGTGCACCGCGAGGTTTGACGGGCAGTCAGGCGACACCGAGGTACTGGAGGTGTTCATCGATGCGGTGGAAGTTTACAAGGAGTGCGCCGACGTGACCGACGAGCACGCGCTACGCGGCCTCACCATGTTGCTGAGCGGCGACGCGGCGGTTTGGTGGCGCGGCGCGCGGGCCTGCGTCGGCTCGTGGCCGGACGCGCTCGCGCGCCTGCGCGCTGCCTACGGCGTGCAAAAGCCCGCGTACAGGATACTGCGCGAGGTATTCACGCGCGAACAGAGTGAGTGTGAACGCGCTGAAGTTTTTATATCGAAGGTACGATCATTATTAGTTCAATTACCCTATGTTGTGCCAAGTGTGATGATAGTGGATATTGTGTACGGCTTACTACATCGTCGAATACGGAAACGTTTGTCGCGAGACACCATTAGCGATATTGATAATTTGTTAAAGAGAGCGAGACTCGTGGAAGATTCGATAACGGAATTAAAAAACTCGATCGTTTCCGCGAATAACCCGAATGTACCTACCGCTCCCGACCGCGGTACTACGAGTCCGAGCGCAACCACCGGTTCCAAACTCACCTCTAACTCTAATGAAAACTCGAAACGTAATCGCATTAGATGTTCGTTTTGTAAAGCGTTTGGTCACGCGGCTAACGAATGTCGTAAGGCTAATAAAGTCGACAGTGACAATAAAGCTAATAAAGTAGGTACTAGCGATAAGGATGTTAACCCGATACGTTGTTATGGATGCGGCCAGCCAGGGGTGGTCAAGTCAAAGTGTGAAACTTGTTCGATCAAACCCGCGCCCACCAAACCGTCCGACTTTAATGTCGTAAAAGGTGACTTCTTCGCGACAACGACGTCACATCCTTTAATAACAATAGGCGTAGTAGGTAAGGAAGGGGTAGCGATAGTCGATACAGGGGCTACGCACAGTGTTGCTAGCCCATTGTTGTATTCATTGTTAGTGAATAACGGCGTCCAATTTATAGAAACGGAGCGTTATATCGGACTCGCCGATGGCCCGTGTCATAAAAAAATGGTAAAGATCGCCGTGGTACCCGTCACCCTAGATAGTCGAAGAGTCGACACCGAGTTTATGGTATTTCCTGGTGATGACACCAGAACACTTTTAGGTCGTGATTTTATTGCTAACGCGGCTATTGTTCTAGACATAGCCCAGGAGTCATGGCATTTTGCAGATAGTCCAGGAGACCGGTTCCCGTTTTTGCAATCTTATGTATTGAACAGCGCGGCCGTGACGCAAGCAGAGGTCTGCGCTGTATCACTGCGCCAAGATGAAGGTATGAGCTTGCCACCGGAGCACAGGACCGCACTCAACGAGTTCTTACGAGACAGAGTCGGTCAGTTCGCTACGGCGGGACCTCCTACGGACTTCGCCGTCCATAAGATAAAGGTAAGCGAGACACAGGAACCTTTGGCTTCTCCTCCCTTTAGATTGTCGCCGCCTAAGAGAGAGGCACTCGAGAAGGAGCTGCACAAACTGGTTAACTCTGGCGTCATTGAGGAATGCGAGTCACCATGGGCATCGAACGTCGTGCTTGTCAAGAAGAAGGATGGCAGCTACAGACTGTGTGTTGACTACCGCAAGCTCAACGCTGTCACCGAGCCTGACCGGTACCCTCTCCCAAGGATTGAGGACATTCTTCACGACGCAAAAACCGCTAAATACATGACTACCCTTGATCTCCGAGCTGGCTACTTTCAAGTGAACGTCGACCCTAATGATAGGGATAAGACAGCATTCACGACACCGCTCGGCACTTATAGATTTAAACGCATGCCAATGGGTTTGCGCAACTCAGGAGCTACGTTCCAGAGGTTGATTGACAGATTCAAGTCGAACTTGCCAGGTACTACTCTTCTAGCTTATTTAGACGACTTGTTGATAATGTCCGATGTAACCTTCGAGAAGCACCTCGCCGACCTCACCCTCGTGTTCGATCGACTCGCCTTGTTCAACCTGCGAGTAAACCGCGAGAAGAGTCACTTCGCGAGGGAATCGGTAAAGTTCTTAGGGCACATTATCTTACCAGGTGGTATTCATGTCGATCCAGGAAAGACCGCGGCAATCGCGGACATGCCGACGCCTCGGAACATAAAACATTTGAAATGTTTCCTGCAAACCTCCAGCTGGTTCAGGCGCTTTATCCCTGACTACGCAGAGGTCGCCAAACCGTTGACAACGCTGCTAAAAAAGGTAAGTATATGGAAGTGGGGCCCGGAGCAGCAGGCAGCTTTCGAGAAGATCAAGCAACTACTAGTATCGGCGCCGATCCTGCGTCAGGCTGATGCGACGTTACCCTTCGTCCTCAGAACCGATAGCAGTGGGTATGCTCTCGGGGCGGTTCTCCTCCAGGGGGAGGGGACCGACGAGCGGCCAATAGAATACGCCAGTCGACTCTTGACCGCCGCTGAAAAGAATTACAGCACGACGGAGAGGGAGGCTCTAGCCGTCGTCTGGGCAGTCTCCAAGTTCAGGGGGTACATAGATGGCGCTGAAGTCGTGATCAAGTCAGACCATCAGCCGCTTAGGTGGCTTATGAGTATGAAGTCTCCGAGTGGTCGCCTAGCAAGGTGGGCCCTGACCCTTCAGGAGTATAACCTGAAAATAGAATACACACCAGGCAAGGCCAATGTTATAGCCGACACTCTGTCGCGTCCGGCATGCGCGGAAGACGCCGATTGTGACCTGTGCTGCGCTGTGGTCGACGTGCCCTCTCGCAGTCTGAGGGACCTGCACGAGAACCAAATAAAGGACCCAGAGGTAAGTAAGATCGTCGAGGCCCTGGAATCCGACGAACCCTCTAGGGGGAGGGTGTGGTCAAACAAAGGGTATGTGCTCGCCGAAGGTGTGTTGTATAGATATTGCCCTGAGAACGAGGAGCATGACGACGCCAGTTTGGTGGTCCCAGAACAGGAACGCGCCAAAGTATTGGCCGAATACCATGATGCACCCACCGCTGGTCACATGGGCGCGGAACGTACGCTGCAACGCTTGGTCGGTAAGTACTACTGGCCGGGAATGCGTTCCTACGTTACGCAGTACGTTAAAAATTGTGTACCTTGCCAGCGTTATAAGGCAGACACTAGGAAACCGTCTGGGTTGTTGCAGACGCCCGCTTCTACACGCCGTTTTGAGGTATTAGCCGTGGACCTGTTCGGCCCTCTACCTGAAACAGCGGAAGGACACAAATGGATCCTGATAGTCGAGGACACCTGCACACGCTGGGTGGAGCTGTTCGCCCTTACTTCAGCTACCAGTGAGGAATGCGCAAAGGTACTTGTATCAGAGGTATACTTACGGTTCGGAGTCCCCAGGCGCCTTGTTAGTGACAACGGTGTCCAATTTATAAGCGAGGTAATGCAGCAGACCTGCCACGCGATGGGGATTACACAATCACTTACCTCATTTTACCACCCTGAGGCAAACCCGGTGGAGCGTAAGAACCGGGACCTCAAGCCGCAGCTGGCGATTCTGGTAGGTAAAGACCATGATACTTGGGATATCCACCTATCAGCAGTCCGCTTCGCCATGAACTCGGCAGTCACGTCAGGAACTGGTTACTCACCCGCTTATTTGAACTTCGCGCGAGACATGCGCGCGCCAGCAGATGTCATGTCAGAGATGCGCACGATAATCGAGAACGATAATCATGTAGGAGACATCACTAATTTCCTTAAGAAGATTTCGTCGGTACTTTTAGACGCTCGTGACGTCTATGAGAGTGCCCAGGCGGCACATAAGAAGTACGCCGATGAACATCGTCGACCAGCTCCAGAGTACAAGGTTGGTGATCTGGTGCTGTTGAAAACCCAAGGGGCTAATGACACCGGCAGAGGACAAACGTCAAAGTTTATCCCTCGCCGTGACGGGCCATACAAGATCCGAGCTGTGGTCAGTCCCACGACGTACACCCTAGAGCGCCTCAGCGACGGTACGGTGCTGGGTAAGTACCATGCCTCTGTATTGACTCCTTTCGTTGGTCGCATCCAAGCTCCAGTACAGGAGAAACGTAAGAGAGGGAGGCCTCGTAGAAGCTAACCCAAACGCGAGGACGTTCGTTAGGGTTAGAGGGGGAGACTATAACACGCATTTTCGGGTTCAGACACAGTATGGCGCGCGAGCGCAAGGCTAGCTATACATCGGCCGAGCGCCGCGCGTGCGCGTTGCCCACGCGCCACTCGCGGCGTCGCTCCCGCGCTCCGAGTCAGTCGCGCGCCCGCTCCGACAAGCGCACGTAACGTTTTTGCACCGTCCACGGCTCTCGTTCACTCCCGCCAAAAATTTTACCTAAGTAAAAGTGTTAAGACCATATCGTCGTTGTGTGATACTGTGTGCTGCATTAAACTGTTTTTCGTGGTTAACATCGTCTTTTACTGGCATCTACACCTTCACGCCATTACACTATTTTTTTTTTTAAATAAAATGTAATTCATTATTCATTCCTGGCCACCGACTTTTTTTTTTTAATTCCAAGTAGCCGAATAAAATGCATGATCTCCTTTCATCCAAATCCGTTCAGCCGTTTTTGCGTGATTGAGTACTAAACATACAAGCTTTCACGTTTATAATATTAATACGATGAAACAATAGAAATAAATAAAGTTCCATCATTCACGTTGCTACTCAAAAGTAAATCAAACTCAAAGCATTTATTTCAATTAAACCATTTACAGGCACTTTTAAATGATCAAAATGTAGTCGGTCAGTTAGTCAGAAAGTTGAAGCTAGTTGCCCATTCCAAAACGTAGGTCTCTATGGAGAAGAACGGGCAAGAAACTCCAAGGACAGTTTTTTAAATCAAGATATTATTACAAAATCCTGGGTACATTATTCTTGTTGCGTCTACAGGGCGGCAGGGACATCGACGCGCAAACTGTAACCATAGATTCAGCACATGATAGTAGACCCAATGGCGTTGAAATTTTTCGTCGGTTATCAAGAAAAAAAAATCTTCTGTTTCATAGAAAAGTGCAATACCTACGCGGTCAAAATGTATGGAACAGCAATATTTTTTTTCAATAACCGACGAAAAATTTCAACTCAGTAGGGTCTAAACTCATGTGTTAAATTCATGGTTACAGTTTGCGCGTCTATGTCGCTGCTACCCGTATATGTGAGAACAATGTAAAAACAAATGAAAAAACAATTCAAAATATAAGATTAAAAATAAGCCCTGGCTGTTAAGAGATAACCAGTTTTAATCAACGCCCGTTCACGAAGACATCGTGTGGATCAGCAGCAACGTTTTATAACTTCACATGACGCAACTAATTACAATTGAGTTATAATACGTTATTAAGTTTCGTCGTGTACGGACCGTCTGGCTACTCATTGGTGATTTGAGTTTTTTTTTTTTGTTTGGCTTCTCGCAGTTCAACCTGGAACATTGTAGTCTGATTAACCAGGCTTGCCTGTGGACGCCTCAATGAATTAAGGCCTCCAGCCCAGACTTTAAAAACTTAAAAACTAAGTGACTCCACGCTAAGGGCACCGCTGTGGGGCGCGGACCTCAGCTTAGGGCGTCGCTGGGAGAGGGCTGCAAGGGACAGGCTGGATCGGAGGTGATTTGAGTTTGTAACTGGTTACTTTTGAGTAGCGTCGTGGACGACGGGCCTTACCTACTTACTGAATGTCATGAAACTTAAGTTTCTCTGTCCGTGAAGCAAACACAATAGACGAGAATTTTAATTTTTAACCGACTTCTAAAAAAGGAGGAGGTTCTCAATTCGGATGTTTGTATTTTTTTTTTTTTTTTTTATGTTTGTTCGCGCATAACTCCGTCGCTTGCCAACCGATTTGAAAAATTCTTTTTTTTGTTGGAAAGGGTATACTTCCCAAATGGTCCCATAGAAATTTCATCAAAAACGGTTCAGTAGTTTGGTTTTTAAACCAAAATTACTGTTAAAAATTACAACTTAAAAGAGAAAAATAAAAACTTTTTTGCAAAAAAAAAAACAACCGACTTCCAAAAACGACACTACTAAGTGAAAAATAACTTTAATTTCGGAAGTCGGTGGCAAACAACAAAAATGTGAATCCAACGACACCGACTTCCGAAATTAAAGTTATTTTTCACTTTGTAGTGTCGTTTTTGGAAGTCGGTTGTTTTTTTTTTTGCAAAAAAGTTTTTATGTAATTGACGGTTTTAATTTTGTAATTTACGGGACAGGAAAAGTGCACATTTGTTCGGGTGAGCAAGTTTCGGCACAGCCGGTCGCCAAAATCTAATAAAGGTATTATGACGCCCGGAAGTGCCGAACCATGCCGACCCGAACAAGTATGTAGCACTGGTAAGACCTCGAGAGAAATCATTGTTTCTTGATTACGCCTGAAGAAACAATGGTTTCTCTTGAGCTCTACGCCGTGCCACATATTTGCGTTAGAGTATAAGTTTATACTAAAATCCATATTCAACAATATTTCTATACACTCCTTGAATAAACAGATCCCATAATTCAATAGACTAGTCACCCCCACAAATAGATATAATCCAGCAAGCCTATTGAACAAAGAACAACACATAATAAATATCAATATATTCACCGACTCTTCAAACAACTTTTTATACAAAACATAACAAAGTGCTCTGCATACCATTGTGAAGGTCCTTCCTTCACTAGGGTTGTATCAGAATCTCGCCGCCACCTCCGCAAATGCGAAACTTCCGCAAAAATCGTACCCACGTCTGAGAAGCTCCAGAAGGCCAATTCGCGTAATTTAAAACGTTCAAAATCTAGTCGCAGTCTCATCTCAGCGACAAACAAATGTCAAAAACTCGTCAAAATGTAGGGAAATTTGAGGTTTTTTTGACAGATTGAGACCGAGATCAGACTGTGGTGAACGTTCTTAAAATTACGAGAATAGCCCCTTTTTTTTTTTGGTTGGGAAATCATCAAATGACCTCTCCCGCTCTAGGCTGAACAGAAGGGCGAGTCAGACTTTTACCTGCCTGTGCCAGGGGCCACGGTATCTCTTTCGAACAACCCGCGGCCCTGGCAGGCATCGGCCCTAGCGGACCCCGTCAGTTCGTGCTGACATCTCTTTGAGGCGCGCGTGGAACACAACGCGCCGTCGACCCGGGCCTGGTCCTTACCGGGCAGCGAGCTGCCTATTGCTCGCCGCCCGCAAGCCCGCGCCTACGGTGGCCGGGAGTCGGCTGTTGACTCCCGTCCAGGGCGTCTCCTGCGGCGACTAGGGGCGTAAGAGCGCAGAGATTGCCTCTCCCTCACGCGCTCCGCCTCCTCCTTCGCGAGCATTACTGCTTCGCAGAAGGAGGTGACGGCCTCCCATGCACTCTTGCTTCGTACCATGGCCTGAACCAGGGCCGGACGCGAGAGATCGCCGCTGCCGATCGCCACCACGAGGTCGCGGCGGTGCTCCGCCCAAGCCGGGCAGACCTCCACCGTATGCTCCACCGTGTCCTCCAGGCGATCCACACAGTGGTGACACCCTGGCGTTTCCTCCCGCTTTGTCCTGAACAGGAACCTCCCGAAACTACCATGTCCGGTGAGGACCTGTGTCAGGCGGAAGGTTAGGGCGCCGTGGCGCCTCTCTAGTCACTCCTCAAAGAGGGGACTTATCACCGCAACTGTGGCGTGCCCACCGCAATTATGGCGTGCCCAACGAGAATTACCCCTGTGGTTAAATAATGACAGCCGCACACGGTTGATTGAAGGTTAAGCTTTGCTTGCCACGGTCAGTTCGTGGATGGGTGACCATCCATTATATATCGAGACCCCTCCGTGCCTTAAAAAGCACGATAAGCCATTGGTCTTGGCTGACATTCGTAGATCTTTGAAAGTAGTTATGGGTCAGAAGCAATCTTAGGGCCAGTTGTTTCAAACGGTTGGTTAACGTAACATACGTACAATTACGTAATCGTTATTATTTGACGCAAGTCAAGGCCATAATTTTGTAAAACAACGCTTTTTTTTTGGTTTGACGATAGTTAGCGCCATTTTTGACGTATACGAGTGCGTCAAGTGGACGTGAAACAACCCAACCTTACCAAGGGGTAGCGTGTTATCCAGTAACTGGATTGTGGAGGTCAGATAAGCAGTCGCTCCATATAAAATACGAGTGTTCAGCTGCATGCCATTAGACTGGAAGCCGACCCCAATATAGTAAGGTGAAGGCTAGGCTGAATGAATCTTACCTACGCGTCTGCATCCGCCTCCGCAAGTTGTAACCGTGCTATAATAAAAAAAATCGATTCCAAAACTTGGCCCCTTTAATTTGGGGGAAATATAGCTGTAAGTTTCAAGGTCTTTCTCCCACGTCACCGCCACCGCCTGGTTCAATACCAAGTGAACAACTGCTTAGTAAAGCCGGTTTAATTTATGAACCATTAAGAAATCGCCTACAAGGTGACAAAACCGCAACACTGTTTTTTGTGTGATATATACATAGTTTGATGCTCCTTCAAAAGTTTGATCACAAATAGGTCCATATTTTTTAATTATATATTTTTTCTTATTTTTCTACCTCCGTTAACCTCCGCGAAAATTAAGCCTCCGCTTCGCTAAGAAGGCCTCCGTTCCAACCCTAGAGGAAACCATAAAGCTTAAATCATTATAGATAACATTCATGCAAAATGTAAGTTACGGTGGGTGATAACAAAACGCATTTCGGTAACATTATGCCCTACATTCAGTCTAACATCACTATAATGAGTTTGTCGAACCCCAGAAGAGATATTGAGTACTGTAGCAATATATCAAGGTAAAATAGTGAAATATTTGGCGGAATGTAGTTTGAGGAAGAGATTTCTGCGGAAATCACGACTCTTAATATTAAGAAGAATGACGCAAGGAGGAAAACGCGATATTTTAGAAGGGTAGGAAGGGAACTGTCCAACGATCTTAATCATAGTCTTTATTGTTTATACTTAAACAAGAGACAACAATAAAAGAGTTACTTAGGTACTATAGAGAACTAGAAGAGCTCTCTGGGGTAATGGGAGGAATCAAACAACTATGACTCCTTTTGTAAGAACATTTCTGTATATTTCTGTCTAAATTATAACTTTCTATTCTAAACCAAAATCCTAATTAAATTAAATGACACTAGCTTGAATATCACCCGCGCATAAATTACAGCCGGCCTGCATTATATGAGGTCGTCTTCAGCAGACAAGCCTCCACAGTACTCCATTATTAAATTTCATATTTATTATTTTTTCTTTTCACTTTATTATTATTTTTATTTTGTTATCCATGATAACAATCCATTTAGTTTTTCAACAAGGTAGGTTTATTTTTCGTTGCTTATATATTTAGTATGTATGTATTTATGTATCTATAATTTTGGATATGTATATATCTGTGTATCTAGGTTAGAAAGGAGGTGACTACCGAGATGACGACTAATAGAGAAGTATGGAAGAAAAAGACATGTTGCGCCGACCCCAAATAAATTGGGATAAGGGCAGGAGAATGATGAAAAATGATATATCTGTGTATCTATTTTAGTGTACTGTATACACAATAATTGCACCAACGACAGTCCCATTTTATGTCCAAGAAAATCACTGTATATTCTATGGATGCCTGGAAGAGATCGCAGTAAACGATAAGGCCGCCCATTGTATATTTTGTGGTATGTATTAATTTTTGTGGTTGTCAATAAATTATATATAAATAAATGAATAAACAAAGTAGGTACTACGCACTACATTTCTAGATAGGTACAACTCCCAATCTTACCCATCAAATACATGCCAAAAATCGAGAAAAAAATTGTTTTTGGAAGAAAATCTAGAATTTTCCTAACAACGTTATCGCCGCTGTAATATCAGTACTGCTTTATGTTAGACCATGGCAAAAGGCGCGTGTTTGTGTAAGCAAATTGTATAGGTATTTGTAAGCAATTTTCTATTACATGTTTTTATATGGCAATGGGGTGAAATGGTAAGGATTTTCCTGGTAGGAATGTGGGCTCCTCGTACATTTTCATTATTGTTGATACGAAGGAATGAGAGGTATTTATTATGGTTATTTAATTAAGGAATTGAAGTGTTCAGGTATGCGTATTTTATAGTGATTCAAAATATACCTCTTTTATGTGAACATCGGATTTATGTTAGCACACGAGGAATCATTAACTTAACTGTATTTCTGTTGAATAATTATGTATCTAGCGTCTTTTTTTCTAATGAATTCTACGCAATTTAATGAACCATAATAAATAGATTTTTTTTTTTTAGTCAGTTTTGTGAACCGCAGTACTATTCTGTAAACGCACTTTCCAGCTCACTTCTGTATCCGTAGTGGAAGAGAAATTTGAAGTTATGCTGCATATACGAAAATTAACTCGATAGTGAGTTGTTACAAAATAGTGTTGCAAGTCTATTCACATAATGTACCTACATAATGCTTCTCGGTAAATAGAGCTAGTTATTAGCCACAGTCACATTCAGTATCACAGTGAACAAATGGATTTCTAACTCACTTCGTTTCGAATTCGAACGAAAAGGCACAAAACAGAGGGGTAATTGTGTAATGCACTAACAGTAGCAATGGCTTTAATTTTGACAGAGCAACAACATTCACTGCGTTATTAACGTTGTTGAGCAGACAAATTTTTCAAACATATGAAACAATGGAATAGCAATATCCTTCAAAATGATTCAGATTTTGGTTTAAAGCGTGTTAAGCAACTAGGGTACAGGTCTGATAGTTTGTTGCACATAATGATAACAACACAAACAAACCTAATCACTATTTTATTTTTATTATATTCACAACATAAGTCAAGTTACAGGAAAACGATCACTAAAATTATTATCAAAGATTTACCTCAAAATCTTATTGAAGACACAACACAAGGATTACTAACCAACACATCAATATTGAAAGCTCCAGAACATCACGCAGCTTTGAATATCAAAGAACGAATTGCCCAAAATACGCGTCTTATCCCTTGAATTTTTTCTTCCATTTACAATCTCCATTACGACTCAGATCAAACAAAGATGGGGGAATTAAAGGCACATTGTGAAAACGGAACGAATATTACTTTTGTTAAAAGCTAAACGAAAAATATTATTCCAAGTTAAATTGAATCGGCGGTTTTGTGGGCGAAAAAGTTTTTCTTTCCACGTGACGTGGAAAGAAAAAACTTTTTTTCAGGTGTGTTATTTGTTCTAATAATAAATAAATTAGAAGATTTATTTAATTTCTAAGGCTTCTGCCTTTTAGTATTGTTTGAAGAGAGGATGCTTTTTTTTTCTTCATAATTTAATTGTTCGGAATTTATGGAGCACTCAGGTCGGTGGGGTACTTAATTTTATGGTGCTTTCGGTCACACAGGGCGGTCAGTAAATGACCGTGTGTAATTCATGAGGGATGGATAATGGTATATCTGTCATTGATGTGAGGGTCTACAGAAGATTAGGCAGATGTAATGTACTGCATAAGATCACGCCTTGTTTCCCTGAAGGATTGGGCAGAAGTGTATTTTTTTATTTTATTTTATTTGAAAAAAAAAACGATATTACATTACATATAACACTTATCAGTAAGGTACCTATATAATACAAAATCAATGTAATAACCACAACATTTTCTACATATTAACAAAGAGGTATGTTATGATGAGGACTAATTGGTGAGCTAGTTATTATTATTCAATGAAACATTTTATATTGTTACAAAATAACAAACAAGTCAGTTACCACAAGATATATCCAAGGTGTTCAGTACATTAATAACTTTACTTCGAAAAGCATTTTTATCTAGCATAAATATATCAATATCTATGAAATGTTCACTGTATATTTGCATGAGTTGCTGAATCATCAGCATCATACCAGACAAACGCATGTAAGCGTGCACCCCACGCTTACCTGCGTTTGTCCGGTACGATGCCTGATCAAACAATCGGTAAACGCGCACTCTACGATGACGTGTGAAGTGCATCTATAGTATTTCAACCTACATTTCGCCAGTAAATGTAATGGGAGCGAGCCTACTGCCATCAACTGGACCAAAAATCTAGGCTCCGAGCTGCTACTGAGAAATTCCAAACAGGAAAACTCAATAACACTTTGTCCAACCTGGGAATCAAAATCACTATGCTCAGCAATGCTGTAGCGCTAGCAAACCTGTGAAGAGAAAAAGGAAAAGGTACAGTTACACGACACGGCATTTATTAAAATGATAACCCCGTACAAAATTGCAAACTGAGTTTAACCTGCACCCTAATTGCGTAACACACAATTAATCGGAATCGGTTTCATTTTTGACGGTTCAACAACATTAATTGCGTTATCTACGTGTTGAGCAGACAAATTTTTCGAACTTATGAAGCAATGGCTTAGCAATTTGCTTCAAAATGATTCAGATTACTATTGATTGTGTGTTACGCAATTAGGGTGCAGATCGATCAACCCAAGTGGATATTATTACTTAACCACAAGCCCCCCAAGTGGCTAGCTCTAGTTGCTACGCCATTACCCCGCTAGCCTCTCAAGTTTTAACTCAAAAGCTCACAGAGCGTTTGGTGGTTTTGTTAAATGCCATGTTCCATTATAATATTAAGCTAGTAGAAACCCAATCGAATCATAAAACGTATCTTATTTATTGCTAAATAAAACTAGAATCAGCCACAGAAATCTATAAAATCAGTCTTAAAATCTATGTTGTGGCTAAAACAGTCACGTTTCGTTCTAGTTGTTCTAACAAACCATAAAGCTACTGCAATTCTGCGATTTTTAGTGGCAAGGAGAAGAATGCTATTTACCGACCTTAACAAAAGCTTATTACACAGTCGTTTATAAGATTAACGTCTGCCCACGATTTGGTTCGCGTGGAAGTCGTAAGATACACAATAAACTAAAATAATAGCCACATTTTCCCCTTACCTATCGCGCTGCGTCGCATCGCATCGCCCGCCTCCTCTATTGCATCCTTTTTGCTCTGTTCTTTCTGACTTTTTTTCTTTTTGCTATACTCCTAAGGGTCGTAGCGTGTAGTTAAATAGCCCTCAAGAATTGAGCTATCAAATGCAAAAAGATTTTTTCAAATCCGTTTGGTAGTTCCAGAGACTAGCGCATTCAAACAAACAAACTCTTCAGAATTATTATATTTGTATAGACTCGAATATGGGTAAGTTCTTACAAAGTAAACCACCTTGTTCGTCATCATTCATCGGTCATTATCCTTGCCGTTACGCGGTCTCTACTCCAGAACTCGCGCTCTGCTCCATCCATCGGCCCTTCGATAATTATGGCCCGCTGCCACTTCAGCTTGCTTACTCCGCAAGCTATGTCAGTAACTCCGGTTCTTTTATTTAAATAAGCTATCGAAAAGCTAAGTCAATTCTGTTGAAGGTCGTTGTAGAAATACGAAACGCTTTAAAAGCGATTGCCACTTATGTAACTACCCATTCAGATATATGTAGGTAAGTATGGTAATATACTAAAATAATATTAACGTTTACCAATAACTAAATCTATCTTTTATAGATCTCTATCTTTTAGGGCTAATACATTTAAGATGAACACAATAAAGTCGACACACAGTAAAGAAAGAAAATGATTGATCGAAGTTTTATTTTATTTTAGAAATATTCATCATTCTGTCAGAATGTGATATGACCTAAGTTTAGTTTTTTATTTAGAAATCGATTATCTATTGTTCGTTTATATCTCTTGGGTACATTACCAGTAGACAGCGATGCGGATTAATTTTTCGATGCTATATTTTAGTTTGTGAATAGCTTTTAGTTAAGTTAGGATATAGTTTTGTTAATTTTATTAATTAATTATGTATTAGTTGTTATTTACTTGTAATAAAGTTTCATAGTAATCTTTAGCAGTTGTATGAAATGGCTATTACGCGGAAAATTGTCGTAGTGTCTCAATTTGATAAACAATTGATTTCCCAGACTGCATAAAGATTTTTCAGACCATTTCTGTCATCCATTACAGACACTCGATCAGTATTTTAAAACGATTGCTTTACACATAGGAACGAATAAACTCAAATTTCTCTTCAAAATAAAATACTCATCAGCACGTCGACCTTTCCCGAAGGGTTACGCAGAAGTAAGAATATTTTCTAGTAAGTAATACCATTTCATTTAACTTTTTACATTTTCCGTACTTTAGAACACTTTTTCAGTGACCACACAATGGTGTGGAAGTGGTTAATAGCTATAATACTAAGTTAATTAGTATAACAGCTCCAAACAGCATGTAAGAGGGGTAATTATGGGGGTGTTAAAAATTTGTAATGGAGCGTAAAAAGAGGGTAAAGTTACTGAAATAAATGCGGGTAGGCTTGAACCTGCATGGTGTGTTGTGGTCAGTTTAAACAAAAACATGATTTCTGCTGTATTTTGAACATATTTATGCAGTTAATTGTTGAAAACTGAAAAAAAAAGTTCGTACAGTGAAATTAGAAAGAAGCGATAAGACAAAATGTATTTTCTGCAGGGAATATGAATTTCAATTTGTTCTAAAAGTTCCTAACAAAATAAACACAAATAATTAAAAAAGCGTATTTTTTAGCTTGTCTACACACAGGGTAGTAAGGTGTTAGGAAGTGAGAATAATTTAACAACTTATTAAGGTCCAAAATGATGAACGATTTCTTTTTCTGTCAATCAATATCGTGTTCTTCCATTGTATCTTAATCGTAATGAAGAAGATAAGCAATGATTCGGCCTATCAATACGATTAATGAATTAAATCTGACTGTAGAATCGAGTGTGATCGTTAATTATTTGTGAGCGGGATTGAAGAATTGAGCGTGTCTGAATTTACTTAAATAGCTGTTGCTATAATTATCATTTTATCATAGAAAAACAAAGCTTAAAATATCAATTCAACAGCTTGGCGAAATAAGGATCTGAACAAGTTGCCCTGAACCTAAGAAAGAAAATTCCAGTCTACAATACTTAGGAATAAAGGCCAACAATTATTTCTACCCCGTTTCCTTCCATTTCACACATTTGATTCTTTCCTAAGCAAAGATTTAAATCATTCGATTCGACCTACCGCGTCAAAATATGGTCGCATCGACACAATGACGCAGTTGACCTCGAATGATACTCCAAATAGTTAAACACTGCGCGCACTCTGCCCTCTATCTTGAAAATGGTTCAAGATATAAAAAAAAATGTTAAAACAAAAGTGGTAGAGAATTTAATCCTCTACAATATTTAAAATAAATACAAATAGCATAAAGCCCATGGGGAACGAGATATTTTCGATATTCCGAGGTGAAACCGCTAATATTCCTGGACTAATAACGCGCGACATAAGTACGGTGAGGGCAAATCTAGCGATTTAAATCTTTGGTCGAAAGAAACAAGTGTAAAAATATACAATATCGCAAATACGCAATTCCTATTCGGTTCGCAGTGGTCGTGTACCCGATATTACTTTTCCAGCTATTATTCTAAGCTGAGCCGCTAAAATTCTAGTTATTAGGCAGTCTGGAAAACTAAGATGGCATTGACACTCGCTAAAACTATCTTGGGACATGGCAAGATTGTTCTGTCTCTGATAGATAAAATTGTTTTATTTGTAGTGTGTGCACTTTTTAGATTGAGTCAAAACAGGGGGCCTACTCCGAAGTGCAAAGTGCGAATGACACATGGCCGAACCGAATATTATTGAAAAAAGTTCGGATTGGCTCAGTTGGGTCGGGTCCATAGTTAAAAGATTATAGTCTCTTTAGATTTTCTAAAAGTGACTTGGTTAATATATTTTTATTGAGAATAGTGTTAAGATTTTATTTACGATTAAAACAGTTTAGCAAATGCAATGCAAAATACTATTTTAATGAAAGTTTTTGTTTGGAAGTTTTTATATGAAATAACTGTCATCGTCGGGCGAATCTGGGCCTAACGTTATACAAATTATTATTATTTTTTTTTTTCAGTTTTTTTCTATGACGAAATATTAAGCAGTTTTATCATAGCACAAGAAATTAAATATTTATTAGAAAAAATATTTTCACTTTTAAATAATGTTGCCAGATGTAATATGTAAGTTAATCGATATTAAAAATACAAATAGATTTTTTTATTATAAAAAGTGATTCAGTGTTGTCTTCTTATAAGTTTGAAAAAACGTTTTTCTTTAATAATGGTGGTTTCCCAGTGACACATAACAACGTTTCTAAAAAAGTTGTAAAAATAAATGTAAATCGATTTCACAATCGATCATTAGGCAACATATTGGAACTCATGTCAATGTCAGGGAAACTCAAACGTCAATCAAACAAATCATTTACTTCGTTCGTTTGGCTCTAAGCTCTCTGAAACCTCTAGAATCTATAGTTAGACGGCGTCTGAATCCTCAATGTGTGAATGTCCTACGATGAAGCCTGGTAAATTCTAGTCTAAAATAAAGTCTGATAATTATTTTCTTAAATTATAACGTGAGAGCTCGGTGTAAGAATAACTTATAAGCAACAACGTTGTTTTTGTATAAAACCAATAACACCCTTTATTTTTTTCTACCACGGAGCAGTCATAAAAATTTTAGTTTTATTAAAATGGTATTAGTATCTAAATAAAAAAATGCAGTAATCGTTACTTCATTACTGTAACGTCAGGCCTAAGTTTCTACGAACTTTCGCCCGTCTCCTTTCAAAATTATTCATCGAATAAAGTTATCAGAGGATCGATAATTTGGGTTGTCGATAATTTTTATTCGTGGGACAAAATTGACGTCTGACAGCTTTTGCATGAAAGAACGGTCAAAATCCAAAATTATTTCTCCGGTAAAGTTATCTAGCGTTGGAAAAATCGGCCCTAAATTATATTAATTCAGTTTCTTCTGTTAGCAATAGGCTCGCCCCCTATTAGGTACATGGGACTTAAACATAACTGGTGAAATTTTGGTGTAATATAGACACCTCTGCCGAATCTTTCGGAATTACAGGCATGATGTTACGTTTTCTATGTGTCTACATAATTATTATCTATTTTTAATAATTATAACAAAAAAACAAAACGCCCAGAAGACTGGCAGCATTGCCACTTTACATGGGTAGCGGGATCGTCTGAAAGGGTTACCGCTGCCCTGGAACATAAAGGGCTAAGAAAGGAACACGGGTGGGTTTTAGTAGGTAAGAGTCTGACACTCCCTTCTGCTCCACCCAGAGCGGGAGGGGTCATTTGATAATATCCCATCCTCAAAAAAAAAAAAAAATTGCCACTTTACATATAGTTATTTATTATACTCTTCGATTTCCACGTTGAATGGCATTGCTACTTCTTTTTCGTAATTATCATAAATAGCGTCACTCGTTTTTTCAGACCGAAAGATAGTCAAACTATTTTATTCACTACTTACAATCTTTTCTATGTTAGTTCAAAGAATTGATTCGATACTGTGTAGTTTCTGGTGGAAACAATTACAAAGACCTTTGTGAAAATACAATTCCTGGTTTGCTTTCTCACTAACTATGTAGGTAACTGTGTCTCTTTGACCTATCTTATATACGATACATGTCTATGTGTGTAGGTACCTACTGCTCCTAATTGATCTGAGTTTCACGTAGAGCGAGGAATACAAGTCAATGGGATCTATGCCTAGTTATGCCTATTCGTAATATGCCATTTCACGCCGTATGGTAGTCATGCGATACGACGGCTCCGTACCTATTATTGGAATTATTTTCACATTCCTGAAAAAATGCTATGATGTCCTTGCGATTTAAAGGACATAGGCACAGATACACAGTGCGGCCGACGAAAGAATGCGTTTTATCAGTTTCTTTCATACAAACCGTTACTGGGTAATACGATAGATACCCCTTGGACTGGTTGTCAGACTTTCGGGCTCCTCCAGGATTACCTGTAACGACTGTCAAAAATTGCCAGCCGGCACCAACGGCTTAACGTACTTTTCGAGGCACGGAGGGGCTTCGGTATATAAACACGTGGGTGACCATGTTCATAACATAAAAATGGTCACCCACATTGCCGCGGTTGGTCTGTGGCTTCGGTATATTATACCGAAGCCACAGACCAACCGCGGCAAGCGTAGCTTAACCTGATCGATCGACCTGTGCGGCTGTTTTTGTTTACTCTACGTATTTTGCCAATATGATCTTTATTATATCCGAAACTACGATATTTCCCACTGGCCCAATTATAACAAAAGCATTCCTTCAGCATTCCCCTTTTAACCTTACACTTTGTTACAATCGCGTGCTTTGAGTTGACTTAAGACGGGTGCTTGAGCACGCGCGGTCACTCGCCAATGGCCTCTCTCCGTTAGAACTCCTGTATTGGACGTTGTTAAACTTTCTGCTGTATTTGCGAATCATAGTTTAGCTTTTGTTACGTAGATATGACCCTGGTTTGGAAAGAGGTCGGTTTTGTTTGAGGTTTTGTTAGTCAGCGAATGGTGTTAGCAGGCTATGAATTTCAGCGGTTTTTTTATGTGATTTCAAGCAGCTAGTTCAAGTAAACATCGTGTGATTGACAACGTATTTGAGGTTTATGAGAAGGCGTCTTTTAGATATAAGGTACAGGACTTTGTGCCATTAAATATATTTTTATTATCCTTGTAATTCAAACATTTTTTAAGAATAATCTGTTCGACTAGTAAATGATGAAATTTTTACCTTCATGCTTTTGTACCGTGTAAAAGCGTAGTGCTTTTATAGTACTCCAGACCGTATTCCGGCATGGCATGGCATGGCTGTCAATCTCAGCGGAGACTAGCTATCTACGCGGAAAACTTATAGAGCATAAGTGTGTGCGAAGACACAGGCGCACTCACTCTTCTTTCACTCTCATAGTCCGATGGGACGGTAATTCAACAAGTCCGGAGAGAGATCAGGCGCAGGATAAATGGCTGTACGTGCTTTCCAAGGCATCACACCGCAAACTTCCAAACTCCGGGTTGTTACTGAGAAATGACCAATGGAAAAATCCAATAACATTTTGCCTGACCTGGGAATCGGACCCAGGACCACGCTCAGCAGTCGCACTTAGGACCATCCCAATGGGGCAGTTTGCGTGATGCTATTTTGAAAATCAACAATCAATCAATCTTGTCGCTACAGACACAACTTGACGAAATGGGGGATTACTGGCCCATCCAATACCCAGTGCGAGTGCGGTGCCTCTAATCAGACCATTCCCCACTTGCTGGAGTGCCCTAAGTGTCCGCTCACCTGCACCTTGGATGATTTAATGAATGCCACTGATGCCGCAATCAACATGGCCAGGTGGCCATGTTGATTGCGGCATCAGTCATTTTATATTGTTTGAGCTCAGTAGGTACTGAGCTCAAACAATATAAAATATCGAAGAAGAGTACCATCGACACGAAAAGAAAAAAAAAGATCTTGTCTTACCAGCATCATCATCAATGCTATTCACCGTTAAATTTTGATTGTTCTAATCCTTGCAATGACCATTGTACTCATATTATAAACAACATTTACTACGGGACCAACCCTGAAATCGTGAAGAAAAAAATCAGTTGATCCTTACATTATGTCGAGTTATGCGAACATAAATCTATGGATCAACATATTTTTTTTTCACGATTTCAGGGTTGGTCTCGTAGTAAAAGTTGTTCATAATGATGAGTACAATGACCCCTTTTAAGGATTAAAACGATCAAAATTTAACGGTGTATGTATATCCTACTTAAATAACGTCGAAAGCTCAAACAAACGAATAACATATCATTTAACAAACAAATTAGATTGATCATCTGTTACAGGCAAGACAGAAGTCAGAACACGCCCAGTGAGTTAGAATTACCCGAATGTCCGTAGTCCGGAGTCCATTTCCCGTGATTACCTTTGTATAATGTGATCGAAGATGGCTGCATTATTCCATGTATAGCCATATTACTATAGCGAAACTCCACAGACGTGATGGGTCTACCTATATCTAAACATTATGTCGATATTCTCTTGTTTTTAAAATATGATTGACGTGTACAGAAATAAAATAAATTACATTTATAAAAATAAAAGACCTTTTTTAGGGTCATCGATTGCAGTTTGTTGATCGCACCTGAAGTTAAGTTTTTATGTTGACCCATCGCGTCTGTGAAGTTTCGCTAGCTTATTTTTTTTTTTTTAAGAATCGTTGCCCCACCCTAGGAATTACTCCTGTATCGTGGGTACGTTTGCGAACACTACATTCACATAGACAAACAGCCAGACCCGGAACAACTACTTGTAGGCCATAAAAATATTTGTTCCGTGCGGGAATCGAACCCGCGACACGCAGCGCAGCAATCAATCGCTTAACCACTGCGCCAACCGTACTGCCAAATTTAATTTGATCATGTATAGAGCGACTATTGGAGGAGACTATGGGAGGGGCCCGTGGCTAAATAATAACAGCCGCACAGGTCGATCGGTCAGGTTAAGCTACGCTTGCCGCGGTTGGTCTGTGGATGGGTGACCATCTTTACATACCGAGACCCCTCCGTGCCTCGGAAAGCACGTTAAGCCGTTGGTCCCGGCTGTCATTCGTGGATCTTTGACAGTCGTTACGGGTAGTCAGAAGCCCAAAAGTCTGACAACCAGTCTTACCAAGGGGTATCGTATTCCCCAGTAACTGGGTTGTGGAGGTCAGATAGGCAGTCGCTCCATGTAAAATACTGGTATTCAGCTGCATCCGGTTAGACTGGAAGCCGACCCCAACATAGTTGGGAAAAGGCTAGGCAGATGATGATGTATAGAGCGACTATTCTCTTCCCAGTTTATATCTGCACTCCTGTAACGAACTACATTGAGATGATACGCCCAAATCTCATTGAGGACAATATGCTAAGATATAGACGGGACGCCAGACCATTGCTTGTCCTTTCATGGTAGTTCATGCAAATTGTACGTTCATGAAATGCAAAATCAACACAAATGCAGATGGGGCACAGACGTCTATAATTTCAGATGACTGTCATACTCCAAAACAAACCTGGGTCATTACGCCGCTGTGCCAAGACTTTGTAGGCAATACAACATGATGGCTAAAAATACAGTTTTAGATATCAGCAAATCTCTCGTTAAATATAAGAAATGTCTTAAAAATTTATTGTAATACGAATGTTTTTTTTTTTGTTTAACTTAAGGTTTTTTTTTTAAAGATAAAAATTGCCCCATACTAGGAATTACTCCTGTATCGTGGATGCATTTACAAACATTTAAACTCATATACACACACAGCCAGATTCGTTCCGTGCGGGAATCGAACCCGCGACACGCAGCGCAGCAGTCGATCGCTCAGCCACTGCGCCAACCGTGTCGTCAAAATTTATATAAACACACATCATAATGATCAGACAGGAGAAAATGACTTTGTAAAGTTTCTAAGTCTTAGAAACTTTAGAAAGTGATTTTCTCCTACTGTCTTGATTGTAATTTTATGTTGTTGCGAACATAGTATATTGGAACTCTATTGCTCCGTTGCTTGGTCTCGTAGTCACAAGCGCGACTGCTGAGCAAGGGCTCCTGGGTTCGATTCCCAGGTCGGGCAAACTGTTATTGGGTTTTTCTGTTGGGAATTTCTTAGTAACAGCCCGGAGTTTGGAAGTTGTTGTGTGTGATGCCCCTGTTGGTCCTGTGCCTGATCTATATCCGATCGTCTCGAATTGCCATCCCAACCGACAATGAGATTATGGGACGAGAGAGTGCACTTGTGTTTGCACACACACTGGTGCACATTAGATAGTATTTCCCGCGCCGAAGGTCTCCAATGAGATTAATCGAGATAGAAAATTTAGTCTGGAGGGCTTTATTTTTTTTCTTTGGAACTCGTACTATTATCGAGTCACTCGTTTCCTAATTATTTTTTAACCTCGGAAAGGACGTTAAGCCGTTGGTCCCGGCTCTCATTCGCGGATCTTTGACAGTCGTTACGGGTAGTCAAAAGCCCGAAAGTCTGACAACCAGTCTTACCAATTGGTATCGTATTAGCCAGTAACTGGGTTGTGGAGGTCAGATAGGCCTAGTCGCTCCATGTTCCCCGTTGCTAAGACTGGTTGTCAGACTTTCGGGCTTCTGACGACTCATAACGACTGTCAAAGATCCACGAATGACAGCCGGGACCAATGGTTTAACGTGCTTTCCGAGGCACGGAGAGGTCCCGGTATGTTAAGATGGTCACCCATCCACAGACCAACCATGGCAAGAGTAGCTTAATCTGATCGATCGATCTGTGCAGCTGTTATTATTCAGCCACGGGCTCCTCTTCCTCTTATTTTCACAAAAATATCAACAAAAAAACAGTGCACAGATGAATTAATCCCGTAACCAATGAAGAAATATAGCGGGAAACGCAGTGGAACGAATAACTGGGGTACACAACATTTGTGACGGAACAATCGTGACCGAGTTTATGGTGGCATGACGTTGGCCCGCTCCGTTCACGTCACTTTTGGGATTTGGAAAAAAATTGTTTGCAGTCTCTGTGTTATGAAGTAGGTTATATTTCGTATCTGAGAATGAGAATTTAGGTTGATATTTTGTTGGGGACTTTCGATAGTCATGGATTTATTTTTTATAAAAAGACACCGGGCGGCGGTGAACCTGTTTTACATTTACGAGATAAAACCAGCAGGTTTGCTGGAAGAGATTTCTTTATAAATAAGCATCACCTTTTTGTCCTTTTTTTCTTGTCTGTTTAAATATGTGTGTACACAAATGATTAAATAAATAAAAAAAAATAAACTTGCATAACGTGATTCACTAAGTTCACAAGTTAAACATTCGTTTTATAATAGAATAAATTACAATACTGTGTATATTCTATGTATTTATCAATACAATGTTTTCTCTAGGCTTTATGGGGAGCCCTTTGCTCAGCAGTGGGAAAAAACTGGTTCGAAAAAATAAAACAAAAACTTTCATTAATTAATTAGTTTCCCACTTTAAAAAATAATGTTGGAGCATAATTTAAGACCTCACTATACTATACTTAACTTTGAATTGTTACGAGTGTGAAATACATGGAGCAAAGGAAGAATGAGAATTTCGATGAAAAAACAGAATGTCCCGGTCTAGATTGTATTCATTGCATTAGTCTCGCTGCAATACCTTATGAATTAAATTACTTTATGTTAAAATTTTTGTCTAAGAAACATAAACCCTAAACATTAAATGCCTAGATTTCGCGTCCCATCGCCTGCCCGCGATATCACTACGTCTTCGTTTAGCGTTCTTTCTGACTTTTTCTCTTTTTGCTCGGTTCCTAAAGGTTTTAGCGTGATGTTAAACTGCCAATAGCCTACCTGAAGAATTAGGCTATCAAACGCAAAAATATTTTTTCAAATACATCTGGTAGTTCCAAAGATTAGCACGTTCAAAAGAACAAACAAAAAACTACAGCTTTATTACTAGTAACATAGATGGTTATGTTAACATGATTAGAACCCAGTTCACTAGCAATCACTAGAAAAATGCACGAGTTTATGAATGTGTATGTGTACAATAGCTAACAGACTACGCTAAAACTCCGATTTGCTTTGCTCGGTACTCGTTCAATCAACCATTCATCATTCTAATATCATTCATACCACGATATATACTCGTTCGCAACGGTATCCGATTTCGCCCATTCGAATACGGGAGAAAACAAAAGAATGCATTCGAGATACGTAATCGAATTATTTGAATACGTGCATACTGTTCGGCAGTTTACATTTTATTCGTCATTGGCTATTTATTTAATGGTACCGATGTTCGGCTTTTCAGAAGAGTTAAATGAACATTAAATAACTTTAAACTTGTGCGCAGACTTGAGTTAAGGCTGTTTATAGACAGACTATCTGCACCCTATTGCGTAATACACCACCAGCCACAATCCTAATTATTTTGAAGGATATCCATTGCTAATCCATTGCTTCATATGTTTGAAAATATTTTCTGCTCACAACATAAATACCGCAATGATTGTTGTGTCGTATGAACTGTAAAAATGAAAGCCATTCCTACTATTTGTGTGTTAAACAATTACCCCGCTACTCTATGAAAGCAATGATAGCGTGCACACTGGCAACAGAGTTACCAAATTTCTGAAAATACGATTTTGGCTACAGGCAACTATTTAAGTTCTGGCGTACGCAATATCTTAAGGCGAAAGCATCAGCCGATCGATTCTGTAAAAATCTCACCGTGAAAACTTAGGTGAAGTGAGCGTGGAGTGAGCTGTCATTCCAACTAATGCTAGGGATTGACACAGCTCACTCTAAGCTCACTTCACCTAACTTTTCACGGTGAGATGGTTACAGAATCGCACTGCTGGATAGCCTGCGAAATTAAAATTTCTTAGGGTTTTTGCAATTTACAGGTCAGTATCCCATTGTATGTTGATCTAAATATTATTCGCGGCCGTAGGAAATAATTATTTATAGAATTATGTATAATCATACAAATTCTCAATCCATCTCTTTAAGTTCATATTAACCTATTGAATGAATATTTCTTGAAATCATGTTTGAGGCTTTGTATTAATGATTATGATTCTGTAAAGCCACATTTATTACGATCGCATATCATGAAAATGAAATGACGTGAAAATTGCAAAAAACGCAAGAGATTATTTTCGCGGGAACCTTATCGCATCTCCCTTAAATATAAGTTTTAAACAAGCGAGAAAATCAACCCATTAAAACAAAACACCGCAAACTTAATCGATAAAGTTTCAAAGCACGAATAGGTATTCGACTACACAGAATCACGAAACTTGTCGTTTCTGAAAACAACATCAATATCGAGCCTATGTAATTTAATACACCTCTGAACTCCAATAAATTCTTCAAGGTCCTAGCTATCAATATACCATTATGGATTCAGAGCCGAAACATCAATCAAATCACTTCTAATGGCGGCTCGCAACGGGTGTCATGGTGTCACGTGACGTATGGAAATGTGAGTTGGAGGTGGAACGAGTAATCTATCGATTAACGAAGTTAGTATAGCTATTGTGAAGACTCGGATATCGTGACTCGATTAGTAGCGCCAAGATTGCTTACTCATTTGTACAGTCAGGGAAATAGATTGAATTTAATTTTGAATAATATGCGGATTTCCTAATTTTGATGATTTTCATTTTTAACAATATGCGATCTACACAAATGTCCTTTCTTTGGTATTATTCGTTGAGTCGTTGAACTTCTGTTCTGAGTTGAGCTACACTCATCATCTGCCTAGCCTTTTCCCAACTATGTTGGGGTCGGCTTCCAGTCTAACCGGATGCAGCTGAATACCAGTATTTTACATGGAGCGACTGCCTATCTGACCTCCACAACCCAGTTACTGGGTAATACGATACCCCTTGGTAAGACAGGTTGTCAGACTTTCGGGCTTCTGACTACCCGTAACGACTGTCAAAGATCCACGAATGACAGCCGGGACCAACGGCTTAACGTGCTTTCCGAGGCACGGAGGGGTCTTGGTATGTAAAGATGGTCACCCATCCACAGACCAACCGCGGCAAGCGTAAGAAGCCCGAAAGTTTTACCAATTGGTACCTATTGTATTACTCAGTAACTGGGTTGTGGAGGTCAGATAGGCAGTCGCTCTATGTAAAATACTGGTATTAAGCTGCATTCGGTTAGACTTGAAGCCGATCCCAACATAGTTGGGAAAAGGCTAGGCAGATGATGATGATGTAAAAGTGTTTATATACAAACCTACTTAGGTCTGATTTTTCCAATACCAGATAATTTTATTCGAGGAATAATTTTGAATTTTTGACAGTTCTTTCGTATAAAATCGGTCAGACGTCAGTTTTATTACGCGATTGAAAAATCAGCCCTTACGGAAATAAAGTAATTTACCAGGAAGCCCGTATATTCAAATCGCAATTATTTCATTTTGTCATGCTGTATCAGGCGTATGAATTGAAATAAACATATTTTGCCAATACAAGAATAATTTCCCTTACTATACAATAAATGAGCTTTCCGGAATATTTGATTCATCAGAAACTTCGCTAATATTCATCCCGCCAAGTATTAAGTTCGTCGCAACGCATTTAGTAATAAGATTGTAACTGGGTCAACAAGGTTGCCAAGTTAAAGTAAGTTACAGAGAATTAATTAATTTCATATTCAAGGTTTCGTTAATTTTATTCATAAAAGTTTGGAACCGAATTTGAAAAGAAATATAATAACACAATCATTACAAAAACCTCATTAGATCTCAAAGGATATTTTGATTTAAAATTATGTAGTAAGTCGGTACGTTACGAGTACGAACGTTTTTTTTTTCAATAGTATAATTAATATTGGTTGTTAAGTTAGGCTAAAACTTAACCAAGTTCATTTTAAGAGAGAAGCGTCAGGGTCGCCCGCGAAATTATTTTTTTAATTTATTTTATTTTTTTTATTATAAAAACGTTGCCCCACACTAGGAATTTCTCCTGTATCGTGGGTGCATTTACAATCATTTAAACTCACATACACAAACAGCCAGACCCGGAACAACTACTTGTAGGTCATACAAGAGAGAGAGATAGAATGCTTAAGGCATTAAGTCCGCCTTTGTACCTTTTTGTGCGAAAAGTTTAAATAAATAAAAAAATACAAATATTTGTTCCGTGCGGGAATCGAACCCGCGACACGCAGCGCAGCAGTCAATCGCTTAACCACTGCGCCAACTGTGCCGACAAATTGAAATCTTCTTACGTGTTTCGCAGGTCTGTGTCAGGTCGTATGTTGAACAAAATATGATTCGTGACCGTAAGGATTCATTTAAATTATTGTTGTATTTATGATGAACATACAACCTAACACTGACCTCACTGGCCGTGGCGCTTCCTTCTTAAAATTAATTTATTTACTAGCCAAGCCGAATATGGTTAGCTAGGTAGATGATGATGATGATGATTTAGTTACCAGCTTTAAATGATAAATAAATGATAAATGATTTTATTTTGTAAGTAGGTTTGTACAAACACTTTTACACGTCAATCATATTTTAAAACTAGATGAGGCCGGCGTTTCCTATCTGACTAGCCTGAGAAGAAAGGCCGAAACAAACTCAGACGTCACAGTCTCTTTTAAAGTCCAGACATAATCTTGGTCAGATCATATGAAGACCATGTAGGTCGATGTCTCAGATGGTCTTTTGAGGAAAGAACCACACAGATTGAGAGGACCTGTCCAGTCAGTGCACGCATATGTCAGAAATCGTGCAGCTCAACTCAAAACTTAAGGAGCTCAACGATTCGACGAACAATACCAAAGAAAGGACATTTGGGTAGGCCACAATAATTACTCAAACTGCCAGACCATGACAAAAACTAACAGAACAGAAAGTAAAAATAAAAAATAAAATGACCCACATAGTCTTCACATTCACAATAATTAAAATAATAGAATACTTTACAAAGTAAGTAAATGTCATAGATCAAATTCATTAATGTCAAATTGTATATATAAAAAAAAAAAAAAAACAAACAACAACCACAAAAAAAAAAACATTCAATATGTAAAAATTGGAAGCAGCTTAATCCCAAGCCTTTTTGTCCTCGATATAAGCCTTAACGGTATAAAAGGCCTTCTGGCACAACTTACGTTTAATGAATGATTTGAATTTATTAAGGCTTAGATCTTGAACGAGGCCTGGAACTTTATTGTAAAAGCGTATACATTGGCATCTGAACGAGCCACCTATTTTCTTGAGCCTTGTTGTAGGTACAACAAATTTGTGTTTGTTCCTAGTATTTATATCATGGATATCACTGTATTTTTTAAACAATTTTATATTTTTATGGGCATATAAAAGATTTTCATAAATATACTGAGAAGGCACAGTCATAACATTAATTTCTTTAAATTTGTCTCTGAGCGAGTGTCTCGGACTTAATTTATAAATTGATCGAACAGCTCGCTTCTGCAAAACAAAGATAGTCTGAATATCAGCGGCATTTCCCCACAATAGGATACCGTACGACATTACACTATGAAAATAGCTAAAGTACACTAAACGGGCTGTCTCTATATCAGTTAAATTACGAATTTTTCTAACAGCGTATGCTGCGGAACTTAGCTTTTTTGACAATTTGTCTATATGTGGACCCCACTGTAGCTTAGCATCCAAAGTTATGCCCAAGAATACTGTGCTGTCTTCAGGATTCAATTCTTCGCCCTTTATCAACACATTAGTTTTCACCTGTCTAACGTGAGGTAACGTAAATTTAATGCATTTGGTTTTTTTCTCGTTTAGAAGTAAATTATTAACATTGAACCAGTGGACTACTTTAGAGATCGCGCTATTTACATCGTCAGTAACCTGCTGCTGACGTTTAAGTTTAAACAAAAGTGAAGTGTCATCTGCAAACAACACTATATCATGATTATCCTTTATGAGGTACGGCAAGTCATTAATATAAATAAGAAATAAGAAAGGACCAAGAATTGAGCCCTGTGGGACTCCCATTGTTACTAAAGATCCGGGAGATCTTTTTCCATTAACATCAACGCTCTGAATCCTCTTACTCAAGTATGAAATAAGAAGATCCAGAGCAGCGTTCCGGATCCCGTAGTGGCGGAGTTTCCTGATTAAAGTTTCGTGAAGAACGCAATCGAATGCCTTGGACAAATCACAAAAGATGCCCAAGGCATCGCATTTGTCTTCCCATGCATTATAAATATGTCCTATAAGTTCAACACCGGCATCAGTAGTTGAACGACCCCTTGTAAAACCGAACTGTTTGCTATGTAATAATTTGTGTTTATTAAAAAATCTTTGCAATTGTTCTAAAATTAATTTCTCAAAAATTTTACTAAAGGTAGGTAGTACAGAAATAGGTCTATAATTTGTAGGGTCTGATGTACTACCTGATTTAAACAAAGGTATTATTTTACTATTTTTCATGAGGTCAGGAAACTCCCCACTGTCAATACAACTATTAAAGATAAGAGCTAGAGTAGGTGCTACAATGTCAATAATAGACTTAGCAACTTCTACAGAATTACCCCACAGATCTGCAGTCTTTTTAACATTTAATGTGTGAAAGGTTTTAATTATATCTCTACAGGTAACATGTTCAAAATGAAATTCCGAATCGCAGCCATTAACATTTTCCATAAGCAAAGACTCAGCAACAGAAGGTGATGAGTTTAGGGATTTAGTAGTAGAAACGGGAATATCTGAAAAGAAATTTTCAAACGCCTCTGCGACTTGTGAGTCTGATTTTATTATGTTGTCATTAATCGACAAGCTGTAGTCAGTATTTCGATTACTAGACCTTCCCGTTTCACTATTAATAATATTCCAAGTCGTTTTAATTACATTATTGCTGGTTTTAATCCTTGAACCCAAATAACGTGACTTGGCCATATAACAAACTTTTTTAAATATTTTTGAATAATTTCTAACATACAAATTAAATTCATCAGTGTTTACATAAGTCCTTTCATTGTACAGTTCATAAAGCCGCTTTCTACTTTTATGAATACCAATGGTAGCCCAATCACTGAAACATGTGTTACTATTAACCGAGATAGTCTTGGAAATAAAGGTAGAATTAAATTGTTTACAGTATATATTAAAAAAATTATCATATAGATGATTAGGATCCGCATGAATTGACAAAACTGGTAATTCATCAGTGAGTTTAATTTTGAAAGCTTCCAAGCGACTTGCAGTTTTGGGGTTGACAGTGATATCTTTTTTAACCACTATTTTGTTTTGATTTGGAATAGTAATCCTTTGCCCGCAATGATCAGAATCTAGTAAATTTATAATTTCTTTGTGGCTTGGTATAATATCTGTATAAATATTATCTAGGCATGTGGCACTAGTAGGGGTTATTCTTGTAGGCTCCAAAAATAGGTTTACAAGATTGTAGGACTGAAACAGACTTATAATTTTACTACAAGAACCTGAGTTTTCCAATAAATTGACATTAAAATCACCGCAAACGATAACGGACTTGTTTGAGTTACAAATCCTGTCTAACACTTCATCCATTACCTTTTCAAAGCAGTCATACAATCCTGATGGGGGTCTGTACACACTTAATACAACAAAATGCTCCAATTCTATACAGGCAATTTCAACTGTACGCTCAACAGATAGGCTCACAATATCGTTACGATCTTTAAATTTGAGCTGGTTACTTACTAAAATTAACGAGCCACCATGTATAGCATTTATTCTGCTGAACGAACTACCAACCTGGTGATTATTAAAATTGAACAAGAGCTGGTGGCTTTTCAGCCAATGTTCTGTTATACAAAGAATATCAATACTATTAAAATTCATAAATAATTCTACTTCTAAATCTTTGTTCATAAATCCTTGAATATTTTGATGCACCAGGTTGATACTATTTATTGATTTTAAAGCCTTTTTCGAGTTGCTTTTGTAATTCTGAACAATATAGCTAGAGGTTGCCTCTATTGTCTTACTTTCTAATTTAAATTATTAGCAATGTCATTAATTGTGACCAAATTAGTGGCAGAATTATTTATAATGTCATTGCATTGCTCAAAAGAAGCAAGTTGTTTAGCCAAATTTTTGGCTGTAATTGAAAAAAAATATGATAGCGACACAGCTATCTGTCTTTTATAATATTTAGACAGATAGTACATAACAATGTTATGTCTATCTTTTGTCAAATATAAATTTTTATTAACATAATTGTTAATATCAATCAAATGGAACAAGTTATTATTAAATGTCAAGTTATGCATTGTCATATTTAGTTCAAATCTTAAGCTATTTTCTTCCTGTGGCAAACTGTTACTATAAGGGAATGTAAACAACACAACTTTTCTTAAACTAAGATTGCATAATGTTTTATGATACTGGAGCAGTTCTCCTTTGTTTACATTTCCCCTATTACCCACAAAAATTAATAAAGTTGTATCCTGGGTAAAGTTACATTTAATAATTTTTTTCATAATATGAAGCAAAGAACAACCAGGCATACAGTAATTTAATATCGAGTGTCCAGGATATTCATCTGTCAACAAGTGACCTAAGTCCTTACCAATCTCATCACAAAATAATACAATATCATTTTCTAAAGTTTGTTTACAAGGTTTATTAGAACTATTAGTAGAAGGAATGATCAAATCAACACAGGGTTGCAGTAAGGAGATATTGCATGTTGACAATGAATGGTCCGGTGTAAGCACATTGGACGGTGTTAGACAACGCTCACAGTTGTTTTTTTGTGAGTTTACCAGCTCATTCATTGCCAACACATATTCCCTCATTAGGTCTTCAGAGGTATTATATTTGTTGGTCATTGAACAAAGTTTCTCCTGTAGATGGTCTAGTTCAGATTGCAAGGTTTTTGTGTCAATTTTGTACTTCCTAGTACTTTGCTCCAAATTAAAAGAATACATATCTAATTGTTTGAGCAAATTCAACCTTTCTCTATTCAATTTAACATTTTTGATAAAAAACCTTTGTCTCTTTACCATTTTTTGTGTTTTAGCAATGTATTTATTGATTTTAATGTATTTTTTAAGTTTATTTTTACTGGTTACTACCCTCACTGAATTACATGATTGTGATTTATCATCACCTGTCAAATCAATAGTGGGGTTTATGGCAGAAACCATTGACGGGGCAATAGACACCAGCTCACTGAACAGACTTTGATTCAGCGAGGCGGTGATGTTAAGATTTGAAGTCTCAAGTTGTGTGATTTGACTTTGAGCCTCATGTAGCTGCTGTTGTTGCTTTGAGCTTTGAGATTAGCAGTTATTAGATTATTATCAATACAGTGTGCTCTCAGAACTCCTTCACGTTCAAAACATTGTGAAAACCTTGTGATGCAAAATAAATTCACAAACTTATTGTATCAGCAACAAAGCGGATTGATCCTATTACGTTTGAACAAAAATATCCCCTCAAAAATCTAACGAACAATATAAGTTGTTCGTAAGATTTTTGAGGGGATATTTTTAAATTCAATTCGAAATGTAACTCTTAACAATTCTTCTACCATTTTCAATTGCGTACTAAACAAAAGCAGTTCTGTTGAGCAGTCAACAAGGGTCATTATTCAGCAACTTGCACCAGACCTCGTTACGGTAAAGAGTCTGCACAATTTTTAAACTCGGTAATTCATGCACCATTTTCAGCATAACTGTGCGAAGTGTTTTCTAGATTAGATCGGACTGAGAGTTTTTGTAGGGAAGAAAAGGTTTTTATTCTTGGCGTCGAGCAGTGAGATTTGTAATTTTAATAGAGAAATTATTCTTTGTGTACTGCATTCAGTTTAATTATATACATTCTATAAAACTGTCAAACGTCAATTTTATTCCTCGAATAAAAGTTATCTGGCGACGGAGAAATCAGCCCTGAGGCTGATTTTTGGCCGCGGGAGACGCTCCGGGCGTCGGGAGCCGCCTGACGACTCCCGGCCACCGTAGGCGCGGGCCTGCGGGCGGAGAGTGATGGGTAGCTCTCCGTCCGATCAGGACCAGGCCCGTGCTGGACGGCGTGTATGTGTTCCACGCGCGCCTCAAAGAGATGTCAGCATAAGTGACGGGGCCCGATAGGGCCGAAGCATGCCGGGGTAGCGGGATCGTCCGAAAAGGTTACCGCTGCCCTGGAACATAAAGGGCTAAGGAAGGAACACGGATGGGTTTTAGTCAGTAAGAGTCTGACACTCCCTTCCGCTCCACCCAGAATGGTAGGAGTCATTTGATGATTTCCCATCCTCAAAAAAAAAAGGCTGATTTTTCAGATACTTTTTAGATTGGACAGATATTTTTTAATCGTGGAATAAAATTGACGTCTGACAGATTTTTTTGTATGGAAGAACTGTTAAAAATTTAAAATTATTCCTGTAATAAAATTATCTGGCGTTGGAAAAATTTGCCCTAAGACAAACGAACTTGAACTGAAGGAGGTCTTCTCATCGTTACACAAATAAGTTTGTGTTACGATTTTGAGTGCCATTTGTAGTCCAATTTTGTAGAAAACGTTTCACTTAATTGTGTGTTATATGGGCGTAGTGGAAGAGAATCTATTTGTCCTTTTTGGGACTAAGTGTCCTGTGACCTATGTCATTTAATTCTTTGTTGCGTTCAAGCGTGTCTTGCTCTGCTAGGTAGATTGTTAACAGATGGTCGACGGGTTCAGTAAGGTTGCTATTCTTATAAAGTACATTCCTAGTTACTTTGTATTACCTTTATAATAAAAATCAAATCACCTAAAGTACAGACGCTAGCAGGTCAAGCTACCCGAAAGTGTCAGTTTTCCCAATCAACCTTGAACCTTAATTGCTTTAGCGATAAAGTTAAAAATCTATTGAAGAAATTTGACAGATTGTAGTAGCTTGATGTGCTCGCGTCTGTACATCGCATTCTATCACAATATTCTTCTCGCTAATAAAGTATTTTTAAAGTGAGTTAGGTGCACTTCGCGTTTTTTTTTTAACAGTGACGAAAGCTAAACCTGTGCGCTCAGCGGGGTAATTGCGTAACAATTACCCCTCAATCATAATCTGAATCATTTTGAAGGATATTGCTAATCCATTGCAGCATATGTTCGAAAAATTTGTCTGCTCGACAACGCCAACAAGGCAATGAATGTTGTTGAACTGTCAAACGTAAAGCCATTCCTACTGATAATGTGTAACGTAATTACCCCGCTGTTCTTAGTTGAATGGCACTGTAGTCGGCTCCAGCTTTGGTCGGTGACGCATCGTGCATATCGCGTATACTCGGCCCCATTCGTAAGTTTTCACTTCTATCGTGTAATCCTAGGCCCACACCTTCTTTTTTTAACCGACTTCCAAAAACGGACGAGGTTTCGAATTCGGTTGTTTTTAGGGTTCCGTAGCCAAATGGCAAAAAACGGAACCCTTATGGATTCGTCATGTCTGTCTGTGTGTCCGTCCGTATGTCACAGCCACTTTTTTCCGAAACTATAAGAACTATACTGTTGAAACTTGGTAAGTAGATGTATTCTGTGAACCGCATTAAGATTTCCATGTAAACTTCCATCGAAAATTGGTTTGAACGAGATCTAGTAAGTAGTTTATTTTTTAATACGTCATAAATCGTAAACCGCAATTTACCTTTCATTCAATCAACTCAACGGAATCCTTCATGGGCGAGTCCGACTCACACTGGGCCCATTTTTTACGTTTGTGTAACTTTCATCTACCAAACAAAAACTAAGTTCAGTTAGTGACTTAGCTTGTTATGAAAGCCAGAAACATTCGAAATTAACGACTTTATTTTCCTCCTTTGTATTCTACCCATCCTGATTTTTATATGAAAACTTTAACCGTCTACTGGTAGCTTCTTACTTAAAATTTGCTGTCTCGTTAGCTAAGTATCTCTGAAGGCGGCTTATTTGGACTTTATAAGGTGGCTGGCTATGAAAACGACGTAATTACGCCTATTCAATTTTCTAGTACAGATGCCAGCAGGTCAAGCTACCCGAAACTGTCACATTTTCCTAATCAACCTTGAACCTTAATGCTTTAGCGATAAAGTTGAAAATCTATTAATGAAATTTTACAGATTGTAGTAGCTTGATGTGCTGGCGTCTGTACCTACAGACACTCAGGGCTTTTGCCTTTTTCGAGTAACTTAGTTATTTAGTTGGAAATAGTGCTCAAACGATTTTAGACCTAAATGCTTTAATTTGTTTATGGTTAAAGAAAATTTTCAGAGAACTACTTAGCTATTATATCGTAATGTAAGTTTTAAACGAATGACTTGAGAATTTATATAAACAAAAAATATTCAAAATGGTTTTACCAGAACATAATATTGTAAAAAACAACTCATTATTTACTTACAGTCCGAGGAATTAAGTTTATTTATTGGAAAAAATTAACATTAATTAAGATAGGTACTTTTAATAATTGTAAAGCAAAGGTCTGCATTTGAATTCGCTTTAGGCACACTAAATGCGGTTGGTTGACCTGCGGAAAATTTACGCCACAAAGGATCCGCGCTTGCGTATGATGTGTCGTAGTGCGTGTTCCATAACATAATCAGCCTATAATGTTCCCACTGCTGGGACACAGGCCTCCTCTCTTCGAGAAGGAGTGGGCTATAATCCACCACGCAGGCCCAGTGCGGGTTGGTGGATGTCACATGTCTTCGAATTTTTGGTTCTAGGACATGCAGGTTTCTTCACGATGTTTTCCTTCACCGTTTTGAGAGCCGTGCTGATGGAATAATTTACACAAAGTAAAGCGCCTGTCTGGCTATGAACCCGCGACCTACAACTCGTAAGTCGCAGCCGTTACCACTGGGCCACCACTGCTCTTCATATTGGTTCCCAATTACTTTGTGTATTGCGGGGAGAAAATGGCGGGACGAGTTTGACGCCTACCGTCTTATTACAAAACGAGACCTAACTTTAGTTCTAGCCTTAACCTCTGAGCCGGTATTTGTTTTTCGAACTTTATTTCGATTTAGGTAAAGTTCTTTATACAAAAATGACAACTTAGCACCGAACTAAGTTGTCATTTTTGTATAAACAACTGTATTTCTATAACATTTAGGTTCTTAATTCAATAACTGACGCGGTGGTTTAAACCTGACCTAAAGAAAAACCTTGTTTTGTAATAAGGGGGCTAGAGACACACTAGCTCAAGACAGAGAGGGCTGGAAAAGAGAAGGGAACTTTGCCCTGAAGTGCGACAACATAGGCTAAAAATAAACAATAAATAAAATGACAACACGCGGCGATACTGACGAGCCGTTGCTTCATTTAACCCGACGCCAATGACGCTGGGTTATATTGACCCGGGGCGACTTAAATCTGTCATTATTCTTTTTTACGCCGACTGCGCAATTTTAGCGTTTGTGTAGCTGGAGATACGACTTCCTTCTAACTGAACCGCAGGTATGCTAAGTGCAACGCCGCATACACAGCGAGATATACGTGCATCAACTCAAAACGGGTATATATGACCCAGCGTCATCGCTGGCATAGTATTTTGTGACATACTTTTATTAGGTTGTTTAGTGTTTGTTGTAAATTAGTCAATGTTCTTTTTTAAGTTTTTGTTAAATATGGCACTGATAGACCACCCTGAGAGAATATTTGCGGTGTTAGAAGAGTCGGGATCTGACGAAAAAGGGTCAAATGCTACTTCGACAGTTGTGCGAAAGAATTGCAGGTTTTGCGAGTGACCCCGCCTAGGAACCTTCGGGGGAGGTCCCCCGAAGGTTTTTACTACACATGCAAAAAACTCTTGTATAATAAATAATTATGAAAATTTAGACAACTTCTTAAATTTCATGACGATTACTCCATAAAATCTGGGTCATAATGACCCGGTGTCATCGTCGGCGTAATTATGTTCAGGTCATTTGCCCCGAGTTAATTTTCCGAAAACTGAACGATCTCGGAGAATTAGTATGTAAGAATCGTAGCAAGTGGCATTCTATAGTTTTTGCCTATTCTTTTGTGGGAAAAAATCGCGAGTTTATGCATGTATGTATATATGAATGATTTCATAACAAGAATACAAAATCTTTTCACTCCATTTCCGCAAAGCAATCACTTATCCTCACACCCCATCCAACAAGGGGTTAAAAAAGTGTTTCGTTAGTTTATTCAGACGCCATTTCGGCTGCAGCATCTAAATATAATAAATCCGTTTCTTGGCGACAAAGGGACCCTCCTGAGCAGTCCATTCAAGTTGACAGGTAAATTCATAACTGATTCCCTTCCATTGTGTGAAGATTTCTTCGCATAAATAATAAATAATAATAATAAATCGTTTATTTATAAAAAGGGAACACATTTTACATTGATTACCTTAACAATAAAAAATAGCGCACAGTTACTAATCTGCCTGAACTAGGATGAACCTGTGCTTCAGGCTAATGAAGTGCATACATACTTAATATACTACATTAACAATGCGTATAACGTAAAAACTAAATTAAAACTTAGGTAAATAGAAGTAAAATAGCGTGTTAGCAGTTTTATTTGCAGACAATAAGTAGGTCTTCTGTCTATGCATAATTGTTTGTTAGTAAATAATTAAGTATATTTTTTTTTCAGCTATAGTAATTTAGTAATTTGTTAGTGTTGTCGGCATTGTAGACAAGCATGGTGTGCTGTTTTAATACTAAGTGCATAATAAAAAGCTGGCGAACCGTTAGTACATTGCAGGATTTATAAAGCAGATCTGTGGGAAAAAAGAAGGGATGGAAGTTTGCTACCTTAAAAATTGCTCTCTGAGCTCTTTCAAGAGGAAGCAAATTAGTTTTTAGTGCGCCACCCCAAGAAGAAAACGATAAATGAATCTATGCTGACTATAAAAACTTTTTGAAATCATTTAATCGAAATTTAGGAGTCGATAATGAGAACTTCTACTTATTAGCGGATCGATGCCAATCTAAATGGGATCGGCCCAGAATTATGCTACGTGTCTGGCGCCATTACTAGCGTCCATCAGTTCTTATACTTACTAATGAATAATTGAGAACTGAAGATGGATTATTTATTGGCCTTATTTAAGTTTTTTTTTTTTGGAAATAAAATATTAACCTACGTACCTATGTAATTGCACTTGGTTGACAGCCGGGACCAACCGGCTGTCGTTCCTGGATCTTTGAAAGTCGTTACGGGTCGTCAGAAGCCCGAAAGTCTGACAACCAGTCTTAGCAAGGGGTTTCGTATTACCCAATAACTGGGTTGTGGAGGTCAGATAGGCAGTCGCTCCATGTAAAATGGTACTCAGGTGCAACCGGTTGATGACCCAATTGAAAAAAAATCATGTGGACCGGATATCCAAACGTTAAATGCCTGTCTACAATTTTCTAAAATCGATTATTAATCTTACTAATTTGAACATGAAGTTTCCATAAATCAAGGTAATTTATGCAAAAATGATCCGCCCGAAAAAATTAATTATGAAGCTGTTTTTTCATTATTCCGAGGATTTATCCGAGGGCCGCAAGAGAAGACACTCCTGTACCTACTGGGCCGTGCCTTACCGGAGCACTCCGAAGATAATCCTGTATCTATTGGGCCGCGCCTCATCCGAGGGCCACCTCACCTGGCGGGCTGACAGCGTCCCCACCGTGCCTCTCTCTCCTGCTGCCGTGCTGCGTCCTGTCCTGCTGCGTGGGCCCTCCTACGGGTGTCCTCCGTGCCGCACACGCACCAGCACCTACCCTTACCTGCACCTGCACCTTCACCTGCACCTGGACCCGCACCTGTACCTGCACCTGTCGCTGGCACCTGCCTCGCGTCGGTCTACTTCTTCAGCTCCAACTGGATCTCCACCTCAGCCTCCTCAACCCACCTATCACGCATCGGCATCTATACACCCCACCTCCACATACTACACACCAGTCTTCAGTCCATCTCCATCTTTTAATTGCTTGTAAATATATCTTTAATTGTTTTCTACCTCCCTTTCTTTAATTTAATTTTACCCTTGACTTTAAAGTTAAGCTGTTTCTTGTGCCTGCCAGGGTAGCGGGATCGTCCGAAAGGGTTACCGCTGCCCTGGAACATAAGGAACATAAAGGGCTAAGGAAGGAACACGGGTGGGTTTTAGTCAGTAAGAGTCTGACACTCCCTTCTGCTCCACCCAGAGCGGGAGGGGTCATTTGATGATTTCCCAACCTCAAAAAAAAAAAAAAAACTGTTTCTTGTCGCTGAACAATGTCTACAATAGCGAGACCAAACAGCATTTTATAGAGCCACATAATAAAACTTCTTCAGCATTTTACGTAATAAACCTATTATTATAGTTAGACTGGACATGATTTTTAAAATATCTCATTGACTTTATGACAAAACAAAACCCGCTTAATATTATTAAATCCTAAAATAATAGCAAAATAGAAGGTATTGATAATTCATCATCTGCCTAGCGTTTTCTTAACTATGTTGGGGTCGGCTTCCAGTATAACCGGATGCAGCAAAGTATCAGTATTTTACATTGAGCGACTGCCTATCTGATCTCCACAACCAAGTAACTGGGTAATAATATACCCCTTGGTTAGACTGGTTGACAGACTTTCGGGCACCTGACGACCCCAAGGTATTGATAATTAACAGGACAAAAAAAAAAATTCTTTCTGTTTCATTATGCTGTGCAAGAGAAAAATGAATGTTTGAATCATTCATTCATTCATTGAAAATACATTCATCTTAACTATCACATTCACCTGAAATATCATAACAAAACTAAAAAAAAAAACAAGCTCACCTTTTCTAAATCTTATTTGAACAAATACTTGACTTGTGAAAGGAGCAGTTCCACACATTCTATTATTATTTTTGTTCCAATTTTCACGGAGTACAAATATGAACAGAACTCGAGGGAACTGAGAGGACGCGAGGACGCAATCAATGCCTTGATAAATGTTTTTTTTTTGTTCCGAAAAGGAACTGTGAGTGCTGATTATTTGATATATTATATTTTACTGTTTGAAGGTATGTAGGTAGGCTCTAAAAATAGAGCTGAACTTTTTTAGGCTGTGGCGTTGGTGTCCTATTGATTTTTGTTGACATTCTGTTTTTATGATATTTTCGTCTAACACAGTAACACCTAAAGGCCAATTTTCGTAATTTAAAATATTCAAAATCTAGTCTCACCTCGGCGACAAACAAATGACAAAAATTTCTCAACAATGTAGGGAAATTAGAGATATTTTTGAAAGATTGAGGCTGAGATCAGACTGTGAACGTTCTTAAAATTACGAGAATTGCCCCTATGTTGTCTGTAAGTTCCCAGTGGAAAGAAGTAACGGTAAGTAAGCTAACGGCAAAGATGATGGACCATTGTCTGTGGGGACTCCCCACCCCACCTTCCATCTTGCGCCATTGTCTGTGCACTTGATGACCTTATGACTGTGTCAGTGAGTGCAGTTTGCGTAGCTGAATTTTTCATTTCATTTCATTGTTCCAAGTTTAGTGAAACAAGAATCTCGATATTTCCTTTGATTTACCATCGGCAATACCTTGTCGGAAATATCTCGTTATTTAATAGTCTTTGTAGTGCTTTCTTTTTCTGAGAACTGAGTTAATAGATTAAGTTTGTAACAGTTCTTAATAGATGTAATTAATAGTTCATCAAAACTAGCGATAGAAATATCTATTGAAACTAGCGGGGTGACCAATCTTTGTTGGCATTACAGACTAAATTGTAGATTTAGTCTGTAAATAGTATAAACAAAGTCGCTTTTCATGTCTGTCTGAACTCCAAAATGAATACGGTTTTCACTGTTATAGAGACCGTATTATATTTCGAAAGATTTATGCGTATTATATTATTATTTATCTTACATGAAGTACAGAAATCCCGACGTTTTGACATGTCATCGTTGCACCCAGATGAAGCAGGGGTGGGTCGCTACTCTAAAATATAATTCAGTCGGTGCTAAATGAAAACATTAGCCTGAATAGTGCCATTATGGCTAATTAAAATATGAAAATGGAAACTACCACATATTAAGTCTACTAAAAGCAAGGTTTGTAAGTACATAATAATAATATAAAGCCGCCCCAAGTTAATGTAACATGATGCTCATTGCTCACTTTAAAACTAGAGTGTTCACATTAATTTGATCTTGTGGTACAGAACCAATTTTATAAAAATGCAAAGTAAACATGAACTGCTCTTAAAGTTTTTTTGAAGTATTGCATGTAACGTACTACCGAAATAAAAATATATAAGGATATATAAGTATCCTGTGTCCTAACCAAGGTCATGGTATACCCATGTGCCAAATTTCATCCAAATCCGTTTAGCCGTTTTAACGTGAAAACGTAACAAATAAACAAACAAACTCACTTTTGCATTTATTATATTACTAGCTGCGCCCCACGGTTTTACCCGTATAGGTTTCAATCCCGTAGGAGTATCGGGATAAAAATTATCCTATGTGTTAATCCTGGTTATAAACTATCTGTGTGCCAAATTTTATCCTAATCCGTTCAGCAGTTTTTGCATGAAAGAGTAACAAACATCCATCCATCCCATCCATCCATACAAACTTGCGCGATTATAAATTAGTGGGAAATAGGATATTAGTAAGGATAAATAAATGTTTTTACCATTGAACAACCAGACTCAAATTATTAAATGAGACCAATGGAAATTAAAAATAAAATGACTAAATTATTTATTAGGGAATAAATTAAACCTTTTTTATGAAATTTCCGTTCGTCCCACGGGTGCGACACACGATACATGCATGCAAACTGTACCTTCAGATGTACACATTCGCTACAAATTCACCATTTAAATCAATTCCTAAATAGTCAATTCAACCGAAAAAAGCACTATTATTACGACCAAATATATTCCATTCACACATTCGCTCTTCGCGATGGTTTACCAACCATAGCATATTATTCTAAAAACAGACCGTCACAAAGGAACCCACGTCAGCAAAGTTCGAAGCACAAAGACCAACGTCGTGCCGTGTTCTAAATGAAATTACAGTATCGAGTTCCAGATATCGGAATGTGGCGGGCTGAAAGTCGGCGAGGAAATAGAATTATGGGATTGGAACGGAGTTAAGCATATCCTAGACTGGCAGAGACAACTGAAACTGAATTTTGATTAAGTGATGAAGGTTGTAGATTAAATTCGTAGAATATTTAGCTTGTTATGGAGAACAGTGGTGGCCCAGTGGTAACGGCCATGACTTATGAATTGTAAGTCGCAGGTTCGAACTCAGACAGGCGCTTTACTTTGTATGAATTATTTCATCACCACTGCTCTCAAAATGGTGAAGGAAAACATCGTGAGGAAGCCGGCACGTCCTAGAACTAAAAATTCGAAGACATGTGACATCTATCAACCCGCACTGGGCTTGCGTGGTGGATTACGGAGAGGAGGCTTGTGTCCCAGCAGTGGGAACAATATAGGCTGATAATATTATGTACTTTCTATTTGATTTTTATTTGTTGTTATCTGATGTATGTATCTAGTGTATGGTGTGTCTTTTAGTCTGTGCTAAATAAATGTATTTTCTTTATTTACAAAATACAAACATGTTTATTTCATAACTATAGTTATTTACATTTTGTTGGTGAATGGCGCCTTCTTTTAAGCAGATAATGCCTGTGTTAGAAGATGCCGCTTTCTTTCTTTCTATGATAATTGGTATGAAACTGACGGCAGGGTTGGCGCAGTGGCTAAGCGATTGACTGCTGTCGCGGATTCGATTCCCGTACGGAACAAATATTTGTATGGTCTACAAGTAGTTGTTTCGGGTCTGGCTGTTTGTGTATGTGAGTTTAAATAAAAAATGTATCGAAATTGAACTAAGAAGGACATAACAACTTAGACAAAATAGACACACATGCCGAAGGATACCTCACTGCGATATATCGCGGGCTGCATGGGGGTTTACCTTGATGCCTGGCATGTGCATGAGTGTCTACCAGTATGCATTTGTTTTACAAGAAGGTGACATCGAGGTAGCGAGCTAAACCGCGACCACGAGGTATCGCAGTGAGGCATCTTCAGCATGTTACTACTCTTAGCCAACCGACCCATTTGAGTGCTGTCACTCTCTCAAGTATATCTGTCACTTTAGGAGTTTTTGTAATTTTTCGGTTTTTAATACTATCTGATTTCTAACATGCTTCTTGCCATATTGCATTGACATATTGCTAGCTTGTCTTCCTGACATTTTCTTAGCCACCAATTGCATACGAATATTAGCTGACCCGACGAACTTCGAAAGCCTTGAATTATTTTCTTTTTGTGTAATTTTTCCATGTTTTAATAGTTATATTTTAATATTTATAGCTGCTATTTGGAGCGGAGACAAATCCAACAAATCAAAGATCATAAAAATCGGTCCAGTCGTTCTTGAGTTATAAATGGTGTAGCTAACCCGAATTTATTTTATTTATGTAGTCGTATTGATTTATTTTTCATTATTCCCTTCAACCCCCAGAAGGAAAATAAAAACATAACTGGCTATTAATTTAATTTTATCAGCACTACAGTCCAGTTTCTTCTTAAAAGTAACAAATGAAGGTTTACCATTTTCCTAATTACATAAGCGTCCTCAATTATTATCTCGCTGGAGCACTTGACAATTGGTTTAATTAAAATTTTCTTTACAAAATAGGTACCTGAGTAAGTAATACTCAGAGGGAAACTCAGAATTTTTTCTATCTTCATTTTGTATTAAAGATATCGAAATTGAATTTGGCTAAGATAAGGTGTATTAAGTAATTTATTCCGGAGATTCCAGATGCCATTTTCGCATGGTAAATATATTCTACAGAGAGTAAGTATCGGATGTGTTGTTAAGCCCAAAATAAAATGTGCAAAAAGGTTTTCTTTTTTAAATTAGCTGATAATAACGGAGCTTGCCAATGAATACAATCGAATTAACAGCGTTATTGAAATATTTCTGTACCAATAATAAATAAAACAGTCCGTCTGCTTTCCTACATCGAAATCACTTTGGTTTGTTAAAATATGTTACGTTATTTAAACCTTTGTCATTGCTACGAATAGGTGTCTACGTTTTATAAACATGAAATCATGGATCTATCGATTAACAAGTCCATTAGAATGAATCAAATTGCACAGTCAAATTGAGTTCATTTATTTCAGGACGTCACCCGCGTGGATATCGGAAATTATCCTACGGGAACGTGCTACCAGGACAAAAAGTAGCCTATGTCCTTCCCCAGGATGCCATCTATCTCCTTGCCGAAATTTGATCGAAATGTTTAGTTGTTTAGGCGTGAAATGTAAGATACAGACAGTACTTTTCGAATTTTAATATTATTAATATGGATTAGTAAATTGAAATAACCACCGACGGCTGCTATGGCTCACTCACAATGGTCCACTCGCAATGGTCCACTTGAAGCTCTAAGTGCGGAAACCAAACCCATAACATAGAACATGGATTAGTAAAACAACTATTAAAAAAAAATACTAAACCTAGTAAAATTAAGGGTAGACTTTTTAAATGTTAGCACTAAACAGTTCTAATGACTTATTCATGTACCTATATTATGTTTATTTTAATACAAACAAATATACAAGCTAACACTAAAACAAAATATATAATATTATGTACAAGTATCCTAATCCTAACTAATATTATAAATTGCGAAAATAAGTTTGTTTGTTTGTTAGGCATTCACGCTAAAACGGCTGAACGGATTTGGATGAAATTTGGCACGATGATAGACCTGAGTAAGGACATAGGCTATATTTTTTCTGGATAGCTGACCAAGTTGCGGGCAACAGGTAGTAAGAAATAAAAGAAAAAGGGAGGACCTCATTGGGCATCAAAAAAAATTCGTCCGCAGCGTCGGCAATGGGATAAGTGCCCAAAAGGTTGGCAGAATTACCACGTTGAATGGCAATATTGAAAATTCAAGTGTCTAGTTCAAGTGTAATATTAATTAAAATAACAGCTTTTTACTGAATGCATAATTATGAAAATATATACGCTGAGTAATTATAACAAAAAAACATTTTTTCCAATTTTTGTCTGCCTCCGTCTGTCTGTTTGTTCCGGCTAATCTCCGAAACGGCTGGACCAATTTTGCCGGGACGTTCACTGGCAGATAGCTGTAGCTCGATACTTTTCGTTTCGGTAGCACGTTTCCGTGGGATAATTTCCGAGGTCTACGCGGGCGAAGCCGTGCGCAGTAATAATAATAAAAGTCTAGTCACTATTTCAAAGTTGTACGCCATGACTGTCACGCTATTAATGAACAGTACAAGCTCAAATACACCTTTTCCTATTTAGTTAGAGTTGCTTTTCACACGTTAAAATAATACTGGTTGAATTGAAGCCAATTTTATATTTGAGTAGTCAGTTCATGATAAGTGATTTTATTTTATAAGTAGTGACACTTTTATACGTCAATCATATTTTAAAAACTAGATGAGGTCGATTGAAGTGTCGTTATAAGCGGCTAAAAGAAAAAGTCTGTAGAAAAGAATGGACATTTGGCGAGTTTCCCACTTCTCTCACAATTAGCCGTTTGTCGCAGTCTGTTCATTGTGTCTAATATGTTATAGCTTTAATATCGTTCACTATGTTGTCTAGAAACTTAAAGACGCAGAAAAAAAGGGATGGTTTTGTTAACAAGCTGTGCTTTGAGGACTAATATTATAAAAAGGCGGGTCCCCTTGTCTTTTAGCGTATAGCTGGATCACACTGGATAGATGTAGTGAAAGACAGAGAAAGCTGGCATTCCCTGGAGGAGGCATTCACTTCAGGGGTTCTCAAATATAAACAATTAAATTTTTTGAAATAATTGATAAACACTGTAAAAAAAGAGAAATATAAGACATTTTTATTTTATTATAAAAAAGTACAATTTATGACTTTTTATTTAGGGGGTAATCTTTGGAACTGCTGATCCGATTCCGAAAATTCTTTCACCAATGGAAAGCTGCAGTATTGCCGAGTATCATAGGATTTTTTTTATTTTAAAACAAGAAATTTCACGCGGACGAAGTCGCGAGCAGAAACTATAGTGAATATCAAAGGCGACTGTCGTATGACACGAACTCAATGCAGTTTTAATAACGCCATAATTCTTCATTTGATTACCAAAATAATAAAGTAAATAACATTTTATAGACCCATTAAATAAAATAGTCACACCTCGTTTCGTTTGCCTCATTATTAAATAACTTACAGTCATATAAAAACTATAGTAAATAATGTCATTTTTATTTCTTTGTGACACATACTTACTTACATAGTCTAGTTTAACGGCCTGCTACTTTTTATGTTACTTACTTTTACAACTTTATTAAGTTCAATTTTTTTAGCCTACTTAAAAAAATAAACGGGTATTAAAGTGTTTTTGTGTTTTTAATGCATTATGCTCTCTCAACCTTTTGACATGCATATAAGTTACAACGAAATGTAACATTATTGAAAAAGTCGAAAATCTAATATTTTGGTATTATCTCTTAAAAATAAAAAAAAGTATAATGAAAGTTAAAAGCTTTCAATCCGTTCAATTATTTAAATTCGTTTTCTTGGAAGATAAGTAAGTAGGAGATATGTGTTGCAACTTTATAAATATCTTTTTAAAGGTCTGCATCAACCCATATACCGTTAAATTTTGATCGTTTTAATCCTTAAAAGGGGTCATTGTAATCATCATTATGAACAACTTTTACTACGGGACCAACCCTGAAATCGTGTAAAAAAATCAGTTCATCCATAGATTTATGTTCGACATAATGTATGGATCAACAGATTTTTGATTTGAGGGTTGGTCCCGTAGTAAAAGTTGTTCATAATAATGAGTACAATGACCCCTTTTGAGGATTAAAACGATCAAAATTTAACGGTGTATAGGCATATGTATTATGCATATACTAATAAGAAAGCTGAAGAGTTTGTTTGTATGAACGCGCTAATCTCTGGAACTACCGGCCGGATTACAAAAAAAATATTTTTACATTTGATAGCCCAATTCTTGAGGAAAGCTATTGGCTTTTTAAAACCTCTCTAAGACCAGTGTCTTAGAGAGATTTTAAAAAGCCAATATGGTCAATATGGTCCTACTGAGGAGCCGAGCTAAAATAAGTCAGTCAAGACCACTGAACGAAAACGAAGTACGGGCTGGCGATACAATTTAAAAAGCCAATATGGTCAATATGGTCCTACTGAGGAGCCGAGCTAAAATAAGTCAGTCAAGACCACTGAACGAAAACGAAGTACGGGCTGGCGATACAATTTAAAAAGCCAATATGGTCAATATGGTCCTACTGAGGAGCCGAGCTAAAATAAGTCAGTCAAGACCACTGAAAGACCACTGAACGAAAACGAAGTACGGGCTGGCGATACAATGCGACACGGTGGGTCGGGGGCCGAAGGAGTGTTGTAAAAATGTGGCTGTTATTTTAGAACATCTGTATTTATAAGCACTATAACACTACTGCATATAGCCTAGCCTTTTCCCAATTATGTTGGGGTCGGCTTCCAGTCTAACCGGATGCAGCTGAATACCAGTATTTTAGATGGAGTGACTGCCTATCTGACCTCCACAACCCAGTTACTGGGTAATACGATACCAATTGGTAAGACTGGTTGTCAGACTTTCGGGCTTCTGACTACCCGTAACGACTGTCAAAGATCCACGAATGACAGCCGGGACCAACGGCTTAGCGTGCTTTCCGAGGCACGGAGGGGTCTCAGTATGTAAAGATAGTCACCCATCCACAGACCAACCGCGGCAAGCGTAGCTTAACCTGACCGATCGACCTGTGCGGCTGTTATTTATTAGGCACGGGCCTCTCTCTACTGCATATAGCCTGAGTGTGATATTTTGGTGGATTTAAAAACCTACATTTTATTAAGAACATGACTTCAATTCCAAACCCCAATTAATATAACCTAACAGAAAACCAATCAAACTTTGTTTAATTTGAAAATCAAACTTACGTTGAATTCGATACTATGCTACCCTTAGAAATACTAAGCCAATTAATAGACTACTAACAATTTTACTAAGACTGGTTTCACACACATACCTCAAGTTTTTGTATTTTAATACCCTTTTTTTTTTTTTTTTTGAGGATGGGAAATCATCAAATGACTCCTCCCGCTCTGGGTGGAGCAGGAGGGAGTGTCAGACTCTTACTGACTAAAACCCACCCGTGTTCCTTCCTTAGCCCTTTATGTTCCAGGGCAGCGGTTACCCTTTCGGACAATCCCGCTACCCTGGATTTTAATACCCTTTGAAGGCACATCACACACACACACACAATCACACCAGCCTATAATGTTCCCAATGCACATGAAGGCACATGATCAAAAAATACTTTCCTTTTATTTTTTTAGTCTGAGCGAGTGCTGCAGCCAAGTCAAAGGGACATATTTCCGAAAACTGATTTTACAACTGAAAAATATTATTTTCGAAAGAATATCACCAGATGTCATAAAAAAAGGAAAATGTTCATCCGTTGGTAAAAGACGTCAGCCCAAAATTTTTTTGAGAAAAACGAATTTTCAGGTTCTATGCTACTTTCATATGCCACGCTCGGACCGAGCAAAAGCCGTTCCACAAAGTATTCGTAAGTGGTATAATACTGAGAATAGCAACTGCTAACAAAACAATATTTCATTTATTTGTAACTGGCTGACCCGACAGGCGTCACACAAACAAAAACCTGCCGATCGATTCTGTAAAAATCTCACCGTGAAAAGTTAGGTGAAATGAGTTTAGAGTGAGCTGTCAATCCCTAGCATTAGTTGGAATGACAGCTCACTCAACGCTCACTTCACATAAGTTTTCACGATGAGATGGTTACAGAATCGCACTGCTGATATAAAAAAGCAGTTTCAACATTTCCCGAATTTTCCGGGCAACTTTTCCAATTTTACTTTCCATGAAAACCTAATCCGGATTATTACGAATATTTTAAAATAAAAACTAGCCAAATCGGTCCAGTCGTTCTCATGTGATGCACTTACCAAAGAGGAGTATTTACATTATAGATAGATTTTTCCTTATACTTTTGGAAAGCCATAAGATGTTCTCGTAAGCACGTCAGATTATAGACCTAACTCAAGTCTCCTGCCAAGAACCGAATGAAATTGAACGCGATCACACGGTTTTTATATAAAAATAGCTAACCGTCCCTGCTTCGCATGGTTTTTAGGACTTGTCCTAAAAACCATGCGAAACAGGTTAGCTGCCAGTATGTTGCCAAGGCAAAACATCGTGAATTCTTTAAGTTTAAAATTAATTTATTAGACACATAAACCTTCTGCAAGGTAATTGAGTAACACACTATCAGTAGTAATTGGTTTCATTTTGACAGTTCGACAAGATTCATTGCGTTATTTACGTTGTTGAACAGACACATCTTTCGAACATATGGAGCAATGGATTTGCAATATCCTTCAAAATTATTAAAATTGAGAGTAATAAATAGTGTGTTACGCAATTAGGATGTTGGAATAAATTCTCTAAACGATAATGATTTGATCTCCACATGAACTTCCGTAGCGTAATTTAAAAGAACAACGCGGTCACACAGACAAACACGACAAGCAACTTTAGTTGATAATAATAATATGCATAGATAATATTAGCTGCGCCGCGCCATTTCACCCGCATAAGTTTCGATTACGTGGGAATATCGCGATAAAAAGTATTCTATGTGTTAATCCTGGTATACTATCTGTGTGCCAAATTTCATCCAAATCCGTTCAGTAGTTTTGGCGTGAAAGAGTAACAAACATCCATCCACCATCCATCCATCCGTCCATCCATTCATCCATCCATCCATTCATCCATCCCTACAAACTTTCACGTTTATAATAGGAATATGTTATAGTAGGATTTTTCTCTTAATTTTTTGAAAATCAAAGAAACCGAACCGAATGATATTGAACGCAATCTTCCTACACGTTTTTGATGAAATATGCGTTCCAGGAAAGAAGACCTAGATCTTACCTTAAATTTTAATATAAATTATTTTTCCCTGTTACGGAAAAACGGACTAAAATCCTTGACACGTTTTGGACGATGAAAAGATCGTCATCTGTAATAATTAATGCCATGGGCCCCAGTAGACTCATTAACATCAAAAATAGGTAGAAGCTGAAAATATTAAATAAACTTCTATTGTTTGAAAAGTCCCTAAAAGTAGTTGTTATTTTCTGACACATTCCTAAGTCATTCTAGGTTAATGAGAACAAAATATATTGTCGTGACGGCCCAGTGGTTTAGACCTCGCCTCTCATGCATGAGTTTGTGGGCTCGAATCTGGGCAAGATGACCTATGATGACCTATGTAACTTTTTCAATTCATATATGTACTTTCTGAGTTGTCTCTTGGGGGCCCATGGCTAAATAATAACAGCCGCCCAGGTCGATCGATCAGATTAAGCTACGCTTGCCGTGGTTGGGCCGTGGATGGGTGACCATCTTTACATAACAAGACCCCTCTGTGCCTCGGAAAGCACGTTAAGCCGTTGGTCCCGTTTGTTATTCGTGGATCTTTGGCAGTCGTTACGGGTCGTCAGAAGCCTGAAAGCATGACAACCAGTCTTACCAAGGGGTATCGTATTACCCAGTAACTGGGTTGTGGAGATCACATAGGCAGTCGATCCATGTAAAATAATGGTATTCAGCTGCATGCGGTCACAACTCGAAGCCGACCCCAACATAGTTAGGAAAAGAATTTTTGTTGTTATTTGTTCCGCGCTCCGCGGTTTCACCCGCATACGTTTCGGTCCCGTGGGAATATCGGAGTAAAAAGTATCGTATATGTTAATCCTAGTTATAAACTATCTGTGTGCCAAATTTCATCCAAATCAGTTCAGTACTTTTTGCGTGAAAGAGTAAACAACATCCATCCATCCATGTATCTATCTATCCATCCATACAAACTTTCACGTTTATAATATTAGTACGAAGTAGGATAGGATACGGACAATTCAAGTTGGTACTCATTTTGCCTATGCAACAGGCAAGAAAATTTAATCGTCTAAATGAGGCTTTAGGGTTACTATATTTTATAATTATACTAATTTGCGTGACAGACTTCTAATGCTTTAATAAATATGGGTTATTCATAAGATTAGGTACTTTGAAAACTCTTGAAAGGTTCGAAGAAGTGTTGATAAAATAATTTATCGAACAGCGTTATCGTGGGGATTAATTCGATCTCCTGTAAGAGAAATTTTGGTTCGGAACGGAGTCTTGAGATTGATTATTCAAAAGTGCTCTTACATTACATAATTTAAAAAAAATAAAACCAGTTTTTATATACCTACACTTGTAAATCAGGCACTTAGTGACGTCACTGTAGCAATCTTTTGTCACATTGACATATCTTTTTCCTACCACCAAAACCCAAGAAATTATCCATAAAAAAGATTGCGATATTCTTCGTCTTTTACATTACAAGCTTTTATTTTTAGTTTCACCTGTCCCGATGTTTGTCTGTAATCAAATCTTGCAAGTTAAATTTGATCCACTTCCCGGTTACCGATTGAGCTGAAATTTTGCACGCATGTGTAAATCGGATGACAATGCAAAATTTTTATGACATGAAGCTGATCTGATGATGGAACCGGAAGGTGGCCATAGTAACTCGGTAGTTAAACAACAGAACCCCATCGAGTTTGGGCTCGTATGATTCGTCTTGATGAGTACTTTGGTGCTAGATGGTAACCAGGGTCTGATGATGGAGCTGGAAGGTGGGCAGGACTCAATAATGAAGCGACACAACCGCGTCGAGTTTAATTCGTCTTGATGGGTGGACCGTTTTTGATGGGTGGTGAGTGGTGGTGGTATGGTGGACGTGAATATGCGACCCCATCTTTGGGAAAATAAGTTCGTTCGTTCATTAACGGAAAAACACTGCTACGCGCTACGAACTACACCGTAGTCAATCTCGCATCAAAAATACTAAAAAGTTAAAAATAAAATTAAAAGAAAAAAATACTTTTTAAAAACAAGCTTTTATTACTTGTTAATAAAATGAACTAAAAAGTTAAAAATAATTTAAACCTGTTAAGAAAAATACCATTGCAAAAAAAAAAATGAATTTTTCGTCGGTTATCAAAAAAAAAATCTTCTGTTTCATAGAAAAGTGCAACAAATCGTTAACGTGTACAGCTGACTTTGCGTGTAATTTTCATTTTGAATACTGTGGCATCGAGCTACTAACACAAAAAATTATCGTAATATGTGTGTACAGGACCCCCACCAGTAATCCTTACACCTTCGTGGAAAAAATGGAAAAACTACTTTTAAAACTTTCAAATAGAACAAAAAGAATTGTTTTATGTGGTGATTGGAATTTGGATATGCTCAAGCCAAGCAAAAATGGTTTAGACCCCATAAACCTATTCAAAAACTTTAATATAGAAATACACATTAAGTTACCTACCAGAAAACAGGCGTGTATTGACTTGTTTGCGAGTAATGTAAAACAAACCCGAGCAGATATTCATCACTTAGGACTCTCAGATCATGAGACAGGGCAAACGTTTACAATAAAGACCAATATTAAACGTCAGAAGCGCACTTGGTACGAGGAGGTCCGAGATTTTAGCAAGGAAAATGTTGACAAATTCTGCCGTTACATTTCATCATTATCTTTCTCTAATGTCTATGAAAAATCTAACTTAGATGAAGCTTTCCAGGAATTTCATAGTCTGTTTTCATTGATTTTTGACTTATGCTTTCCTAAATTTAAAGTAAAAAAATGCAATAAAGTAAACAAAGGTACATGGCTGACAAAAGGCTTAAAAAAGTGTTGCATAAAAAAAAGAATTCTCTATTTAAAAGGCAAACAAGTGGGAGCTGATAAAAAGAGAAATATTAGTTCTTACAAAATATATTCTAAAATACTTAAGCAATGTATGCATAAGTCGAAACGGTTACAAAACAATAAATATATAAATGAGAAAAAGAATAAATGCAAAGCAGTCTGGGAAATAATAAATCAAAACATTGGAGACATAAATACTAATACCGAAATAGACAAAATATTATATAATAATCAATAATACACAACTACAGATAATATATGTGATTTATTTAATACTTTTTATATTAAATTGACTAATGAGAATGATTTTAATTATAACAATAGTGACATCAATGAAACCATGGATATGGATAATTCCAATTCGATTTTTTTAAGCCCGACAGATCGATTGGAGGTATTTACACTAATTAATAATCTCAATAATACTAACTCAGTAGGTATCGATGGGATTAATACAAAGATTCTGAAACTATGTGCACAATCCATATGTGAACCCTTGTGTTTTATAATTAACATGTCTTTTCAACAAGGCCGTTTTCCTACAAGGTTAAAAAAATCGATTGTTAAGCCCTTGTATAAAAAAGGAAATGCAACAGATATGAACAACTACCGTCCTGTTACCCTTATACCAGTCATCTCAAAATTTTTTGAAAAAGCCATGTTAAAAAGACTACATGACTTTGTACAAAATGAAAAAATTCTAAAACAAGAACAGTTCGGTTTTCGCAAAAACAGTAGCACTTCACTAGCCTGCTTCAATCTGATTAAAACAATTACTGAATCTATTAATGATAGGATACCTGTAATGACCTTATTCTTAGATATGAGTAAGGCATTTGATTATGTCGATCATAAACTGCTTCTTTATAAATTAGAAAAATATGGAATTAGAGGAGTAGCGAATGACTGGATAAAGAATTACTTAACAGACAGGTATCAGTGTGTCGAAATTGCTAAAATAGTAAACAATGGCAAAAATACAAGCAGATCGAGTTTCAAACTAAATAGATTTGGTGTGCCTCAAGGGAGCGTATTGGGACCATTTTTATTTATAATGTACATTAATGACCTACCTAATATTACTCACCACAAAACAATTTTATTCGCAGATGACACGACACTTGTTATCAGGTGTGAAAATAAAGACACATATGAGACTGACATAAATTTGACGCTAAATAAGACAATTGAATGGTTAAGTAATAATAATTTAAAAATTAATGTGAATAAAACACAAATGATACAGTTCCAAAATTATAGAAGACAACATATTGATTTAAATATAAATTATAAGAACAACAAAATAGAAGAGGTAAGCACTGCAAAATTTTTAGGGTTGATGCTTGATAAGCACTGCAACTGGAAGAAGCATGTAGAATATGTTTGCAATAAACTTGATAGATTCGTATATGCTATCAAACGTTTACGACAGACCGTTTCAACGGAGGCGGCACTTAGTGCGTACCACGGATACGTATCATCGGTGCTCTCTTATGGTCTAATGATGTGGGGTAACTCGGTTGAGATTGAAAAAGTATTTCGGGTACAAAAGAAATGCGTGAGAGCAATATGTGGAGCCTGGTCTACAGACAGTTGTAGGCCACTATTTACAAAGTTCCATATTTTACCACTGGTTTGCATGTACATTAGAGAACTACGTGTCTTTGTCAAACTGCATCCACAGTATTTTAGTAAATATTCTGAAAAAGTGGGTAGACATAATAGATATAAATTTGAACTTCTCCGACCTAGGTGTCGGTTGGACATTTATGAGAAGAATGTCTATGTGCAGGCGATAGATATATACAATAAGTTACCAGATACTTTCAAAGAATTGAAAATTACTCTGTTTAGGGGCAAACTTACAGCGTGGCTTGCAGAAAAATGTTTTTATACTCTGAAGGATTTTATGACATATAAAGCAAAATGATGTAATTAATTAATGTTGAAATTTCTTATTCTTGCTGACATGGCAACACAACACTTGACTTTTAAATTTGGTTCTTTGCTTTTTCATACAATTATTTAATTTAATACAATAATTATTTATTCATGACATACATTTTGACATTAATTTACTAATCAATTTATATTATTTTTTAAATCATTATATTTTGTACAACTTTGACATATTATTTACGCACGATTGTTATGGTAGAATGTGACGGGATTAGAATTACCTTACCACCACTATGTAACCACATTTCTTGTGAATAAATGATTATGATTATGATTATGCATACCTACGCGGTCAAAATGTATGGAACAGCAATAATTTTTTTTAATAACCGACGAAAAATATGGATGCTATGGGGTCTAAACTCATGTGCTGAATTCATGGTTACAGTTTGCGCGTCGATGTCCCTGCCACCCTGCATGTTGTGTTGTGTGCCTCTTAGCCTGTGCTAAATAAATGTATTTTCTTTGTCCTTTCTTTAAGATACATAGAAACTTGCGTACATTTTTTTTTTTTTACCTGCTTTGTGTCTCACTGCTGGGACGACAGACAGAGAAGTTTGGAAGAAAAACGAAGTGGCCATTGCACTTCGTTTTTCTTCCAAACTTCTCTGTCTTGTGCTATTTCTGGCCACGTTGGCCCTGCAAACGTTACCAGATCGTCACACCGACCGAAACCTACCGCGTACCTTAATAAATAAATAAAATAAAAAAACTACTGAACATCGAAATAGTCAACGATTATCTGCAAGAATTAAGGGGTAGTTTCCTCTGTATCACGTTGATTCTTACACGATACGTGTAGCGGTTGCTTTGGCGCTTAAACCCGGGACATTATTGCTCTACGTGACTTTGAGCGATAAACGCACGTAATGGTGATCTGCAGGTTATAGTTCTGCTTACTCTATTAGGAGAAAGAAACGGTATATAGTAAAAATGATTTAGGGTGCGTCTGTAATTGATGGTGATTCAAATGGATGCCGTTATGTTGGTTGGTTGGTTTTACCTGCACTATACTACTCGCAAAGTTGCTTCGACGAAGTACGAGTCGAAATTGACCGAAGACCGAATTAAAAAAAGAAAGAAAATACATTTATTTGGCACAAACTAAGTGACACACAATACACCAGATACATAAATCAGGTAAAACGTGAAATACTAATAAATAAATAATTATAATAAAAATTACGTGACTATACACTCACGCTAAGGAACTACGGGACGCTTCTAGTCCTTTGACTTGGGCGCAAAAACTGACAACGATCGGAAGTCGCCCGAGGCGAGCCGAGGTTGGACGAAGCGAACCGAAGTGCCCTTCTACACCCTCGTATTCGCTTAGCTTCGATCAACTTCTCGAGTAGTGTGGTGCAGGCTTTAAGTTTATAACTGGTTTGTTTACCTAAACATTAATTAAGTTCAAATCTTATCTGTTTAATTTTAGATTTTACCTGTATTTTGTTATTTAAATTCTATTTTCTTTCAGTACACCACTTTAACCATTTTATAATATTTTGTCATTGAAGAGTAGGGCCTTTTAGCACAGGTATATCTTTTACTTAAAAGAAGGTCCCTATGTAAGATTTACTGTAAAACTTCACACATCAGGTTCAGTTGAAAACCAGCGTCAGGTACTATTGTCTGGCATTTTTGCTGAACTGGGCCTTTTTGGTGCAGCCATGAGGCACACTTTCCTGCTAATTTCTTACATCGTTCTGTATACTTTATATTTGTTTTTTTTTATTGGTTGCTATCTAATGTATGCATCTGGTGTATTGTGTGTCTCTTAGTCTGTGCTAAATAAATGTTTTTTTCTTTCTTTCTTTAAAAGTTACAAAGTTTTCTGCAATAAACCTTTTTATTTTATTTATTTATTTTATTTGTTTAAGAAAATAATAAGGTAAAAACATAACATCAAGCCTGTAATACCCAAAGGGTTATGCAGAGGTGTACCTATAGTATACCGACATTCCGGTAGTTATGTTTAACATACGTACATTTACAAGATTACACTGAAATAACAAAATTAAACCCTAAATTAACTAAAACTATTTACAAACTAAAATATAGCGTCGAAAAATTCATCCACTTCGCTGTCGACTGATAATGTACCCAAGACCCTGGCGGCATTGCCACGTTGTATGGCAATGCCTACGTACATAGATACATAAAATTACCTTCTTCCCATGGGGGTAGGCAGAAAGTATAGAAAGCCACCTGCTACGACCTTTACATACTCCTTTTGCCTCGTTATATTTAAGTCCCATGTAAAAGGAGACGACCCTATTGCCATCAACCGGGAAAGTCCAGACTCCGTGCTGCTACTGAGAAATTCCTATTAGAAAAACCCAAAAACACTTTGCCCGACCTGGGAATCGAATCCAGGACTTCATGAAAAAAAAAAAAGAAATTAAGAGGCCTTCTTCTTTCTTATTTTCTTTTCTTCGTTAATAATGAAGTTATTATTCTTTGTAAAATCTTTGTGCCAAATTTCATCCAAATCCGTTTAGTAGTTTTTGCGTGAAAGAGTATTAAACATCCATTCATCCATACAAACTTTCACGTTTATAATATTAGTAGGATACAGGAAACGAGGGATAAAATGATCAGCGAAAAGAAAATATAACTTTACTTTCTAACAAGTACCTACTTTCTGGTTAACGTATAAAACTGATGAAAAGTTACCCTAGAATAACTTTGAACAAAGTGAGTACATACTCACAAAATATTGTGATAGGATGCATCTCGTGCCGGTAAATATTTATAAGATCTGAAATATGGAAGATGGAAGATGCTGTCTGGAGTTTTATTAACGAGTCGATGGTTTCTCAGACAAAAGAATAATTTCCATGCTAATTCGTTGTTATTTATCATAAAATTTTGGAAACTAACTGCCTTCTAAAGGTTGATATATTTCGTAATTAGCTGCGCCCGCGAGTTCGTTTGCTTACATATCGGAAAAAAAATTGATTTCTTGAGTTTTTTTTTCGTGGAACCCTAATTAATTTTCTAGTCAAAATCGGGCCAGCCATTTCAGAGATTAGCCGGAACAAACATACACACTAAGATTAAAAAAATAATATTTTGTTGTTATACATTTATAATTATATGAAAGTATATACTACGGGTATACTTTACTGTATATACTTTCATATGCATTTAGTAAAAAGCTGTTATTTTGAAATTACAAACAGAAAATTAATATATGTAGGTACGAGTAGGTATATGAGATTTTAAAAAAATCTTAATATTTTGAAACCATTAAAAATGTTGGTCTAGTCGAGTAAATTGTTTGCTGTGCGAGTTAAATATCTCTATGTTTGTCTTGCACAAGGTAAATGAAAGTGAATCATATTACCAGAGTAACATCATATGTCTCAACAGTCACGTCGTATTAAAATGACCTTTTAGTGTCTCCCATTGCATTAATAAGTAAAATGAATGAAATATTTGCTGGTGTTGAATGAACCCACTGACTTTCAGAGAGCGAACGTGCTTTGAAATGTTTTATTTTTATTAGATTTGCTTTATATTTAGGGCTGATTTTTCCAATGCCAGATCAGATAACTTTATCCGAGGAATAATTTTGAATTTTGGACAGTTCTTCTATACAAAAACTGTCAGACGTCAATTTTATTCCAGGAATAAAAAACATCTGTCGATTGAAAAATCAGTCCTTAATTAAACAAGATACATTAAATTATCTTTTGCATCGGTAGGTTAATTTATATAGGTTTTCGGTGAATAAATATAGGTTTTTTGTAAAATCTACTTCAGGCTCTCACAATGTGTTCAAACTTGTTCAAGCGCTACAAAACCATTGTGAGAGAAAAAAAAAATTGCCCAAATAAAAAAAATTCATTGATTTTAAAAGAACCCTAAAATGGAAAAAAAAAACTTGATGTTGTCATTTTTTTTTTCTATTTTAGAGTTCTTTCTAGGCTCTTCTGATGTTTATGGTAGTTGTGCACAAATCCCCAACACAAAGTTGAAAAGGCTGTGTTGCCAGTGCTTTTCCTTATCTTCTTAATCGCCAATAAACCGAGGACAGAAAATTTACTCCGCTTAAGCTACAGTTACCTAGAAGAGCGGTGGCCGCCACATAACGGCCGTATTGACGGCCGTCATGAAAATGGTACTCGTATGTCACAAAAAACGCTCTCTAGGAAAACATAGCATAATCAGCCTATATAATGTTCCCACTGTTGGGACACAGGCCTCCACTCTGTGAGAGGAAATGGGCCGTAATCCACCACGCGGGCCCAGTGCGGGTTGGTAGATGTCACAAATGTCTTCGAGTTTTTAGTTCTAAAGCATGCCGGTTTCCTCAGGATGTTTTCCTTCATCATTTTGAGAGTAGTGGCGAAAAAATAATTTATTCAAAGTAAAGCGCCTGTCAGGGTTCGAACCTACGAAGACGAAAACATATCGACTTACTTTCATAAATAATGTTTCAATGACTCAAACTCAAACTCAAATAATTTATTTCAATTAAACCATTTCAGGCACTTTTGAATTGTCAAAATTAAATTGTCGGTCAGTTAGTCAGAAAGTTGAAGCTAGTTGCCCATTCCAAAACGTAGATCTCTGTGGAGAAGAACGGGCAAGAAACTCCACGGACACTCTTTTAAATCAAGATATTATTACAAAATCCTGGGCACATTATTCTTATTGCTTCTATATGTGAGAACAATGTAAAAAAAAATAAACAATTTAAAATATAAAATTCAAAATAAGTCCTGGCAGTTAAGAGATGACCAGTCTCAACCGACGGCGCCCGTGACGTCATTCGACGGTGAACTGCGGTCGCTATGTAGCGGCTACCGCAATTTTAGGAAACCCTAGCTTAAACAGGAGCATCGCGGCGAAAATACTTAGATAATACATTATGGTGGATGGCACTTTTCCAAACCAGATATAATATAATAAAAGCTTTTCTAAAGCTTATTCAAGTATTATGATTATTTTATAAGACAAGGGCATGTAAGTAATTGAATGTGTTATAAATTAATAACAAAGTGAATATTTCAAATCTCGGCCGTTATTCCAAGTATTAGTCCCCAAACTTTAAATATTAAATTACAGCCGAGAGTGTGTCCACAGTCGTAAAATATAATTTACGTTCCTTAGTCTAAGGCCGCTTTGCAAACTTGTATAAGAATAGTGTTAATTTAGTTTACATAGTGTAGTTTGTTTCAGATTTTATTAAGTTTCATTAAATAGAAGAATCTTTTTTAATTAAAGGACCAAGTACAAAATAAAGTAAGTAAATATAATGCTCAAAATCAAAGCATTTATCGAACAAACAAATTATGTAGAAAAAAGAAAGAATACGTTATACGTTTATTTGCGGTAAATGTAACGTAGAGAATAAAAACAGAAAAAAAATAAGTGGAGGAAAATTTGCGTCACATCCACGAAATTACAGGCAATTTTGAGGGGTCGGTCAGTCAGAAAGATGAAGCTAGTCGCCCATTCCAAAGCGTGAACTCGTTTCAACGAACGAAGTAATAAAAAAATATTATGTAATTGTTTCTGATTATATGCACCGTGAAATTTGACCCGCGTTCACTCAACTGCAAGTAATGCTTAATTTTTTGTATGGTTCTAGAAAATAAAATATTCATAATAATATTATGTTCTGTATAAATAAAAACTTTTTTGCAAAAAAAACAACCGACTTCCAAAAACGACACTACAAAGTGAAAAATAACTTTATGTTCGGAAGTCGGTGTCGTCGGGTTCGCATTTTCGTTGTTTGCCACCGACTTCCGAAATCAAAGTTATTTTTCACTTTGTAGTGTCGTTTTTGGAAGTCGGTTGTTTTTTTTTTTGCAAAAAAGTTTTTATTTTTCACTTTTAAGTTGTAATTTTTACCAGTAATTTAGGTTTAAAAACCGACCCGTTTTTGATGAAATTTCTATGGGACCACTTCAGAAGTATCTACTTTCGAACAAAAAAATAATTTTGAAAATCGGTCCACAATTGGCGGAGAAATCGCGTAACAAACACAAAAAAAAAAAAAACATATCGTCGAATTGAGAAACTCCTCCTTTTTTAGAAGTCGGTTAAAAATGAAAACGCTGTTCGTTGGTAAGCGCATTACTCCATAACGGCTGAACCGATTTGGCTTTTGTTCGTAATGGTCCGAATCAGGTTTGTACAGAGAGAAAAATCGAAAAAAAAACCCTGAAAATTTTCAAATTCGGGAAAGTCTGTCTGTTTCTTGTAATGGATTTTTGTATGAATTATTGAAATTGGAACGGGACAACGCCTATCTGGTCTGCTAGTCTTGTATAAAACAAACTGTACTATCAAGTAGACAATGTCTTTCAAGCGTGTTACATTTGTTCTACAGCTGGCTATTTATCAGGCCAGACAGGGAACAAACGGCAGTCCATTACGAATAAAACTAGGAGTTAGAATCAAGAGTAATTGACTTCTGTATAAAGTAATCTAACTATAAAGAAACAATAAGCCATCTAAATTGAGCTAACAGCACATCAGTTCGGCATTTTTGAAGGGGTACACATTACGTAGATGGGTGACCATCTCCACATGTCTTCACCCCTCCGTGCCTCGGAAAGCATGTTAAGCTGTTGTGTTGGTCCCAGGCTGTCATTCGTAGATCTTTGACAGTCGTTACGGGTCGTCAGTAGCCCGAAAGTCTGACAACCAGTCCTACCAAGGGATATCGTAGTACCCAGTAACTGGGTTGTGGAGGTCAGATAGGCAGCCGCTCCATGTGAAATACTGGTATTCAGCTGCATCCGGTTAGTCCGGAAATCAACCCCAACATAGTTGGGAAAAGGCTAGGCAGATGATGACACATTCCATCAGCTATGTTTAAGTGCCTAGTAATTGGGACGAGCCATTAATCTCTTTCAATAATATAATACCAACGTATTATTGTCCTGCAGGGCTAAGATCTCTTCTCATACAGAGAAGGCACAAGCATTGATCACGTCGCTTGCTCAAGACGGGTTGCCGATTTCAGACTTTATTAACTACTAGTTGACCCGGCAAACGTTGTTTTACCATATAAATTATTTGTAGCTTCCTGGCGCTACTCCGCTCGCATGGTGTCCTACCCCCTACCCTACTCCTACACTACTCCTACCCTACTCCTACCCTACTCCTACCCTACTCCTACCCTACTTCTACACTACTCCTATCCTACTCCTACCCTACTCCTACTCTACTCCTACCCTACTCCAAACCTACTCCTACCTACTCCTACCCTACTCCTACCCTACTCCTAACCTACTCCTACCCTACTCCTACTCTACTCCTACCCTGCTCCTACCCTACTCCTACCCTGCTCCTACCCTACTCCTACCCTACTCCTACCCTACTCCTACCTTACTCCTACCCTACTACTACCCTACTCCTACCCTATTCCTAACCTACTCCTACACTACTCCTACCCTACTCCTACCCTACTCCTACCCTACTCCTACACTACTCCTACCCTACTCCTACCCTACTCCTACCCTACTCCTACCCTACTCCTACCCTACTTCTACTCTACTCCTAACCTACTCCTACCCTACTCCTACTCTACTCCTACCCTACTCCTACCCTACTCCTGCCCTACTCCTAACCTATTCCTACACTATTCAAAACCCTTAATTTAAAACGTACTTCAATTCGAGTGGACCCGAGTCTACCGTACCGAATGGACGATCGTCACATATTTGGCAGGAAAGTAGGTAGAACAATTTATATGGGAAAATGAAATTGCTGTTTTTACTATCTTCCTCGCAATTTTTCCATATTTTCTCACCGTTTCCTAAACCTTCCCTGGACTACGACAAACATTTCAAAACCAAAATCAGCTAAATCGGCCCGGATTTAACCCACAACCTCATGCATGACAGACGAGACCTTAACCACTGGGCCTACAGTCTCTCTCAACCTGTTTTTTTTTTATTTTTTTATTGCAATTTGCCCTGCCCGGGAATCGAATTTTGGACCCCACGCTCAGTAGTCGCGCCATACACCACTAAAAGAGGCACTCGGTAAATTGAATCATTGAACGAATACCATTTTCGAAATTGAAACAGCGAGTCAGATTACACTCCCAATTTACAAAACACGGATGAAAGTCAAAAGCATTTCGTAAATAATCCTCTTACCCGTAATGCGCAACTCTAATCAACGTAATGTCATCTATGACAAATCCATTTGGTAATTACGTTACAGCCACATCAAATCTTGGATCAGAGAGAGCGACCTAAATATTCAATCCTTTTAATAAGACTGTACCAGACTTCCATGAAATACTAGGAGTAGCTATAAAGATTCAGAATTCATGAGCGTGACAACGCGGTCAACGAACTTTGAACTTGTATCGCCTGGAGAAACTATTCCGTGGAATTGGCGTGAAATATTCAAGACATATAATGATATAGTTTTAGTGGAGTCACCGTCTATATGTGCATTGATATCGATCAGTGAAGATAGTGCTAGATTGAACGGCTGATAATATTTTTGCACATTTTATTTCATGTTCGAATGGAAAAGATTTGTCAGCCCTTATTACATCGTGCAAAGTAAAAACACTTATGTATACTAAAGCACTACCAGCAATATTTAGACCTGTTTGTGTCATACATTACTAAGCACATTCAATGCTTATCGAATTTAAAAGTTTTTGTTAATCGTTTGAAGATGACAGAATGATGTATTAAATACATTTAGCGTTAAATGTATTTAGTTATTAGGCCTTAGCTGTAGAGGTATGATGAACAGGGTATAAAGTTCACTCGTTCTCCATTGATAAGGGAGGATCCTCCAAACGTCTAGTCAGAGGGTGTCATATCTGGTAGGCAACACTGTCCGACGATTGATGTCGGGACATTGCATATGCTAGTCGTGCGGTAAACTCTGCTTGCGCGATGTAGGCTTTTGCGTGACGTCAGTATGTTGCGTAGTGATGTGGCGATGTAGATGCCGTCACAGTCCTACCGGCAAGCAATTCGTTGTTAAAGACCGTTGTCTCTAAGATTGACAAAGTATGGTGAAGTCTATCTAGTCTACTGCCTACAGGTAATGACTGTAACCAATTTCTATGGTCTGTTAGTATGTAGTTGTGTTGACTTCACGGTTGCCTTGCAGTTCTAATTAATGTCTGTTCATAATTTGATCCATACAACATAATTATTATCATTACAGCGTCTTACCAATTAATTTGGGAATTGAACTAAACAGACCAAAAACGGTTGAATAACCGTACAGTAGATGAAGCGAATAGGTACCATATGAGCTCAACTGTAACTAATGAGACACAATTACTTTTGTTACCGAACTCAATAAGGTTGTTTAGAAGACATGCCGCATTGCCGCATTTCAAATTCTGGTTGATGCCAATATTCTATAGTAGGTAAGTTTCGTCTACCCACATTGTTGTTATATACAAACTGAAGTATTTTTTCTAAGGTCAAACAAATAAAACCGTTTTCTGCTCCATTTGTTTTTTTTTGTATTTTGATTACGCAAATCTTTAATAACAGAAGACCTTGGAACCGAAAGCTAAAATTTTGTTTGGATTTAGTAAACATTGTTTGAACAACATTTTTAAGTAAACCCTTTTATATGTAAAGAGCAGCAGCGCCCCGTGGTTTAACCCGCATAAGTTTCGATCCCGTTGGAATATCGGAATAAAAAGTATTCCTTTTATTAATCCAGGTTATAAACCATCGGTGTGCCATCCAAATCCGTTCAGTAGTTTTTGCGTGAAAGAGTTACAAACATCCATCCATCCCAATTTTCGCGGCAAACGTAGCTTAACCTGATCGATCGACTCGAGCGGCTGTTATTACTTAGCCACAAGCCCCCCTAATAGCGCTATGGAATTAAACATTAATTTATCCGACACGTCTTCATTTCCGACATTCATGACACAATTTACGATTCCACACATTTTCCTCATACCATGCGTCATACTTGTACATACATATTACATACGCAAAAAAGTTATTATTACACCAATTTAACAAACAACTCTCAAGGCCATTTGTGAAAAAAAAAAATTGTTTACTTAATCTATGTTAAGGAAAAGTGAATCAAAGAACTATTGTCCCTTAGAATGTTTACTTCCCTATGTTGTTGCAGACAAGTCACGAACCGAAAACACAAACATTGCCTGTTTTTGATTCCACTGTCTAAATATGTACGGACTGACCTGAATATAAACCGGTCATTACTCCGTTATGTGCAAGGAGTTTTAATTGGCAAACTATGGAACCCTTTTAATGTTACGGGTTTGGAATAATCTAATGTTATTTTGATTTGTGTTTTGCTACTTCGCAGCTTCGTTCTGATTATAAATTAAAAATTTATGTGTTAATATCTTTTTCTTCTTAAAATAGGCACTACACTGAACGTAGGCACTATAAGTTTTGTAAATATTAAAAAGGTAGGTTAAATAAAATCAATATCACATTCTTTTTTTATTGAATAAAGCTCAGGGACATTATTTATTTTTTTTATTTATTCCCCAATTTCACAATTCCCCCCAACTTTCCCCAATTTCCCCAATTTTTTAAATTTTTTTGGACATAGAATGTTCAAACATATTTGCTGATTTATGACACACATAATCATCACGCTCTCCAACTCGCACATATCTAATAAATTGATCTCTATCCCAATGATAAACTACGTTATGAATATTTTCCCCTCTTACGACTAACGTATTGTGAATGCATTTCCTGACAAACACATCAGTTCCTATTGTTATGTCCCGGCCCCCTCAATATGTGTTGACCATTCAAAAGAATTCGGCCGTATTTTCGCTGACTGCGATTCGATGCCAAGTTGACTGTGGCTTAACACTGTTTTGACATCTAGAAGGAAGGAAGCCAACTGTGTTGACAGCCATATATTTTCTGTGCTTTTTAAAACACACTTTGCAACACGATTTTCACAGGCGTGGTAACAGAACTGATGTTATGAGCTTTAAATGAATTCTCCTAAGCACGTGCTTTAAATTAGGGCAAGAATAATTTCGTGAAAAACATGTATATTTCAGAAGTACCTGGTTATCAACTGCGTAACTGTTACTGACCTCTTAAGAGACTTAAAAAAAAATCAGTTTAACGGTATTAGTAAGTAGAGACTGTATGCGATTGACAAGCAGCGCCCCGCGGTTTCACCCGCATAAGTTTCGATCCCGTGAAAATATCGGCATAAAAAGTCCTATGTGTTAATTATGGTTAAAAACTATCTGTGTGCCAAATTTCATTCAAATCCGTTCAGTAGTTATTAGTTATTGCGTGAAAGATTAACAAACATCCATCCATCCATCCTCACCACAAACTTTCGCGTTTATTGTTGTAGGATACGATAAGAAGTAGGATACTGTCCGCAAAGTTTCGATTCTTACTATTTTCAAGAAATGGGATACCTTTTCCACATTAAGATTTAATTGATCAGAAAAGATTTGATATAAGTAGTAACTTAAAGATCCAATAAATTAATTTTGGCTGGACACAACTATCAAACATGAGTAGTTTAGGAAGCGGAGCCACTGACGTAAACAATAGAAGAACCCTAAACAACCTTAGTACCTAAGTAAATACCAAAGCAATTCGGTAAAATACCTCTGTAAGTTTTCCAAGCAATCTATAAAATATTGTGTTTATAAATGTTGCCCTTAAAGAAAATGCTAGCCCCCATGGCGAAGTCGTTACATTACACGCAACATTTAATCTTGCGAACAGAGAAGAAAAAATATATTTGCCAGTTATCCCCATGACCGTCATTCATCTTTTTTTTAGGTATTTAAAAACGGTGGCAGAAATTTTATTTTGGTTGTTACTATATTTAAGGTAAAGGAGCTGCCAAATAATTTCTTATTAGTTTGGTAAATTAGAGGTGGGCAGAACTTGTTGTTGGTACTGTAAAACATGAAAAACACGCACGCACATGCCAGGCGTCGAGGTCAACCGTCAAGCAGCCCGCGATGTATCGCAGTGAGGTATCCTTCGGCACGTGCGACATGTGCACCTGAAGGAACACGGGTGGGTTTTAGTCAGTAAAAGTCTGACACGCTCTTCCGCTCAGCCCAGAGCGGGAGAGGTCATTTGAAGATTTCCCACCCAAAAAAAAAGGCATCTCAGGTTTGTTTTTACCATTAGAATAAAAAAGTGAACGGTATACTTAGTGCACGGACCAAAAACGATGAAATGAGAGCAAAAGGACCAAAACATTCTTAGAGTTTGAAATGCTTTTTGCCAAAGTTTTGTCATAATGTCTTTTATATTAGTACGTCATCAATCAAAAAAGATTTGATGATGTCATTGTGTCGATTATGATTAATTATTAGGCATAAACTTGTTCAAGTCTTATACTCTATACATACATCTAAGTATACAAAATGACTACAGCTCCTGCAAATATAAACTGCGTGGTCGTTTTATCCGCGCGGATGTCCCGGTTATGGGACGTGGCTCACGCCAGATTTTTGCGTACGGCTGTTAAAAATCGACTTCAAAAAGAAAATGGAGCTTACGTCTGACGTTTGATGTAGACTTTGATCCCTAAAGGTAAGATGTGCAGATATATAAATAGGTAATCATACATATTACTTTGACTGTAAAAGGTTATTGTAATAGGGTAGGGTGACCCCTTACCACCCTACCCTACTTTAAAAAGTAAACTAAATAAGCAATGAGGGTAATGAGTAGGTATGCCTCCACAATAATATCATGGTATGAGTATTGTAGAGAGCAGTGGTGGGCCCGACTTACGAATAGGGTAGTTTCCTGGCTAAAAATATAATTATTATATTTAGTCCGTCAGTCAGATTATCGAAAAATAATGGACACGTATAATTTTTCTTTTGTCAATCAAACAAAAATGACAAAGATAAAGCGCGTCAAAATTTGGGAGTGGGGGGTCGTGACGTCACGCCATGCTAAAAAGTGTAGCAAGGCAAGACAGGCAAGTGACGTAACGCGGAACTTTAACGGGCGATATCTTCATCGTTTTTTATATAATTAACAAAAGAAAAAATACGGGTCCAATATTTTTTGATAATCTAACTGACGGACTAATTAGAATTTTTTAGGAAACTAGCCTATTTGTAGGTCGTGTGTTTGAACACACGATCTACAATTCGTAAGTCAGGCAGGTGCTTTACTCTGTGTAAATAACTTCATCACCAACTGCTCTCAAAACGGTGAAGGCGAACATCGTGAGGAAACCGGCATGTCCTAAAACCAAAAAATTCGAAGCTAAGTGACATCATCACCAACAGCCCACTCCCTCTCGAAGAGAGGAGGCCTGTGTCCCAGCAGTGGGAACATTATAGGTTGATTATGTGAGCATCGTAGTCTCCTATTAAATTGGTTGTAACCCTGAAAACTCCCTTCTCTTTCATGTTATAGTTTATATCAGTTTTTATTATTGACGATAATTAGCAGTGATAGGAATAGGTAGTGCCTATTTGCCTAAACTTCGAAGAACAGAGACAAGAAACGGAGACTTCCTTAGGACTAAATTTTTTCCGGGACATCTGTCTCGAAATTCGGGACAACATTTTTAAATACATTAAAAAAATATGTTATTTGGAATAAGTAATTCGTCTATATTTACATTTATAATTTATAACTAAACTACTACTACTACTACTTTTTTTATGTATACTCTATGGAGTTATAAATTATAAATGTTATGTCTAGTCGCAAACTTTAGGTAAATATAGACGAATTACTTATTCCAAATAACATATTTTTTTAACGTATTCAAAAGTGTTGTCCCGAATGTCCCGGAAAAAATTTAGTCCTAAGGAAGTCTCCATTTCTTGTCTCTGTTCTTTGAAGTTTAGGCAAATAGGCACTACCTATTCCTATCACTGATAATTAGGAACGCCCGTCATGCCTTATTAGTCAACCCCGTTTCCAACCTTGCTGACTAGTTGAATTTTCTCCACGATGCAACAAGAGTCATTCTCGCATGACAACAAAGAAAAAAGCTATTCTAGGCTATTTTATCATTCTCGAGCAAGCTGTTAAGAACAAAGAGTTGCACGTACTCGCACATGCTCTGTTTGGATAACTCAGAGTCAAGCAAACTAACCATTTATTTATCTGGGAGTCAAGGAAGACGCATTTGCTCATAGTCATAGTTACGCTTCTGAACACGTGTTTCAGGTGTAGTATGTCCCTACATACGATGTAAATTGAGAAGTGAGGAAAATGTCGTGATGAAAGTTTTCAGCGTAAATGTGAATGGTTTTAAGAGTAGGGAAAGACCAAAGAAACGATGGATGGGACTGTGTAAAACATGATATGGTTAGAAAAGGGGTCATTACCGAGATGACGACTAATAGAGAAGTATTGAAGAAAAAGACATGTTGCGCCGCGCCCGCATACATTTGGATAAGGACAGGAGATGACTCTTTATTTTGAGAATGTTATAAGGATATATCTTGTTCCCGCAAGAAGTAAATATCTAAGGTAATTTTACGCGACACAACATTTTCTTGTTTTATTTAATAAAAAATCATAATTCCTGTGTCATTTTGAAGACACGCTTTTAATTCATGATCTGGCTAAACATTGCTAACGTCAGATGAATTTATTCGTAGAGCTACATTGTTGAAATCCCCAAGGCATCTTTGAAAACACGAGGCTGCTTGAATTTTACTTTTTTTTTTCAAGATAATGTCAAAATCACCGAACTGGTGTACCACATGATATTATCACAATGCAAACTATTTTACAGCTGTCCATGTAACACAACCACAATAGAACAGTACTAAGGGCTTAACTGTCGAAATGTGAATGTGTGTGTGTGTATGTATGTATACATGACTGCCCAGCCCTTCGGGAATAACAGGCGTGATGTTATGTGTTTATGTTTTGGGCCTAAATATGTATGACACATCAAACTTTAGAAAAACATTGTCACGCAATATGACGGAAATGGCGCTCTAAAAAGCCGAAACTTTCCAATACTCATTTAGTCATATTCACGGTCGTGTACTGTAGGTACTGTTTCTGCTATTCATCCAAAATGATTATGTACGCTCTTGGTTGTCTTTAAAAAGACGGATAAGGTCGATTCTGCAAACATAAACAGATTTACCCTCTCAAAATTCACGAAGCTATGGACACCGTAGTAAAACGACATTGTTGTAAGTTGAGACAACGCTTCCTGTATTTCAGAATATTTCAGTCGTCCATTGTGTGGCGGATATTTTCGCGAAAAACGTTAGACAACGTGTTTTCTAAAACATCCCTGTTACGTCACTCTTGGAGATAAGTTTGTCTACCGCCGGCGCTACAGGCGGATGCAACATTTTAGCGTCGCTGGCACCTACATCGTAGGTTTTCAGATAGGTAGGTACATACTATGGTTTACCGTCTACAATTCTACACCAATGCAAATCGGGGCTTGTGGTTAAGTAATAACAGCCGCACAGGTCGATCAATCAATTAATCTACGCTTGCTTTAGTTAGTCTGTGGATTCTCCTTCTTTATATACCGAGACCTCTCCGTACCTCGGAAAGCACGTTAAGCCGTTGGTCTCTATATAAAATACGGATATTCAGCATCCGGTAGGACTGGAAGCCGTCTTTTGCGACCCCTTATTATGTTAGCATAGTTAGTAAAAGGCAAGGCATAAAGAGATAAAGATATTTTATTTTGCAAATAAAACACACACACATAGTACACATGGTGATAAAGGGAAATAGATTCATCCATATTTTACAGATGATAATGCAAATCAAAACCCTCCATGACAATAAAGTGATTTCTAAATCAAGTAAAATTCGTGTTCAGCCAGCTAAGACAGCGCTACATGTATAAAAGCGTTGTATGCAGAGCGCCAATATTTTTTAATAATATCCTCAAAAGTGTTAAGAAATTAAATACAGACCAGCTTAAGAAAACATTAAAAAAAATACTGACAGAAAAGGCCTGTTAGAATGTGTAATGAATTTTTAAATGATAAATCGCTCTGAAGATACTGAATGAATCTATTCTATTTATTTTGAATCGCATGACTATTGACCTATTTTTTTAATTTAATTACAACACTATTTGTTGTAATTGTTGATTGGTTTACGTTATTATTCTTTGTATTTTTATTGTCCTTCGACCTAATTTGTACACCAGCCATATTCAAACATGTTGAACAAAAACTTCCTTGTAACACCTATAATAATCATCATACCATGTATATTATCTACACATGTTTTTGCAAATAAATAAATTTGAACTTTGAGTAGGTACTTACCTCTTGATGAGATGACCTTTAAAAAGGAGGATTCGGAACCGGCGCTCGCGTATCACCAGGGTTGTAATTGCGTGATACACTTATAATGGCAAATGGCTTTTCAACAGGCGGATTTTTCAAACATTGACGGAAGGGATTAGCAGCTACAAAAAACATCGAATTGTTATTGAAAGTGCAACGCAGTAAAAGGGGTGTATAAATGTTTGTATTGTATTCAAAGTTACGTAGAACAGATTTAGTCATCTTGCGAATAGATACTTCTATTAAATACATCGATAAACTCTTTCAGAAAATGCTGTCACAAAGTCAGTACCAGGGCATTTTTAGCCAGCGTCCAGAAATTCACCCCAAGTCGAGAATTTCTTGGAACACGTTCGCAATTTACTCCGAGACATAACTTCTGTAGGTGACTGTACAAAATGGTTCAAAAGACGAGTCCCCCGATGTCTTTGAGGTGAGTGAAACCACAGATTACCAATGATGAAACTGCAACTTCCATTTACGTTCATATTTTATACAAGAAGTGTGTTATAATGTTTTATACGTGTTCAGGTAAAAGGGTGTATGCGTATGCCTCTAGCTTCACGCGCGCTTCGGTTTTGTTTAGCAAATGACAAAGGCGAAGAATATACCTTTACGGAAAGTGTCTCTAAATCCCGACAAAGATTGTTATAGGAAAAAAATCTCTCTGAAACCCAGTTACTTTCGTATCTTCCTTTGTGATTATATAACAACATATTAAGATTGTATTTGCATCTGATTTCCAGGCAAGTATGCTTCTTATGGAATGGAGAGATTTTTAAGGAAAATAAAAACAAGATATCAAGATTCACCTCTGTCTATTCCTTGGGGGAATACAGACTTGTTATAGGACAAGATAAGACTTCTAACATAAGAGTGCCAACGGAAACATTATCAGGCATAATAAAAATACATCGTAGGTCGGTCGCAAGCAGTACTGCTGAGCTTGAGGTCCTGGATTCGATTCCCAGTTCGGGCCAAGTGTTATTGGGGTTTTTCCATCAGGAATTTCTCAGCAGCAGCCAGGAGTCTGGATTTGTGCCTGGTTAATAGGCAAAACGACGAACGAGGTGATCCGACAGAAAAGTTGTCGACATAGCTCACAGAATAAGCAAGCTTAAGCGGCAATAATACAGGGTGACAGGGACATCGACGCGCAAACTGTAACCATGGATTCAGCACATCAGTTTAGACCCCATAGCGTCGAAATTTTTCGCCGGTTATTAAAAAAAAAAAATTGCTTTTCCATACATTTTGACCGCGTAGGTATTGCTCTTTTCTATGAAACAGAAGATTTTTTTTGATAACCGACGAAAAATTTCGACGCTATGGGGTCTATACTCATGTGCTGAATCCATGGTTACAGTTTGCGCGTCGATGTCCCTGCCACCCTGTATAAGAGAGAGAATAATAATAGAACCGATGACTATTGGGGTAAACGTGCTCTTGAGTGGAGACGCCCTCAGACAAGGCGGAGCGACGATTTTCGCAAGATGGCTGATAGCAGCTGGATGGGAGTTGCTGAAAATCGAGTTGCCTGGCGTGCAATAGGAGAGGCTTATATCCAGCAGTGGACTGCTGTAGGCTGATGATGATGAATGGCAAAAGGTTCGCCCTATTACATGAGAATTGAACATAACTAGCTAAATGTTGGACTATAGGTATGCCTCTGCCTCCAAGTGACCCCAGGGAAGACGGTGGCACAGTGGTCAAGTGCTGACGTGCATAGCGAGGCTTAGGGGAGGCCCCTTTACAGTCTGCCCAGGGATGTGCCTTACAGGCGTTGGGCAGAGGGGGGGGGGGGTTCCAGAATTGGTATTTTAAGTGGAACCGGGACCATTCCTATGTGCGGATGGTGATATTGGGTTTGTTTTAGTGACGTAAAAATCCCACACTCCCCGACCTCACTAGAAAACAAAAAAAAAAACAAGGTATACTTCTGCCTAACCCTTCTGGGAATACAGGCGCAATATTATCTGTGTAATAAAAATATAATCTAGATCCAATAACCCCATTTTCTTGCCCCGAATACAGGTATCTCACTACAATTGCTGTCAAAGGAATTGGCAAACAGCCTCCGCCAGAAAAAAGTCATAAAGTAGATTTTACTTCATCCAACCTGTATTAATAGTATCATAAATTTTATATTTATACCGTACATTACGTTATCTTATCGCAACTGAAACTTGTATCTCGTTCCCTGGGTGACCGTTACTGTTGTGTTAGTCCTGAAATACTGAAATGTTTCGGGTATTATTCATATTATTATTGATTAACGTTATATTTTCAAATAATGTTATGTTTGGACATAAACTCCGCTGGGATGCGATAAAAGGGTAGTTTAGATTCGGGTAAGTAATTATTTTTTTAATGGGTTTTTGATCGTGTTTGTTGTATTCAGTTGTTTGTGTTATCTTTTTATGGGTCGAAGTTTCATTTGAATAACGTAACTCTATTAAATTGTTCCCTATATAAATATCTGTTAGCATTTTTTAGTACTTATAATGTTTGGACTTGCAAGTACATTACCTAACGAATTCGATTTTACATGCTAGCACATTAATTATATTATTGCTGGTTTATGCAGTTTAATTTTATAAATCATAACGGCATTAATCTGGCCAAACCAATACCATACCTAGATATTCAGCCCATAATGTTCTCACTGCTGGGACACAAGCCTCCTCTCGGTGAGAGGGAGTGGGCCGTCGGTAGATGTCACATGTCTTCGAGTTTGTGGTTTTAGGACATGCCGGTTTCCTCACGATGTTTTCCTTCACCGTTTTGAGAGCAGTGGTGTTAAAATAATTTACACAAAGTAAAGCGCCTGTCCGGGTTCGAACCTACGACTCGTAAGTCGCGGCCGTTACCACTAGGCCACCACTGCTCTCAACCAACCAATACCAACTAAAATTTTATTACACTAAACTAATTATTCCTTTCAAATAATTGGTCGTATTCGAGCGTTAATCAATATTGACAGTCTACTCTCAAACTAATAGTTAATAGATCACTCTCATAGACACACACATACACAGGGGCGTAGCTACGGCTGTATCAGCCGTATCAACGATACGGGGCCCCTGAGTTACAGGGGCCCCCAACGTGACATGTATAAGTAAAAACAATACCCTCAGTAGCTTCACAGTTGGGTAAAAAGGGCCCCCAAAAAAATTTGATACAGGGCCCCCTTAGGATGAGCTACGCCACTGCACATACACACAGATACAGGCGCTCTGATCAACTTTTTTCTTTTTAACTTCTACCCCCAAAAATATAATAACTTAAGTTTTTTGTTTTAAATGCCTTTATCTATAACGTTAGATTGCAATATCATATTTTTTTCTGTAAAAAAATTCTGTTCTTCCGTGGGGTGGGGGACCTGGTGATTTGTAATACAGGCATTTTACGCCTAACTTAGACACCAGCTCCTCACATTGCTAAAGAAATTAGAAAGAAATATTATGTGAAACCTAAGCTTGTCATTGTGAGGAGAAATAAAAACTTATTATTATTATAGAAGTAATAGGACCACATCGACCGTTTGCAAACAGGGTTTGGTTAGACAAAGACTTGTCAAATTGGTTAATGGTTTTCCTCCAGTTGGCGAAGTAATCGTGGTCTCCAAAGAAATCTCAATTCAATCACATTACGTGGCCCCATAATCACCGACAACTACCTTCCTCATTTTTTTTCTCTTTCCTAATTACAACCTTCCTGAAAACAATTGAAGAAAGGTAGGTATGATATATATTCCAATACCCATTACTTGGTACCAAAGAAAACGGAGCAAATGAATTACTGTTCAATCATAATTTCGCTCGCAAAGAAAGAATTATTTATTAGAATCAATGGTAGCGGCAATATTTTCCGCTTTTACTTAGCTGTTTCATAAAACAGAGTTTATTCTGTAGAAAAAATTGAACGTAGTAACATATGGACCAAGGTTGGTAAACATCAAACGTGAATTGGTTGTAAACATTGGTCGATATTGTCGAATGTTAGGGTTGTGGGCAGATATTTGCATGTGCATCAACTGAATTGAATTCTGGGACACGTATAGTGGTTTCTTGGAAGTATCGGCAATCAAAATATATTCTACGTTTATGCATAGCATTCTGTTTCTATGAAATACATTCGACGTAAAACGTGTAACGTTACGAAGTCCGCACCGTAGTTACTCTTATTAACGTAGACACAGATTGTAAAGCAAATATTCTGTGAACTTAATAATATCATGTGAGTCTGTTCACATACACACATACATATTCATATTTTTCCTTGCCTGTAATCCCCAAAGAGTTAGGCAAAGACGCTCATATTTCGCCAGTTTTGTTTTGGTCCCAAGTAACAGGGAGCGAGCCTATTGCCCAAATCCAAACTCCGGTCTGCTACTGAAAAATCCAGATGGATAAATCCAATAACACTTAGACCGTCCCGGGCATCGAACCCAGGACCTCAGCAGTAGCGCTTGCGAACATTATACCAACGAGGCAGCATATAATATATTTTACCATTTATTTTTATTTTAGCATTATACACCACGTATATAAATAGACGATGAAAAACAGAACAGAAAAAAATGGTACAGAGGTGATGCTTATTTCATAAGAAATCTCTTCTAGCATACCTGAGATAGGACAATAGTAGAAACAGAGATGGAGACAGCGTGTGATAGAGCAAAGGAGACAAAAAATAATACATAGAATCAAAAAACAATTCACTCAAAAACTAAACAAAAATTACGAGAATATACTAACATACATACAAATAAACATACATAAATACTTCTAAAATAAATATTACTAGAATGATAATAATTATATCATACTCAAAATAATAAATACAATACACAACTATAATGAAGTGGACAGATAGTGTTCTTTCACTCTTCTTAAAAACTGCAACAGTTTGGCAGTCCCTAATGTCAGGCGGTAGTGAATTTCACAATCGCACCACGTGCACTGTGAAGGAGTAGGAGTAGAAGTCGGTGAAGTGGGGAGGGGACTTGAGAAGGTTTTTAGGATGCGACCTGCAAGGTGCATCTGAAGGACGGGCGTAGGAAAACGCTCCCGCAAATAGGATGGTGTTTTAGGATTGTGAAGGAGATTGAATAGCAGACACAAACTCCGATATCTTCTTATTTATATTGCAATAATTATTATGATTTTACAATGGTTATCTATTGTAACTACGAGTAAGTACTTATATCAGTTAAGAACTAAAAGAGATCCTATTTCCAGATAATAATGTGCGGGTGTTAAAGGAAAACATTATTAGGTATTACTAAGTACCTTACTTACTATTACATTAAGAGGAATTGTGTCGAAACTAGTAATTGGTTCGTTCGGAGATATTTATCGGATTCGATCAGTCAGTGCCAATTGTTGTCTGCTGCTATTCGGATGTCTGTTAATCAATCTGATAGATTACAATATGTATGCTACTAGATAGTACAGTCACGAGCACCAATATGTCAACACTTGGCAACTTTCAATTGCGATTTTTTCGTGAAATAACGAATCATCATTCTCCTGCCCTTATCCCAATTTATTTGTGGTCGGCGCAACATGTCTTTTTCTTCCATACTTCTCTATTAGTCGTCATCTCGGTAGTCACCCCCTTTCTAACCATATCATCACGTTGAAATACGAATCATTACATAAACCTATGGGTTCGAAACTGCTATGTTCGTAACAACATAAAATTTCATTAAAAAATAAAGGAGTAAATCGCTTTTGGAAAAAGCTGAGTGTATACATACTTTTGCTCGTGACTGTACCTACCTACTACTATTACGAGTAGATAGATACAAATTCATTGTTTATTTAGTCGCATTTCAGATTTTAGTTTTTGACCATACATAGAACAACTTAAATTATGTAGCACCCTCAGGCTAGGTGGACCGACGATCTTTGCAGGGTGGGGTTGGAAGCAGTTGGATGAGAGTTGCCGAGAATCGAGCGGAATGGCGTGTAACTGGAGAGGCCATTGTCCAGTAGTGGACTACTGTAAGCTGATGATGATGATTAGAGCCACTTAAAAATTATGTAAATAGATTTATTATTTTATGCTGAGCCTATTTTATTTTGTGATATAAATTAAACCATTGACAAGATTTTAGGAGGAGCGGGTCCTTCGTACACACACGTTTTTGTTGCCGTGAAAAACTACGGTTTCTTCATCTTATCTGGGCACGGTCGTCAGTGTTGTATAGATCACTATGGAAGCTTGTTGACGGACACGTTTTTTAATTTATTATAGTCATTATCATTTATTTCTTTGCAAACATGGGTAAATAATTGGTATACAGATGTTGTCATAGAACGATTGTCATGGTTCTCCATGTTCTGCCGTCACCTGGGCATGTAAATCATAATCAATTAATATGATTATAATTCACAAGCATGTGAATTTAATTAAGTAAAATTAAGAAAAGAAATCGTTTATTTAATCAAAAAGCCCAATTACAATTTAATTTTAATTATTATTGCAAAATGCATGTCAGGAATAATACTCGTAAACTGAAAACAAGTGGTACCCACCAAGAAGTTAATCAGTCATTTAAAATTGCAACACCATCAGTACTTAGATCTCACTTTTTTTCTACAGCCGTACCGTAAAGAAACCGTGCCGTGTCGGGCCTAATAACAAAGCTTAGTTTTTCCAAAACGAACTAACCTACGTCAAGAATTCTCATTTTTTCCGAAGTGTTTATAAAGATTTTCGATAGTTTGGTAACGCTGATTATTTTTATATCTATTCTAAGCATAAGTTTTGAATGTTTATTGAACTGATTTGATGGAAAGTAATTTAAATACCACATTTGGGATATTAATCCGTACTGTGCCCGCGTGGGCTGTACCCGCACTGCTGCACGGCTCGCGTGGTAGATCCACGCGGGCCCAGTGCGGGTACAGCCCACTCCCTCTCGAAGAGAGGAGGCCTGTGCCCCAGCAGTAGGAACATTACAGGCTGATTAAGTTGTTATGCTGTTTGGAATATTATTGAATTTATTTGAAATTGAAACAAAATTCGCTTAGTATAGACTTACTTACCTGTTATATGATTTTCGACAATTTGATCATAGTCGGTAATCTTAACTTACTTCCTGTATAGTATCTATATTGAAGCGCTCGTGATTTCCCTTAGGGCCGTGTCTTATATAAGATAAGACGTCAAAACCGAGCGAACAAAACTAAACCGATAAGTTATAGTTAGCTGTAGTCCCTAAAATACTGAGATATTTCGTACCTTGGATACAAGAATATAGGATGATGTGCGAAAATTAACAAAGATCAGAGGGGCAATTCTCGTAATTTTAAGAACGTTCACAGTCGGATGTCAGTCTCAATCTGTCAAAAACACCTCTAATTTCCCTACATTTTGACAACTTTTTGACATTTATTTGTCGCCGAGATGAGACTGCGACTAGATTTTGAACGTTTTAAATTACGAGAATTGGCCTTCTGGGCCTTTTCGCCGAGCTGAATCAGAATGCAAGAATATTAAACAATTTGAAATTACATTTTCGTATCATCATCATCATCGTCAAGGTCGAAGTCCAGCTGTGGACGTCTTTCGTCTGAAAGTGACGAAATACGTCCATTGTTGGATGTCGGCCTTAATCTAACCGCCGCCATATCGACGATATTTTCTCTCATAATGCGGAGCTAATCACATATATTATCACCCAAGTGTCAAGTGACTACGGAAGTGCTGGATCAGCTGTCAGAGTGTCACGACGTAAAAGTGTGAGTAGGCGAATTGCACCATTAAAAACTTATTTAACAAAAAAAAAAAGAAAGTACATTTATTTGCGGCAAACATGACGCATAAAAAAAAGACAAAACATGCGTCACATCCACACAAAACGGTCATCGCTCAGCATAATGATAAGACCTATACCATACGAGACAGAGCCCCAGCGCTGAATTTCAGCGACAGCCGGCGTTGACGTGATAACGTCAAGAGTACGCTTTGTCAATTCCAGTCTCCACAACATCAATATATTTTTGTATACACAATTATGTATTGTACTAACGTTTCATTGTGTGGTGGAGAAAATAAACGTTTTGAATTATGTAAAAAAAAAATATGTTTAGGGTGGTCTTGAGCTAAGTGCTCGCATCAACAAAAGCATTGAAGCCGAAAGAATCTCATAGTAGAAGGGGAAGAATTTAAGTAATCTGCGGAACCCTTAAAACATGAATCTTTCAGAATCATATTTTTTCTTCACTCGCAAACCCCCTTATCTCTACCAAGACCCTTACTAATCCGAGAACAAAAGAAAAACACGCTACCTACAAGATATCTAGTAGAATCTAGATTTTCTTCGCGTAAAAGTCGTAAAAATGGACCGAGGGAAAGGAATTATTACGTCGCTTTAAGCGCTCAGTCGTAAAATAGCCGCTTATCGGGGTAGTACATTTTTTGATGTGTGTTATGTTTAGTATTAACTGTTACAGCAGTTTTTCTTACGTTGTTTTCCGTCAGCGCCTGTTAAGGGTTTAAAAATAGAAATAAACACTGACGTAACTAGTTGAGCTCTTTGGAAAGTAGCTCGTCCGGCGTGGTACCTATTTACAATCACAAACAACCACCATTCCACCAGTTTCTGCCGCCAAGTGGCTAAGAGGGCCATCGATTGGGTCCCACTAAACGCGCGAAGATATCGTGGCAGGCCGAGAGGAAGATAGCGGAACGAGCTTGACTCCTACTTCCTCCTCCTTCCTCCTGGTTATTGTATTTGTTCATCGAGTCCTCGAGCACTTATCTGATAAGCTCATATAAATTAAATAAACCTTAATGTTATAGGTAGAGGGTCCAAATTCGTTTGTTTTTAGGGTGGGTTAGATAATGTTGACAATAGACTGTACTAGCAAAAGACAGAATTGTGTGGAAAAGGGAGAGGGCGGCCTTTGCCCAGCAGTGGGACAAAGGCTAGTTAAATAAGATAAAAGTAGCGTATCCCTGTACTGGATTAAAGGGTATGGGTATTATAATTATGGTGCCTGTGTTATTGTGATTGAATCAATTCACTTAGATATCTCTGGTAGGGATTGCTGAGGGGTGATTCTTGTAATTTTAAGAACGTTCACAGTCTGATCTCAGTTTCAATCTGTCAATAATACTTCTAGTTTCCCTACATTTTGACAAGTTTCTGACATGCGACTAGATTTTGAACGTTTAAAATTACGGGAATACGGGCCCCGATCTCTATCAGCAACGTTGACCAAGAGGGCCGTTAATTTGATTGTCATTTAATAAAAGAAAGAAGGCTCCCACAAGGTGGACGCACGACCTTGTTAAAGCCGCTGTAACCCGTTGGATGCGAGAAGCACAGAACCGGTTGAAGTGGAGGTGCTTGGGGGAAGCCAAAGTCAAAGTCAAAACGTTTATTGCAAACTAAGTGTACAATGTTGGTGTTATGTTATGTTAGTAGATACTTATGACTTAGTAGCCTTTTACAAGCATTGCAATTTTATCATTCGCCTGCCCTTATCATCATAAATTAGCATGCATTAACATTATTATTAATTAATTATTATCTTTTATATTAGTACAATTAAATTGAGAAATTTACTTATGTCAAAATTAAATGTCAATAATAATGAATTTAATACAATTATTATGCAATATATTAATGTCATCCTTTTCAGGTATTACAAATTATCATTTTATATTAAGTTAAATATAGGATAGGCTACATGTTATTGTTTGTATAGGACCATAAATATATTTCTTACGTTTTTATGTATAGGACAGATCGCCACTTTTGGACTCTAAATATTCTTTTACTGAGTAGAAACCGTTTTTAATTAGGTATAGTTTTAGCCTTTTTTGGAATATTGTTACAGATTTTTCAGTTTTAAATATGTTGGGCAACTTATTATATATTTTTATTGCCATATAGTATGGGCTATCACTTAACATTTTAATTCTTGAGGATGGAGCGCATAACCTCTTTTTATGGCGAGTGTTGACGTTGTGCGTATCTTCTACTTTAGTAAACTTATCGATATTTTTAAAAACAAATGCGCAAATGTCAAGTATGTATATTGAAGGCAGAGTTAGAATTTGATATTTTATAAAGAACGGTTTGCAGCTCTCCATATTATCTATTTGGGCTAGAATTCTTATACATTTCTTTTGCAATGTGAATAGTTCACCTACGTTTACACTATTTCCCCATAGCATGACTCCATATCGCAGCCATGAGTATGCGTATGCGTAGTAAGCAGCCATAGCTGTTTGTGTGTTAGTGCTTTGTTTAATTTGGAAAAGAGCGTAAGAGAACCTTGAGAGTTTTGTTTTTATATGTTCTATGTGTGACTTCCAGTTAATGTGTGTGTCAATATTTATGCCAAGTAGGCTAAATGTATTAACTTCTTCTATTTGCGTGTTTTTGAATGTTGTTTTTAGATTAAGAGGTGATTTTTTGTATGATCTAAATTGTATTATTTTAGTTTTATTACTATTTATTTCCAAGTTATGGATCTGGAGCCAAGTATCTACAGTTTGGAGGGTATCTTGTATTTGTAGACTAGGGTTATTTACATTTCCACACTTGATTAATATTGAGATATCGTCTGCAAATAATACTGGTAAAGCATTTTCTTTATCTAATGTTTTGGGAAGGTCATTAATATAGATTAAAAATAGTGGGCATCCTAACACACTTCCTTGTGGGATTGAGCAAGTAATTTGTTTTTCTTGTGATCTAATAGTTTTGATCTCATTTTTATCATGATCGTAATTTTCAATTTGTACTATTTGTGACCTATTATGTAAATATGATTTAAACCACGAATAAGCTGGTCCTCGCACGCCCCAACCATATAGTTTAGTAAGTAAGATGTCATAAAGGACCTTGTCGTATGCTTTAGTCATGTCTAGTAGTAGCCCAATTACATAATGTTTGTCGTTTATATGTTGTAGCGCTTGTTGAACATATTTATAAACCACTAATGTTGTTGATCTACATTTTCTAAATCCATTTTGTGCGTCGTCAAGAATATTAAACTTTTCTAAGAACATATACAGCTGATTGTACATAGCTTTTTCAAATATTTTGGAAAAGGTAGGTAGCAGTGCTATGGGCCTATAATTGCTTGGAATACGTTTGTCACCTTTTTTATGAACTGGTTTTACTAAAGCTACTTTAAGTGCGTCTGGAAATTGGCCGTCTTGGAAGCTTTGATTGATTAAAACCATTAGAGGAATGGAAAGTTCTATTGCGCATTGCTTTAATAAAATTGGTGGAATGTCATCGATACCGCAGCTATGTTTATTTTTAGTTGACTTTATTATATTAACTACTTCCTTTTGGTCTACCGGGCGTACATACATTGAACAAGTAGAGGGGTTGACCACAGGTTTTCCAATGTTATTCGTCGAGTTAGTTGATTGATTTTGCCCTACCGTTGCAAAGAATTCGTTAAATCTGTTGGATACATTTAACGGGCATTTTACTTCTTCAGTGTCTATCTTCAGTGATATATTTTCACGTCTATTTATTTTTCCCTTTCCTGTTTTTGTGTTAATTATATTCCACATTGTCTTTACTTTATTGTCCGACTTATGCATTTGTTTAATATATGTTAGTTGCTTTGATTTTCTAACAGTCAATTTTAATATTTTACTAAATAATTTATAGTGTTTTTTTATAACACAACTTTTGGTTTCATTAAAAATAGTTCTTAACACTCTTTTATGTTCGCATGATTTTTTGAGCCCTTTAGTAAGCCATCCTTTTTTTGGTTTGCATTTTATTTTTATTTTTTGCAATGGAATGAATTTATCTAGATTGTGTTTTATTGTTTTAATGAAGGATTCGTAATTTGTGTGTACACTATTATTTTTATTTATTATATTTTCCCAATTTTCTGATTTTAGTGAATTTTTAAAACATTCGACGTTATTTTTTGTAAATAATCTTTTTTCTGTATACCAAGTTTTACTATTGTTATTTGATAAATAGTCTACGTTTAACTGAACATTTATTGCCTTATGGTCTGATAGTCCATAATCTTTGACAGTTGCTTTGTTTATGAGCGGTGGGTAGTTTGTAAACAGTAGGTCAATGCAAGTGGACGTTGTCTTTGTTACTCGTGTTGGTTCGCGGATTATTTGTTGCAGGTTATATGTTTTCATAAAGTTTAAGAACTCCAGAGTCTGTTTATTTTTATTGTACACGTTTATGTTAAAGTCTCCTCCTATTATTAAGTGTTTATGTGATTTTTTAATATTTAATTTATGTAAAACTTTTCCCAATTTTTGAAGAAATATATCATTATGACGATCTGCTCTATAAAGTCCTATAAAAGTACAGTTTAGTTTGGGGACATCAATAGCACTAAATTCTATAACATACTCCTTTGAATGATTTACAATGTCCATTCGTTCAATAAAGTCTAATGAGTCTTTAACAATAATACAAACACCTCCGCCTTCGCGGGTTTTGCGACAAAAAATGGACGCTATTTTATATCCCTGGGGCAAGATTGATTGACAATAATTTTAATTTTTCCACAATTCGGATAGTGAGATAAAATCAATTTCAGAATCTAAAAGTAAATGTTCTATTAATTCTACTTTGTTTCCGATGCTTTGGATATTTTGGAAAATTAACGTAAACTTAGTGAGTTGAGTTATTTTATTTCCTTGTGCTCTGTTACGTTGATGGAGTTCGGTGTTAGAGAAAAAACTGAGAGCCGTCACCTAGTTTTCCTTTTGTCCTTAATTGACCCTCTTGTTCGTAATCGTAGTCCCCGTTTGTCATAAGGTTTACAGCAATTATATCTTCCATTTGCCGTTTTATATCGTCAAATATGGTGCGCATTCCATTATTATTCACTCTTCCTGTCAAATTGCTAAACATTCTGCTGTCATATGTAAGATGTAGGTTCGAGTCCAATAGGTATGCATGTAAATGTGTCATTATATCTAGATACAGTAAGTTGGCAAAGTTTTCTACTCGCCAGTTGAACAGATTCGAGTTGTTATTAAACTTAAAGGTAGGTAGGCATAGGATAATATTTGTATTGTCAATTTCTTTCAAGGTGTTTCTTATGTCATAGATTAAATCAAAGTAGTGATTTGTTGTTTTGAAGTCGTCTTCTCCAATTAATATTATACAGAAATCTTCCTTAGTATAGTCTTTAAGCATGTTTTTTATTCCTTTGAGTAGTTGTTGGATTCCGCAGTTTGTTTTTAAGTAATGATAGATATTATAACTGTCTATTTTTTCGTCTGCGATCGCTAATACTTTATTAGATTTGTTGGTGCTGATGATGCAAATTTTATTTTGTTTGCTTTGATTGTGTTGCACTGTAGTTGTGGTATTAATTTCTGGTTCACTTAAAACTATTGATTTGCTGTTCTCTTCTAAATCTTGGTTTACTGGTGTTTTTAATTTTGATGAAATACATGTCATGTCTTTATAATGTTCATTTTTCTCAAGCAACTCCTGATTAATACGCTTGAGATTAGAATTTTCTAGAGATAATGATTCTATTTTATTGTGAGCGCTGTTTAGTTCTGTTGTTAATCGTTCAAGTTGTTTTTTTAGTTGAATAGTTTGGTTGTCTTCGTCATCAGAAATGTCAGGTAAGCTTGTTGTGGTGCCAGCTATAGGCGATTCATTTGAAGTTATACTTACATTCTCAATACCAGTAGAGTTTGAGTCAGACTTTGTACGGTTGCGACGAAAGGTGATGTTATCTAAGAAATTCATATTATAAATTTTTAGTTTCCAAAAATATTTTCAATTGCTTGGGTTTGAACCCGGAGTCGCACGGCGGTGTCAGATATAATGTCCTTACTGTAGCTAATTAGCCACTTGGTCGTTAGTTACTGATGTTGAAATTTTCTACTGCTTACTTCTTCGTACAAAATTTGAATCAAGAAAGTGCGTTACTATGACTCATTACGAAAAAAATTTTTGCCACACAATGACACTTCACTTTTGTTTTTGTTTTGATTGTTTTTTTCAATTATGGTTGTTATGTTACTGTCACTGGTCACTTTGATGTTCGTTGCTTGTCTTTATTTGTTGTTTTTATATACAATTTTAAGTTTTTGACAACTTGTTAGTGAAGTTGACGATGATAGTTTTCGAAGCGTTTTATTGTGATTTAACGCATTATAGTTCACTCACTAATAATGTCACTGGAGCTTTAGATGTTTAAGCACATTTTTAGATAACATCGATTATAAACAGAGCACAATTTATAATTTTAAAGTATTTTTAAACACAGACTTGAAGTGATCGCGGCAGCACTAGCGCCATCTCAGCCTATGTCCAGCAGTGGACGTCTTTCGGCTGAAAAGATGATGATGATGATGATGATGAAAAGAAAGAAAAATATACATATTGGTTACATACCAATATTTATATTATTTTTAATTTTCTTGCCAGGTTTGAACCCGCATTCTCTCAAGAAGTGTTTTACCTTAGGGTCGTCATGAAATGTTAAGTTGGTGTTTATAACCTATTAACTAAACCTGATTTAGGCTTAGCGGGAACTGTGCAGACTGATAAGTAGGTACTATAGAGGACTAGACGAGCCCTTTGAGGTAACGGGAGGCATCAAACACTATATGGCTCCTTTAAGATTATATTTTAAGAACGTCCCAACATATTTCTGCCTAAATTATCACTGTTTATTCTAAACCCAAAATCCTAACTATTATCTTTGACACTAGCTTGAACGTTCGAATGTCATCCGCGCTAAATTATATCCGGCCTGCAACATATGAGGTTGCCTTCGGCAGACAATCCTCTACATGAGCTACGCCCATCCTTGAATAAAAGGATTCGTATATTCCCGCTTCTAAACAAGACTTTTATTCACAATATTCGAACACTCAGGCCTTTCCTGCCTATCCCTATGATAATAATTACCCGGCGCCTCCACCATATATAGAGGACTAGACGAGCCCTCTAAGGTAACGGGAGGAATCAAACACTATATGGCTCCTATATGATTATATTTTAAGAACGTCCCAACATATTTCTGCCTAAATTATCACTGTTTATTCTAAACCCAAAATCCTAACTATTATCTTTGACACTAGCTTGAACGTTCGAATGTCATCCGCGCTAAATTATATCCGGCCTGCTACATATGAGGTTGCCTTCGGCAGACAAACCTCTACAGTACCTACTGGCTACTAGAATACGCATTCTGATTTAATGATGGAATAATACCGGCAAATGGCTGTAGCGTAAAGATTTAATAGACCATTTAAATCGTGGCGGTTTTATGGTTTCTGGCTAATAGCTTTAACAGCGTAGTTGGCTATTTACCTGGTAAATTAATACAATTTATGGTATAAAATAATGAGCTGTTGTTTGAAAACATAATGACATTGTTTCAATTATAGGTACAGTCACGAGTATAAGTATGGCACTTGGCTTTATTTAAATGCAATTTACTCCTTTATTTTTTAATGAAATTTTATGTTTCTACGAACATAGTATTTTCGAACCCATATGTTTTTGCAATGTGTCGTATTTCATTGCTGTTTTCGTTAACTACTTTGCATGTTACCATATTTGTATGTCTTAAGACAAAAACATAGCGTACTATTTTATATGTAGACCTATTGTATACCTATGTTTTACAAATAAACTTTATGATTTATTTATTTATGATTTATGATTCGTTATTTCACGCAAAAATCGCTATTATTATAAAGTTTTCATATTAGTACTCGTGACTGTACATAACATTGATCATTTATTTTGTACTAGGCTATTTGCACGCTTAAATGAAATATCACAATGTCCGTGTACTTTTTATGTTAAATAAATATTATTATTATAACCTCATTCATCATTAATAAACTTTTATCGCTTAAAAACACATCATATTTTATATACATTTTTTTAAATTAGCAACATTCCTTATCCATATACTTATTACGGATTATAAAAATACATTCATTAACGAAAGTCCTTTTTTTCACATATCTACTTTTCTTATCAAATGTGCCTTCATTAAAACTTTAAATGTTTTCTGCATTAATACCTACTTTAATTTATTCACCTCTCAGCTCCAGCACACTGTAGGTATTAATAACTGCGGTACCTATTTTGTATAATCGTAAAGTCGATATTCCAGGAAACTACAGCGATTACAGGAAAGTGACTGCTCTGCAAATGGGCATCAGTTTGCGATGTATGACATAAGAGGATAATAATAATCATTTTTCAGTACGTATCAAAAAGCCAGACTACTGTAGTAGATAAAGTTACTACTGAATAATACCAACATAAAGGTTGATTCAAATCAGTTAGGTAGTGGTTTTACTGTCTGTTTGTTAAGGATAGGACAGTGATTTAGAATTAAAATCGACGCAGAAAATGCGTTAAACAAATATACAGGGTACCAGAGACACTGACGCGCAAACTGAAACCATGAATTTAGCATGATTCTAGATCCCCTGGCATAGAAATTTTTAGCCGGTTATCCGAAAAAAAATTGGCAGTTTCATAGAAAAGTGCAATACCTACGCGGTCAAAATTTATGGAACAACAAATTTTTTTGAATCACTAACTAAAAATATTCAACTCTGTGGTGATCAGAATCATGTACTGAATACAACAGCATCGATGTCCTTTTTCTTTTTTTTTTTTTTCAGTATGGGAAATCATCAAATGACCCCTCCCGCTCTGGGTGGAGCAGGAGGGAGTGTCAGACTCTTACTGACTAAAACCCACCCGTGTTCCTTCCTTAGCCCTTTATGTTCCAGGGCAGCGGTAACCCTTTCGGACGATCCCGCTACCCCAGACGATCCCGCTACCCAGCATCGATGTCCTTGCCACCCTGTACAATATTCTCTGTACATTTATTTACATAGGTCAAGTTTCGGTTCGGTTTTTTAAACCCTACCAAATAATATACCTATACCCTGTCCATTAGGCTAACCGTTTTTTGACATCTGTCTTAGAACATACATATTCCAGATTACGTAAAAGTTAACTTTAAAATGCGTAATAAAATAAATATATAAACTGCCTAATCTTATTGAATTATCTTATTTATGACTTCTTACAGACATTATAATACCGTACGTGTATCAGTTTTGACAAAATAAATATAAATGCTCACTAGTTCGAGCTGCCAAAAAACGGTTCACCTAGTGGACAGAATATATACCTGGACAGTTTCTAATAGGTAAACATACTTGTCCACAACTTCGAGTGTAGCGCGTCCGTAGTTAAAGTTACGATTGAATAATATCAAGGTAAAGCTTAATTCAATACAAGTTACGGCTCAAAGGACCGATCTCTCTCGATTCGTCAGACCATTGGCATTTTTTTTTCTTTTTATTTAAAGGGGCTTGTTCAATTTGAAGATGTCGAGACCATTGGCATTTAACAAAGCTGATCGTCACCGGTGATTGTTTGATGGCAGTTCAATTTTGTTACAGAGAACTGGGGGCCTAAAAAGGCCACTTTGACAGAATCATAATAGGATAACAATATGAATCATATTAAAAATCGTAAAATGGTCACAATTCATAATATGATCTGTGTGCAATTCATATCACGTAATTAACCTGCCGATCGATTCTGTAAAAATCTCACCTTGAAAACTTAGGTGAAGTGAACTTAGAGTGAGCTGTCAATAGTGTCAATCCCTTAGCATTAATTGGAATGACCGCTCACTCCACGCTCACTTCACCTAAGTATTCACGGTGAGATGGTTACAGAATCGCACTGCAGTTTGACAGTTTTGTATGGAAATTCGTAAAATGGTCCACCAATGTTTACACCAAATATGATTGATATGAAATGAATTGTAGGTGATTAAACTATTATGTGTAACCATTTAACGGAAATTAGAGGAATTGCTAATTATCTGCTGGGAATTCAGGAAATGAATAGCTTTTAGAGGCATTGCTTAAAGTGGCCGTTTTAGGCCCCCTGAAGCCTTTTGGAGTTCATTAGGGGTACGGAATCGGTAAGTGGTTTGACGGCTGTCTGTTAAAGATAGTAAAGCAATTTAGATTTAAAATAGACACAAATTCTGCGAAACAAAATAGTTACATTCTAATATTCTTAAATAAATAGGTAACAGTCAGGTTTATAAATTCAATACGCTTATTTATTAGCTGGACTATTCCTATTTAAATGTACTCGTAGACACAGATAAAGCAAAATGAAATAGAAAAGGCACTATTGTCTGGCATTTTTTCTGAACTGGGCCTTTTTGGTGCAGCCGTGAGGCAGACTTTCCTGCTAATTACTTACATCGGTATTTATACTTTATATTTGTTTTTTATTAGTTGCTATCTGATGTGTGTATCTGGTGTATTATGTGTCTTTTAGTCTGTGCTAAATAAATGTATTTTCTTCTTTAAATAAAATAACTATTTTCTATTGAAGAAGTACTTAAATTAATAGGCGTCTATTAACTTATACTTTATAATATATTTTCTTGATAAAATTCTTAACTAGATTTACATTCGAACAATCTAAACATTTTTTATCATTTTGTTCAGCGTAGCTTAACTTGATCGATCGACCTGTGCGACTGTTAGGTATTATTTAGCCACGAGCCCCTCCTCATTCTCATTCTTTAGCAAATTATGAACTTGATTTTTATTCAAACAGTCTAAGCAACTCGTTTTTATTAATTTGTTCAACTCGACAAATACTTTTTCTAAGTGAATTAAAATACCTTTAGTCGCATGTCTGATTTGGATTCAAAATCAAGTCTTGGCGTCCCATTACCGGAATGTCGGTTACAGGGACATTCCCAGGCCTAACGGGTCGGTATTAGGAACTCGATTGAAATTTTGTGGTTGCCTCGAAATATTATTCACTGGAGTCGTATACTTAACTGAAATGTCAAGTTGAGACAGAAAGGTTAGATTGTTAGAACAATCGAAATGTCAAATGGTGATTATTCAATGTTTTATTTTTGCTAGAGGGATTTTATGGAATGGCGTTGTACAAAATATCCTACTAATATTATAAACGTGAAAGTTTGTATGGATGGATGGATGGATGTTTGTTACACTTTCACGCAAAAACTACTGAACGGATTTGGATCAAATTTGGCACAGAGATAGTTTATAACCAGGATTACCACATAGAATACTTTTTATCCCGATATTCCCACGATTGGAACTTACGCGGGTGAAACCGCGGGGCGCAGCTCCTTGATTATCGATGTAGACTGCCTCGCAAAATTTTATTGGATTTGCCATCTTGAATTTCTGAGTAGCAGCCCGGAGTTTGAATTTGTGGCCAGTTGATGGCTATCAAAATCAAAAGTCATTTATTCAAATAAGGCTGAAAATCAGCACTTTTTGAACGTCACAATTACAAAAGACAGTCCCCCAAATCGCCTGCCCTTCACCACTTCCTAGTGGCCTAACTTCGCAAACTCTACACCTTAGTCAAAATATGTGGCTTGGCCATTTCGCTACATTCACATGAGCGTAAGGTGAAAAACTCTCATACTGTTATACAATGGTTCTTGTAGTAACGAAACGGCCAAGCCATATATTTTGACTAAGGTGTAGAGTTTGCGAAGTTAGGCCTTGTAGAGTTAGGGCGTGTAGAGTTAGAAGCTTGGCTCTACATGAGATCTGACTACTTTTTGACAGTGCGAGCTACATGGTTTCGTCTTGGCAACATTTTTATCTTATTATTTATAACAAGGACCCCCTATATAAATTTTCAGACCTCTAGCATCAAAATTTACGGAAGTCTCATACAAACTTTCACCCCTTAGTTTAAGGGGTTGGGGAGGTAAAAGTTTCAAGTTTTAAGATTTTTTTGTTGTTTGTGTACTATTACTAGCTTACATACCAAATTTCTGCTTTCTAGGACTTCAGGAAGAACCTTGAGAATATGGATGATCATCAGTGAGTCAGTGAATCAGTGACGAAATCGGGGTATTTTAGATATCAATCAAATCTAAAGTATAAGAGCTATGCAATTGAAACTTTATAGGTTTAATAAGTCAATCACTGACATCATATCCCAAAAATTTTGTTTATCTGGTATAATCCAAACCCAAGTTAAGAAGGTTCAGAATACGACGAAGTGCTTCGAGAAAAGGTAGGTGCACTACTACCTACCTTTTCTCGAAGCACTCGCGCTTCGCTTGGCTCGTCTTGGCGGGGGCACTCCCGTGTCCCCAGATCAGCAGCCATTAAGGAAGGTGACACGTAACTTGATAAAAATATCACGAGAAGGCGATACTAACTCCCCTTAAATACGGAAAGCCGATCTTTAAAGTAGATTGTTCAATATTTTTACAGGCTTGTTAAGAAAATTCTCGGAAGGCTCCTTTTCACAAGATTTTTTTCTCTCGGTTGTCATAGTATGAAAATTTCCATGTAGACGAAATTTATGATAACACAACGGTTGGAGCAATTTTTTATAACTATTCAAGAAATGAGGGAAAGGTTTTTTTTTTATTTAGGAAATTGTATGGTATAAGTATTTTTTCGCGTGTAGCATTTATGTTCACGGATGTATTCCGTTACACTTACATTCTTGGTACAATCATGACTAAGAAATACTGATGTTTTAGGAGCAGTGATGGGCCAATGGCAGCGACTTACTTAGGTTCAGACCTAGACAGGCCCTTTACTTTGTGTAAATTATTCCATCACCATTGCTTTTAAAACGGTGAAGGAAAACATCGTGAAGAAACCGGCATGTCCTAGAACAAAAATTCGAAGACATGTGACATCTACCAACCCGCACTGGCCCTGCCTGGTGGATTACAACCCACTCCCTCTCACCGAGAGGAGGTCTGTGTCCCAGCAGTGGGAACATTATAGGCCGATTATGCTTATTGAAATTTTGTCTGGTCATAAAAACCGTGCGAAGCGGGCGTGAGTCGTTAGTAACATAAACAAAACTGCGCTCTGATTAACAAAGCATCAGAGGGGCAATTCTCGTAATTTTAAGAACGTTCACAGTCTGGTCTCAGTCTCAATCTGTCAAAAATATCTCTAATTTCCCTATATTTTAACAAGTTTTTGACATTGATGGTCGCTAAGATGAGACTGCGACTAAATTTTGAACGTTTTAAATTACGAGAATTGGCCTTCTGGTATCATGTGTAGGTAGGTAAGCATGAACATGAATATACCCTATATAAAAATAATTCTATTCCTACCTAGTTTCCACTTATCACGTACCATATTACGTACCATATTATTGTTCAAATCTTAGGCGAGGACGCTGGCACCCTAACCACAAGTTAAATCTTATATTGGGTGCCAGAGCTCATCGAAGACACTCTGTTTCCCTAGTTGTAAAACTTAATGTGTTGAGATAAGTGTTTTCTTGTACAATTGAAGGTAATAAAACTTTTTTTTTTTTATATCACCTCATGTAAGCGGCTATTGATTGAGTTCTACTTGATCAAGCACACGATTGATGTTCACATTCGTGTTTCAGGCAAACTAAGTCAATTCCATCATCATCCATATTATGTGTAGTAGATATAATTATGAGTTTTGAATCATTGTTTGGTTTTACTTTTTAAGGTCTTAAGTCATTATAACATTAGAACTCGTAATATCATTTTACTCCTATTTTTTGTTGTCAACCACAACCAAGATGTTTTAAACGGGCCATTTATCATTTTTGTATACACGCTACACAGCTTGTTGAAAATAATAAAATGATTAATCACCAAAAATAAAGATCACAAATTTTATCTGGGTTTTTCTATTACAATATCTTGTTAAATTTGGTTGAAAATGATCTGAAATGAAATGGAAATAGAAGTTTTTATTTTACAATTTTTCATTTTAAAACTGTAATCAAAATAAAAAGTATTTTATACAAATTAAGCTGAGAATCAAGACTTTTTGAATTTTAAAATGATATATGTTAGTCCCCCAAAACGCTCGCCCTTCATCACTTCTTAGTGTTTTAGCTGGGAAGCAGTGTCGCAACAGACCCACCAGCAGCACAGCAATATTTTGACATTCCGTTTTATGTAAATGATAAATGATTTTATTTTGTAAGTAGGCTTGTACAAACACTTTTACACATCAATCATAATTTAAGAACTAGATGAGGTCGGGGTTTCCTTTCTGACTAGTCTGAGAAGAAAGGCCGAAACAAACTCAGACGTCACAGTCTCTTTTAAAGTCCAGACATAATATTGGTCAGATCATATGAAGACCATGTAGGTCGATGTGTGAGATGGTCTTTTGAGGAAAGAAGCACACAGATTCAGAGGACCTGTCCAGTCAGTGCAAAAATTCAGCTTATATCTGTATTCAGCTTCCTTTATTTCCAGTTTCTATTTTAATAGAACATTGAATGGAACCAGTTAGCTTTCAAATGTAACTCGCACGTAGGCATTTTTCCCAGTTTCAATTTTATTGGTATTTTTCCCCAGTTCACTATTGAGTTACTGAGCGGTTGTCGGTAAAAAATTATCAATAGCTGAATCTGTCTTGTGTAAACAAGTTTCGTTTCAAAATCGATTCCGTTAAACAGATTAAGCGACCAACCGTCTGATGGAAGTTTGTGCTGGGGATTTCATGTTTCATTACTTGTGATTGTTTAATTTATGTTGTCAGTATCAAGCCCAACAAAAATCAAATCCTTGGAGTCGTGCTCAATAGAATTTCTTACCAGTTCTAAATCAATATTCTACTTAGGTACCTACTTAACATAGAGGTCATATCATTGAGAAACAAATAATGTTTCTCAATGATATGACCTCTATGTTATGTGTGGGTTACTTTCCTTACTTGCCTGATTAATAAATCAAAAGAAAATCCTTTCTATTGATTTACAAAATCATCATCAGCCTACAGCAGTCCACTGCTGGACGAAAGCCTCTTCAATTGCACGCCATTCAGCTCGATACTCGGCAATTCTCATAAAACAGACAGCTATGCTGCTGGGGAGTTTGTTGCGCCACTTCTTCTTCCCAGCGATAGCACTAGGAAGTGGTGAAGGGCGGGCGTTTTTGGGGGACTGTCATTTGTAATTTGAATAAATGACTTTTGATTTTGATTTTGAAAGCTGCTACCAGCCACCCTGCAAAGATCGTAGCTCGTCCTAGCTTGAGGGCGTCCTAATTTACGTTTTTGTTCTGAAAGAAAAAAATGCCTGTAACCCCAGGCCTTATTTCAGTAAACATAATCTCTTGATAGGAGCAACGCCAGACATGTCTGGTTTATTTAAAAAACTCATTTGCTTGTCGCCGTTGTACGTTCGGAGTGAAATTACGGCCTGAGCCACATACAGGCAGCAATATCGGTAACAAATTACATTGTCTTCATGAATATTTCTTCGTGTAAGGCCCGGGCGATATTTATCCGAAAATTAAACGTTATGACCTTTTGTCATTAATTTTCTTAGTCTGTGCTTAACAATTAGTACGTGCTAGAGTATTTAGGAGACGAACATGATTTAAAATTAAGGGAAGATATTTTTTTCAGTAAAAGTTTAAAGTTTCAACAGAATTTGTATTCTGAGGTCTCTTCTTCGTTAGTGTAAAATAAACTTTGAGTTTAATTGAAAATCGTGGTGATGAATTGAAAATCAAATAGTTATTTGCTATTACAGACTGAGATGAAAGAATGAGACTGGGTTCCCTTGCTTTTGTAAATCATCCAAAAAGCTACCAATCAACTCACATAAGCCACTGAAGGCGATCTTACCCAATTGTAAGATAAATAAAAACCGGCCAAGTGCGAGTCGGACTCGCGCACGAAAGGTTCCGTACCATTATCTATATAAATCAATCATAAGTTCATTGAATGAAAGGTAAATTGCGGTTTATGATTTACGACGTATTAAAAAAAAACTACTTACTAGATCTCGTTCAAACCAATTTTCGGTGGAAGTTTACATGGTAATGTACATCATATATTTTTTTTGTTTTATCATTCTCTTATTTTAGAAGTTACGGGGCACATTTTACCACTTTGGAAGTGTCTCTCGCGCAAACTATTCAGTTTAGAAAAAAAAAAATGATATTAGAAACCTCTATATCATTTTTGAAGACCTATCCATATATACCCCACGCACGTATGGGTTTGATGAAATTTTTTTTTTGAGTTTCAGTTCTAAGTATTAGAAACCCCCAAAATTTATTGTGTTTTTTCTATTTTTGTGTGAAAATCTTAACGCGGTTCACAGAATACATCTACTTACCAAGTTTTAACAGTATAGTTCTTATAGTTTCGGAAATAAGTGGCTGTGACATACGGACGGACCGACAGACAGACATGACGAATCCATAAGGGTTCCGTTTTTTGCCATTTAGCTACGGAACCCTAATAAGAAAAAAAGGTTCATGCTATGAAGACTACCGTATACTTTGTAAGCAACTAAGATATTCACGGGGTTGTCAGTAACTCGCCACTGAAGTGAAATTAAAGTAGAACAACCACAATAGACATACAAAAGTAGCATTTATGACAAGACAAGCAACGTAATAGCGTAACACACTTCCAATCACAATCCGAATGATTTTGAAGGATATTGTTTATTCATTGCTTCATATTTTCAGGATACTGTTAGGGCTTCTGCGGTTTGGTCGTGCTTCGACTATGTTTGCTGAGGCGCGGACGGATGATCTTTTCGCGATCATAAGGAAACGGAGCGCTTCAATATTATGTCGCCTACAAAGCAGCTCGAGCAGTCTCCTAAGGTTGTTGTCCAAGCGGTGGGACCTGTCCCTGATATAGAGGTGGATGCAGCTTCATGTTAGCGCCTCTCCTCGTATTATTTGACTTTGTGTGTATGTTTATATTGCGAATGTCTAATTTTGTAGTTGATTATGTGTTAAGTGGAATATTTTTATTTTTATTTGATTATTTTTAATTATGTTATTGTAATGTCTTTGTCTAATTTTTGCTTGGACATTGTCTGAAATAAATTAATTGAATATGTTTGAAAAACTCGTCTGCTCGACAACGTAAATGACGTAATTAATTTTGTTCAATAGTCAAAATGGCGGCATTGTCGTTGTAAGTGTATTACGTAGATAAGTACTCCGCAGGTTTCATTTATAGGAATAGGTTTCCGTTGAGTTCCCAGATCACACAAATCCATTACCTGTCGATATGTTCACTCGAATACACACTAAAGTCATTAGCCCACAATCTGTCCTTCGTTCGCAGATATAGGACACCGCAGCATCGCAGTACCCAACGTTCCAGACGAGATTATACTGATGTAGTGCCAACCTGATTAATGCGCTTCGAATTGTGCCAACGAGCCGCGGTAATTGCTGGGTTTGGTTTCCCAATTTGTCCATTACGTTTGAGCTGTTTCTGATTCCATGAAGACAAATGAAGGATTAGCAGTTGTTGAAGAACGACGAACGATTTATTTTGCTGATGGCTTAAAAAATAAATGCTTCATGTGTGCTTTAAAGGCTACATGAGAATCACCGCCTTTAACCGTTTCTGATGGCATTCGCAGTCCACTGTTGGACATGGCTTGTATATCTAAACTAATATCATACAGAGGCAAAATTGTTTATTTATATGTTTCATGAATGGATACCGCAAATCGGTAAATCGGTCAGGCTATGTGGAGCGACGATCTTCGCAGGATGACGGAGGGGCAATTCTGGTAATTTTAAGAACGTCCACAGTCTGATCTCAGTCTGTCAAAAATACCTGTAATTTCCCTACATTTTGACAAGTTTTTGACATTTGTTTGTCGAGATGAGAGAGCTGAGATGAGAATGCGACTAGATTTTAAACATTTTAAATTACGAGAATTGGGCTTCTGGTAGCAGCCAGCTGACTCTTATCCAGATAAGAGTTGCCAAAAATCGAGTTGAATGGCGTGCAATAGGAGAGGCCTATGTTCAGCAGTGGACTGCTATAGGCTGATGATGATGATGAAGATGATGATATGTTTCATGGTGAAATGTGGGTGTACTAATACAAGTGTCGCTACAATGGCGACATTAATTTAACACACGAGTAAGGCTACTGGCCAGTAATCATAAAAAATATAACAACATATGGCTCTCTCTTTCCTTTAATTCGCCTACTCTTCACACGTTATTCATTTTAATTTCATTCATGAAATGTTATGATGGCAAATAACTCCTGCGCTACAGTTCTTTAAGTCAGGTTGCTCCAAGATGCTATTTTAGAATAATTATAAATGCGTTTATAATTTTCTAAAATATGCGTTTAATGAAATTAAAGTACATATGCCCATCAAACGAAAACGCAAAACCGTATACGCGTGTTAAATTAATGTCGCCATTAAAGTGCCACGCTGAATACATCTCTGCCTAACCCTTGGAGGGTTACAGGTGTGATGTTATGTTTATATAATCTGGATTACAATCATTCTTTCACTGTGCGAGTTTCGAGTGCTCAAACACGGAATTATATTAAAACAGGCGGATGAAGTCGCGGGCTTTACAATAGGAAGTAGGTACCTAATGTCAATAATAACAACCATGAAGACCTTTTAATTTTTGTGTACCACATAGGTATGGTAGACAATAGTAGACAAAAATGCTGTAATTTGATACTCGTAGATTTTTATGTTATCAAATCACAGCATTTTGACCCTAATATGACTTCTGAAATCGTTTTCGTAAATAATTATTCACTTTCTTTTAACGATAAGCTTGGATATAACATTCCGACTAAACAATGGTAACCGGAAGTATTACTTATGTATATAAAAATAACATTAGCATTACAGAAAAAGTTATAACCATAGAAACTTCTATTAATATTGGTTATATCAAAACGAGCCGTCAACGGTTATGGACATCACTTTATTATTGTACAGAAGGAAATAACACATTCATATCCATCCTACATCGCATGTATTTGCCATAAGGAAAAATGTGTTAAGCCGACATGCCTATATTTTCGCCATTATGAGACGGATAATGTGTTTCGTACAAAAATCAAGTTATGAAGAAAAACTTTGAAAAATGAGCTTTATATTATGATATCTGGTGATACGACCGTATTTTTTGCAGGTGGTTTTTTAAGACTGACAGTACGTTAATGGAGAGCAGTGGTGGCCCAGTGGTATCGGCCGCGGCTTATGAGTTGTAGGTCGTAGGTCCGAATCCAGTCAGGCGCTTTACTTTGTGTAAATTATTTCATCACCGCTGCTCTCAAAACGGTGAAGGAAAAAAACATCGTGAGGAAACCGGCATGTCCTAGAACCAAAAATTCGAAGACATGTGACATCTACCAACCCGCACTGGGTCCGCGTGGTACATTACAGCCCACTTGCTCTCGAAGAGAGGAGGCCTGTGTCCCAGCAGTGGGAACAATATAGGCTGATTATGATGAGTACATAAATATTATAAATGCGAAAGTAACTGTCTCACTGTACAGACGCCAGCAAATCAAGCTACTTGTACTGTCTAATCTGTCAAATTTCTTTAATAGATTTTCAACTTTATCGGTAAAGCATTATGGTTCAAGTTTGATTGGGAAAATTTGACAGTTTCGGGTAGCTTGACCTGCTGGCGTCTGTACCTTCTCACGCTTGAACGGATTTGGATGAAATTTGGCGCACGGATAGGCCATGGATTAGGAAATAGGATATTCTATCCCGTTAGTACGTTCCCGTGGGATCATTTGGCATTCACGAGAGCGAAGCCGCGGGCCAGAGCAAGTCGTCCATATACTTTGCAGGTTTTTTTTATTGTAGTCAAACATGGCTACCGACTGTAACTATGCTAAGACTAACCTTTTAGCATTGTCCTTTGATCCAACTCAACCTTAATTAACTGACGTTTAGTAAATTTTTTATAATTTTATTGAATAAATAACTGAAATTTAGACAACATTTTATTAGCTCGCTCCTTAAAATACGCATTAAAAGGGTTAATTTGTCGTGTGAGGTCTCTGTAAAGTTTCCAATGCCGTTAAGTTGAGCAGCATTAACTTTTATTAACATCTTGTTGATTAAAAATTTGTCACATCTTCTACTAAACCTTACTTTTTAATGTATTTACGAGGATTCTGAAATCAAGACCCACGGGTATTAAAGTCAAAGTCAAGTCATTTATTTCAAATTGACACATAAAAGACACTTTTGAACGTCAAAATGGAACTAAAATATACTCTCTTTTTCACCAATCCACAACAATAAATGTTAAGTAAAATGGATCGTTTTCGAGTAATGATAATGCTTTTCTTTTCGACGTTGACGCAATCGAAAATAAATTATTTCGATAGAAAAAATAAGTGCCACATTGACGCTGATTTGAATCAGAATTGACTGATCGATGACTTGATTGAGTTTTTTAAGAATTTATATTACACGAGTATGTAGACCGTTCGATTTTTAAATTTTAATTGTCATGTTTTCCAAATATTAGTAAGATTTATACAGTAACTACCTACATAAATCTTTTAAATACTGAATTATATAATTGAAACTATGTGATTGGCCCAAATGATTTTTGTATCAGTGTAAATCAGTGTGTATCAGTGTTTTAGAGAGCTGTCAGTGTCAAAATTGTTGTGGAAAATTGACTCTGACAGGTCTTGAACGCGACTTAGAAGTGCTTACCGCTTTCAATTTCATTGGTGAAATCCGCACAAAGAAGGGATTTTAATACTTTCTGCTCGGCCTACGGTCAGTGGTTCATCTCCTACTCTCGTAACAGTGTCGTCTTATTTAAAGGTAAGCACAGATGCGAGCACATCAAACTACCCGAAACTGTCAAATTTTCCCAATCGACCTTGAACCTTAATGCTGTAACGGCCTTACCGTTACAGCATTAAGGTTCAAGGTCGATTTAAAAATCTATTGACGATACGGTTGGCGCAGTGGTTAAGCGATTGACTGCTGCGCTGCGTGTCGCGGGTTCGATTCCCGCACGGAACAAATATTTGTATGACCTACATGTATTTGTTCCGAGTCTGGGTGTTTTTCTATCTATAATATGTATGTATTTACAAAAAAAAAAAATGTATATAAGTAGTTTATCAGCCATCTTGTTACCATAACACAAGCATTAGGTTGCTTAGCTTGGGACTAGATGGCGCTGTGTGAAATGTCCAAGGATATTATTATTATTATTTATTTTTGACAGATTGTAGAGGCTTGACGTGCTGGCGTATGTACTCAACTAATCTCCCTGTATTAGTTCAGATAATCTTCCTGTCTAGCTGAAAGCTGCGTTACAACTAAGTTTTGTTCCATTTTCACATATTGAACGATACAGAAAAGTTCCCATCATTTGTTTTGATGATGGCGCGATACAAAAAATATATACCTATTGCCTCAGATTATAGAATAAAGATATCTTTATTCTAAAAGATATCTTTATTCTATTGCAATCAGGGCAAAGAAATTCGGAAGCCCATTAGGAAATGAAGAGTAAAGGACCCCCCTTTACTCTTTTTAAATTTTTGGGGCGTATACCATAATTTTTATATCAATCAATTTTATGAATTTATTAGCTAATGTGTGCTGTATAGCAAATGGGTCAAATAGATAAATTTAAAATACTTAGACATAGGATTCACAAGATTTTTTTAATAACGGTAGAATTACGATCGGCCCGTGCGGCTGTTATTACTTAGCCATAAGCCCCCAATCAGAGAGCCTACAAACTCATATTCTATCAGCAGTTAACATAACAGAACATAACATAGTCTATAATGTTCCCACTGCTGGGACACAGGCCTCCTCTCGATGAGAGGGAGTAGGCCATAATGCCCCACGCGGGCCCAGTATCAGCGATTAAGATGATGGGAAAGTCAAAAATGTATTGGATTGACATAAGCTACCGAAAAAGTTATGTTAATCCTGTTGAAAATCGTTGTAGAAATACGAAACGATGGTATAGGGTTATAGAGTTATGAGGAACAGGGTGTAAAGTTCACTCATCCTCCATAGAAAAGGGAGGATCCTCCGACCAGACGGGCTGTTGTATATATGCTTATTGCGCGGTAAACGCTGTTTGCGCGATGCAGGATTTTGCGTGACGTCAGTATGACGCGTAGTTCACATGTGGTGTTGTAGGTACCGCTACAGGAGCCAGAGAATGATAATGATGAAAAGTATATGTAGCAAATTGAAATATTCAATGAATACAAGACACAACTTTTGTTACTAAATATTGTTCTATTAGGAAACTAAATCACGTAGACGCATCAGCAAGACAAGTTGCTATTATGATAGGCTACACTATGGCAGTCGCATTGTTCATAAGCCGTATGCATGGAGTGCACGTACAGATGGCATTTACAAGTCGGTTCTATTGCGTATTGTACTGGAACTTGCAGCTGCATTATCTTGTTAGGCTTCCGTACACAAAAGTCAAAATGGTCTTTGTGTTGATGGTATTACGGTGTCTTTTTGCTTTACCCAGTAATATTTCATATTTGTATAGTCAGGCAAATAAATTGTTAAACAAATTATCACACTACGTCAATTTGCGGTATAGCCATTTCATACAACTTTCTAAGAATGACATTTCTGATTTGAATATACGGGTAATTTAAGTTGGTTGGTAGTCAATTTTTTAAACATTTCCCTGACTTTATAAAATTCTTTGGATAAAAATAAACGCTTTATAATACCTCATAGCGGTTTCCGTGTGACGATTGAGTTTTTTTTTTTTTTTTATAAAGAAAAGTAAAACGTAATGGTAGACAAGTTTAAGAGACTACAAGCACCAAGGAATTAACACTGGAATATCGGTTTTTTATTACGTGAAATAATCATAATCTTTATTTTGCCAAAAGAATAACAACCTTACAACATTTTCTATGAATCTAAAGATTAGATACCCAATTAGTAACACAGTGCACAAGAATAAATTTAGTTTGTTATGATACCGATTCACCCTGGTCCTCGTACTAGTTATAAACTGTATTAAGTTGTGACAGCGTTCCTCGTTCTTAGTTTACAATATTATAATAAGCCGATTTGAGAGAAAATACCTAATTGGATAATCTCACTTTTCAAATAATACAAAGCAAACCTGTGGGTAAAATGTCAGACATTAAAATTGTTTTTTACCTGATATTTTACTTCGTAGGTAAGTAAAATATCTTAATAACTTATATAACTTACTGCGTAAGTTCACATAGTGTAAATGTGAAATATTATGAAAGATGGCCTCAGTGCTTTGTGACACATGATGGTTTGTATAAATTATATCACGACGTTCAAAGTTTTGGTCTCAAGGACCAAAAAATGAACAACGCTATTGCCTAAAATTTTGAGTAATAATATAAAAAAACATACATAGTAATTTATATTTCATGTTCAAACGTTGATTCCCTCGAGTTATTCTTGTACAGTTTTGGTCTACTTTTGCCATCCATCTCATTACTTAGTCAGATGTCGTCCGTAATTCATCTCAGTCTGTTTTCTCGTCCTTAAATTAATGCCCGAGGACCCCTCATGAGATTTTCTTTTATTAAAGAATATCTCTTGAATTTTTGATGGCTGTGCGGGTAATGTTAAAAATTATTATACATGACAGGAACATTGACGCGCAAACTGAAACCATGAATTCATCTTAAATGATTCTAGACCCGGGGTAGCGTAGAAATGTTTCGTTGGTTATCAAAAAAATAATTCTGTTTTTTCATAGAAAAGAGCAGTGGTGGTCCAGTGGTGAAGACCGTGACTTACAAGTTGTAGGTCCTAGGTTCGAACCCTGACAGGCGCTTTACTTTGTGTAAATTGTTTCATCACCACTGCTCTCCAAACGGTGAAGAAAAACATCGTGAAGAAACCGGCATGTCCTAGAGCCAAAAATTCAAAGACACGTGACATCGACCAACCCGTACTGGGCTCGCGTGGTGGATTACGGCCCACTCCCTCTCACCGGAGGAGGCCTGTGTCCCAGCAGTGGGAACATAGAAAAGTACCTACGCGGTCAAAATGTATGGAACAGATTTATTTTTATTTTTATTATAACTAGCGAATCATTTAAACGCAGGGAGTTTAGAATCATGTAGGTACTAAATTTATGGTAACAAGTTGTGCGTTTATGTCCTTGCCATCCTGTATATGATAGCAAAAAGTGCCGTGGGAATGTTTACAGAGTAGCTGTTACTAAGAAAGATCTTCTACAGATAAGGCATCTACGTGTGTAAGATACGCGTGTCCAGACTCATCCGTAACCGAATTTAATAAAAGCAAAAGTCACTGTTCACGATCAAAACAGGATTCGTTTTCAAAGACCAGCCAAATTGAAGGGTGTGGTACACACATCAAGCTATACAAAACCAGTTTGTCTTGGCCTCACTTTGTATGATATTTTCTCAAAATGAACGGTCAGCCGATACTGGTTTTGCATAGCTTGATGTGTAGCCGTGTGTACAGACCATCAGACTGAACAATTTTCTCCATGGGACCAACATTGTAATCGCGAATAAAAATTCAGCCGTCCCGTACATTTAGGTCGAGTAGGTATAGAAGTTTTCTATGGAACAGTTGATAAATTTTTATCCATCCATACAAACAAAAGAGCAACAAACAAAACTACTGAACGGATTTGCATGATTGCAAGCATTTTATCCAGGATTAACACATAGGATACTTTTTATCTCGATGTTCCCACGGGATTGAAACTTATGCGGGTGAAACCACGGGGCGCAGCTAGTGTACTTATAAAAAGGAACAGTCTGTTCTGCTTGTAATGCTTGCTAACCAATCTTGTCAATTAAATTTATTCAGTAACAATTCACATTGCGTTTGAATATAATCCACCATTCATCCATCCATCTATTTTACTCTCCACTGACCAACTAATGTTCTCTAATTTTAAACTTTATAAATGTCTACCATCTTAAACTTAACATTGTTTACCACCATTAAGAACTAACATTTTATCTTCCCAATGTTTTCAAGACTTGCAATAAATCTCTTCACACGAACACATGCTTTATTTTAGACTTCCTAGACTTTAGACAAACGACCACTATACGAGATAAGAATGGTAGAGTTCAGAATGTCTGTTAATTGTAGCCCCTTCCAACTCTACAATTTTTATTTTATTATCCTGATAGTTGGAGAGCTGAACAAAATAACAGAAAACGCATTCCTCAACATCATCTGCCTGCTCTTTTCCCAACTATGTCGAGGTCGGTTTCCAGTCTAACCGGATGCAGCTGAGTACCGGTATTTTACATGGAGCGACTGCCTGCCTGACCTACACAATCCAGTCAATGGGTAATACGAAACCCCTTGGTAAGACTGGTTCTGGCTTCTGACGACCCGTAACGATTGTCAAAGATCCACGAATGACAGCCGGGACCAATGGCTTAACGCGTTTTCAGAGGCACGGAGGGGTCTTGGTATGTAAACATGGTAACCCATCCACGGACCAACCGCGACAACCGTAGCTTAACCTGATCAGCTGTTATTATTTAGTCATAAGCTCCTCTCTCATTCATCATCGTTAATAGAATCAAAATAATACCAGTTTGTTATTGTTCCACAACAGGGGCAAAGGCCTATTCTCATACAGAGAAGGCATGAGCATTAATCGCCACTTTTGCTCAAGGTAGATTGGCGATCCCAGACTTTATTAATTACTAGCTTTTTCCAGCGGCTTCACCCGCATGTATGCCGGAAATTATCCGACGGGAACTTAGTACTAACGGGATAAAAAGTATCCTATGTGTTAAACCAGGTTAGAAACCATCTGGGAGTTTGTTGCGCCACTTCTTCTTCCCAGCGATAGCACTAGGAAGTGGTGAAGGGCGGGCGTTTTTGGGGGACTGTCTTTTGTAATTTTGACGTTCGAAAAGTGCTGATTCTCAGCCTAATTTGAATAAATGACTTTTGATTTTGATTTCTGAATGCCAAATTTCAATCAAATCCGTGCAGCCATTTTTGCGTGATTGAGTAACATACATCTGAACATACAACCTTTTACCTTTATAATATTAGTAGGACAGTAGCATAAATCCAGGTTTCATCACCGATGTCAGTGATGTCCAAAATAAACATAAAAAAGTACATTTATGAAGTGAAAAACTCGCATTCGTACTTGGCTGGATTTGAACCCACAACGTCATACATTTTGATGGAACATTTAGAACACAATGTAACACGCTTTTATTTATTTCTTAGGTTTAAATTATTTTTAACTTTTTAGTCCTTTTTATTAATAAGTAATAAAAGTTTGTTTTTAAAAAGTTTTTTTTTTCTTATAATTTTATTTTTAACTTTTTAGTATTTGTGATGCGAGATTGACTACGGCGTAGTTCGTAGCGCGTAGCAGTGTTTTTCCGTTATACGCGTTTATTGCACTTAAGCTACTTGTTCATCTTTAGTCCCTGGTTACCATCTAGCATCAAAGTACTCATCAAGACAAATCATACGAGCCCAAACTCGATGGGGTTGTGTCTTTTAATTACCCAGTTCCTATGGCCATCTACCAACTCCATCATCAGACCCTGGTTACCATCTAGCACCAAAGTACTCGTCAAGACGAATCATACGAGCCCGAACTCGATGGGGTTGTTTCGTTTATTTACCGAGTTCCTATGGCCATCTTCCAGCTCCGTCATCAGACCCTGGTTACTATCTAGCACCAAAGTACTCGTCAAGACGAATCATACGAGCCCAAACTCGATGGGGTTGTTGGTTTAACTACCGAGTTCCTATGGCCACCTTCCAGTTCCATCATTAGATCAGCTCAATGTCATAATAATTTTGCATTATCATCCGATTTATACATGCATGCAAAATTTCAGCTCAATCGGTTGAAGATATCTGCTTCAAAATTGAGTTGCAAGAGTCCACCCGAACAAACATAGTTACATACATACACACATACATCGCAAGTAAAATAAAAGCTTGTAACAATATAACAGAACTAAAACTTACTTAACTTACTGTCATATCAAATTAGATAAAAGCTTGCGATTTCAAGGCAAACATAATGTTGGATACAAGCCAGATAGGCTGACGACCTCAGGAAAGTAACTAGGGTCAATGTCCATTGTACGACTAAAAAAGTATGTACGGTCAGCAACAAAAGTCGGTTAACACTTTAGTTGTTTAAATCTTAATTATTGACGTTGTCGGCACGGTTGGCGCAGTGGTTTAGCGATTGACTGCTGCGCTGCGCGTCGCGGGTTCGATTCCCGCACGGAACAAATATTTGTATGACCTACAAGTAGTTGTTCCGGGTCTGGCTGTTTGTGTATGTGAGTTTAAATGTTTGTAAACACACCCACGATACAGGAGAAATTCCTAGTGTGGGGCAAAAATTTACAAAAAAAAAAAAAAAAATTATGAGCAAAATATTCTTAAAAAACATATAGTAGGTAATAGAATATTTAAGAATAATTTTCTGTTTGCTATTACACGAAATAGAGAAAACCAATGTAATGCATCATTTTGAATCAATTTAGATGATTTGTAAAAGTAACAGTGTTAATTGACTTTTGTTGCTGACTGTACAAGGCCTTGTACTTAACTGAAACTCCTTAGAAAAGTTGTTTTTTGTTATTTTTGAAAATAGTTTTGTGCTTTCCAATAAATCAAATCGTTTTAGCTTCTAACTAGATAAACTTTCTCGCCAACCTGAATAAAAATTAACCAATATTTTTTGGACCGTTTAAACCTTGTACTCAACTTTTAAATCTGAGGGGCAATTCTCGTAATTTAAAACGTTCAAAATCTAGTCGCAGTCTCATCTCAACGACAAACAAATGTCAAAAACTTGTCAAAATGTAGGGAAATTCGAGGTTTTTTTGACAGATTGAGACTGAGATCAGACTGCGAACGTTCTTAAAATTACGAGAATTGCCCCTCTGATCAGTATTTTAAGGTGAGCTCAAATAAATACACATAAAAAACTAATCCGTTACATTTTTAGGGTTCCGTAGCCAAATGGCACGGAACCCTTATGGATTCGTCATGTCTGTCTGTCTGTCCGTCCGTATGTCACAGCCACTTTTTTCCGAAACTTTAAGAACTATACTGTTGAAACTTGGTAAGTAGATGTATTCTGTGAACCGCGTTAAGATTTTCACACAAACAGAAAAAACAGAATATATTTTGGGGGTTCCTCATACTTAGAACTGAAACTCAAAAAATTTTTTTCATCAAACCCATATGCATGGGGTATCTATGGATAGGTCTTCAAAAATGATATTGAGGCTTCTAAAATCATTTTTTTCTAAACTGAATAGCTTGCGCGAGAGACACTTCCAAAGCGGTAAAATGTGTACCCCCCCCCCCCGCCGGTAACTTCTAAAATAAGCGGATGATAAAACTAAAAAACATATAATAATATGATGTACATTACCATGTAAACTTCCATCGAAAATTGGTTGGAACGAGATCTAGTAAGTAGTTTTTTTTAGAAACGTCATAAATCGTGAGTCGGAACCCTTCATGGGCGAGTCCGACTCGCACTTTTGTTTTTTTATTATAATGCGGCTGACGAGAGAATGCGTTCTTGACACCTGTCAGTATCATACAAACGAATACGTGTTTTGTGAATTCTCTTCTCTCTTTTCATTAGCTTCGTTTAGAATCTTTATTAGCTACTAGAAGTGTCGCACTGACAGGAACGCATTCACTCGATGGCCGTACTTTCAAGAAAGTAACAAGCATATCACTATACAAAGTTGTTTGCTAGACTTATCTAGTCGAACAAACTTAACGTTATAAAGTGTAGCATTTATTTTGATACGTGTCTGTATCTCACCTATCACGCATCATCATCCATACACCCCAACTCCACATAGAGCACACCACTCTTCAGTCCATCTCCATCTTTTACTGTAAATACATCTAATTGTTTTCTATCTCCCTTTCTTTCATTTCATTTTATACCTTAACCTTAAAGCTTAGCTTTATTTGTCGCTGCCCGACATTTTTTTTCATCTTTGATTTAGTTAATTTTTCTGTATTTTGTAAGTCTGGTCAATATTCATTCAAATACCCTGGGTGAAAACCAGGCGTTAATAATGTTATAACTGTGTAGTCAGTCCTTAGTGATAAAAATTTTGCTAGAAAAAATAAGCTGTGGCAAAATATTTCAACTCAGTCTATCGCAGTCCACTGCTGGACATGGGCCTCTCCCAGGCTGCGCCACAACTCTCTGTCCTCCGCCTTCCGCATCCAGTCCATCCCAGCCACAATAGCCGTGTCAGTCAAAATAATTAACTACGACTTTTGAGTTCATTACTGACATTACTGTATCACGATCAGCGAGAATCACACAAGTTAGGAAGTTAGCAGTGCGATACCTTCATGCCTCAGAAAGCAAGTGCCGTTGGTCCCAAACCTGCTAATTTTTTTTTTGTAATAATGTATTTATTTTATCCCACAAAGTACAATTACAGTAAAATAGATGTGTTACAAAAATATTGTCGGTACTAGGACTTGTGGGAGTCAGGAATCCAAACTACGATACCGTGTGCTATGGACTCCTGGCCCCCCTTGCCGAGACTGGAATTTTCACAAATAATTGCACGTAAGACATGTAACAAAGAAAAAAAAAGAAACAATAATAACAAAAAGAAAAGGTCCTAATAAATCAAAAGGAAAAATAAAAATGCGTGTATGTGTTTGTTAGCATGTGAAGTGGAAAGTGACGTGTGTTGCTGTTGTATGTGTGTGTGTGTAATTTAAAACACTTGAAGATTGGTTCGACATAACCAGAGAGAGATCTACCAGTTTTTTTTTTGTTGTACTAGCCTTCTCTGTCCCACTCCTGGGCAAAGGCCTCCCTCCATTCCTTCCATCTTTTGTGAGCCCGCGCGTCCTCCTTCCAGTTTTGTGGGAACCTATCCAGCTCGTCCCGCTACCTCCTACGGTCTGCCGCGACCTCGCCTCGCTGTCTCAGGGCACCAATTCTGTGCTATTTGGGCACACAGTTTGTCCGGCATGCGGCAGCCATGTCCTGCCTAGTCCCATTTAAGTTGGGCATCTTTTTGAGCCAAAACATTAAAGGTATTTTAAATTTTCTTACCTACTTTTCAGGGTTTCAAGCCAAATGGCAAAAAATACCATGTGTTTATCTTTCTCGATCAGACCTTAGGTAGTAAACTTGACTCTTGCCTTTTCGGGAACGCTTTGAATGATAAAACATTGGGATTTCCTCACAGCCTGCTTATCTCGAAAAAACAAAACCAACTATGTTACTCTTATGTTATCTAAACCTAAGTGAGTTCTAAGTCGATGTTAAGCAAGCAACTGGTTTTTTAAATTATATTTTTTTTAATCAGTGGGTAATATTTTGCGAGTTGGGTTTTTCAACAAAGTACTAAATCGTAAAAACAAAAACTCCGATTCGTAGAAACTATAGTATCTTGGTAACAACGATTATATTATTATTTAACGGCGTTGTGTGACTGATAAGTAAACAAAATACTTGAAGGTATAATTATAAATATTATAGCGGTGAACGAACTCCTCCGTCCTGACAGACCTGTTTCGCGGACTGTCAGTAACATGGTAGCCTGACAGATTGAGTCTTATGATTTGAGCTTGATCAAGAGGCCCCGACATGGGCAGGTTAAGTTACAGATAATGGCAAAAAAATATAAAAGTTTAACCCTCAATAGAAGCCTTTTCAATAACCTTACCCACGCTGACCACACTATTTAATATCCTACTAACATTATAAACGCGAAAGTTTGTTAGAATGTATGGTTAGATGGATGGGTGGATGAATATTTGTTACTCTTTCATGCAAAAAATATTATAAACGCGAAAGTTTGTGAGGATGGACGGATGGACGTTTGTTACTCTTTCGGGCAAAAACTACTGCACGGATTTGAATGAAATTTAGCATACAGATTATTAGTTTATAACTTAACACATAAGATGCTTTTTATTCCAATATTCCAACGATGTCGAAATTAAAGCAGGTGGAACCGCGGGGCGCTGCTAGTTGTAAATATAACACGAGGGCACGACGATAAAATCCGGTGCTACAAGTTATCAAGAAATTCGCTAGGCTGCAGACAGTTCTGGTAACTGCATACAATCAAGTTTACCATATCCTGTATCTTTCAAGTCAAGCCGACCAGAGAAAGCGATATAAAATTCCATTATATGGCTAAAGTCCCTAAACCAAACAGAAAAGAGATGATTATTTTTAAAATGGCTGAACAATTTTCATGAAACAAGAATAAGCTAAGAATCGCCCTGATTAAACCAGCCTTCTAATTAGAAATGCTGCATCGAAATAGGAACATCCCTCTTTAAGCCTCAGGTGTAAAAGAGATTATTAAAAAAGAAAAAACAGAAGTACTTCACTGTCTTACATATTGGTTTATTTTTATACACGATGGGAGGGTCATTGACGCGCAACCTGTTTCCATGAATTCAGCATTAATATGATTCTGAACCGAAACGAAAAATTTGAACGAAGGGGTCGTTCAAATTGTTCGTTGGTTATTAAAAAACATTACCTGTTCCCTACATTTTGACCGCGTCGGTAAATTAGACTATTCTATGAAACGGCATTTTTTTTAATCTGCGAAAACTTTCTTCGCTTCGCGGGGTCTAGACTCATATGTCGAATTCATAGTTATAGTTTACGCGTTGATGATGCCACCCTGTGTACTAACTTAAGAGGCCAACATTTTTTCTTTAATTCTGATTAATTGAATTACTAAGTCCAAAGATTCAGCAGTCAATAGTCAGATCCTCTGACTGACAGGCGTTTTTCATGTCAAAGTGAAAAGTAAAGTGAAGTTTAATTCCAATAATAATCTTATTAACCTGAGATGATTATAATACTAGTCGTATAAGTTTCGATCCCGTGGGAATATCGGGATAAAAAAAATATCCTATATGTTAATCCTGGTTATAAACCATCTGTGTGCCAAGTTTCATCCAAATCCGTTCAGTAGTTTTTGCATGAAAGAGTAACAAACATCCATTCAAACAAACTTTCACGTTTATCTATACTTATAATAAATCTGTAGAAGTGAAAATTCTGTACATTGAAAATATCAAAAAAATAAATGGCAGGGGGTGTTACTAGACCGACACCGAACCCAAAAATGTGATTATAAAAATTTTTGTCTGTCTGTCTGTCTGTCGGTCTGTCTGTCTGTCTGTCTGTCTGTTTGTTTGTTCAGGCATCACGCAAAAACTACCAGTTCGATTACGATGAAACTTGGTATAATTATTCTTTAATATAATGGGCACCACACTGGGTACTTTTTATCCCGGAAAAGTATATACAATAAAAAACAAACTTAATTTTGCGGTTCGATCCCTAGACCGATTACTGTACGAACCGCAAATAATAAGTTTGTTGAAGGTTACGTCACCCGCAGTATTATCTGTGCGACCTTTTTATTCCTTTTAGTGTTTAGAGTTATTTAGGTTTAATTTTATAAGTCGTAGGTATAGATTTTAATTTTATAGTATAGGTAGTATATTTGTTAGTGTACGTAGTGACCGAAGGTTATTTCATAATACTGTTAGGTAGGATTAGTCATTCGTATAGATATTAGTTTTTAGAGATTTTGCTTATTTATTGAGTTTAGATTAGTTATCATCAGAAATAGGTTTATTTAGGTAGGTTATTTTTTTTTAATTAGGTAGGTACTTAGGTAAAGATATCATATAGGTACCCTCTTAATCACCACTAATGAGACACAATTGATTTTCTATTGTAATTAGCCACAAAGGGCCCGCGAGATGGATGGCATCCTGGGGAAGCACATACATTTTATCCTGTTAGCACGTTCCCGTGGCATAATTTCCGACATCCACGCGGGCGAAGCCGCGGGCAGAAGCTAGTAATACATATTAGTAGAATATGCCTTTGCCGTTCCTAACCGTCGCAACCTACGACACACTCGTGAACATATTTCATAAAATTATTAATAAACTGAGTCTGTGTTGAAACCGCAGTGTGACCCCGCGGCACCTGCGACCTCTATGAACCGAACTATACATGGTGTATTCGAAAACATGAACCAGTTACCTATTTTCACTACACAAGGCTATAAGCGGTAAAGGGGGTTGTGGCTAAATAATAACTGCCACACGGGTCTATCGAAGGTTAAGCAATACTTGCTGCGGTCGTTTGGTGGCTGGGTGACCAACCAATACATATCGAGTCCCTCCGTTCTTCAAAAAGCACGCTAAGCCTCCCGGTCGGCATTCGTAGATCTTTGATAGTCGTTAACCGTTGTCAGAAGCCCAAAAGTCTGACAACCAGCCTTACCAAGGGGTACTTTGTTATCCAGCAATTGGGTTGTGGAGGTCAGATAGGCAGTCGCTCCATGTAAAATACTGGCATCCGGTTAGACTGGAAGCTGCCCTAACATAGTTGGGGGAAGGCTGGGCGGATTGGTTGAGGTTATAAGTGGGTGGCCTGAAAGCACGAGGCTCCGATTTTGTACCTGGCAAGTATGGCCTTCTATCAGATTCGCCTTCTTGGTTAACCTTAGACATCTTGGCTATTGATGGATGATAACATCGTTAAGAATCCTGAAGTTCGTGACCTCGCATCTCGGGTTTTTTCGTTAGGTATGTTTTGATTAGATTAAAGTGTCATTAGCGCCGAAAAAAAAAATTAAAGAAGAATTAAGAAAATATAAAGCATATGTAAATTTTAAGTGTGTGTGTGTGTTGTAAGTATATGTTAAATTCTTCATTTCCACTGAACGAGGTGTAACATAAATCATCTGTTCCCTACATTATGTCCAGTTAAACTTAAGTAAATGTATGGTGCACCTGATTTTTTTCACGACTTCAAGCCCTGTTGGTCCTATAGTAAAAGGTGAACATAATGATTAATACAATGAACCTCTCCAGGTCCAAAACCACTATAATCACACTTTGTACCCAAACCTTATTGATTTTACAAAAAAATTCAACCTGTATATTTGTTTACCCAATACGAATAAATTATACAAAGTGAAGTTTTTTTCCGGTGTTGCAAGAATACGGAAAACAAAGCTTTGGCGTAAGGTTATCTTATGTATGTTGTTTGTCTGCGGATACCTTTGTAACAGTACTGTCGTAACGTGGAACTAGATAGATCGAGGTGATAGGCGCTTTGGGAATAACATGCTGTGTTGACTTTTGTACGGTTTCTTCAAGAAGCCAGGGAACTAATTCACAATTTATTTTTTGGAAAGAAAATTTAGATTTTTTGAAAGAATTTAGTTTTCGTTTGGATAGTGTAATCTTTACTTTTTGATATTATAAAAAGAGAGAGAGTTTGCTATTTTAGCGGAAGGGAAATCCCATCGGGCACACGGCTTGTGGCCTATAATGTAGTAAAACAATTGACAAAATAATTCTACACAAATAATCAAGAACTTTATCTTACCAAAAACACATGAAGATATTTCAGCCTGCATGAAGTTCGATTTATATACATCTTTCGCCAAACGATTTGAAGAACTCTTGTGGGAGTTATGGAGTAGCAGACAGCTAGCTCATATACCTGGTATGAATGTCAGGTACATTTCTTGGAAAAAAAAATAATAATTGGAGAGTAGGTTATATGACACAGCAGCAGCCTAAAATAATGCATCATATCATTTCAGCCGAAAGACGTTCACTGCTGGACATAGCCCCCCCCCCCAAAAATAATGCATAAAGTAAGCTATTATAGAGGTACGAGGAACAGGGTGTAAAGTTCACTCATCCTCCATAGAAAAGGTAGGATCCTCCGACCAGACGGGTGTGTGTCTGGCGGGCAACTGCCCGATGAATCATGTCGGGCTGTTGTATATATGCTATATGCATGGTAAATTCTGCTTGCGCGTTGCAGGATTTTGTGTGACGTCAGTATAACGTGTAGTTCGCATGTGGCGTTGTAGATACCGCTATACTATCATGTTAAATTTAAAATATATAATAAAAAATATACCTATGTCATGTAGCGTAGGTACGGCTAGCAATAAAAGCCCATAAACACCAATCCATTTCAATTTATTTCATTTCATAGAGTGGAGACCGCGAATCGGCAAACGTTAGGTTCGGTGAAGCGACAACCTTCGCAGGGTGGTTGGTAGCAATCCAGCAGTGGATTGCTAAAGGTTGATGATGTTCCTATCCATCACCAAACCCTGTTCCAAAATGATTGTTGACAATACAAGTACTAATTGGACAATAATTGTTGACAATACAAGTCCTAATTGGACAATAGCTCAGCAACTACATCAATCGAATACCTACACAATGTAATGCAAACAATCGCACAGTATAAACTTGACTCTATATTTATAACGAAGGCAATTCTTCCATACATCTATACTAGCAATAAAGCAGAAGAATTTGTTTGTTTTAACGTGCTAATATGTGGAACTACCAGCCATATTAAAACCAAAAAAAATTGCATTTGATAGCCCAATTCTCGAGGAAGGCTATAGGTTATTTAACATCACGCTGAGACCCTTAGGAGCCGAGCAAAAGGAAAAAAAGTCAGAAAGATCCGTAAGCGAAAACGAAGAAAAACATTAATAATTTATACATAGTAAACTAGCGGACCCGGCAGACGTCGTCTTGCCCGAAAAAGCAGCGCCACCTACCGGATCCAATTGTATTTTCAAACCATCCAGGCACCCATTCAAATATACACACAAAAATTCATCCAAATCGGTCTAGCCGTTTAGGAGGAGTTAGGTGACAAACACACGTACAGAAGAATCCTACTAATATTATAAACGTGAAAGTTTGTATGTATGGATGGATGGATGGATGGATTGTTACTCTTTCACGCAAAAATTACTGCATGGATTTGGATGAAATTTGGCACACAGATGCTTTATAACCAGGATTAACATATGGGATACTTTTTATCTCGATATTCCTACGGGAACGAAACTTATGCGGGTATATATTAAGATCTAGCATCTCGATGCGGTGAACGGGGTGTGTCGAGGGAACAGAAAATTCACGTGGATGATGTCGCGGGTAAAAACTAGTTCAAAATATACGTGAAGGCACCACATACAAATCTTATAGTATAAAATATTCTACGGTCTCACACAATATGAATAATTGATAGACGTTCGAGAAAGATTTATGCGTCTACGCTTCGGTCGACCGGCAAAGAAACATATTAGAATAGCATATCATATATAACTACGTAAATATTATGAGCTAGGGTATAGTGAAATGTTTTTTTTCTTCTTGGTATTTCCAGACGTTAGAGTACAATAGGTCGCACCGACTTTAGTGGTATCAAAACCGGAAGGACAATAAAATTCCCGTAATTAAAAACGTTCAAAAGCTAGTCGCAACCTCATCTCAGCAACAATTAATGTCAAAAACTTGTCAAAAATGTACGGAAATTGGAGGTATTTTTGACAGATTTAGACTGAGATCAGACTGTGAATGTCATTAAAATTACGAGAATTGCCCCTCAGTAAACATTACTTAACATTACTTAAGGTATAAGAAACGTTTAAATGACAATATGTATGGTTAAACAATATAGCTAATCATTACCTACTTAATTTAAGCAACGTTTATAAATAAGACGTGTACTTACACGCTGTGAATATGTGGGTAAGTTCAGGAGCTTTTGGTACTGTCCGAGACAATGGCAGAAGTCGGAAGTTAGTGTGTGTATGTGTGTGTTATGTGATGTCGCTACTCGTTTTGAGGCACACATTCATAGCATATTTGGACACTTGCTTACCACATGTAAAGCAAGCGTCGCTTAGTGAGATAAAAATACTGTATCGTACTCTGACAAGGTTTTTATCGTATTATCCATTAACTGCGGGTTGTGGAGGTCAGACAGGCAATCGCTCCATGTAAAATACTGGTATTCAGCTGCATCTGGTTAGACTGGAAGCCGACCCCAACATGGTTGGGAAAGACTAGGCAGACAATGATTCTGGCAAGGTTATACTTAAAACAGTAAAACTTAACGCCAAAGTCGGACCGCACCGCAACGTAGTATTTGTTTCAGACAGATTCAAAGAATTTGAATTGTATCCAGCTCAGTGCAATCAAGCTGCTCTGCAGTGTGCGATAGTTTATACAAAATGTACTAGTAGTGATGCGGAGGATTTTTGTAATGCGTTGCAACCTTGCAATGCGGCGTGGCACGCCCTTGCGTGCGCGAGCCTTTAGTTCGAAGTTGACAGATATCACAACATGATACCTCGCTTGTATTCAACGAAAAGGTAGGCAGAATTGCACCAACATTTCAGCAGTATCCTATTTCCTACTAATATTATAAACGCGAAAGTTTGTATGGATCCATCCATGATGTTTGTTACCTACTTTTTTACGCCAAAACTACTGAACAAATTTGGATGAAATTTGGCACACAGATGGTTTATAACCAGGATTAAAATCAGGATACTTTTTATCCCGATATTCTCACATTAATCCTGGTTATAAACTATCTTTTCTAACCAGGATTAACACATAGGATAGTTTTTATCCCGATATTCCCACAGGATCGAAACTTATGCGGGTAAAACCGCGGGGCACAACTATTTTTTTATAATACCTTATATGAAAACACTTTCAAACAATATTTTTGAGATTACTCACAATAGATATAAACAAAATATAATGGGATTTGAGTAGGACAAACTGTATTACATAATCTTGGTATAATACAATACTTCTTTCGCTTTCCTCAACAAATCTTGTACCTACATCCTAACGCCCAAAAGAGGACTTCAAACATTTCATCCGACGAGTTAAGTCAAGTGGGGTATTGCATCTCTTTGTGGACTTAGCCAGTCCTAGGCAGCAAGCGAATCTCGAAAGTGTATTAGTTTTATTAGACTTTTTAGTGCAAGCCATGCAAATACGTCGTCTGGACGTATCGTTTGTTTTCTTCGAAACTTTTACTGCATTGTTAGTTAAATCGGAAATGGATTCGTTCTAGACGGGCTGGTTTTATTGTTTGTAGTAATTCATAAGTAACTTGAGTTTATTGAAGATTAGGGGGTTTATCTATAAATGTTGCTTAAAGTTAAGTAATGATTAGCGACAGTTTAACCAAACTTTTGTGACATTGAAAAGTCGTATTAACTTTAAGATTCTGTGCTTTAAGCAAAGATTATGAATAAAGGTATAAGTTGTTGTCCTATTTTCATAAGTACTAAGAGATACTTAAATGTAATACCTAAGTCAAAGCGGATTATTGAAATTTTAACGAAATGAATTTTACGAGTTAAAAATACAACTGTGCAATATTATTAGTCATTACATGTTATTTAGTCGCTTAGTGTTCGTGATAACGGGCATTATTGTGAAGTACCTTGGATTGTAAACAACGCATGTCATTCGATAATAAATATACTATACTTTTAGGATTCATGTAAGTGACTAAAGAATGAAGGGCAATGTAGCTAAGATATATTAGACTGCGCAGGTAAAAAACTCCATGGTTACTCTTTTAAATATATTTCAAATTACTCTGTTAACAGCTATGGGAGGACAGTGTAGTAGTGTCAACCTGTGTACCTGAGGAGCAATTTCCGTAAGAAAAGAGCGTTAAACGCGTTCGAATTCTAATCTCAGTCGCAATCTGTCAAAAATACAATTAATTTAATTTTTGACAAGTCTTTGACATTGATTGTCGCTGAGATGAGGTTGTGACTAGAATTTGAACGATTTATAAGTACGAAAATTGGCCTTCAAGTATTTAACAACAGTTAAGACATATTGTTGGAGAAGTCAGTAAATTAGGTTTCAATCTACTGTCTTTTCCAGCAATATGTCTCGCCAACATTTCCCAGAAGCACATTCCTTTTCACTATTGTCCTGTAACAAAATCTTGCTCTGACAGTCCTATCATTTTCTTCGAAGCTTTAATAAAGTAAACCCGATACGACAATAATTACATCTTTGTCTGGAGAGCTCGGAAGCTTTGACACGCCCATTAGGAGACTGCCAACTTGTTATAGAACATTGATCATAGAAATATAGGACAGGTACTGTACCTACCTAAATGAAATTTCCTTTAACGTTTGCTTTCTACAGAACAAATTGAATGGAAGAACCGACTTCGCAATAGAAAGTGTGGTAGCCTGATATTTACTAAATATTTGCCACGAACTTAAAAAAGGTTTACCAAAAGAAGACCTCTGTAGTCCGTTGATAGATGGCTTCTGTTGGTTAGCATGCACATTAAGTACCTACAATACATTTAATTGTTGATACATCTGCTACAAAAATTAAAACTTACTTTTCACATGTATCTATCGTTAGCTTCTCCCTGCAGGGTGTAACCTTTCATGGTCCACTCGGAAGTCCCTGAACTAGCTCCGGACGCAAGTAGCAAGATGTAACTCCAACCTGGTAAAGTGGGGCTACCTTGGCGGAACGGGAGCAGCGTGTGGATGTGGAGCTATGTCGCAAACTATGCTCCACCTTCTATCCTGCTCTCTGTGTCCCAAAACTTACAGTCAGGGCCGGCCTTAGCCATCTAGGCGCCCTGGGCGAGTCGTGCCTTTGGCGCCCTTTTAGGTATAGGTACTTATTTCATTACAATTAAAAAAAACTTATTTAGGATTTGTACCATATTTTTTATTGAATTAATAGAAAACTACAACCAGCACAATCGCTCATGCACTTTACTTACGGGGACTTACCCGACTACAAAATGTAAAAAGATTTTCAAACAAGACCTATTATCTCAATTTAGCTACCATGCAAATAATAAATAAATAATTCGTAGGTAAGTCAATTCTAACGTACAGGTTCTATAAAAAGGTTTTTTTGATATGCTTGTGAACTTACGAATATGTAAAAAGCAAAGAAAAGAAGTATGTATAATGCGGGCCTAGTACGAGTTGCAATTTCTAGGCCTGGTAGGTACCCATATTTCGTTCTACACTATTTAGTGAGAGATACCACAAGGGACAAAATGACAGGTCGTATTTGTTAGACATAGAATACTGATACTCACTTCTACGAGATAAGTCTATAAAAGTTAATACGTTGAGTCTAGTTTTCCTTTAGATCGATAAAAATAGGTATTCAAATAAAGTGGTATAGTATAGTATAGTATAGTGGTATACCTGGCGCCCCGGGCAGCCGCCCCGGTTGCCTTAAGCCGGTAGTGCTTACAGTCAAAGTAAGCGCTGCCAGCAAGATCTGAGAAAAGTCGTGCCAGTGACACGAAGACGAAGGAGACACGTTTCCATGAAAAAACTAAAAGGCATTATTTGCTTTAAATGCGGTAACACAAACGGTGTTTGGTGGTAAAAATGTTTATTAATTTCGCCAAATCGATAAAATATTGGTACCTATTACGTCGTCAAATCAGGAAGGATATCTAAAGAAAAAGGGACTGCCTCCTTGTAATCAAAAGTACCTCAAATAAATTTAATACCCAGGCAAATTGAGGTACACCGGTGGTAATTCAGCAAAACTCAAAGAAAATAAACTAATATGAGTAGTAGCTTGACGGGTCTTCCTCTTCCCTTGTTTCTTCGCTCCATGTTACAGAAGTTAGTCAATCGTGTCCATTAATTCTGTGAAAGCATTCGAACTTCACTGACCAGTTCGGATTCGTGAACACGTCACTTTGTGTTTAGAGTCCTTCATGTTTCGGTTGACAGATTCGTTTATTAGAGGTATAACGAGACTGGGTGGGTAGTTCATACCTCTGTCTTTTCATGGAGCGATAACCTTTAGGACCTTGGCCTCGTGGCCATGAGGTTGCTCAAGCAACTCGCATCTTGTGACAGCGACTGCCAAGAAAATAAATGAAGAAGTTGTTTAGAGCTCATGGCATGCTTTATCAGCGCGCCGCGACTTGCGGAGAATGACACACGCGAGTGTCGCTTGACGCAAATCGCGTCGCAAGCGTAGGACAGCAGTGGCGTTCCATCTGTTAAAAACCGGCCAAGTGCGAGTCGGACTCGCCCATGAAGGGTTCCGTTACGTTACGATTTATGACGTATTAAAAAAAAACTACTCACTAGATCTCGTTCAAACCAATTTTCGGTGGAAGTTTATATGGTAATGTACATCATATATTTTTTTTAGTTTTATCATTCTCTTATTTTAGAAGTTACAGGGGGGGGGGGGACACATTTTACCACTATGGAAGTGTCTCTCGCGCAAACTATTCAGTTTAGAAAAAAATGATATTAGAAACCTCAATTTAATTTTTGAAGACCTATCCATAGATACCCCACACGGATGGGTTTGATGAAAAAAAAAATTTTGAGTTTCAGTTCTAAGTATGGGGACCCCCAAAATTTATTGTTTTTTTTCTATTTTTGTGTGAAAATCTTAATGCGGTTCACAGAATACATCTACTTACCAAGTTTCAACAGTATAGCTCTTATAGTTTCGGAAAAAAGCGGCTGTGACATACGGACGGACAGACAGACAGACAGACAGACAGACAGACATGACGAATCCATAAGGGTTCCGTTGCCATTTGGCTACGGAACCCTAAAAACGAAGGTTTCCATGAAGAGTGATGGGCGCACTTAAACGTCTGTAGGTTGTAATGAAAATGATGACGGCGGCAAAGATTTAAATCATTAGATTCGCCCTACCATGTCAAATATAGTTGCGTTACTGTTTCGTTTTGAGACCTTTGACGCACAATGACGCAGTAACTTGACTTGATTGTCATGGAAAATCCATCTAATAATGTATACTCACTCTTCTTAGTTTAGACTTTTTTTCGCGTGACTAAGTACCGTGAGAGCAAATCTGTGATTTAAATCATTGGGCAGCGGGGATTGACTTAATGTCAAGTCAATTAATGTTTACTGTTGTAAATGATAGATTTTCAGAACGGCCGATGAAATATGACGGAACCGCTTTCCTAGGAAACTAAAGCTTTTGTGGTGTCCAGTATTTGTGAATAAACGCTGTGAAGTAACTTCCACTTAAATCATAATAATTATGTAGAAACAAGTCCTGTATAATAATTATTGGGCTAGAGAAATAGTTGACATTTTTAAGCCACACAAAGTACCACAGCACTTCAACTATGTATATTAAATGATTCTTATCTTACTATACATCGAGCAATAATAACTTGAAGCTGTTTGCGGTATGTGTGCCGATAAAGTTTTGAAAGCTAGTCCTATGCGTTGCCGTAGTGGATACTTCATACATAATCTGCAATGAGCTTTGTTTCCAACCACAGTTTTCCACATTAGTTCAACTTGCTGAACTTTCTTCTGTTGACTTTATATCGCGCTCAATTTCCTATGAAAATATTCAGCTCACTTCCATGTTGTAACGTTGGAAATTTAATCTAATCAACAATGAACACCATTTCACGCGGAAAGCAGTTAAAATTCATGATGTTTTGGTGTTCCCATAACTTGTGGATTCGACAGGATTACGTTTCTTGGCTTTTAAAAATATTTGCGTTTGGCTGGATTATTCGTGTACTTAGTTATTTCCTTTTAGAATTATGCTTTGTAGGCAAGAAAAGAGATTTCAGGAGGAAGCGCCCGCGAAATTCAATTGTATGTTGAACAAAATATGATTCTCGAGCGTAACAAGTACATGTATTTACAAAATTATAATCAGAAAATTTGATTTGATTTAAGGATGTTTTTTCCGTAATTAAACTTGTATCAGAGTATTTGCTACAGTCACTGATTTGTGATCATTATTTTCTTGTATTTTTCAAAGCAAACAATAATTTTGATTCTTGATTTTTTTAAAGTCGGGCATACCCCGTTTTTAACCGACTTCTAAAAAAGGAGGAGGTTCTCAATTCGGATGTTTGTATTTTTTTTTTTTTTTTTTTTTATGTTTGTTCGCGCATAACTCCGTCGCTTGCCAACCGATTTGAAAAAATCTTTTTTTGTTGGATAGGGTATACTTCCCAAATGGTCCCATAGAAATTTCATCAAAAACGGTTCAGTAATTTGGTTTTTAAACCAAAATTACGGGTAAAAATTACAACTTAAAAGTGAAAAATAAAAACTTTTTCTGCAAAAAAATACAACCGACTTCCAAAAACGACACTACAAAGTGAAAAATAACTTTAATTTCGGAAGTCGGTGGCAAACAACGAAAATGCGAACCCAACGACACCCCGTTTTTATAGCCGGCTCTCGTATTCCCTTTAACGGGCCTTTGTTTAATCAAATAAAATAATAATAATTTCGTTTCTATAGTTCTGGTGATCATTAAATTAATTCAATTATCATTCGGATAATTTACTTCATCTTTCCACAAAGATAATAGGGCTTCTAATATAATTCCAACCGTTGGGACTGACAAATTAAAGGCATATAACTAAAATCCTGCTTAACCTAGTTACGAAACTTCTTTTTTTTCACCAGCCAAATGCTTTTCAAGATCCAAAAGTTCGTTAACATTTTCAAGACACGTGTCTCCAATTTGCTGGCTCAAATGACTTGGTGATCGAGGCCTGTTCGTTCCATAGCACTGTTTTCTTAAGAAATTAGGTTTTGGAGGAAAATGTTCCAAACTTGAAATAGGCACTAAGACTGGAATGGTTTTCCATTCCAGCCTTATAGCTCTAAAACATATTATGCGTTAGCTATCAACATTTTTCTCAACTAGTCTAATACCACATTGCTATTAAATATTTTTTTAAATACAAAGATTAAGATTATATATATTATATATTATCTGGTCCCCAAGATACAGGCGCCGCCTAGTTTGGGGACCGTCGTAAAGATTCAAATGATGATCGCTAACAGTTACAGACCGATGTTATAAGTTAATTTTAAGGTAATAATATTGTGACATTGGTTTAATAAATTAATTTATTATTGTTATTATATAAAAATCTTTGAAAATAACTTGCAAAATAACATGGAGAAGCTACACGAAAGTCACGAAGAAATTCCATTGGTTTTACAGTTTCTACGCTCATATATTTCATAACCTTGTCCAGTTTTTATTCTGTGTTCACAAGACTACAAACCGCCTTATGCAAGCTATTCAATATGACGTAGGAATATTTCATGAAAAATTTCCATGGCTAACCAACTTATCGGTAAGCAGAAACTTGCTGGTAATTTCTTCCTGAACTTTCAATCAGCTTTTACAGCCTTTATTAGGTTTCCCTCTGTTGCTAACTTTAAATTATACCCGAGTTCATTACAGGAACATAATTTATTCAGATTTATCTAGTTATAGGTCTGTAAATGTACTAATTTTGACCCAAATTGTTATTAATGACTGTCTCAATGTGGAAAAGATTACAGTTATTACACTCCTACTACTTGAATTCTGAATATATTTGGAATGAAGTTCTTTAACGCGGCTTGAGTAAACTGGTAGAAATCGTCACGTAACGAAAAAGGGTTTTGCCTCAGTGCGACTTTCAGAGAGAGATAGTTTTCATGGTTTTTGAAGGTGCTAAGGCCGATAGTGAGGTCAAGATGGCGGTTGCGAAAACTTTAAAATTTTTCGTAATGGGTGACGTTTTCATGGTTTTCGAGGATGTTAAGGCCGATAGAGGTCGAAATGAAAATCCAAGATGGCGGCTCCGAAAACTTTCACCCCCGACCGCACCCGTTCTTTTTTAATTTGCGTAAACCTTACACTACCACGATGACCTAGTAGACTTTTTAAAGACGAGTCTACAACATGCTGACACGCTTTAGCTTAATAAAATATATATGACAAAGCCCAATGTTTACCCCCAACTAGTTTTTTTTTGTGTGTTTTTGTTCCTTTATATGCGTCATGTTTGCCGCAAATAAGTGTATTTCATTCTTTTCTTTCTTTCTTTTCCTAAGCTCTTTGATGTGTCTTGGCCAGGACACTATCATGCCCTTGGTTTAATGTAGTTTTAATTAATAACTTTTGTATAATAAACCACTCATTATGATGTCTGGCAAAATAATTCGCTAGAAATACTGAGACTGGAAAATAAATGTGTTTAAGTATATTATTATACTGTAAAAGTTTCCAAACTTTTACAAGACCGTCTGTAACCGAGATTACCTTGTGGCACATCAAAGGACGTCGTCCAAACTTGAATACTCTTGAAAATTAATACCCTGGGACCCCAAACGTTTATTTAATTTCTTTTGTGGAAGATAATCTTGGATTAAAGCTCGCCATTGAACTGTTAATTTTGTCATACAAATATTCCCATTTTTTATCACTATCCAGACTTATTTTTTGCTGAAATTAACAAGAACAAACACAACAACAAACATATATTACATCATTCACAAGAACAAACATTAACATACAAACAACAGAACATTATTCACAAGTTCAAATCAAGATCAAAACTAGACCTTATTTTATTAAGGGCTGAGTTTTCCTATCAGATAACTTTTATCTAAAGAGTAAATATGAGAGTTTGACATATTTTTTCTATACATAAGCTGTCAAACTGCAATATTTACTCGTCAGTTAAGACATCTAACAGTTTTAAAATCAGCCCTTATTGATATAAAAATACAAATACAAAAATGTTTATTTCAATACCAACTAGTTTACACTAGTTTATGATTGGAGTCTCCTTTTAAGCATGATGACGCCTGTGTGAGGAGACTCCGCACTTCCATAGCTTTGGCTGTTTGTACTACTTACAAAATTCTTTTTATTTTTAGCTTCTTAAGTTACATTTTCTGTTATATCTATTCTAATATATATTTCACGAGCGCGTGATGCGTGTTTTATTGCCATTTACATAAATTACTAATATTATAAATACAAACACGCTTGCTAGCTTATGAATTGAACAAAATGTATACATTAATGTGGGTGTGTTGGGTGTGCGGAGTGCGTGATGTGTGAGGGGTGTGTGAGGTGTGTCGAGTGTGTGATGTTGATCTTATTACTAAATTTGTTTTGGGTTTTTTTTAGCTGATGAAACAAAACGATGTTTGAAATTAAATGGATACTTATGTCTGGGATCGACAGTTTACTGTTATATCTAAAACATTGATTAAACGAAGACCCGTTAAGGGGCATACGAGAGCCGGATAAAAAACGGGGTATGCTCGACTTTGTACTTCGGTTGAGAAGTGGGGAGTTGTTGACCCGTGAAATTAAGCCACCTGCTGATATTCAATAGTGTTATAACTTTACACTTGCCTCACAGAGTAGTCGCCTATCGGACTTAACGAGATAAGATTATATTTAGAAAGAAAAAAAGAATAACGTTATTTTGGACACAGTTCGTGAAACACAAATAAAAAAGTAAAAATAATGTTTTACTACATGTACATAGTGTGTATAATTAATAATTAATTCTAATAAACCGTCTCCATATAACCTTTGTATACATGTAAATCTTTATAAAGGGTTTTGATAAATAAATAAAACACACAAAAAAAAAAATAGGTTAAAACTGAAAGACTGTATTTTGTGCTATTATTATGACATAAGAGCTAGGAAGTCTGCACCTCCGCTTCCGCTTACGATTTCGCTAAGAAAAAAAAATATTACCGAAGTTCCTAGTAGGGATGTAACGAAGCCATCGTTACATCCCTACTTCAGATTCTAATTTTAACATGAAAATTCAGTTTTCTCACTGCATTAATCTAACTAAAAAAATAATCTCTAAGCTTTTGTCTTTCGTGTGTAGCCCGCCTTAAGACGCAAACTGTGAGTGACGCTAACCACTCAAATTGAATTGAGGGTACATGCGGGAAATGGGATTTTGTTTCATCAGGTCTAGTGAAGTTTTTAAATTCAGATAAAAAGGTTTTAAGTGTAGTGTTGTTACCATGGGATGTAAACGAAACATAACATTTAAATAATGTGTAGGTATGTTCTATGCTTAAGTTTTGAGTTGAGTTGCACGATTTATGACAAATGCGGACAGGTCCTCTCAATCTGTGTGGTTCTTTCCTCAAAAGGCCATCTCAGACATCGATCGACATGGTCTTAATATGATCTGACCAAGATTATGTCTGGACTTTAAAAGAGACTGTGACTTCTGACTTTGTTTCGGCCTTTCTCCTCAGACTAGTCAGATAGGAAACGCCGACCTCATCTAGTTTTTAAAATATGATTGACGTGTAAAAGTGTTTGTATAAACCTACTTACAAAATAAAATCATATATCATTTACTTATACTGCGCTCCTTTTACAGTTTTGAAACTGATTCTAAATTCGCGGTCGTTTCGTGGATTCCACCCAATAACTTAATCTATTATATTAAAATCAATTGCTGTTCGTTTGTCTCGCTAAAACTGGAGAACGGCTGGGCCGATTTGGATGAAATTTTGTGTGTGTATTTCAACGGGCTCCTGGATGGTAGGAGTAGGTTAGGAGTAGGGTAGGAGTAGGTTAGGAGTAGGGTAGAAGTAGGGTAGGAGTAGGGTAGGAGTAAGGTAGGAGTAGGGTAGGAGTAGGGTAGGAGTAGGACACCACACGAACGAAGTAGTATTCCAGGATGGTTTGAAAACACAATTGGACCCGGTATATATATCCAGACCCTCCGTACCTCGGAAAGCACTTTAAGTGAGATTTTTGTGTCGTTACGGGTAGTCAGAAACCCAAAAGTCTGACAATATTTCCCAGAAACTGAGTTATGGAGGTCAGACAGGCAGGCGCTCCATGTTAAATGGGGGTCGTGAATGCGAGGTTCGGGAGGGGGGACCACTCGGGTCTTAAGTTTACGTTTGTGGGTTGTAGGTCCCTGAATACGTCCAACAGCATCGATATAGACCCCGCCTGGATCTGCCGCGATGAGATAAGAGGCCTGGATGGCAGGACGAGCTTGACGACCATACTTAGGTGGTTTTGGTCAATGTTGGCGCAGGATCATCTTTGAAAAAAGGAAAGGAAGGCCTTTGCCATACAGTCGGACAACACAGGGTGATTTAATGATTGATTACTCTACAAATAATGTTTGCAAATAACAGATAATAATTTATCTAATAAGGTGGCTTCACAAATGGGAGGCTTGCATGAGTAATACTTATTAATGTAGGCTACGGAAGTAATTAAACAAAGGCATGCGAAGAACAGATTAACTTGGTTCGGGTATCACTTGGGTCAAGTTAACAAATATTTGTTTTATCTTAGATTGAGAACTTTTTCTGCCATATTATAATAATAGTATAGAGGTATGAGGGACAGGGTGTAAAGTTCACTCATCCTCCATAGAAAAGGGAGGATCCTCCGACCAGACGGGTGTTGTGTCTGGCGGGCAACTGCTCAACGTTTGAGGGCGGGAAGTTGTATTTATGCTAGATGCGCGGTAAACTCTGCTTGCGAGATGCAGGATTTGCGTGATGTCAGTATGACGCGTTGTTCGCATGTGGCGTTCTAGATACCGCTACGATAGGTAAAAAGTTAACTCTTAAAGTGTTTAGGGTATAGTCATGAGCATACCTTACATATACGCAAAATTCTTTGTGAGCACTGGTGGCCCAGTGGTAACGGCCGCGACTTACAAGTTGTAGGTCGTAGGTACGAACCCAGACAGGCGCTTTACTTTGTCTAAATTATTTCATCATCACTGCCCTGAAAAAGGCGAAGGAAAATATAGTGAAGAAACCGGGATGTCTTAGAACCAAAACTTCAAAGACATGTGATATCTACCAACCCGCATTAATCCCGCGTGGTGGATGGAGTGGAGGTCTGTGTCCACAATGTAGGCTGAAGTTCTCGTGAAATTATGTTTGCAACTTTGAAAAAAAGACCTATTTTATAACAGTAGGTATGGTCGAAAGTGCTATGGTCGTAAAACCATACATTTTTTATCACAACTTAAGGAAACTATTTTTTTTAAACTTGCGTAAGTGTAATTTATCGCTCGTGACTACAAAAAAGTAAAATACTTATAATATTAACATCAACACTGATCTGTGAACATTTTAATTTTCACGTTCGTTGCCGCAGCGAGAAGTCAATAATAATGTATGTCGAATTCGTGTGAGATTTCTGTGTAATATTCATATTACCGAACGAGTATGGGGTGGAGTTAACCCCTTATGCATACACTTTAGTTGATTGCGGCATTATTTTAACCAAAGGTTCATTTGTTTCGATCTTACTGCGATTTTATTTTATTCACCTGTTGAGTTCTTCCACCACCATAAACTGTTCCACTGAACTTCACGTTACAAAATTTTGTTTCAGTGCGGTTAGTGGAAATGCTCAGGTGTGGTTCGGGTAAGTGCGGTTGAAATCAGTGCTCTGAGTCGAAAACCTCTATTTTTTGTATTATTCTCTGACGAACTAGGCATAAGGCAATTCATGTCGCCCGGGTGTCACCACTGTCAGGATCGCCCAGAGGACACGGTGGAGCACACGGTGGAGGTCTGCCCTGCTTGGGCAGAGCACCGCCGTGTCCTCGTAGAGGCGATCGGCAGCGGCGGCGACCTCTCGCGTCCGGCCCTGGTTCAAGCCATGGTCCGGGGCGAGAGGGAGTGGGAGGCAGTCACCTCCTTCTGCGAAGCAGTCATGCTAGCGAAGGAGGTGGCGGGGTGGGCGAGAGAACGCGCCTTGCGCACCTCACGCCTCAGCCGCCGCGGGAGACGCTCCGGGCGTCGGGAGCCGCGTGACGACTCCCGGCCACCGTAGGTGCGGGCCTGCGGGCGGTGAGTAATGGGTAACTCACCGTCCGATCAGGACCAGGCCCGTGCCGGACAGCGTGTTGTGTTCCACGCGCGCCTCAAAGAGATGTCAGCATGAGTGACGGGGCCCCATAGGGCCGAAGCCTGCCAGGGTAGCGGGATTGTCCGAAAGGGTTACCGCTGCCCTGGAACATAAAGGGCTAAGGAAGGAACACGGGTGGGTTTTAGTCAGTAAGAGTCTGACACTCCCTCCTGCTCCACCCAGAGCGGGAGGAGTCATTTGATGATTTCCCATCCTCAAAAAAAAAAAAAAAAAAGGCAATTCATGTTCTAACGTAATCTGCTTGAAATTGTATTTAATTAGAACCAACCTGCGTATTTGATAAATATTAGGTAATCTACAAGGTGACTTGTAATTAAACGTTTTCCTTCTAGGACGTGATAGTGTGACCTATTAGCAACATTTACCCCACCCCATAGAGCCCAGGCAAAAATTAATGGGATTCGAGAAACCCCAATTTTTACGTATTTTTTTTGAAAATTTCCCAGAATTTGTCACTAAATATAACTTTTCTCTAAACTGTTCTCTCTTTTCTCTTCTTCTTCTCTTCTCTTCTTCTTCTTTCTTTTCTCTCTCTCTTTTTTTCTTTTTTCGTGGGTTTTCTCGAATTTCCTGAATTTTCGCCTAGGTTTTATCCCATGCTTATTTGTTGCAAATGGGTCACACTATCACGTCCTGGAAGTAAAACGTCTAGTTACAAGGCACCCTTTATAGAGCTGTTAAGGTCCAAGTGGAATTTGTGAAAAACTATCCATCGCAAAAAAAAACTTTTAAAAACAGCAGCTGCAATGAGAGTATGAGAAATTGTTCAAACTTACTACTTTTTTTTAACTTTTCCCGTGATAGGATATTATGTTAAGGGTTTACAGTCTCAAACGTTAAGAACTTTTTAAAATCCAACCATTTCCTACCACAAAACAGCGTAGTGTTCAAAATCCCCGAAAAATGTAAAAGCCAGAAATAAAGTGTGAATGTGTGCATAAACCGAGTTCCGTTCCCACATATTCAGCTTTTAATCGACCCTCCGTAACTTGTTTACTGTACTTGCTATCAAACAAGCCAGCGTCCGATGCGCTAGAACGTACTAAAAGTGGCTAGTGGTGTCACAGTATAGATTAGATTCAGTAGGATCACCTTGGATTACGCTGTTCGAAACAGCTCGATGGGACGAATGACGCAGTTTCTTTTAAACTTATAGCCTATAAGTTATATATATAAGGCTATTAGTTAAGCACTCTACAAATTTGTGAATACTCCATGCTTGAAATCCTTGAATTAGGAAAGTTCGGTTACACTGCAAATGAAATTCATGATACCAGTTCGTCAACATTCGTTTCTCCGATGAACGGTTCGACGATTCACTTTTCAGTATTTCGCCGATTGAACTTTTCAGCGACAAACTATCTACTTTTGAAAATCCCGTCGATAAATTCTGTTACTGGCAAACGATTTATCGATACAACTGTTGGTCTATCCCCAAGTTTACACAAAGGTATGAAAGTTGAGAAGACTAGTTGTATATAAAACTTGTAGAAAACTGGTCAAAATGACAAAATTAATAATAGAACTATTGAATTACAACAAAGGTTCCATTCCCGCCAAACCGCGGACAATAATGAGTAATGTTATGTTTTCCTATATTGTTCCAAATATTTTGATTCACCAAATAGAGTAAAGAAATCCAGCTGGGATAAAATTGGCAATTCTTTTAATCACCCAAACAATATGTCATTGCAACTGTATATGCCTGCGACTTCCAAACAGCGTTGTACTTCTGATGCATTTTACTCTGTGGTATCACCGAGAAGCATTGTTTTATCGAGGCTTTACGGTCGCTTTTTATTACCACTGTCTATTATAGTCGCTGGGGTAAAACATAAAATCTTTGTATTGTCCTAGTTATAACATATCGTAGTCACTGTAGAACGCAATAACTGTATGTTTAGTTTAGAAGCTTTGTATCACGTAAGTTAGTGTTGTACTTACTGGTCCAGTTTGTAGTTTGTGAGATACAGATTGTTTGAGTAGATAGGTACGTTATTCTTATTACGGTTTTAGTGGCTTTTCGGTATTGTCCTACTGTTACTTGCTATGTTCTAATTATAATTTACATTGTTGTTCTACAACCGTGTTTAGAGAAAGAGTTGTATCTTTTTATGGTGTCGCATTATCTTATGTATATGCTCGATCTATGTATTTTTTATCCTTTTTTAAAAAGTACCAGGTTCTTAACAATTAATTATAATCTAGCCCAAAAGACTAATAAGCAATTTAAATCTAACTTAATTTTTTACGTGATAATTATTTTAAACTTAGAATAGTGTTGATTGTAATTTACACAAGTCCGTTCCGTCTGATATGATGATATAAGCACTTTGTTCATGTGTTATATGAGTGTCATTGTCACTATTATTTCTACACGTTTTTACACTAAACTGACTAAAAAGGTTTTGTTCCTTTTAGTCTTCGTACTATATTTGTGTTCGTTCGTTCTATGTATGTTGTATGTTCTTTGTATTTATTTTATTTTATTTTACCATTTATGTACACACATAATATATAAACACACAATGAAAAACAGAACAGAAAAATAGGTACAGAGGTGATGCTTATTTCATAAGAAATCTCTTCCATCATACCTGAGATAGGACAATAGATACAGAGATGTAGACAGCGTGTGATAGAGCAAAGGAGACAAAAAATAATACATAGAATCAAAAAACAATTCACCTAAAAATCAAACAAAAATGACGAGAATATACCGACCACTCGCTAATCAAATCCAGGTCACTGTTCATGGCTGAAACAGCGGCTTCCGCATCTTCCTTTCGGAAATTATTGTAAAACTGCGGGTCGTCAGCATAAAGATGGAAGTAAGAAGAGATGACTGGTGACAGAGTTAATAAGAATATTAAAGAGAAGAGGAGAGAGAACGCCACCCTGAGGCAAGACACACCTGCGGTAAGAGAGCACCAATCAGAAGACGACTCGTCAAGACAAACCCGCTGTGAGCGGCCATTATCATCATCATCATCATCATCTGCCTAGCCTTTTCCCAACTATGTTGGGGTCGGCTTCCAGTCTAACTGGATGCAGCGGCCATTAACATAGGAGGTAAACCAACCAATAGAAGAAGAGGAGAAATTTAAAGATTTAAGGATCCCTAGAAGGATGTCAAAATCGTCAGAGTTAAAAGCACTGCTAAAGTCAAGAAGTACAAGTAAACTAAGAGATTTCTGGTCCGTAGACCAGCAGATGACATCAGTAACCTACAAAAGATCCGTTACTGTGCTATGATCAGGTTGAAAACCAGACTGAAAAGGACTAAGGAGGTTATTTGCAGATAGAAAGGCAGAAAGTTGTTGATGAACAATATGCTCAAGAACTCGAGAGAAATGGGAGGACAGAAATGGGACGGAAATCGGTGGGTGAGACCGGCTTAGGAATTTTGGGTAAGGGGATGATATGAGCTTGCTTCCAGACTACAGGAACAGTACAAGAAAACAAGGAGAAATTAAAATGTAGTGTTAAATTGTAGTGCTTCACCAGAAGGTATTTCTTTCAGCAGTGTAGGTACTTACCTAAATGTAAGCAAAAGATGCTTATGAGATTTAGAAACATACTGTAAAATAAAAAAATCCTTATATTAAACAAAGAATAGGGTTCTTGCTTGTAGGAGGTACCGACACAGAGAATGATAGGACCATAAAGTGTTTAGAACCCACTGTGTATGACAATGAACGTGAATTTATAAAGATTTGGACATACAGAAGGCGACTTAAAAAGAACTGTGGGCGGGTCGTTGCACTTTTGTTTATAAAGCCTTTTTTAGGGTTCCGTACATCAAAAGGAAATACGGAACCCTTGTAAGATCACTTCGTTGTTCGTCTGTCAAGACCCTTTTTCTCAGGAACGCATGGAATTATCAAGTTGAAATAAAAATAAAACACTCAAGGCTTGTAATCCCTTGAAACAGAGAAAAAAAATCAAACTTCTAAGTCAACGCAATCAAAAGATACGGGCGTTTATGTTCCGTTTATGCCGCATAATTTGACATTCGGAAGGGAATTAAAACCTATAGGGTACTTTTTTTACTAGCCTGCTCTGTCCCAACACTTGGGAAAAGCCTTCTTTCACACCTTCCATCTTTCATCATCTCGCGAGATAAGGCCTAGTATCAGTTATTTTACCATGACAGGTATGCACATCACATAGCACAGTATGGTAGCATACCAGACTATTTTACTTACATCGAACAATATACTAGAAAAAAGCTTATGCCAACCAAGCATTACCATGCATAGCATAATCAGCCTATACCTAGCGTTCCCACTGCTGGGGCACAGGCGTACGCTCTGTGAGAGGGAGTGGGCCGTAATCCACCACGCGGGCCCAGTGCGGGTTGGTAGATGTCATATGTCTTGGAATTTTTGGTTCTAGGACATGCGGTTTCCTCACGATGTTTTCCTTCGCCGTTTTAAGAGCAGTGGTGATGACATGATTAATTGTACTAAGTAAAAGGCCTGCCTAGGTTCGAACCCACGACCAACAACTGGTAAGTCGACCACTGGGCCACCACTGCTTTAGGAATACCAAGTTGCAGAATGAATACTTACGCCAACCGCGTTCAGTACGACAAAGCCTTAGGACGTAGCGGCCAATATCTTTAGGGAAAATAGAATTGAGATATCGGAAATAACGGCAGGATGAAAGGCGAACTGACCTAACGCCTAGGCTTTAGCCTTTTGTCAAGTGGAAATACTGAATTCATTTTATGTAGAAGAGGGTAGATAATTCTATGCGTAATTTGTGGGATTGTAGCGGTATCTACAAACGCCACATGCGAACTTCACGTCATACTGACGTCACACAAAATCCTGCATCTCGCAAGCAGAGTTTACCGCGCAACTAGCATATATACAACGGTCTGACATGAATCATTGGGCAGTTGCCCGCCAGACACGACACCTGTCTGGTCGGAGGACCCTCCCTTTTCTATGGAGGATGAGTGAACTTTACACCCTGTTCCTCACACCTGTATAGGATGATCTTATTTTGTTTTTTTATAAGAATTGGAACGTTTGTTACGTTTGAATAGACTACGTAGAAGTGTAATAACTTCTTCGGTATTTGGAGTTTTGAAATAGACAAAAATAATTCCTTGTAAGGAGACCCCTTTAATTTTTTACTTTATTTTTATTGTTTTTTGTTATAGCTGCAATAGAAATACACGCTCTGTGAAAATTTCAACAGTATATCTATTACGGTTCATGAGATATGGCCCGCTGACAAACAGATGGACGGACGTAAGAACGGATGAACGTTCGGACGGACAGCGCTCAGTAATAGGGTCCCGTTGGCGCTCTATGGGTACGAAAACCTAAAAACGCCCGCCGCTATTCCATCTTGCTGACTAGTTAATACAATCAATTTTTTTCACCTCAACTGGAGCAATCGACATAGTAATTTATATTTATTCTGATACGAGAGAATAATAGAAAAATAAATGTAACTCTGCCCAGTATCACATCAATTTGAAACTATTTTAGCATAAATATCCCCTGGTCGAAATACGGTCTGGAGGACTTCTCCAGACCGTATTTCGACCACGGAGGCCAATGTCAAGGAGAATAGTCTTCGGCGCGGGACATATTATAGTGCACAAGTGTGTGCGCAGACACAGGTGACTCCCTCTTCCCTCACTCTCATGGTCCGATAGGACGGCAATCCGACACAACCGGAGCGAGATTAAGCGCAGGACCAACGGCTTAACGTGCTTTCCGACGCACGGGGATATCACACCGCCAACTTCCAAACTCCGGGCTAAGAAGAAGTCAGACTAAGAAATTCCTAATGGATAAACTCAATAACACTTTGCCAGACTCGGGAATCGTACCCAGGACTCCACCCTCAGCAGTCCACAAGATCAACGGGGTAGTTAAAATGAGTTTAAATGTTTTAGCATACGAGACCTCTGAAGTAGTAAAAGATACTTCGGTAAAAGTACAGACGCCAGCATATCAAGCTATTACAATCTGTCTAATTTCTTTAATAGATTTTCAACTTTGTCTCTAAAGCATTAAGGTTCAAGGTTAATTGGGAAAATTTGGCAGTTTCGGGTAGCTTGCCCTGCTGGTGTCTGTACAAAAATTCATAAAGTAGGCCCTTTATTAAAAAGACAGACACTTTGAATACTCAACTATTATAATTTTTATTGAACAGCTGTCGCAAAACTTCGCCATGCGGGCCGAAATTAGATTTCAAACAAAGAAAACACAAGCCGAATTGCGAAAGTCTTGAAATTCTAATAATATTCAAACGAGCCTACGTCCCTGTTAATTTCTCAGCGGTTTGTAAATTTCGGATCTTCAAAAGGTTTTGAACAATACAGCTCATTTCTCTGGCCTAATTAACAAGTGAAATAAACTTCCAAAAGTATTTCGGTTTTAAATGTATTTATCTAATATTATAATTATTATCTCGCAGAGAAAGTACGAGTTGTAGGTCGCAGGTTCTATTGCAGAAAGGCGCTTTACTTTGTGTCAAATTTTCATCGCCACTGCTCTCAAAATGGTGAAGGAAAACATCTTGAGGAAACCGACCTATCCTAGAACCAACAATTCGAAGACATGTGACATCTACCAAACCGCACTGGCCCGCGTGGTGGATTATGGCCCACTGCTTCTCATAAAGAGAAGGCCCGAGTCCCAGCAGTGGGAACATTGTAGGCTGATCATATACTGAGAAAGTACTAGAACTGCCGTGGGTGGCCCAGTGGTAACGACCTCGTAGTTTCGAACCCAAACAGGTGGTTTACTTTCTGTAAATTATTTCATCACCATTGCTCTCAAAACGGTTAAGGAAAACAACGTATTATTATCTATTCTGCAGAGTAAAGGCGTATTTTATACAGACAAGCCACGAGCATTGATTACCACGCTTGCTCAAGGTGAATTGGCGATTTCAAACTTATATTAACTACTAGCTTTTACACCCCACTTCACCCTCGTGGATGTCGGAAAATATCCCATTGTGTTCATCGAGATTATAAACTATCTGTGTACCAAAGAACAAGAGCGTGGAAATTGTTGATGGAATCCGTCTAGTCGTTTTTCGCCAACCCGGAACATACATTCAAAAGACAAACGGACAAAAATTCTAAAAACTATATTTTCAGCATCAGACTCGTTCCGACACCTCGTAGCAATTTTTTTTTTTGTGTTCAATGTACAGTTTTGAATTTGTCATTTTTTACTATACAGCGTGACGCTTTAATGTCGACATTAATTTAAGAGACGTATACGGTTTCAGGTTTTCTTTTTATGCATTTTGATTTTATTCAACGTTATTATTTATTCTAAAATAGCATCTTGGAGCAACCTGTACTTAAAAAGAACTGTAGCGCAGGGGTCACCTCCTGGGGTCACGGATCATTACATCGTATCAATGAAATTAAAACGAATAACGTGGAAAGAGTAGGAAGGTAAATTGAAAGAAAGAGAGAGAGCCTTATGTCGGCGAGCGGCGCAGGTAGTAGTTTTCAAATTGCGAATTATTTTATGTTGTTATAATTTTTATGATTACTGGCCACTAGCATGTCGTCATTGTCAAAATCAAAATCAAAAGCCATTTATTCAAATTAGGCTGAAAATCAGCACTTTTCGAACTTCGAAATTACAAAAGATAGTCCCCCGAAAACGTTCGCCCTTCACCACTTCCTAGTGCTATCGCAGGGAATTGGCTGGGATTGTAGCGGCACGTTGTATATATGTCAGCCAACTAGTTTAATCAGCCTATCAGTTGCCAATTGGTCTAATACCACACTTATGTCTAAGTTTCCTCATGATGTTTTTCCTTCACCGATGTCAGTAATAACAAAGATAAAGAAAGAAGCAAAGACCGCCGAGTACTCACTCAGTAAGGATATTTCCTTACTAAGTGAGTACTCGGCGGTCTTTGCGTCTTTCTCTCTCTTTCTTTGCCTCAGGTAATAATATTTTATTACCTGAGGCAAGAAATCTGTCGAAAACCTACTGTATTTTTGATTTGACCTTCCTTTCCTAGCTCCAGATTATTTTCGCGTCGCCATCTAGAAGAGATTGCATTCACTTAAATCCGCTTGCTGTAAATTTAATTTTCATTAGTTGTCCAACAATAGCTTTGACTTCAGAATGGTAATAATGAAAATAAGGAAGCTTTCTTTGGATCATCCAATACCCTGTTTGCAATTTCAGTAAGTCAGGAAGTGATTTTTTCTCTGAGAAATGTTTATATAATTTTTTTGCTGGGATACCTAAGGATAGTACCTACATAAAATGAAAACTGAAAATTACAAAAATACACTCTTTTACAGTTCGGTTTTTATTTTATGTAACGACATGACAACACATTAAAAATAAAATCGTATGAATGATTGTTCAAAGTTTTGTCCAAAAGTTCCCAATATTTTTTATTAAATATTCGTTTATCGTGATTCAATGCCACTGGCACAAAAGAAATTTCATTTAGCTATCATACTAGGTCGTCACAAACATTCGCATGAAATTGACTACCGGTTTAATAAAGGCTGCTGTTACTTTGAAAAAAAAAAGATGAAAAGGAACTGCACCGGGATTTTAATTAAATGATACGTGCACTTAAAAACTAGTAATTCGATTTGAAATATTTGTAAAGTGGCCTAATTTTTTACAAGAAACGAAATCTTTTTTCTAGGTTATAAAAAGGAGGGGAGAGAATCATATTGTCCACATCGCTATCTACAGGAAAGTACCCAAAAGGCTGGCAGCATCTAGGTTGAATTCATTTGTACCGGTATCTACAACGCCACATGCGAACTACGCGGCATATTGACGTCACGAAAATCCTGCATATCGCAAGCAGAGTTTACCGCGCTACTAACATATGCTAGTTGTGCGGTATGCTAGTTGCGCGGTAAACTCTGCTTGCGATATGGTATATACAACGGCCCGATATGGATCATCGGGCAGTTACCCGTTAGACACAACGCCCGTCTGATCGAAGGATCCCTTTTCTATGGGGGATGAGTGAACCTCACCACACACCCTGTTCCTCATACCTCTATACATTTAAGAAAACCCAAATATTTTCACTCAAATTTTATAACAAAGCATAACTATGTAGATATACCCAGTATTGACAACAATAAAAGCAAATGCACACCGCACAATGTACAATTTACAACAGGGATATAAACCAAGTGACGAGTTGGAGAGATTTTACAGTCGTGTGCCACAACCGTTTTGTGTAACGAAAATTCTTACGAACTCTAAAACGGGGTTGTCGAGTGCTACACAAAAACTTCAGCTGAAGTAAACCGGTGAACGTGTTTATGTACTGATGAAACTGTTTTTGTTGTCTCACGGATATGTTCTTTGGAGTACATTACAAGACTTGACTTAGTTTATGAGGGGTGAAGTAACATTGTGGTGTGACATGTGGGCTATTTCCTAGCATAAGACTTATGACGTGAATAAGGACCTACAGAGCGGTTTGCAGTTTGTGAAGTATGATAATTTGGCCTCCCCATAATCAACCTAACGTTCGCACTGCTGGCACACAGGCGGCGGCGGCCTGACAAGAGACTACTCTGTGTGGGAGGGAGCACAAATGAGAAGGCTAATTCCCGTCACTTAAAAACTTTCAAAATCCAGTCGGAGTCTCATCTCGGCGACAAACAAATGTCAAAAACTTGACAAAATGTAGGGAAGAAAGAGGTGTTTTCGACAGATTGAGACTGAGGTCAGACTGTGAACGTTCATGAATTGCCCCTCTGGTCTTGCCCAAAGATATTCCCCTTAGGGACACCGCAACTACCTAAAGCTATCAAACTTACAGATCTGCCTACAATTTGTTCTGTGACAATCACGACGAATTGTCTGCCTCTGTACATTTGTGTGTTTACATATTCCACTTGCTACTAATATTATAAACGCGAAAGTTTGTGTGGATGTGTGGATGGATGGATGGATAGATGGATGGATGTATGGATGCTTGTTACTCTTTCACGCAAAAACTACTGAACGGATTTGGATTAAATTTGGAACACAAATAGTTTATAACCTGGATTAACACATAGAATACTTTTTATCCCGATATTCCCACGGGATCGAAACTTATGCGGTTGAAACCGCAGAGCGCTGCTAGTTAAATAATAAATCATTTTTCTGAAACGTTAAAGCAGAATTCCCATAATAATACAGCATCATTCGATGATCTATACCAGCGACATGTCTCAGTTTAATAATTAATTTCTTGGCTTCCAAACCTAAATTAAATTTTCTTAGAAAGTAATAATTATTGCATACACCTTATTAGAATATCGGCTGATTGGACATTTAGGAGGTTTCTTAAGTAACCCTTAAAGGCCTCTGCACATAGCGGGCGGAGCGCGGCGGGACGGGACGGCGACGCGACGCTGAGCAGTTGTAATGTACTAGATATTACGGACGACGCCACACAGAGCCGCCCCGCTAGACGCGACGGTAACCGTCGCGCCGTGCCGCGCGGGAATACAAGTCAGAAGCGGCGGGGCGGGGCGTGGCGGTACGCGAGCGCGTTTTTGATTTATTTTATGCACCCATTTCCGTTTACGTTGTTTTTTCTTAGCTAGCGCAACTATGAGCAATAGCGTTTCCATGTCTGAATCGCTCAACATCTTTTTTGTTAAAAGAAAGACGCGGCGGGACGGGACGTGATCGCGCCCGCAGTATGAACACTGCCGCCGCGCCAGCACCGCGTCGCCGTCCCGTCCCGCCCCGCCCCGCCCGCTGTGTGCAGAGACCTTAAGAAACCTCCTAAATGTCCAATCAGCCGGTAGTATAATAAGCTGTATGCAATAATTTGCGTGAGTTAATTCTAACAGAATTTCTGAGAAATGTTTAGTTCACTAACATTTCTCAAAAACTTGAACTAATTGAGATTACTAATAATAATAATCTGAAAGCTGAGAAAAATAAACATATCAAATATCTTGTTAGCACACGAGGTTGTTGACATGTGGAATGTGAGCTCGACTGTCATTGTGCCGATTGTCGTATCGGCCAATGACCTGATGGCAGAAAGCCTCGATCAACACATATCGACCCTCTCGTTAGGCGGTTGGATCTAGGGCCTGATTCTGAAGGCAGTACTTCTCGATACGGCTCGCGTTGTGAGGAGGTTTCTGTCTCTGGAGCCCTAACCACCGGTAGCTCCCGACACCGGTGGATCACTATTTTTTTTATACTAATATTTAAAAATGTAATAAAATAAGACAACTAAATAAATAAACGACATAATAATAATAAGATTTATTTCTCACCATAATATTACAAAAATACATTTTATATGGTATCAGAGTTGGAACGCATTTTAATATTGTGGGAGACTGGTGCCTAAACTAAGCTTTAGGCCTGTATTTCAGGACACCAGAAGGCCAATTCTCGTAACTTAAAACGTTGAAAATCTAGTCGCAGTCTCATCTCGGCGACAAACAAATGTCAAAACTTGTCAAAATGTAGGGAAATTAGAGGTATTAATTGACAGATTGAGACTGAGATCCAGACTGTGAACGTTCTTAAAATTACGAGAATTACCTCTCAGGTCTCCGCCCTTTTACAAAAAAGATGCATTTTATTTTGTTATATGCTTGTACACTGACAATCCAAAAGATAAAAAGATGGCTCGTGTGGCCATTTTAAACTATATTATATACACTAAACTTTTGTTATTTACATTATTTGTGTGTGTAAGTGTATGTGTGTGGGTTGGTGTTGGTCCGTGCAAGCGACGTGTGGATGGGTGTGTATGTGTTAGGCGCTTATTTAGTGCCACGGTATTCGCAATAATCATGTGGTCGTACTGTATTTGCTGGAACCTCTTGGCCACAGAGATGGAGACGCCTCGGCAGCCACTGATAAAGACGTAATCTCAAGACTTTCCATACAAATCAAGCAAGTCAGTGTTTACTCGCACTCCAATACGACTATCGTATAGAAACTGATGGCATCGATGGCGGTTCTTGACCAAAGTTGAGCTTTGAAACCGATATTTTCGGTGCCACGAATTTTATTAACGGCATTGACTGAGAGAAACGAAAAAGTCGGCCTATAGAACTGTACTAGATTCTGTGCTCTGCGCTTTAGACATATTTGCACAACATAAACCAAACATGTTTTGTTTATCATGGGTGGTATAGTTAGTGCCTCGGAATTCACGTTAAGCTGTTGGTCCCGGCTGTCATTCGTGGATCTTTGACAGTCGTTACGGGTCGTCAGACGCCCGAAAGTCTGACAACCAGTCTCGCAGTCGTCAGTAACTGGGTTGTGGAGGTCAGATAGGCAGTCGCTCCATGTAAAATACTGGTATTCAGCTGCATCTGGTTAGACTGGAAGCCGACCCCAACATAGTTAGGAAAAGGCTAGGCAGATGATGATGGGTGGTATAGTGCTGATTTGTCAAAAACAGACTTTTAGTTCCATTTTGATAACTTTGTTTATGATATTGATTTGCAAGATCAACATAGAGCGAAGTATGTCTGGACGTAGTACTCGTATACGCACACAAAATCAATAAAAAAAAAACAAACTGATATTACCGTTTGTTTTTTAATCTGTTTTTTTTTTTGTTTGTTTATTAACTCAATTATTGCAAAACCAGTGCATTCGATTAGAAGCGCATAGCATCAAAATAGCGACCGCGCGTGGTGATTATAAAATTACCTACTTCTGGCGCAACCTGGGCAGTCAGCCCTCAAATAATTATCACGACATGATATATGATTTTTACACAGTTTATAGCGATATGAGAGATTAGAATGCGAAGCATAGAATGCTCTAATAGGAGCTACTATGTTTTACTACTTTAAATCTGGTATGTAATCAGTCAGCCTCAGTCCGTGTAGCTACAATAAAATACCCAACCCATTCTAATAATAAAGCTGAAAAGTTTGTTTATTTGAACGCGCTAAGCTCTGGAATTACCTGTCTGATCGACAATATTATTTAAAAACAACCGACTTCCAAAAACGACACTACAAAGTGAAAAATAACTTTAATTTCGGAAGTCGGTGTCGTTGGGTTCGCATTTTCGTTGTTTGCCACCGACTTCCGAAATTAAAGTTATTTTTCATTTTGTAGTGTCGTTTTTAGAAGTCGGTTGTTTTTTTTTTTGCAAAAAAGTTTTTATTTTTCACTTTTTAGTTGTAATTTTTACCAGTAATTTTGGTTTAAAAACCAAACTACTAAACCGTTTTTGATGAAATTTCTATGGGACCATTTGGGAAGTATACCCTTTCCAACAAAAAAATAATTTTTCAAATCAGTTGACAAGCGACGGAGTTATGCGAGAACAAACATAAAAAAAAAAATATACAAACATCCGAATTGAGAACGTCCTCCTTTTTTAGAAGTCGGTTAAAAATAGAAATAGAAATAATATTTATTTGCATAAAACATGGATGAGATGCATTGAATTTTATAGCCCTTACTTGAGGAAGGCTATTTAATATCGCGCTAAGACCCTTAGGAGCCGCGTAAAAAGAAAAAAAGTCAGAAACAACGTTAAGCGGAAACGCAGTAATCACTCGGGTAGGCGAAGCGACGCGACGAAAGACGCGAAACACGAAGACGAAGTCGCGAGAAGAAACTAGTGTAATAAGTTTTGTGGCTACACAATCATACAATATTATGGAACAAAGATAGTAGACAATTAAGGGGAAGCGCCAGTTCATTTAACCTTATTGATTGATATAGTCATTCAAGTTACAGTGCAACCTTGATATAACAAATCGGAAGGGAACAAGTAAATATTCGTTATATCAAGTAATTCGTTAAACTGAGGTTTGTTGTATTGAGGTTAGGTTGAAGAGGGTAAAAACGTGTCGAAACCTGTCGCGACTGAATCACATACTATTACGAACTTTATATAAAGGTTTTGGACTGACAAAATTCGTTAATTAGAGGTTTACACCTTTTTTTGATAGTTGAAAATTCGTTATAAAGAGGTTGTTCAGCAAATCTTCGCAATGTAAAGGTATATGTAAAATATACCTTTACATTGCAAAGAGTTGTTGAGAACAAATAAAAAAAAAAAAAAAAGGTAAACCTCTAATTAACGAATTTTGTCAGTCCAAAACACACGTTACATGGGTAGCGGGATCGTCCGAAAGGGTTACCGCACGCCCTGGAACATAAAGGGCTAAGGAAGGAACACGGGGGTGGGTTTTAGTCAGTAAGAGTCTGACACTCCCTCCGCTCCGCCCAGAGCGGGAGGGGGTCATTTGATGATTTCCCATCGTCAAAAAAAAAAAAAAATTCGTTAAATCGAGGAATGCGTTACATTGAGGTACGTTATATTAAGGTGGCACTGTATATGAACTCTAAGTTCAGTGGAATGTATTCATGATTTTAATTATTACAATTCTGTAAATACATACTTGTTACGGTCGCAAATATATTTTGTTAATAATACCACCTGACACCCGCCCAGACTTGGAAAAAATGTAAGATTATTATTAAAAGCCTGTGATGTCCCACTGCTGGGCAAAGGCCTCCATACTCTCTTTCCATTTCTCTCTGTTTAAAGCTGTTAAGGACCAGTTCTTGTTGAAGGAGTCCAGCTCATCCTACCACGCTGTGATCTCATTTATGCAGAGTTTACTGCTCTGCGACGGGATCTTAAAGTAAGAACCCAGGACGCCTACAGATTATATTGTAATACATTAGAAAATAACCTATGTAAAAATCCGCAACAGTTCTGGCAACATATTTCTAGCCTGAGATCAAAGGGCGGCTTCGAGCCAAATGTGGTGTACAATGGTCAGACTAGTTCGGGTGTCAAAGCGGCCGAGGCATTTGCTCAGTATTTTGCTAGCGTGTTTCTACCCGATGCACCTGAATTGAAGCCTAAGAAATTTAATGCGAGTAGTGAGGGAGATAACATTCCTCTTCCCTTTTTAACCCCACCGGATGTAGTTAAGGCGATTGCTAAACTCAAACCCTGTAGCTCGGTTGGCCCTGACAACATTCCAGCCTTTGTCCTTAAGGGATGTCATGACATCTTGGCAGCCCCTCTATGTCATGTATTTAACCTAGCCCTCCAGTCCGGTGTATACCCTGAGCAATTAAAAACTTCGCGGGTCACTCCCATCCCCAAAACCAGTGATAAAACAGTAGTTGAGGAACACAGACCCATCGCTATCCAGCCAACCTTGCCAAAGTCTTCGAGCATATACTCCACGGCTTCATTTACAAACGCGTAAATATGTCTTTATCTGATGCCCAACACGGGTTTCGGCCGGGTCGCTCCGTAAATTCGAATTTACTGATTCACATAGACTACATATCCCGCGGCTTGGACATCGGTGGGCAGGTTGACGCTCTGTATTTCGATTTCCTGAAAGCATTCGACAGAGTTGACAACGATGTGCTTTTGACTAAGCTAGGGGCCATCGGTTTCTCGTCCGGTCTTCTTAACTTCTTTTCGGACTATCTGCGCGATCGTAAGCAGTTTGTAAGGCATGGCTACTTCGAGTCCAAGCCTTATAATACACGATCGGGTGTAAGTCAAGGATCCGTGTTAGGGCCGCCTCTGTTCCTGATCATGATCAATGACCTCATAACTAATGTTAAGTTTGCCAAATGCCTGCTATATGCCGACGACCTTAAGCTAGTCGCACAAATCCGAACAGACGAGGATTGCAAACTCCTACAAAGGGATATTGATGCCATCTATGAGTGGAGCATTGCAAACAAACTACTTTTTAACACAAGCAAGTGCTACGTCATGACATACGGCAGAGGGTTGCGGCCAATTCATTAAAACTATAGTTTGGGTGGTGACGTGATTACTCGTGTCACCCAAAATAAAGGATTTGGGAGTGACTTTCGACCGCTGTCTGACTTTTAGGGACCACGTTTCTACTCTTGCAAAGGAATGTTTCAGACGTTTGGGATTTGTTTTGCGAAATGCTCGTGACTTCCGGAATCCAAATGTTGTTAGGCTTTTGTACACCGCTCTTGTTCGAAGCAAACTCGAGTCTAGTGCCTGCATCTGGCACCCCTATAACGCGACCCAAACACTAATGCTGGAAAAGGTACAGAAAACTTTCCTCAGATGCCTATTCCAAAGGGTATACCATTTCTTTCCCTACATGTACCCTACCAACTATCTTTTAGGAACGTTGGGCTTTAACTCGCTGGAGGTGAGAAGAGGCCTTGATCAACTCACTGTAGCCTGTAAGATCTTACGGGGACGTATCGACTGTCCAGAGCTCCATGGTCTTTTCTGCCGACTATTTGTGCCCGACAAATACATCGGACACCGTCAGAGCCGCCGGCACAATCTGTTTGCGCTACTCCCAGCGAAAACTGTAGCCAGAGCTCAATCCCCAATCTGTCGTACTCTAAAGGTGCTGAATGCCCTTCTGACTGCCAACCCTGAATGTGATGTGTTTGCGGATGAATGGATTCAAATTATGCGTATATGTCTGGTGTTCTGTGAGAGAATGTATGCAAGGGAGTCTACTATTCCATGTTAGTTTTAAGTTATATTATTGTCAACTTAACTATTGTCCTCTATGTTAATTAATGTAATTGGTGTTGTACCGTTTTAATTAACTATAAATAAATAAATACTAAAATACCATCTCCGACTTGGCCTGCCGCGATGTCGCTTTCCATTAAGATGGACCTATTGGGTCGTAAGTTTGTCCCATTGGTCGTCTGACATGCGGCAGATGTGTCCAGCCCAATTCTATTTTAGCGTGTCAGCATTTTAGCTTTCTAAGTGACATCAGTTATTTGTGTTATGCAATGGATGGACGCTTCTTTCTTAAATTAATTCATCTAACATACATCTTTTTAAGCTGACTGTACCAAATTACAGCACACACAAATGTTCCCGGAGACTGCAGTAACGTGTCAGATTTAAGAGGGCATTAGTGTAGGAATGGCGACAGTTTAAACCTTTTAATTGCCTACTTGCTTACCCTTTATGTGAATAATTAACAGATTATAACCGCAATTTTCTTGGTAGTTTAATTTAGGAGGTCATAAATGGTACGATGTGTTTTTGTTTGTTTCTGGTGCTGCGTTTTACAACAACAGCTTTTGCTTGCAGCTTTACACGCGTGGATGTCGGAATATATCCCACGGGTACGTACTACTAGCATTGAAACTACCCTATGTGTTAATCCAGGTTATGAACTATCTGTATGCCAAATTTCATCCAAACCTATTCAGCTGTTTTTGCGCCAATTTCAAACATACATCCAGATAAACGGACAACAAAAATTATTCGTTAGTATTTTATTATATATAAGTATGTATAGATAGATGATAATACCTGCCTACTTTTGTTCTTCTACTACTTCTACTTCTCTTACTCATACAGAGAAGGCATCCGCATTGATAACCACGTTTGCTCGTTTGCTCAAGGCGGAATGGCGATTTCAGACTTAATTAATTATTATAATTCCATGTTTCCTCACGATGTTTTCCTTCACCGATGACAGTGTATTCTCAGTGTGTTCGCAGATCGGTGGGATTCCCCGATGTTGCGGAGGTGGATGCAGCACCACGCTGAGTTTTAATTGTATGTACAACATCTGTGTCTGTAACCTACAAACACAACAGTTAAGTAAAATTGTTACTAACCCTACGGACCCTTTTTTTTTTTTTCAGGATGGGAATTCATCAAATGACTCCTCCCGCTCTGGGTGGAGCAGAAGGGAGTGTCAGACTCTTACTGACTAAAACCCACCCGTGTTCCTTCCTTAGCCCTTTATGTTCCAGGGCAGCGGTAACCCTTTCGGACGATCCCGCTACACCCTACGGACCCTATGGTCCTGTTTGAAACAAAAGTTTTCTATTCTATTCTACTAATGAATAGTAGAAAATTGAAGTGCAGTCGGTACACTAGAAAAGCAACCATCGAGCGGCACCGTGTGGAGGACTTGTTGCGATGGTCTGGTTATTTCCTGTGGTGGTCCTTTTGTGTGACTTGAGAATATAGAAAAACTAGCGACCCGCCCCTGCTTCGTACGGCTTCTGTGACTTGAAAAAACATCGAGATTCCTTTATTTTGTGATAGTTTAACATGATTGTGACACACAAATCTCCCGAAATAAATTCTCTAACTGATAGTGAAAATCGCATGAAAACTGTTGCATAGTTTAGCAGTAAAACGCGGTCACCCGGACGGATACGAAAAGCGATTTTAATTTAAAATATGTATAGCTATGATCCACCTGGTATGTGTGGAAGATCCAAGAACATCCACATTTCGTCAGTTATGTTTAAGTCCCATGAAACAGGGACCGAGCCTATTGCCGTCAACCGGGCACAAATTAAAGCAACAAAATAGCAATTCTGGAAATATTCTTTTACGTCTTCTGAACTGTTTCTAAGATAATTATTTCAAAGCTTTATAAAGAAACCAATAAGTCTTGTATGCGAATCCTGGGATGCTCCAAAGAGAAAATAACGTCAAAGTAAGAGACATAAAAGTCACTTTTATGTGTTCCCCAACATAATTAGTTCTTTAACCTTTATTGGCAAGGTATCAAGCCAAAGAGACGAGAGCTTGTCTCAGGAAATAATTACTTTTCTGTTAAAAGATTTACTTTTTAGTACAGACGCCAGCACATCAAGCTACCTGAAAATATCAAATTTTCCCAATCAACTTTAAACCATGCTTTACCGATAAAGTTGAAATTCTACTAAAGAAATTTGACAGATTGTAGTAGCTTGATGTGCAGGCGTCTGTACATGAAGTTGTGAATTTTCTTCTATGAAGTATTTTGTTATAGCATAATCAGCCTATAATGTTCCCACTAGTGGGAAACAGGTCTCCTCGCAATGAGAGGTAGTGGGCAACGCGGGCCTAGTGCGGGTTGCTAGATGTCAAATGTCTTCGAATTTTTGGTTCTAGGACATGCCGGTTTCCTCACGATGTTTTCCTTCATCGTATTGAGAGCAGAGGTATAATTTGCAGAAAGTAAAGCCCCTGTCTGGGTTCAAACCCACGACCTACAACTGGTAAGCCGCTATATAACTTCAAGTTATATACTACTGCACTACTGCTGCTGCTACTGCTACTGTATTTTACTTTTTTTTCCTTTTTTTTTCAGCTTTTGCTCCCGGCTCCGCCTGCGTGGCTGTCGGATTTCGGATTTTAATATGCGGATCATAGACTATGTGTAAATTGCATCGAAATTGTTGACATGGAAATAGACAGACATAGTTACTTTCGCGTTTATTTATCATCCTTACAACTTTACAGGCCCTAACCTAATGCGACAGTGTAGTTATCAACTTAAAAAATAACTTATCTAACCTTACATACCTAACAACAAATAATATAACTTTTTACCTTACTACATATTATAAAACTCTTGCGAATTCACTCAAAGAGCACGAAAAAGTATCCAGTCTCTCATGGACTTCGTTATAATATTAAAGGCTGATTTTTCAATCATCTGATAACTTTATTCGACGAATAATTTTGAAATTTTAACAGTTATTTCATAGAAAAACTGCCAAACGTCAATTTTATTCCTCGAATAAAAGTTATCTGGCGATGGAAAAATGGGCCCTTAGCGGGTAGAAAGAAATTGAAATTCGTGATTAATTATATTTCTGATATTCATAATTTATTTAAACACAATAGAAATAAAAACTGAAAACGTATGAGTTTTCAGTTTTTATTCATTTTCAAGAGCACTGAAGCTGATTTCAGCTCCTTCGATCTACATTGCTACGAGTATGAGACGTTTAATTCTTACGATATAATGACATAAATCAGATTTATATCATACCTTTAATGATAATAAAGTATGCAAGAAAGAACAAAATAAATAAGAATGTTAACTTCGACCCATTTTAACAATCAGAAACATTTGCCAAATTCACCATACCTATTAAATTCTCCGTACGTACCAATATGTTATTAATAGTAAGCATTGTGATAATAAATAACAAAACCATTATTATTCTTTTAGAGGGATAAACTATGAATAACATTTCCAATATATTCGTTTTCGTACGTTTGCGTAGGAATCCAATACCTATTGGAAAATAGAAGTAATAGATTTGTAACAATGATTTCCGATCGTCCTTCGCTAACGTAAAATAAATATCACAACACGTGAACGAGTACGAAAATGGTTTCTAAAAAGCCATATTATTGACTCGACTAAGAGATAAAGAAATATGTGAATAGCCTTTGTTATTTAATATTAACTTTGCTATTTGTATTGGCTACTGTCCTATTTTCTTCACAATTCAAGAGCGTTTTTTCGTCAAATCTGTAGGCGGTATAAATATTGTTCACATTGGAAGATAGCCAATATATTATGCCTACATTAAAAGAAAGAATGATCTAGTGAAACTATAGAATTCCCATTGTTTTTTTTTTTTTATCAAGGAAAAATAATAGGGAACTGAGAAAAATCCAAACTGTTGTGCGATAACATGGGAGCTAGTCACGCGGTTTGGGTGTGAAGACTCAAGTGTATTGTAACTTATGGATACGGCTAAGGAGGTTGCATACTTTCAGACAATAAGGTAGGAGTTTTTTATCGTATCATTTGGCAGCGGGGATTGTAGCTATTTTGATGGCCTCACCATTTGTATTAGTGGTCTGAGGAAACAAAGCATTAATAATTGTTTTTCAGCAGCATTATTACGCACATTGTATCGTGTCGGTATTTATAGCCATAATTAATTATGAAGTAGTCAAAAGTGGCTAAGTAATAAATGCCAAATGGGTCGATCGATCAGGTTAAGCCACGCTTGCCGCTGTCGGTCCGTGGATGGGTGACCATCTTTACGTACTAAACAAACGGCATTGCGTGCTCTCCGAGGCACAGTGGCGTGGCTCGGAAATCTTTGATAGTCGTTACGAGTAGTCAGAACCCCGAAAGTCTGACAAACTTCTTTCTTACCAAGGGGCATTATTATTGTGGAAGTCAGATAGGCAGTCAGCCAGAAAAGGCTATGCAGATTGATTTGAAATAATTTCCAGTTTTATGTAAATATCACAGAATTCAAAATTAAACAGAACTTTCAAGTTTTCCTTTTTATTAATTATTTCATTTCACATTTCTGACATCACAAAAACCGGACGGATTTCTATTCATGAAGGAATAATTTTCTCGGAATGAATTATTCCTTTGAAATAAGAATAACCATTTAATATTTTCCGTGACTTTGTAGTGACACGGCAAAGCTTTGTATTGTGTGAAAAGTTCTTTATAATAGTATCTCTTTCCCCGAATTGCCCTCAGGAGGGCTTCGGCCGTTTCGGGCGGGCTACAACTCGAGCAATTTATTATTCTAGAGACAGTGATGTCTCAACTTTAGAGCGTTTTGTGGATAGATTCGTTAATTCGCTGAATCCGTAACAAAATTGCTGAAAATAGATGTCGAGTTAATTTAAAGTTATGTCTATTTATTTAACTTGAAATTCGTCGTAGTTGTTCATTAGCGTCTGTTTATTTGTAAAACTTGTTTCTGACCGCGGTTTCGCACGAGTGGATGTCGGAAATTATCCCGGGACCAAAACTAGGTAGTCTATGTCACTTCTTATAACATCAGCTATCTGTGAAAGTCCTGTCAAAATCGGTCCAGCCGTTTCGGAGATTAGCCGGAACAAACAGGCACAGACAAAAAAAAATTTTTTTGTTATAATTAAGTACCGTATATCATTTCATATAATCATATAAACATTCATATATATATACATTTAGTAAAAAGCTGATATTTTTATTTTACAAACAGACACTTCAATTTTATTTATTTGTATTAATATAGATGAAATTATATATTGAATTGGCGTTTATTTTTAAAACTTGCTATTTCAGTCTTCCTTCCAGTTATTCGAATTTTTCACCATTTCTTTGTCTTTGTGACAAAATTTTGACTTAATACGTTCTCATACACACGTTCAGCTGCATCCGGTTAGACTGGAAACCCAGTATTACCAGTATTTTACATGGAGCGACTGCCTATCTGACTTCCACAAAACAGTTACTGGGAAATATGATACCCCTTGTTAAGACAGGTTATCAGACTTTCGGGCTTCTGACTACCCGTAAAAAGAAAGAAAATCAAAGATCCACGAATGACAGCCGGGACCAACGGTTTAACGTACTTTCCGAGGCACGGAGGGGTCTCAGTATTTAAAGATGGTCACCCATACACAGACCAACCGCGGCAAGCGTAGCTTAACCTGGTCGATGGACCTGTGTGGCTGTTATTATTTAGCCACGCCAACATAGTTGGGAAAAGGCTAGGCAGATGATATATGTATACACGAATAGCAAAATAATTTAATTTAAAGTTTTGTGTTTCGTTCGTAATGTTAATTACTTACTATTGTATAGAATCAAGTTCTTCTAACTAAAAATACAACTGTGCTGCTGGGGAGTTTGTCTTCTTCCCAGCTAAAGCACTAAGAAGTGGTGAAGGGCGGGCGTTTTGGGGAACTGTCTTATGTAATTTTGACGTTCAAAAAGCTGATTGTCAGCTTAGTTTGAATAAATTACTTTTGAATTTGATTCAGATTTTTCAGGCACAAATATTACAAAGAAACCTACTTAAATAGGTACATTACTCGTTAACAATGCTTCATGCTACTAAGCCCGCCCTGTACCCATCAATGTACAGACGCCAGCAGGTCAAGCTACCCGAAAGTGTCAAATTTTTCTAATCAACCTTGAACCTTAATGCTTCAGAAATAAAGTTGAAAATCTATTAAAGAAATTTGACAGGTTGTAGTAACTTGATGTGCTGGCGTCTGTACAAAGACATAAAAAAAAACGTTGCTATTTCAGGACAATCGTCGTCATAAACATTATTGCACAGCCTACCTACCTACATATAAAATATACAGGGTGGCAGGGACATCGACGTGCAACCTGTTACCAGGGATTCAGTACTTGATTCTGAATCGCCCTACGTTGAAGTTTATCGACAGTAATTTAAAAAAACGACGGTTCCATACATATTGACCACGTAGATATTACACTTTTCCATGAAACAGAACTTTTTTGATAACCGACGATAAATTTCTACGCTAGGGGTCTAGAAGTGCCGAATTCATGGTTACAGTTGCGCGTCGATGTCCCTGCCACCCTGTGTAACATTCGCCCATTTAATACACCTCAACGCTTTCTTCCTTCTCTGTACCCATGAAAAAGGAAGTGAGCGAAACAGGACTATAATTATAAAGCCATAAAGCACAATCTGACATTAACAGCGCGGGTTAGAATACGGATGTTTCAAATGGGTGATAAAGGTAAGTGAGTCATTTAAATACAGCGCATGTAGAAGCTGTTTAGTTTTGATTAATGTTTCATTTGAGCAAGGAAAAGTGAGCGCTTATTGTATGAAGTTTTAACTGTTGTTGTATTACAAATCGTGCGTAAGAAAAAGAACAAGTAAAGTTTAGTAAGTGATTCCTAAATGGTGAACTAAATCTTTAACAAAATCGAATCTGAAAAAAATTACCAAATCCCTTAGATCTAGTCACTACTGTCACTCTCTGCCATAGAGAACATCAGGCAAAGGGCAATTTTACCAGATTTTTTGTATTTGACAGATAGTGCCTTCCGGCTTTGCCAAATAAATGATCGACGATCGCGTAGTCGTGCAACGATCGCTTATATTAAAATCTTGACTGTGATTGTAAATGTAATGCTTGTTAAATCCCCAGCATCAGAGGGATGACACTGACAGCTCAGTCTACGCAAGTTTTCACGGGGACCCCGGGACCGCCGCGCGAGTACGCGACCAATTATCTGAAGTATGACGTGTAAACGCGACTTGATTGATCGTGTACTACTCATGCGACAATCGCTTTTGGTTAGGACGCCATCATTGATGAAAATATCATTGTACACAACACAAGATTTACCCAAATAAACGCTTTTAGTATTAATTTAACCTAATTTCTTGAAGACACTGACTAAATGTTTGAATCGTTTTGCTTCAGGTACGAGTAATACACAAATCAAAATCCGGCGAATGAATTCATTCAATTTCCTACATTTTCCCTCAACACTTCCTTTTTTCAATACAAAATTATCAAACCGCTCAAACCGTCCCTTTTATTGTAAGACGGCGTTTACCATAAATGGAATAGGGAGCCCACTAAAGTGGTCTAAATGGGCAAAATTTGTCAAGAAGTTAAGATGTAAGTTATGGTATCCATTGTTATAAGACCCGAGGGGCGTAAGGCGCACTTATCAAGGCCTAACGAAGATTTATATTGTGACGTCTCGTATTTTTATCCCTATGATATTCGTATTTTTTATGGAGACAGAAATGTTGAAAATATTTTTTCATTCCCCGGAAATGTGTGGTTGGATGAGTATAATGTATGTTTGTTTTGCTTAAAGTTTTGTTAGAGAGATTTCCATATGATTGTTGAGGAGTTCAAATATGTGTAGCTGAGTTTGTTAGGACACGTGTTTTGTTCTGTCATCTTGTGTTTAAGTTTTTAAGTATGCGAACTCAGACTGGAACTCAAAGCATTTATCTCAATTAAACCATTTACTTTTGAGTTGTCAAGAAATCGGTCAATCAGAAAAATATGATGATAGATGCCCATTCCAAAGCGTAGTACGTACATTCACGAGCAAAAGCATGTTGTATACATGCAGCTTTATTCAAAAGCGATTTACTCCTTTATTTTCGAATGAAATTTTAAGTTGTTACGAACATAGCATTTTGAAACCCATAGCTTTATGTAATGTATCGTATTTCAACATTGCATTCGTTATTTCATGAAAAAATCGGAATTGACAGTTGCCAAGTATTGATATATTGGTGCTCGTGACGTGGTAAGTACCTATGAGACACAGTACGTCGTCGCCTCCTCTCCGCGAGAGAGACGGCGACGTCGTTACTCCCGGAAATTGAAATGGCACCACAATCAAGTTTCAAGGATTTTCAAGGACATCTTAATCAGTCACAGATTGAAACACAAAAATCCACTAACATTCCCAACAAAGCTTAATTAGATAACTGTGACTTTAACTTAACCAAAGAAAATTTTAAAGGAAATTAGTGGTGTCTTATAAATTTTCTACTTGACATAATTAAGTTTGTGCTTTCTGTAGTGTCGGCACTGAACTTTTAATGGGAAGCCTTGCGTTCGTAACTTGCTACATTATTCTTAGCTGGGTAAGTCATCGGGATAATAGGCGACGCCTGGAAAGTGTAAAAGTTGTGTTGTTATACAAAATAAGTTGTGTGTACTTGTGTTATGTTGTTTTTGTGGAAGGCATGAAAGCTCGTGTGAGAAATTGTGTTTCGTATTGTTCTCAGTGGTTTTTGAACTGTCGAAAAGACTTAGAAACTCAACATTTTGTAGTATTTAAGAAATACACAATATAAATGGGCTTTCTTATTTTTATGTATAATTCTTATTATACGATAAAATAAGGTGATAACAAGTTAGACACAAGTAAAAGCAAAAGGCAAAAGGAGTAAGGATCGTAGTAGGTGGCGTTCTGTATTTTCTGCCTACCCCCATTCCTGTGGGGGACGGCAAGAACGTCTACGCAGTCAAAATTATTCTGAAAAAATGTTACACTAGGAGGTTTAGAATCAAGTGCTGAATACATGGTTTCAGTTTTGTTAACAGGTTGCGCGTCTTTATTACCGTTCTGTATGACACGCCTACGGACTCTGCTACTTCGCGAGCTTTAGTTCGGCAGTCAGGCATCTTCGCGAGCTTTAGTTCGGCATCAGTGAGAATCATGTCATGGACTTTTTCTACGATTTCTTCGGAAACCACATCTTTCGGGCGGCTTGGCCTCTCTTCATCAGAAAACAGATGTACGACCACATTTGAATTAATTTAACGAACATTTCACAGTTGTAATAGATGGCGAAGGCTCACAACATCCAACTTCACTTTTATTTGTTCGCATGTTTTTCCATCCAAACATAAAAAGCGAATTACGAATCGAATACTGCTCTTTTTTCATTTTATCAAGAAACATGAAACACGTCTGATAGAATTGACTGCCAATCGTGTATAAACTTGCTGTATAACAACATTTACCTTCAAAATGAATCGTAAAACACTTTCACGATTTATTGAAATTCAAATCTTTCTTTAACCGAATCAGCCAGCGCGGGCAAGACCGCGGGCATTAGCTAGTTATTGGTTTCAATCTGATTTTATTTGACTGTACTTTTTATGTGCGAGAGAGTTGAAAAAAAAAACGGGTAAAATCGGAAGGCGAGTGTCAAACTCGTGCGCGGCGCGCGAGTTTGACACTCGCCAGTTGACGAACAAGTCCGCAAAGTAATAATTAATTGTATGTTTAACTTAGCTAAGTCACCGATACTGTGAAACTTCGGCGCTTTACTTACAAAAACACAACTTAACCAGCTAATTAATTACAATTTAATGTTAATTTTGGTGCAAAAACAAAGATAAACACTGGAGGAAAGGTTTAATAGTTAATACTCGTAAATGACGAAATTTATAAAATTGTTTGTAATTACAATAAAGATTTGCGCTAACTTGTGCTTCATGTATTTTTTGACAGTGTATTAAGGCTACACAGTTCATTCATAGTTATTTTAAATCTGATTTTGCATGACTGTCAAAAGCACAATGATCTTTATTGTTGTTGCAATAAGCTTGCTGTTAGGTAGCTGCTATTGACAAATCTGTCAAAATCACAGAGATCTTTATTATCCTACTGATATTATAAACGTAGCAGTTTACATGGATGGATGGATGGATGGATGGATGGATGGATGGGTGTTTGTTACGCTTTCACTCTAAAACTACTGAACGGATTTGGATGAAATTTAGCTAACATATGGTTCATAACCAGGAATAACACAGAGAATACTTTTCATCCCGATATTCCCACGGGATTGAAACGTATGCGGGTGAAACGCGGGGTGCAGCTAGTTATTTCAATAAGGTTGCTATGAGCTAGAGCATTGGTGGCCCATGGAGAACAGTGGTGGCCTAGTGAGAAAATCAAAATCAATCAAAATCAAAAGACATTTATTCAAATTATGCTGAGAATCAGCACTTCTCAAATGTCTAAATTACAAAAGATAGCCCCCCAAAAGCGCCCGCCCTTCACAGTGAGAGCAGAAACAAAAATTCGAAGATATGTGACGTCTACCAACCCGCACTGGGCCCGCGTGGTAGATTATTAGCTGACTCCCTCTCGAAGAGAGGTGGCCTGCGTCCGAGCAGTTATATCATGTAAATCACGAGTTCATAGCAATCGTATGACTTGCTACGCCGTAGCATGGAGCAATCGTATGACATGCTACGCCGTAGCATGGAGTATCGTATGACATGCTACGCCGTAGCATGGCGTAGCCAGCCGTGCGTGCTGAGCAAGAGTATAAGATGTCTTCATTGATAAAGGAACAGTATTATCACGACACTTAAAACTATTCACCATTCAATCCTCCATTCATCATTCAATATAGGTATGTATCGTCAGCGCCACATAGTTTAATAAAAAATAAACAATGTCAAATATTGCGGCTCTAAAGATCTTGCTTCGCGAATTTAAATAGGTAATTCGTCTCCGCGTTGAATCGCAGTATGGCTTTTTAAAAATTCAAGAAATCCAGCTGGTGATGCAGACTGGCTTAACACTTTCTACTCACGGGCTTAAAGTTCAGCTAACAGATTCGAAGTTAATACTATAATAAGTTCTGGGTTTGATTATGATAAAATTTTCCAGGATGTGTACCTAGTTAAATGCATTCCTACATTTCCCTGACTAGTAAGTGGTATTAGAGAACAGGACTAATGTTTTAATTTTTTGATTATTCTACTTTGTTTAGTGGATGCGGTTTCTTACGAAGTTTCTATTTAGTTGAACAGCGTTGAACGCTATGATTTCGTAGAAGTCTACGCCGTTCTCGAAGCCATCTACGCCATTCTCGTAGCCACGTACTTGGTTCTCGAGTCCGTGTCCGCTGTCCTCGTAGCAATCTACGCCGTCATCAGTAGCCGTCTACGCCATGCTATAAGCTGCCTACGCAATCCCCGTAGCCGTCTAAGCCGTTCTTGAAGCCACCTACGCCGTTCCCGTAGCCGCTTCGTGCGATGTAGACATTTCTGTCTAGTTGGAAACTACGATACATAGATTTATGTATTACATCATATGATAAGACCTCCACACAAAGAAAGATGTTTCAATACTTGAATAAAATAATGTGTAATATTTGTATGAGTACCTACACACTCGTAAAACTTGAAAACGAAAATTATATTATTTCACTTCATAAACAGCTGAGCTGGCTCAAAAATTTCACTCATTTGGAATAATTCTTAATTTTTACATAACAGACGAAGTAATGGAATGGACATGTGTTAGGGAAGAATGGCTATAAGAGTAGGGGAAGACCAAAGAAACGATGGATGGATTGTGTGAATGATGATATGGTTAGAAAGGGGGTGACTGTCGAGATGGCGGCTAATAGAGGAGTATGGAAGAAAAAGAGATGTTGCGCCGACCGCAAATAAATTGTGATAAGGACAGGAGAATGATGATGATCAGACGAAGTGAGTTTACTATAGGTACAGTCACGAGCACCAATATATCAACACTTGACCACTTTCAATTACAAATTTTTGAAATAGAATGCAACGTTGAAATACGACACATTACATAAACCGTTTCGGTACGAAAATGCTATGTTCGTAACAACATAAAATTTCATTAAAACTAAAGGAGTAAATCGCTTTTGAATAAAGCCGAGTGTATACATACTTTTGCTCGTGACTGTACACTTCCGCCTAAAGAAAAAAACAGGCATATTTTCTGTTTACGTGTTAAACAAACCGAAACAACCTTAACAAAGTTCACACAACTAGTAAACTGTAAGTAGCGAGGTCATTTGAATATTTCCCCGCAGACGGAAATAAGACTCGGAATGTCGCGTTGTTAAGTAAATCTTTAATGGCAACATAAAATGTAGGTAACTAAGACTTGGGTTAATGTAGCAGCCTTCTTAGAAGGTGCATAACATAATATAACATCACGCTTGTTTTCTCGGAAGGGTATAACAGAGGTGAACTATAGATCACCTCTGATATACAGGTACACCCACATTTTGCCAGTTATGTGTAAGTACCACGTAATAGAGAGCGAGCCTATTGCCATCAATCGGGCACGTCCCAGACTCCAGAGAAATTCCTAAAGGAAAAATCCAATAACACTATGTGCAACCTGGGAATTGAACACAGGACCCCATGATCAGCAGTAGCGCTTGCGAACACTAGACCAATGTAGCAGTCTCAGTCTGCAGTCTGACTACATTCCTTCAAAAAGTTTGCATTTAAATGAGGGAAAATTCCCAGATATTTAAGATCGCTCGTATTCTAATAAATCAATCTGTCAAAAATACAGACCCACATTATTTTTTTTGACATTGATTGACGATGGGATGAGATTGCGACAAAATATTGAACGTTTTTAATAACGGAAAATGGCCTTCCGGCAACAAACAGCTTCTATTGTAAACTTGTTTCTGTCCACAAAATAAATTCTTTCTATCGCTATATTCTATCAGGAAATGCAAGTATTTCTGATTGAGAGTAAAAAGTGGAGTTGGTGGTGTGGAATGTACAAACACCAGCAGGTCAAGCTACCTGAAACTGTAAAATCTTCCAAATCAACCTTGTACCTTCAAGGTTGGTTGAGAAAAAAATACAGTTTCGGGTAGCTTGACCTGCTGGCGTCTGTACATAAAAATATTCGACTTTGTAAAAAAAAAAAAAACCATCAAAACATAGGTAATATTGACAGTCAATTCTGCAACAACAAAAGAACTCCTCAGTTCTTTTGTTCTTGTAGAATTGACTGCAATTCTCGTAATTTTAAGAACGTTCAATCTCATCTCAGTCCCAATCTGTCAAAAATACCTCTAATTTCTCTACATTTTTGACAAGTTGTTGACGTTTGTTTGTCACCGAGATGAGACTGCGACTAAATTTTGAACGTTTTAAATTACGAAAACTGGCCTTCTGATTTCCGTCAATATCTGGTTGTCCAATCTATTTTTATAAAGGATAAAAAGTCTAAACTGAACAAGTTCGACATTTATAAAAAAAAATGGTTTTAAACTGTTTAAAAATATATATTAATCTACTCGAAACATTCAATCTGACATATACTATCATTGAGAACGAAACCATAGCGACTTCTAATTTGATGCGTAACGCCTTCTATCGAGTTAGTTATTTTAGATATTATAGTACACCATACTTATACACAAGATTTCCTTATATGTATAGTGAAAGTGACCTCTAAGGTATCTCATAACTCATCTCCTACGAGAGGTTAAAGCCTTTAATCTTATAATATGCTTTTTTGATAAGGACAACAAATTTAATGACGTATTACAACATTGTAATAAAAGCTAAATGTTACACCTTAATTCAGCACTCATGATTTATGCTATTAAAAAAGTTAACGAACATTGTTCCGCTGACCCACGTTGTTGCCTCATAAAAATAAATAAAGGCATAATTAAAATAAGCTTTTATTTTAATAGCAAGTAAGTAAACGTTTCATTTATAATTTCATTTTATAATTAGTTCGACAAAGTATTATTACAGTTATGTATTTGAAACGTTTCGAACCATGAAAGCGAGGACATTGAAAACAGTGGGCTTATAATTTCGAAACAATGCTAAGGGTACCATACTTGTAGCGTGATCGTCCGAAAGGGTTACCGCTGCCCTGGAACATAAAGGGCTAAGGAAGGAACACGGGTGGGTTTTAGTCAGTAAGAGTCTGACACTCCCTTCTGCTCCACCCAGAGCGAGAGGGGCCATTTGATGATTTCCCATCCTCAAAAAAAAAGGGTACCATACTTTAAATATTGCATCGGTTGTTAAAAACTGTGATGTCTGAAATTTGATTTTTTTGAAACGCGGGCGCAGTCGGCCGGCTGTAAAGGTCCTCCACACTGAATTTCAGTCATGGCAGCCAATCTCAAAGGAGACTAGGCATCTACGCGGGAGATATTATAGTGCACAAATGTGTGCACAGGTGGACTCACCTTTCCCTCACTGTTAAAGTCCGATGGGACGACAATCCGACACGACTGGAGAGAGATCAGGGTGCAGGACAAACGGCTTAACGTGCTTTCCGAGGCACGGGGAATTATCACACCGCCAACTTCTAAACTCCGGGCTGTTACTGAGAAATTTCTAATAAAAAACCCAATCTCGTATAGTATACTGATACTACACCGTATCTTTTCTAGTTAACTGCAAGCCAACCTCAAAAAACCCTTTTCACCGAAAATAATTGCAAAAATATTTTACTTGTCATTTTCATATAGACATACCTTTATTACAGGAAAATAAACAATATTTCCTTTGTAAAATTAAGCAATAGATTCAGAAGTTGGATGCAATAAGTAGATGGTTAAGTTATTTTATGATATTTTCCAAAGTGGATTAACCACTTACATAGGAAGTTTGACAAAGAGTCAATTGGTAAGACAAGTTTGGAAGTGGGTTAATAGATAAAGTTAATAGTTATTTGTTTTTATCAAGCTATCTGCCGTGGCCTTGCCTGCGGTGTAACAAGCTATCAGCAGCAATGGCTTTCATTTTAACAGTTCAACAATATTCATTGGCCACCACTCCCACTGAGTGGTGGCCAATGAATATTGTTGAACTGTCTGCAATCCGCAATGGCAGGAAACGACCGCGCGGCAGGCCCAGAAAGAGATGGCGGGATGAGCTGGACCCCTTCTTAAAGGAGCATCGCATTCGCATTTTCGTTGTTTGCCACCGACTTCAGAAATTAAAGTTATTTTTCACTTTGTAGTGTCGGTTTTGGAAGTCGGTTGTATTTTTTTTTGCAAAAAAGTTTTCATTTTTCAATTTTTAGTTGTAATTTTTACCAGTAATTTTGGTTTAAAAACCAAACTACTCAACCGTTTTTGATGAAATTTCTATGGGACTATTTGCGAAGTATACCCTTTCCAACAAAAAAAGAATTTTTCAAATCGGCTGGCAAGCGACGGAGTTATGCGCGAACAAACATAAAAAATACAAACATCCGAATTGAGAACCTCCTCAGTTTTTAGAAGTCGGTTAAAAATGACGTGACTACGCACATTGGCACGTGCCTCCGTACTCAGTGCCTTATAAAGGGACTGTCCACTTTGTCTGTTGCCAGTGTCCGGTATAAAGCCTATTAACTATTAATTGGCACAGTTACGTTTCTTACATAATCTATTCATAAAACAAGTTGTTGCTACGGCGCTGGGAAAACGACTGCCGGCTATACTGTAAGCGCGGGGAACATTGCATTTAGCATTTATCTACCTGTAGTTCCTATATCTATTCTTACTTATAATAAATCTGTAGAAGTGAAAATTCTGTACATTGAAAATATCAAAAAAATAAATGGCAGGGGGTGTTACTAGACCGACACCGAACCCAAAAATGTGATTACAAAAACTTTTGTCTGTCTGTCTGTCTGTCGGTCTGTCTGTCTGTCTGTCTGTTTGTTCAGGCATCACGCAAAAACTACCGGTTCGATTACGATGAAACTTGGTATAATTATTCTTTAATATCCTGGGCACCACACTGGGTACTTTTTATCCCGGAAAAGTATATACAATAAAAAACAAACTTAATTTTGCGGTTCGATCCCTAGACCGATTACTGTACGAACCGCAAATAATAAGTTTGTTGAAGGTTACGTCACCCGCAGTATTATCTGTGCGACCTTTTTATTCCTTTTAGTGTTTAGAGTTATTTAGGTTTAATTTTATAAGTCGTAGGTATAGATTTTAATTTTATAGTATAGGTAGTATATTTGTTAGTGTACGTAGTGACCGAAGGTTATTTCATAATACTGTTAGGTAGGATTAGTCATTCGTATAGATATTAGTTTTTAGAGATTTTGCTTATTTATTGAGTTTAGATTAGTTATCATCAGAAATAGGTTTATTTAGGTAGGTTATTTTTTTTTAAGTAGGTACTTAGGTAAAGATATCATATAGGTACCCTCTTAATCACCACTAATGAGACACAATTGATTTTCTATTGTAATTAGCCACAAAGGGCCCGCGAGATGGATGGCATCCTGGGGAAGCACATACATTTTATCCTGTTAGCACGTTCCCGTGGCATAATTTCCGACATCCACGCGGGCGAAGCCGCGGGCAGAAGCTAGTTGTCTAATAAAGTTTCCAGGATGCTGTAGCAGCTTCTGCGCAACCTATCCATTATTGACGCTGTTCTCTTCATCATAAAACCATGCAACTCGTCAACACGGACTTTCCCGAACATCTGCAAAGCGCTGCAGAAGCACAGAAGCCCCATCTACATCATTTAAAAAAAAAACAAACAATCAAATAAGGGACTTATTTGAAAACTAAAAAAAACTCAAACTAAAAATTCTAAGACATGTGACATACTAACCCGCACTGGGCCCGCGTTGTGGATTCAGCCCACTCCCTCTCGAAGAGGGGAGGCCTGTACTGGGAATATTATAAGCTGATTATGTAAACCATTTACACGTAATTTTGAATTGTCCAGCAGTCGGTCAGTCTTGGGCCTGCCAGGGTCGCGGGTTGTTCGAAAGAGGTACCGTAGCCACTGGCACAGGCAACTGAAGGAACACGGGTGGGTTTTCAGTCAGGTTAGGAGCCGGAGGGCATGTTAGACTGACAGATATTTGATGATTTCCCAGCCAAAAAAAAAGGATTGGTCAGTGACTGGCTGTCAGTTAGAAAGATGATGCTAATTGCCCATTACAAAGCGAATTAAGTTCCTATGGCGAAGAATGGGCAAGACACTACATGAACACTCTTTTAAATTAAAATATTACTTTGTAGCGGTATCTACAACGCCACATGCGAACAACGCGTCATACTGACGTCACGCAAATTCTGCATCTCGCAAGCGGAGTTTACCGCGCAATTAGCATAGATACAATTTCCTAACATCATTCGTTGGGCAATTGCCCGCCAGACACAACACCCGTCTGGTCGGAGGATCCTCCCTTTTCTATGGAGGTTGAGTGAACTTTACACCCTGTTCATCATACCTCCAAACTGGTGACCCCGAGTTTGAACGTCAGCGCAGCCTTCGTGCAAACACTTCAGCGTGACGTCATCATCATCACTCCCGCAAGCTTCAGCGGCGAGTCACCCAGCCAGCCAGCATCCACGGCTTCAACGGGTATCCTGACCACCAGCATGCAGCGTCCGCGCATACCTGGTCATCACCCTCAGCCTCATCAGCAACCTTGGCACAGCACACTGCACCTTCGGCCGGTCAACAAGCAGAGCACCCTCTCCTGGTCGACGCAGCAGCCAGCCTCAACCCGGCGCTGTCCGACATCCGACGCACTGGAGTATAACGCAGCGCCACCCCGACTCACTGGGGACATCTCCGCAGACAGTTCCGACTCACCGTGAACTATGCGGCAACCGGTTCCGACTCACTGGAACCTCAGCTGGCCTGGCAAGCATCGCAAGATACAAGACTCAGCCCACTATCGACCTCCGGTCTCCGGAGGGGAGTGATGTAGCGGTATCTACAACGCCACATGCGAACAACGCGTCATACTGACGTCACGCAAATCCTGCATCTCGCAAGCAGAGTTTACCGCGCAATTAGCATAGATACAATTTCAATTAAAAAATATTACTATTATTATACTACAATCTGTCAAATTTCTTTAATAGATTTTCAACTTTATCGCAAAAGCATTAAGATTCAAGATTGATTGGGAAAATTTGACAGTTTCGGGTAGCTTGACCTGCTGGCGTCTGTACATTCATAAGAAAAATAAAAAATTGCTATCATATTGTATATTATTTATTTGTTTATGAGTCCTGTGTGATAATTTATTTAATAATTTTCTTTGCAAATCAAACCACAAACACGCTTTCATTAACTAAGTAATTTTATTTCAGAAATATTTCACAAATGAGGTTTTAGCGCATTGTAATTAATTATGCCCTCTTTAGTTGTAACATCGTTAACGAACCCTGACCCTTTTGAGCGAAGAATGTTTCTTCTAATTTAAATATGAATTATTTGAAAAGTTCTTTAATAGTTCTATTAATAATTTTGAGTAACGAATCTTGACTGCTTTTGAACCATTTGTAAAAATTACACGATGTAAAGAATTGTATTATTTGAATTGAATTGAATAAATTAAAGTTTAGAAAATACATGGAATGGATTGCAATTTTCGTTAGGTATCTAGTTGGTACCTAACGAAATGCCCAACCTTAACCCAGTAAAAACTAGGAAAAAACCACTGCTTCACAAACTAGGTATTTTTTTATTCTAAGGGAAAATAAAGCATAACACACGACCACCTAGAAGCCGGTAATAAAATATAAAATCAAACAAAACAAACACCTATAAAAATAAATCAGTCCACACTGATCTCAGAGACGAGAATAAAACGAATGAAAGAGTCAAGCTGACATTTGATAAATTGCAAGAAATAAATCTTTCCTCTGCAGTTTTCCTCAAAAGCCCGCTTTTAATCGGGGACATGCAATTTCCTCGCAACACCATACATTTTCCTAGCAATGCTGCATTTCTCTGAGGCGACATTTTTTTTTTCCAACTTTTAAAATTACTGCCACTGCGGCCCGAACTACATGTTGCGAAACTTGGTACAGCCTGTACACACTTACCCAACTTAATTTCGTTGACAGAAAAATGTTTTTATGGAACTTTATTAAGGAAACAATAAGGTTTAAAATAGCTTGTGATTTTTTTTTTGTCGCTTTCAGAGTTGCTTTCTTTTGCAAATGCTCTTTCCTGAAGCTATTTACAGCTTGAACTGCTTTTTACCGGTTTACTTAACAACATGACTACCTACGTTCTAAGAAAAATATAATTTTTAAAACCTGGGTTACTATCTCAGTTAACCGTATTACACGAAAAGGGTTGGTGTTTACGGAAATATTCTGTGTTCCTTCGTTATAAACGTCCATGTAGTGAATTTAAATTATGTTTTAAATGCGATCATTTAAATTCTTTAGCAAAAGTTCGGGGTTTCAGTAGAATTATTTTGGGGACCTTGTTTTATGTCTGGCTTAGTGGTTCTGTGTCTAGACTTTTGATACGTAACTCAGCTTTGAAAATAATAAATATAATTATTTTAATCTTTTTTCGTAAGTAAAGGCAGACTTAGGGCCGATTGTTTCAAACGGTTAGTTAACGTAACATACATACATCAAGGTCATAATTTTGTGAAACAACGCTTTTTTGGTTTGACGATAGTAAGCGTTATTTTTAACGTACACGCGTGCGTCAAGTTGACCTGAAACAACCCGTCCTAAGACAGATGCCAGGATTAATAATTTCTAAGAAAAAAAAAAGAGATCAAGTTGCCATAATAGACAGCTACGCTAACAAGGCTTAGACTTTTTCTTAATTAAGACTTGGGTAAAAATTATTTAACAAAACCTGAACCGATTCAAAAAAAAATTCAAGGATATTTTTGAGTAGGTATTTTCATTATGATTCCTTTATCGAAACCCCTCATTTTGTATTCAAAGTACTTTACATTTTTAAAAGGTCCCGGTTTGGCCTCGTTATTTTCTACAAAACGATAATCATTATGCTGAAAGTATACTGAGGTAAATTTGACTTGCTGAAAATACTCGGTTTTACTATCCATAATATAAATGCTAGGAACAAACACAAATTTGTTGTACCCACCACAAGGCTCAAGAAAATAGGTGGCTCGTTCAGATGCCAATGTATACGCTTTTATAATAAACTTCCAAGCCCCGTTCAAGATCTAAGCCTTAATAAATTCAAATCATTCATAAATCGTAAGTTGTGCCAGAAAGTCTTTTATACCGTTAAGGATTATATCGAGGACAAAAAGGCTTGGGATTAAGCTGCTACCAATTTTTAGAATAGAATAGAATAGCATTTATTTGCAAATATGGGTAATACATGAGTAGATAGTAGTAGGTATAAATCAGAGTTCTGCCATATTTCACCATTCGGCATGCAAACATTTTCATTATATACAAAATTGTTAAAATTTAAATTCTCATTAAAAAAATTCTCTCTCGTCTGGCATGTTCGCTGAAGCGAGGTTAGATGATTTTTATGCCGTTATGCGCAAGCGATGTGCGAGTATGCTGAAGCGATTCAGGGGTAGCCCCAACAACATACTGGCTACACTGGCGGACAAAATTGATGGGCCTTTCATTAGGCACTGGGCAGCTAGGCATGTGCGTACTGGCGTACATGTCGCTAATTAATTTAAGTTTTTTTATTTTTATGTACGCATCATATGTACTAACAATAGGTTAAGATTTTACTAACACTATATGGATCAATAGTCTGAAATAAATAAATTATTATTATTATTATTAAAACATTGAATTAATTATTACATTAAATAAATAAAATTATTAAAATTCAAATTGTCATTAAAACTAACTTAATTATTACATTAAAAAAATTGTCATTAAAACATTAACTTAATTACAACAATATACATTAAATAAAATGGTTAAAAATTTAAATGGTCATTAACAGTATAATTATAGGCTTAAGAATAAAAATCGTGGTCGAAACATAAATAGACAAACATACATTAAAAATTCCAGGTCATATATAATATGTAACATAATTAATTTAAAAATTACAGGTATTCAGAAAAAGTTTTGTCCGTTAAAAACTCATTTACACTGTAGTACGTTTTATCTATTTGCCTGACTACCACAAAACAGTGTTTATCAGTTGTTTAGGCTAAACACCTTTTAAACACGACATAATTATATGGACTTTGACATAACACTGACATTAAACACTCGTTCAACAAGTGTTTAAGTTTTTGTAGTAAGACCCATAGTTTTCGAATTCTACTTTTGAATTGCACCATTTTAAAATCTTTCCAAGCACGTGGCAATTTATTATAAACAATTGGGGCCATGTTATAAATACTTTTGCGCATCATAGCTGTGTGACACGATGACTGATTTAATTTTGTATTGTCTCGCCTATTTCTTGGAAATACATCGGCCAAACGTTCGAAAAGATTTGGATTGTTCTTTACAAACACAGCTACCTCGAGAATATAAATACATACAGGGAAGTGTCAAAATGTTGTACTGCTTAAAATATGGTTTGCAACTGTCGGTGGTTTTTAGTTTGAACATTGAACGGAGACATCTTTTTTGAGCCTTAAATGCTGTATCTTTATCGGTGGAGTTTGCCCAGAAAATGACACCGTAGCGCAAGTGAGTTTACATTTGAATGTTTGTGATTTTTTTTTCCGTTTGTTGTTGTTGTTTTTTTTATTTATTTTTTTTATACACTTTGACATTAATGAATTTAATCTATGATATTTGCTTACTTTGTAAAGTATTCTATTATTTTAATTATTGTGAATGTGAAGACTATGTGGGTCATTTTATTTTTTATTTTTCTCTCTGTTCTGTTATTTTTTTTCATGGTCTGGCAGTTTGAGTAATTAATGTGGCCTACCCAAATGTCCTTTCCTTGGTATTGTTCGTCGAATCGTCGAGCTCCTTAAGTTTTGAGTTGAGCTACACGATTTCTGACAAATGCGTGCACTGACTGGACAGGTCCTCTCAATCTGTGTGGTTCTTTCCTCAAAAAACCATCTCACACATCGATCTACATGGTCTTCATATGATCTGACCAAGATTATTTCTGGACTTTAAAAGAGACTAACCTCTGAGTTTGTTTCGGCCCTTCTTCTCCGACTAGTCAGATAGTTTTAAAATATGATTGCGTGTAAAAGTGTTTGTACCAACCTACTTACAAAATAAAATCATTTATCATAAGTTTCGTAAAACATAAAATTAATTATTTATCTGCTTATTGAAACAACCAATTTTGAAGCAGGAAAACATTCATTTAACCTACACCTAAATACGTAACACACCACCAATCACAATCTCTATCATTTTATTTTTGCTTCATATGGTCGAAAAATTTGTCTGCTCAACAACGTAAATAACGCAATGAATGTTGTTGAACTGTCAAAATGAAAGCAAGTCAATTACCCTGCAGGTTTGGAAACCATTAATTTTGCTAGGCAAGGGTTTCACAGGGGTTACTGCATACAATTGACTTAATCCTTTGGTAACTCTTAAGTCTCTGATGGGATGACATGGGGTGTCTTAAACTTAGCATCGGATGAAATGGTTATAATAGGATGGAGACCACCAACATCCTATTAATCCTATTCTACTATTATATCCTACTAATATTATAAACGTGACAGTTTGTATGGATAGATGGATATTCCTAGGATACTACTCCACTACTATTCCAATAAAATTGCAAGTACAGTCACCAAAGGAGATAAGTAACCAGTGTCGTCAGATATAGTTGATGTTCACGCGCGAATGTGCTACGGCAGACGAGAGCGGGGAGGGGAGGCGCGCGGGACGGAGACGCGATGCACGCGCCGCCAGTGACCGTTAGACCAGACAAGCGAGCGGGTACATTATTGCGTTTATCTTCCGATACAGTTTTTATTACCTATTACAACATCATACAGTCCACTAAATACCTAGTTTAATTGAAGTGCTAAAAACACCAGCCCAAACAGAAACCAATGGGTGTTTTAAAATAAAATTTAATTTATTTAATAGAAAACAGGCAATTTATTAAATTAAGTTTCATTCGAAAACATCCATCAGTTTCTTACTAAACATCCTACTAATATTATAAACGTGAAAGTTTGTATGGATGGATGGATGGATGTTTGTTCCTCTTTCACGCAAAAACTACTAAACGGATTTGGATGGAATTTGGCACACAGATGGATTGTAACCAGGATTGACATATAGGATACTTTTTATCCCGATATTCCCACGGGATCGAAACTTATGCGGGTGAAACCGTGAGGCACAGCTAGTCAACTATATCTAACGACCCTGGTGACTTAACTCTTTTGCCGACTGTACTTAGGTATAATTCCACATTACTGTTTACCTTTCTGTAAATAAAAACATCTTGGTTTAAATTTGGAGGGTTGCTTGACACAGTGACTGAGCGATTGGTTCCTAGGGAATGAACCCGCAAATATTTGCAGACAGTGTTGTTGTACCCACATGTGCGACCTGTGAAGATTCTCGTGAAGTGGTACTAAGTGAAGTGAAGACATGTTTCTTATATAAAAGAACTTTTGTACAAAATTGTTTATGTGGGCAGTTAAGAGTTTTTACTTACATTCTTAAACTTTAAGGCGGATCACACTTTAGAACGCGCCATGCGATGGAGTGTGGGAAACGGAGCCAAGTTCCCCGCACGGAAACGCGTTTTTATAAAATTTGTATGTAAAAAATCGCGCGCATTTTCTGCGCCCCGTCACGTGGCGCGTTTTAGATACATAGATAGATAAATAAAACGTTTATTCAGTGCAACAAAAAACACACAATACAAGTAATAAAAAAAAACATCAAAATTTTGGTATGAGATCCATCTTAGGGTGCTACATGAAGCGGGTTTCAGATCACGACTTTCGCTACAGACCGGTAGGTACATACCTACTGATCATTGAAGAGAAATCTACTAAATAAAGAAACAGTTATCAGTTGTTTCAAGTGTACGCCCTTAATGACATGGAATTATTTTCAGTACAGAGTACTACGCCAACTTGCTTCTTCATAAAAATATACCCTATCTTTTGAACATAGTTCATATATCTGTTAGTACTTTCCATGTTATAAGAAAAATCAACTTAATTACTTAATCATTTTCAAAAGCCGTCAATGCAAATGAGAACTTGAAAGTCTAGAAAGTAGAACATAGTAGGTACTTTTCCTGAGCAAACACCGGGCCCTAATAAATGGATAAAATAAGTAACTTAGATCTGAAAATGTGTTTACTTTCGAGGGTACTTTGATACTTAATAATCTGATACTAGAATTTCAACGCGGTTTTTTCTATAAAGTGAAATTTTCGCCAAGAAAGAGGGCCTAGGCAAAGTGACATTACAATATCAGCGATAACGATGATGGAACGGTCAAAAATTTATTGGATTATGTCAATCCTGTTTTAAGCCGTTGTAGAAATACGGAACGCTTTAAAAATTATTGCCACTTTTCTAGGTCCTCTTAATATTTTTTATCAGTGGTTTCTCTGTGTCTTAAATGATAAATAATTTATTTTCAGTAAGTAGGTTTGAAAACACGTCATCGTATTTTTTTAAACTAGATGAGGTCGGCGTTTGGCGTTTCATATCTGATTACTCTGAGAAGATAGGCCGAAACAAAATCAGAGGTCACAGTCTCTTTTAAAGTTCAGACATAATCTTGGTCAGATCATGTGAAGACCATCAAGATTGGTGTCTAAAATGGTCTTTTGAGGAAAGAACCACACAGATTGAGTGAACCTGTCCAGTGCACGCATTTGTCAAAAATCGTTCAGCTCAACTCAGAACTTGAGGAGCTCAACAATTCGATTTGTGATTGTTATTTGTGAAGCTTGGCTCAAATTTCATACCCACCATGCCTCGGCAAGCATGTTAAACCGATTCTCTGACAATCCTTATACGCTATATAAGTAGTCAGACGCCCAAAAGTCTGACAACCAGATTTACCAAGGGTAATAATAATTTATTAGTACGTTGATTCTTGTATTTTATTTTTATTACTAGCTTCTGCCCGCGGCTTCGCCCGCGTGGATGTCGGAAATTATCCCACGGGAACGTGCCAACAGGATAAAATGTACCCATGTGCTTCCCCAGAATGCCATCCATCTCGCGGGCCCTTTGTGGCTAATTACAATAGACAATCAATTGTGTCTCATTAGTGGTGATTAAGAGGATACCTATATGATACCTTTACCTAAGTACCAACCTAATTTAAAAAAAAAAAACTCAATAACAGAAAATTAAATACCTACCTACCTAAATAAACCTTTTTCTGATGATAACTAATCTAAACTCAATAAATAAGCAAAATCCCTAAAAACTAATATCTATACGAATGACTAATCCTACCTAACAGTATTATAAAATAACCTACGGTCACTACGTACACTATCAAATATACTACCTATACTTTAAAATTAAAATCTATACCTACGACTTACATAAAAATAAACCTAAATAACTCTAAAAACTAAAAGGAATAAAAATGAACTCCATTGCGGGTGACTTAACCTACGACAAACTTATTATTTGCGGTTGGTGCAGTAATCGGGTCTAGGGATCGAACCGCAAAATTAAGTTTGTTTTTTATTGTATATACTTTTCCGGGATAAAAAGTACCCAGTGTGGTGCCCAGGATATTAAAGAATACCAATACCAAGTTTCAACGTAATCGAACCGGTAGTTTTTGCATGATGCCTGAACAAACAGACAGACAGACAGACAAAAATTTTTTTAATCACATTTTTGGGTTCGGTGTCGGTCTAGTAACACCCCCTGCCATTTATTTTTTGATATTTTCAATGTACAGAATTTTCACTTCTACAGATTTATTATAAGTATAGATTTGTTGTTATAGTAGCCATAGTATGACACACTTTGTGAACACTTTAAGTGCCTATTTATTTCGGTACAAAAATACAGCCCTGTGACAGGCGGACGGATAGCGGAACCTTAGCAATCAATATTCATCTGCCTAGCCTTTTCCCAACTATGTACGGGTTGGCTTCCAATCTAACCGGATGCAGCATACCAGTATTTTACACGGAGCGACTGCCTATGTGACCTCCACAACCCAATTACTGGGTAATACGATACCCCTTGGTAAGACTGGTTGTCAGACTCTCGGGCTTCTGACGACTCGTAACGAATGTCAAAGATCCACGAATTACAGCCTGGACCAACGGCTTAACGTGCTTTGCGAGGCACGGAGGGGTATGTAAACATGGTCACCTATCCACGGAAAAAGTTACAAGCGTAGCTTAACCTGATAGATCAACCTGTGCTGCTGTTTTTAAGTTCCTTTCGCTGCATGTAATGTATTAATTACAGGCACAATAAAATAAATAAAAGAGTAACAAAATTAAAAAAAAATGGTAATAATTTTTTTTTTTTTTTTTTCTCTTTAAAACTTTATAGCATGCAGAATTAGATATTTTAATGTTGTCGCACCTATTTAATTTCATCTTCTATTCTGACAGTATGTGCTTTAAACACCACTTCAATATTAGCATTCCCGATTCTCATTAAAGTCTGAAACCTATTTACGCATCTAATTTTACATCAAATGCCTGTCGAAGTTGTCATTTCCAACTGATGTAGGTTAAAACAGAAACTATAGAGAACTAATTACACTGGATTGCCAGTTCACCACATCACGGGCTTGACTCCAATATACGGTACAATAAACTTGTAGAGCCTCAAATATTTGATCAGGAGAATAGAATCGAAGTAAACTGTCGAGCAAATAAACTGACACGGGAATATCTGTGTGAAGGGTGTATTTTCTTTACAAAGGAAATGAGTTTTGTGATCAAGGGCGATATTTACCACTTTATAGATTTGACATGGTGGTTTTATTATTTTGTAAAACTACTTATGCTGGGTGGCAGGGACATCCACGTGTAAACTGTAACCATGGCTTCAAGGCATGCGCGCAATAGACGCCCTAGAAATTTCTTTTCGTAGAAATTTTTCGACGCTTATAAAAAAAAAAATCTGCTATCTCTAAAAAAGAAAAGCCTAATACCTACGCACTGCTCTTGATGAGGATGAGGTCTATGATGGGTCTAAGAATTATTTTTTGATAACTGACGAAAAACTTCTACGCAGGGAAGTTCAGAATCATGTACTGAATTCATGGTTACAGTTTGTGTATCGATGTCCCTGCCACCCTGTACTTAGAAAATATCTGAATAAAAGTTTTTATGAATTGCGATCAATTTTCAATCCTCAAGAACTGACTTGAAAACTTATTTTTGGAACTCTAATTGACTTTCTTTTCTTACGACACTGTCACTCGCTTCTTATAAATAAAAAACTAAAATACAAAAATGACGTTGAACATAAAATACACTTAATGCATTAGCAAAGCTTCTTTCTTCTGTTATAAAAATCATAAGTATTAAGTGAGTACAACATTAACCTTTAAAGAAACTGTCGCACTAAGTGCTCGGAAAAAAATTACTCGTATTTTCTCTTCGATAAAAGTTCCATAAAAGTATTTAAGTATTTATAAAATATCTAAAGCGATCCTAGATAATATAGACATGTGTTGAGAATTTATCGGGCATAAATATTTTACGAGATATTGGTGATAATAACTTACTACCGTACATTAATCGAATTATACCCGTTCTTGATGGAAATATATCTATTAATAGGTACACTACTATGGGCTCGTGGCTAACAATAACAGCCGCACGGATCCATCGAAGTTTTAAGCTACGCTTGCCTTGGTCGATTCATGGATGGGTCACCATCCATTGCATAACGAGACCCCTCCATGCCTCGGAAAGCACGTTAAGCCGTTGGTCGCGGCTGTCATTCGTAGATCTTTGACAGTCGTTAGGGGTAGTCAGAAGCCCAAAAGTCTGACAACCTTTTTTACCAAGGGGTATACTGGGTTATGGAGGTCAAATAGGCAGTCGCTCCATGTAAAATACTGCTATTGGCTGCATACGGTTAGTGTGAAAGCAGACCCCAACATATGTCGGGTTTTCCGAACTATGTGTTGGGTTCGGCTAAGTATATTGATTGGCCGACCTATTTAACATAGCAGACAGATGTGTTGCTGGGGAGATTTTTGCACCACTTTTTCTTACCAGCTAAAACACTAGGGACTGGTAAAGGGCGGTTGTATTTGATTTATTCAATTAACCGAGTTACGTAATACAATCAAATAGAAGGGGGTTCGTTGTTAGAGATAACAGTGACATGATTGATTTATTCGTCAGAAAAGATATTAAATTGAAAACTATAATTATGTTTGTTTTGTAGTGATGGAGACGAATGTTGAGAATACCGTGGACTGCCAAACGCACCAATGCATCGATCTTAACCCAGCTTCGAATAAAAATCCGCTTGTCGACCATATCTCAACAACGAATTATCTCCTATTTCGGCAACATAGTACGCAGAGGCGATGAAAGTTTCGGAAAAACTGATTGTGATTGGGAACACCGAAGGCAAGCGATCGCGCGGTCGTTCACCAACACGATGGACCGATGAGGTGAAGGAATCATCGTCCTCTAAATTCTACACGGTAGTAAGGGATGCGCTAGACAGAAACTGGTGGAGGCGGATCATCCGCACGATCCTCAGACATAGATCAATCAAGGAGTGGCCTACTATTTCCAAGTTTGCTTTACATGCTCTCGTATTGAATTCCCATTGCTTACAGGCAGTTATTATCGAAGCGTAGTTTCCTGATACCGTGCCGGACCATTTCATCCATTGTTGCCATATTGGCACACACAATTTGGCAATTCGGTCATTATTAATTAGGTGAGAACTGCTATGAGCAATAGTACAGACGCCAGCACATCAAGCTACTACAATCTGTCAAATTTCTTTAATGGATTTTCAACTTTATCGCTAAAGCCTTAAGGTTCAAGGTTGATTGAGAAAATTTGACAGTTTCGGGTAGCTTGACCTGCTGGCGTCTGTACGTAAACCAAGCAAATAAAATATTCCCCATGGTTAGGAAAAAGAGTCGTGTAGGAAATTGTTAAAGTCATCATAGTTATCTCCATTTCTTTCTCTTACCGGAAAAATTGAGAATACAAAACTACAGCCATAATCGAATTCCAAAAAAAAAAAAAAAACGGACCAAAAAGACACCTGAAAATATTTCATTCATCATAAACAGCCTATAATGTTCCCACTGCTGGGACACAGGCCTCCTCTTGGTGAGAGGGAGTGAGTCGTAATTCACCACGCGGGCCCAGTGCGGGTTGATAGATGTCACATGTCTTCGAATTTTTAGTTCTAGGACATGCTCTCTCTCTCTCTCTCCGCTCTCTCTAGAAACATTTAAACACTACAAAGCCATAGCCACAATCGAAATTCACAAAAAAAAAAATCATAAACCAAAAAACACCTGAAAATATTTCATTAATTAAGATAAATTATACCCACGCAATTAACTAATCTGCAAATTATTTCTATCACAATATTTCATATAAGTACAGACACCAACAAACGCTGTAACATATTATTTTATTTTCGCACGTGATCACACAATAAAGCGTTCTATGACGCTAACGCGAAGACGTGAGCGGAAACTAGATACAACTCATCCCCGACGTAAAATGATTGATTGAGAGAGGAGCAAAAGGATTACCTGTGATAAAAGATATTCCAGGAAGCCTCAATAGCCTTGAGCTGTAGCGTAAACATAATCAGCCTATAATGTTCCCACTGCTGGGACACAGGTCTCCTCTCTGTGAGAGGGAGTGGGCCGTAATCTACAACGTGGGCCCAGTGCGGGTTTGTAGATGTCGCATGTCTTAAAATTTTTCGTTCTAGGATATGCCGGTTTCCTAATGATGTTTTTTTACTGTAGTCAAACAGTGCGACAGTATTTTTATCTGATGTATGTATCTGGTGTATTGTGTGTCTTTTAGTTTGTGCTAAATAAATGTATTTTCTTTCTTACCGTTTTTGCTGACACTCCTTTTGATGGGAAATTGTAGCCGCTGACAATAAGGCTGGCCTCAAGCCTGTGTTCTCCACAAAGGGAAAACAAACGTGACCAGTCATAATAGGGTATTGTTATTAACCGAGTACAAATCGAGATTCCGGGCTGCTTCTGTGAATTTTACAAAAGAAAACCCAATACAATATGTCATACATCGACGTGCAAACTGTAACCATGAATACAGCACACGTTTGTAGACCCTTCAGCGTAAAAATTTTTTATCGATGATGTAAAAAAAAAATATCTTCTGTTGCACAGAAAAGTGCAATACCAACGCGGTTAAAATGTATGGTACGACATTTTTTTTTTTTAATAACCGGTGAAGTTTTTCAACGCAGAATCACATGACCTACATGTGAACTGAATCCAGGGCAATAGATTGCGCGTCGATATCCCTGCCATCCTTGATCTAGCATTCAGTAGTTGCTTTTGAAACCAATCGATCAACGAGACAATATGGTTTTCTAAGTTGAAGATTAAGTTATAAAGAGGTAATCCTCTCTACAAATGATTGTCCTCAATTTTTTTTTTACCTATCTGTTATGACCTCAATGACCTTTTAAAAATATAATTATATCTCGTATACATATTATTATAAAATAAAATCGCTCTTCGTGTTTGCCTGTGTGACCTTGTTATTCTACTAAACTATGCCACAGATTTTGATGTGGTTCACTATCAATTAGAGAGTGAATTCCGGAAGGTTTATGTGTACACACTTTTTAAATATCCTATAGCCTTCCTGAAGAATTGGGTAATCAAATATAAAAGAAAAAAAACAGTTCTGACCGGTACTTCCAGAGATTAGCGTGTTCAAACAAACAAACTTTTTAGCTTTATATTAAACTCACATAAAAGAAATCTCGATGTTTAATCATATCGTAAAACCGTGAGAACCTGGGGCAGGTTGCTAGTTATAAGTAGGTACGTAAGTTACTACAAAACAGGATTCTTAACAAATTACGTTCACGTCTGTACGCGAGAGTTCAATTCACTGCCGCCGCTGGTGTCTGGGTCGCAACAATGGATAGAATAGTTTCCATTGTATAACTTTGACCACGAAGTTGGTGTGCCACTTGTGTTTACACGAAATGCTAACAAATTGACTTGTAAGTTTACGCCTGTACTGTGTTGTGGTCGAGTTTCTTGTAATTGTACACAAGTAATTAGGAAACACGTTGTGTGGATCAGTGACTTTGTTAGAAGAAATTTCTAGAAATGATTCTAGAAATTATGGAAGATCGATTTAGTGGAAATAAAGGAAAAATAATTTTGATTTACAATTAATTATATTAATAGTCAGCCAATGACGCACAATAGTCCACTTGAAGGACTAAGTGCGGAAACCAAACCCATAACATAGAATATATTCAGCCAATAATGTTCCGACTGCTGGAACACAGGCCTCCTTTCAGTGAGAGGGAGTGGGCCGTAATCCACCACGTGGGCCTAGTGCGTGGTTATACTCGTACTATGGCAATGGAAAGCTATAACCATTTGCGATCTTAATATTAGGGGTTAAAGTATGAAATTGCCGATTTGTACTAAAAAATTGAAATTCGTTTTTTTTTTTTAATTTAACAAATTTATTTAATCAAAACAATTACCATTATTATCTATACATTGCTGCCATCTAATAAGAAGGTCATGTATGCCTTTGCGATAGAACTCTCGTGATCTAGATTCGACAAACTGTGTGAAAGCATTTTGTACTGCCTCCTGAGAAGAAAACTTTTTATCACGTAGAAAATTGTCCAAATCACGAAAAAAATAGTAGTCCGTTGTAGCAAGGTCTGGCGAATACGGAGGGTGACGAATGGTTTCTAATTGCTGTTCCTGTAAAGTTAAAATAGTTTCTCGTGCTGTATGAGGTCTCGCGTTATCATGGAGCAATAACTACTAGATAAACTAAAACTTTTTTCAGTTATAAAATTGTGCACACAATGATAATAGTAAACCTACTTCTACTATAATCCTTATCCTTAACCTTATTCTTTATCCTACTAATATTATAAATGCGAAAGTTTGTAAAGATGGATGGATGGATGAATGGATGGATGTTTGTTACTATTGAACGGATTATGTTGAAACTTTACAGTAATATAGCTTATACACCAGAATAACACATAGGATACTTTTTATCCCGATATTCCTGAGGGATCGCCACTTATGCGGGTGAAACCGCGGGGCGCTACTAGTAATATTATAAATGGATGGATGCATGGATGGTTGGATGTTTGTTACACTTTCACGCCAAAATTACAGAACTGATTTGGATGAAATTTGGCACACAGATTGTTAATAACCAGGATTAACACATAGGATACTTTTTATCCCGATATTCCCACGGGATCGAAACTTATGCGGGTGAAAACGTGGAGCGCAGCTAGTCTTTAAATAAAGTAACAGTCAACAAGTCTGCTTTAATAAAAAAAAAAAATGAATTAACTTTTTATAACTAAAACAATGCTTTGCTTTATTAATTTAATAGCAGCTTCATATAACATAAAAGATTGCGAATGGCTGTGACTTCCCATTGTCAAAATATAATCACTTCTCACCCACAGAAAAAGGGAAGCTGCCAGAATTTTAACAGGAAATCACACAGCATATTTCAGCATGAAAAATTGCACCGAAAATTACTTTAACACCTGCACTTTCCACTACAATCGGACTCGTAACCCAGACTGAAAACAGGACGCATTAAAATGAAAAATAGTCAAGCTTATCTAAAAATACTGGACCGCCTGATGAGGGAGTAATGCAAATGAATCACCTTGCCCAGGTTTTAGCACTATGACACTGAGAAAGAACATTTCATTTTTCACAGCCTTTTTAAGGTATTACTAAGGCTCCGTTGTCAGTCCTTCCGTCCATCCGTCTGTAATAGGGCTGTATATTTTGAACCGTAATTGGTAAAAGGTAGACACTTGAAATTTTCACAGAGTGTATAAAGTCAACAAAAGAGATAAGTATGCAGGGTTGTCGGATATAGTTGAAGTTTAGTAAGAAACCGATGAATGTTTTCGAATGAAATTTAGTTTGATGAATTAACTGTTTGTTTTCTATTATTTAAATAAAATTTTATCCGAAAACATCTATCAGTTTCTTACTAAACTTAAACTATATCTGACGACCCTGCATACTTTAACAATGTATATACTCGTAAATGAAACAAAGTTGGGTTAGTAACACCATTTATAACTCAGGAACGTCTGGACCGATTAATATTGTTACGAGCTTCGGGTTTGTGACAATTAAAAATGCCGATAAAAATTACCAAAAGTTACACTTTAATTAATCAACACTAACAACAATTTAAAACACACTAATTATAAAACACAATCGCTCTTAAGTCGCACTTGAATATCGCTTTCGATGTATTCGCATCTGTCACAGAACTAAGTCTGATTGCTCGCGGCTATTCCCGGCCTTATATAGTGCCGCAAATAGTTCCAGAACCTTCTATTGTAGAACCGTCTAGAATGTTCGAGTACATATCGGCCCCGACTGACTAGATGTCGATAGTTCTAGTAAGTTCTAGCTTCGTCATATCTACTCGTCAATAGATGGCGCTAGTATTAGTTCTACCATTCCACAATAGATGGCGACTCTATCAGTTCCGCTATTCCCCAATAGATGGCGACAGTGGTAACTAATGTCACCATGTATCAGGCATTAATTGCGGCGCGTAACACTGCCCCCTCCTAAGACATGCTCGTCCCGAGCATTATCGGCTCCATAATAACGCGCCAGTCGATCCACATGGACGATCTTAGGAGTACCTCTTGCACCTTTCCGTATCCGGTAGGTTACGTCATTGATCTTTGTCACAATCCGGTACGGTCCATCCCATTTAGCTTGAAGCTTAGGAGATTTCCCCTTGCTGCGGACTGGATTGTGCAACCACACTAGTGAACCTTCGTCGAACCCTTTACTGTTCATTTTGCGGTCATAACGGGTTTTCATCTTTTCAGACATTTGCTGGCCCGATTGTCTGACGTGCTCACAAATGTCATTCATTTTGTTCCGCAAGTTATTCGCATAATCGGTTATACTGCGTGGGGCATCAGGTGGTATTCCGGTGATCAGGTCTGCAGGCAGCCGTAATTCTCTTCCAAAGTTTGCGAAGGCTGGTGTCACCGATGTACTTTCGTGAACAGCGCTTCGGTATGACAACAAAAACGGTTGTATGTGCTTGTCCCAATCTCGTTGCCGATTTTCCACAACTTTTGCTAGGTACCTCTCCAGTGTCTGATTAAATCGTTCCACCATTCCATCCGATTGTGGGTGGTAAGAAGTTGTTCTTGTTTTATGAGTACCCATAACTCGACAAGTTTCCTGGAATATTTGGGACTCAAAATTCCTTCCTTGATCACTGTGAATCTCTAGTGGTACTCCAAAACGACAGAAGACTTCGTAAACTAATTTATCTGCAACTGTCGAAGCTTCTTGATTTGGAATGGCGAAGACTTCCGGCCACTTAGTGAAGTAATCCATCACAACCATGAAATACTTGTTACCACTTTCACTTTCCGGAAACGGCCCCGCAACGTCAAGGGCTATCCTCTCCCATGGTGCACCAACATTGTACAATTTCAATGCACCTCTACTACGAGTCTGAGGTCCCTTTACAGCTGCACAACTTGCACATTTGCGACACCAGTCCTCGACATCGTCCCGACAGTGGACCCAGTAAAACCGTTCTCGTATCTTCAGTAGAGTCCGTTTTACTCCCAGATGACCTCCTGAACAACCATTATGGTACAGCTGTAGAACATCCGGTACTTGAGCTTTAGGGACAATCATTTGCAAATGACAGCTATCTCCCCGAGCATTTTCCCATTTTCGGCACAGGACTCCATCCTGAATCACCAAGCTGTCCCATTGGGCCCAATAGCTTTTCGTGATCGAACTCATCGCTGAGACGTCGCTCCACTTGGGCTTAGGAGCTCTGGCCGTCATCCACTTCAGAATCGGCTTGATGTCTGAATCTTCCTGCTGTGCACGTTGTAGGCTTTCCTTCCACTCGATGCTGAGGTCTGTCTTGAGCATCCTCACAGGTACGACTTCTTTACTCTCTTGCCTAGTGCAATGCTTGCAGTCTTCAGGACAAGGTCTTCTTGACAATGCATCTGCGTTGCCATGAGATTTTCCGCTGCGATGTTCGACCACGAAGTCGTATTCCTGCAGAAGTTCAATCCATCTCGCAACTTGTCCTTCTGGATTTTTGAACTGCAATAGCCATTTCAGTGCAGCATGGTCGGTTCGTAACTGGAATTTCCGCCCTAGAAGATATTTGCTAAAGTGCTGCAATGACTTTACCACAGCAAGCAGTTCTCGTCTCGTAACACAATAGTTCCTTTCAGGTTTCGACAATGACTTGCTGAAGTACGCTATCACAAATTCTTGATCGCCATTCCGCTGGGACAACACACCGCCAAGTCCTATGTCGCTTGCGTCTGTGTCAACTATAAATTCCTTGCCCGCATCAGGGTACCCCAAAATAGGTGTTTTGCACAGACGGTCCTTTAGCTCCTGGAATGCGATGTCGCAACTTCCATCCCAGCTGAAATGTCGCTTCTCCTCGGTTAGCTTATGCAGGGGTTTGGCTATATCTGCAAAGTTCTTGACAAATCGCCGATAGTAGGAGCACAAGCCCAGAAATGCTCTGACCTGCGTCTTGTCTTTTGGAATTGGCCAATCCTTGACAGCGGCGATTTTCTCTGGATCCGTGCGGATACCTTCTTCAGATACTACATATCCCAAAAAGCTAACTTGCCGTTTGAATAGTGAACACTTCTTTGGACTTAACTTGAGGTTGGCACTCTGGATCTTCATGAGCACGCGTTCCAGGTTTTGAAGATGTTCTTCAAACGTACGGCCTACGATGATGATGTCATCCAAGTAGACCAGACAGGCATCGCCAATTAGCCCGGTAAGTACAAGTTCCATCAACCTTTCAAACGTTGCCGGAGCATTGCACAATCCAAACGGCATAACTTTAAATTGCCACAGACCCTTTCCTGTCGAAAATGCAGTTTTCTCCTTGTCCTTAGGATCAATTTCAACTTGCCAGTAGCCACTTTTCAGGTCCAGCGTGCTAAACCACTTTACGCCAGTAAGCATGTCCAGCGTGTCATCGATTCTTGGCAAAGGATAGCTGTCCTTCTTGGTGACGTCGTTCAAACGACGATAGTCAACACAAAACCTCATGCTGCCGTCCTTCTTTCTTACCAGCACTACAGGTGAACACCATGGGCTAGATGAAGGTTCAATAACACCATCCTTCACCATCCCCTCAATCATGGTTTCCACTTCCTTTTCACGTGCAACCGGCAATCTCCTTGGCCGCTGACGGATAGGCAATTCATCTCCTGTGTTTATTTTGTGTTGAACTAAGCCAGTCCTCCCGATGTCAGCATCGTTTGACGAGAAAACATCGGCATACTTGAGTAACATTTTCTTCGCCTTGACCATTTCATTTTGAGAAAGAGCGCTACGGCAGTCTTCTAAAAGTGTGGTCACTCTTGTTTGTGCATCCTTGCTGAGGGTCCCAGTCGATAGATGTTGGCATCGACGCAACCAATCCACTTCCTCGCAAGTACCAACTAGTGTGCCTTTTTCTATAACCTGTTCCTGATCACAAAGGTTCAGCACACGTACCCCTGAGATGTCGGTGGCTCTGACCAAAGTTCGTGCCACTTTCCATGGAAGGTCATTGTCTACCCTTTCCACGAGTACACAACGTTGAGTTTTCCCAGGATTCCGAGGAAGACTAACCGGCACAATCGTTTCCGATCTCGGCGGAAGAACAATCTTCTTAAGGCTGTACACGTTCCCTGGTAACGCCCCTTCCACGAAAAGTTCCTCTTGTCCACATTTCAAAACACCTTGCTTGACGTCAATTTCGCAACAATTCTTCCTCATAAAGTCAAGGCCCAGGATGCAATCGTCCATTATATCAGCCACGATGACATTATGCAGGTAGATTCTGTTGCCTAGCTTCAACCCTATCTTCTTCTCTCCATGGACGGGTATGCGCTGACCGGTGGCTGTTACTAAATTAATGTGTTCTCGGTTGTATGCGGAGTCCCCAAGGGACCGTCTTATCAGTTGGGAACTGACAACCGTGCGAGAGGCTCCAGTGTCTATGGTCAGCTTACACGGCGTTCCGTTGACCTCGCCCTTGATGATTAGGCTGTTCCCGTCTTGGGTTTGTGTGATCGAAACCCTTGGGGCTCTTTGAACATCAGCCAGCACCCGCCCCGCAGTCCTGGCTATTACTCGTTTCCCTGCTGCTGGTTCTGGGCGGTGCTATTAGCTGCACTGCCCTCTGGAGATCGGCCGTCTTCTCTTTCTGCAGTTCGCTTGGGGCAACTGGATCGAAGGTGGCCCCTTTCCCCACAGCCGTAGCACCTAGGGCTGTATCCTTTACTGCGGTCGCGAACTGTAGCCGCTGCAACCTCCCTGACGCGATGGGAACGATGATCCTGTCGCACGGCTTCCACCTCCAGTGCATGAGCCAAGGCGTCCTTAAGCGTCCCGTGGTGCCCGAGCCTCACAGCAGCTCTAACTTCAAGATCGCGGATGCCGTCGATGAATGCCTGCACCAGGTTCCCATCAATAAGCGCAGGCACGGACTGGTAAGCTTTACGCACCAGCTTCTCCACTTCAAGGGCCCACTGCTGCAGGTTTTCATTACTGCGTTGCACGCGATCCTTGAGCTGCGCACGAAACACGTGTTCCAGGTGAGCGTCGCCATACCGAGCCTCCAATGCCTCAAGAAGCTGCTCATAAGTCACTTCCTTACCGAGAGCTTCCAGAACAGTTAAGGCCTGGTCGCGCAGGCCTAGGGTGAGGGCAGTCATGGCCTGACTGTTATTCCAACCATTCGCCTTCATGACAGCCTCAAATTGGATTTTGTAGGCCGACCAGGAAGAAGTTCCGTCGAATGGTGGCACTTTGAATCCACGTAGCGAAGGTGTTGTAGCTACGGGAGCTGCGATTCCATCCCCAAGTTTAAGGTAATCCAGCGTTTTCTTTACGTCAGCCATCACGGTTTTCTTCACGTCAGCCACCACGTTGTCAACCCGATTACTCACTTGGTCGATCCGGATTTCAGCTTCCGACAGGCGGTCGTCATGTTGAGCAACCTTATCCTTCACCTCCTTCATGTCTTTCCCTAAGGTAGCGTGAAGGTCCTTCATAAGGAGCATCTGCTCTTCCTGGCGGCGCGCTTGCTCCTCCTTATCACGTTGGAGCTGTTCTTCCAACCGGCGAGCCTGTTCCTCCTGTCGGCGAGCCTGTTCCTCCTGTCGGCGAGCCTGTTCCTCCTGTCGGCGAGCCTGTTCCTCCCTGTCACGCAGCAGCTGTTCTTCCAACCGACGGGCCTGTTCCTCCTTGTCCCGCTGGAGCTGTTCTTCCAACCGACGAGCCTGTTCCTCCTGTCGGCGAGCCTGTTCCTGTAGCATCATCATCAGGGCAGCAAGGTCTGGTGCTGATGATGCTGGAGCTGCTGCGGACGGGTCGGCCTCCGTGGTTGGTAGCTGGCCCTCCGACCTCTGCGGCGCAGCTCCACCAAAACGCCTCTGGTCCGTCTCCTGTTGGCGTTGACTCCGGGTACGGATACCCTCCGTGTCGTCTTTAGGTAAAATCGGCATGATTTTAATCCTTGCTTCTGACACCAATTGTTACGAGCTTCGGGTTTGTGACAATTAAAAATGCCGATAAAAATTACCAAAAGTTACACTTTAATTAATCAACACTAACAACAATTTAAAACACACTAATTATAAAACACAATCGCTCTTAAGTCGCACTTGAATATCGCTTTCGATGTATTCGCATCTGTCACAGAACTAAGTCTGATTGCTCGCGGCTATTCCCGGCCTTATATAGTGCCGCAAATAGTTCCAGAACCTTCTATTGTAGAACCGTCTAGAATGTTCGAGTACATATCGGCCCCGACTGACTAGATGTCGATAGTTCTAGTAAGTTCTAGCTTCGTCATATCTACTCGTCAATAGATGGCGCTAGTATTAGTTCTACCATTCCACAATAGATGGCGACTCTATCAGTTCCGCTATTCCCCAATAGATGGCGACAGTGGTAACTAATGTCACCATGTATCAGGCATTAATTGCGGCGCGTAACAATATCTTTGATTCGTTGGATTTATCTCCGCCTTGAATAGCAGATTACTTTAAAACATGGGAGAAAATCATTTTCTCATTCAATTTGTATGGAACGACTTTTTTGCTGATATCTCGAGAACGAATTGACTGATTTCGATGGCGGTACGAAGTTCTCTGGGTCAGCTAGTAAATAATAAAAATAAAATAAAGTGCAACATTAAAGAAGGTCCTTTCATTTTTAACTTTATTTTATTTTTACAGTATCGTAGTACACACTCTCGTGAAAACAAGTGTCCTGCAGTGCGATTCTGTAACCATCTCACCGTGAAAACTTAAGTGAAATAAGCTTAAAGTGAGCTGTGCTCTAATAGGGATTGACACCACGATGCTCTAATAGGGATTGACACTATTGACAGTTCACTTCACCAAAATTTTCACGGCGTGATTTTACAGAATAGATCGGCTGTACCTATTATTTCGTATTTTTATTTGTATTATTAAATATTGTACGGTGGTAAGGAACCCTTCGTGTCCAGCTCGCACTTCGCCGCTTTTTTGTATCAAGTGTTACTAAGATAAAAGAGCTGAGTCTGGAAATAGAAAGTAAATTCAAGTAAAAAACAGGTGTAATGGATATCGCCTACGAAACTATAAAGGAAGTTTTCACATTGTTTTAGTTTAGCTACGGTGGTGGCGATCTTGTGTACTACATTTGTTCTAGATTTCAGACTTTGTTAAATGGATGTAGGATTTGTATTTGTTTCCACGTCGACATAATTATCAAGCAATTATCAAGTGTATGTAACCTCGCATTGGGTTTTATTATGAGAAGTCAGCTTATATTGGAAAATTATAGATTAATATGTCATCGTCGTGTGTACAGATAGAAATATATATGTCGAATAATATGTCGTCGTGTGTCGTACGCGTTTATTTGATTTTTTTTTTACCCTTCTGGGATTTCGGGCGTGAGTTTTAATGTTTTATTTGGTTACATGCCATGTGCCCGAAATGTCCCATCGGCCAAAATCTCTCAACAAACAAAACAAAACAAACACACAAACAAACAAAATACAAATAAAACAAACACACAAACAAACAAAACAACAAACAAATACACAAAAACACAAATACAAATAAAACAACACAAAAACAAATACAAACAAAACAACAAACAAAACAAACAAACAAAAACAAACACAAAAACAAAAACAACAACAAACAAATCAAACAAACAAAACATACAAATCAAACAAACAAAACACACAAACAAACAAATCAAACAACAAACAAACAAATACAAAAAAAAACAACAAACAAATCAAACAAACAAAATACAAAAAAACACACAAATACAAAAACAAACAAAACACATACTCACAAATTAAACAAACAAACAAACAAAACAAACAAATAAAACACACAAACAAACAAACAAAACAAAAAACAAAACAAACAAATACAAACAAACAAACTCCAACAAACAAACAAACAAAATAAACGAACAAAACAAAACAAACAAACAAAACAAACAAACAAACAAATCATACAAGTACAAACAAAAAACAAACAAACAAACAAAAACAAAACAAACACACAAACAAAACAAACAAATCAAATACACAAACAAATCATACAAATCAAATTTAGCCCCTTCAGGGGGTGAATTCAAGAAGATCCTTGCTTATTGCTTACCTTCGTAATCGCTTAACGAAGCCGAGAGTATCTTATTCTTACGTCCATTGTGATCATTTTTGTGCCCTAACCATACCTGGTAAACATCTGGGTACCGTACCCAGATGGTTACCACGGAGATACTGAATATCGAAGTTCCAACTTTTGCTGGCGTTTTTTAACGACAGCAAATTTTAAATGTTATAACTTAACTTTAAATACCCCCACGATCCCTGTACACCCATGAGCACAATGTTTTACATGCGTTACATTGCGCACTATCGTAAACAGCGATTTCCACATCGAAAATATGTCTTTTTCCAGCAATTATTTTTTGATGAACAGAATGCGTAGATGTTGCCTTCATGATGACTCTTTTTACACCCTGTTCATGGAACTCTTGTGCAAAGTTTATACTTCTAGACCCAGAGGTTTAAGGCTGTGCATTCTCAGTTTGTGACTGATTTTTAGATAATTATTAAGAAACTTTTATTATTATATTTAAATGACATTGAAAATTATAATTTAGGACAAAAGTTTTGCTCGATGACAATCACGCTTAGGCAAGAGTTTCAAGGATTACTTTTAAACGAAATTAAATTTAAATTTTGACTTTACCTAAACATTAGATTCCTCTGCCAACTTAGAACTCAAAGAAATAAGCTATGGACAAATATTTTTAAATCTTAACCCAGACAACAATTTCCTAAGCGTCGAAGTAGAGGCCAAGTCACGGGATTCATACCCTAGACAAGGAGTAATGATTAAATAGAGTACCATTAAATTATGATAACTTGTGGCTTGAACGGCTGTCTCGTCCACTGGTCACTGGAGTATAACCTAACTGGTTAAACAAAACTAGTTATTCCGTAGCGCACAGAGTTCCTTATGCTGTTTTGTTTTTCTTGACAAATAACATCAAAACTTGACATTACTTGTCAATCTTAGGGTTCATTAAAATATCTACAAGGAGAGACGATACTTAAATGTATATCCATTGTCCAGTGCATCTTGGACAGTCAGAACCTATACCATATTGCTAACTTGCTATTACTTTACTATGGCTTAAGCGGCTCCCATATAAGTAGTTCATGTGGATACGAGACAAGAAGAAGTCGTCGTGCAATGGGAGTGGATCGTGTGATTTTAAAAATTACGATTAGCAATTCATTTGCTGTGCACTCTATGCCCTGAGCGAACGCCAAGATCTTGTCCTAACAAACTTGTTGACAATACACACTCCCAGATATCTTAGCTCTCTATTTTATTTACTTTTAGCTGCATATTGGAATTGGAAAAGAAAATACGAAGTACGTCCCTTATGATTTCAGTATTTTATACTATGTACGTCTAGTTTGTGCCTCCCACAAGGTGGACCGATGACCTAGTGAAGGCTGCACGAAAAGGTTGGATGCGGGAAGCACGGAACCGATTAAAGTGGCGGTGCCTGGGGAAAGCCTATGTCCAACAGTGGACGTCTTTCAGCTGAAATAATGATGACGTTTGTGCGTATTTCATCACGGACAAGACTACTACTACGCTAAGCTACATATAACACGTATAATTTAACAACCGACATATTATTTGTTCCCTTCGTAAAACGGACGATCATTGGTCTCTTGCTGATTGCGTTTTGGCAGCTAAAGATGATCATTTCTAGGAAACTGAAAGCGTTCTTTTTCATAGACTTAAGGCAAGATGAATCAAGATTTTATTTTAGAGAGATTAACCCTGGATCTACGCTAGACACAATCCCCCTTATTACAAAACAAGGTTTTCCTTTAGGTCAGGTCAGGTTCAGGTCTTCTGACCTGAACCTGACCTGACCTGACCAATAACTGACGCGGTGGTTTCTACCACCGCGTCAGTTATTGAATTTAGAACCTAAATATCATAGAAATACAGTTCTTTATACAAAAATGACAACTTAGTTCGGTGCTAAGTTGTCATTTTTGTATAAAGAACTTTATCTAAATCGAAATAAAGTTCGAAAAACAAATACCGGTTCAGAGGTTTAGGCTAGAACTAAAGTTAGGTCTCGTTTTGTAATAAGACGGAATGACTTTTTAATAGTTTCTGTTCAACCATTTAAAGGATTTTTTGGCGCCTCCGTCATCACGATTCGTGTGGCTATGAATATGGTTGTAGAAGGTTCAGGGCCACTAAACATAATAGGAACAATTACTCAAAAATTCTGCGTTAAACTTACAGTCTGACTAATGTTTAAAGCAACACTAATAGTACAGAAAAGTGTTTTATAATTGTAATATCTGTTGTAGTAAGTTCTCGTATATCCATTCGAGAAGATAAACTATCATTAATTTTATTCCTAGTGTAACCAAAATAGCAAATGGGTGTTAAATCCTGAAGGAATTCTTTTACAGAGCAAGGCTTAAGACAAGAAACTAGGAGCGTAAGATTCTGATCAGACGTTGATTGATGAATTGCCTGTTTTTGTTGATAAACTCTCCTTTTAAAATGTCGAAGTCAATCTTTTCGATTATAAGGGTCCACTTATTTTTTTTTTTTCATATTTCCAGGCCGTGAATGCTTAAACTAGCATTACTTCAACCCAGGTAGGCACTTACATAATCAGGCTATAACGTTCCCACTGCTGGGACACAGGCCTCCTCTCTGTGAGAGGGAGTGGGCCATAATCCACCACGCGGGCCCAGTGCGGGTTGGTAGATGTCACATGTCTTCAATTTTTTTGTTCTAAGACATGCCGGTTTCCTCACGATGTTTTCCTTCGCCGTTTTGAGAGCAGTGGTCATGAAAATAATTTACACTAAGTAAAGCACCTGTCTGGGTTCGAACCTACGACTTGCAACTCGTAAGTCGTAGCCGTTACCACTGGGCCACCACTGCTCTCAGACAGGCGCTTTACTTTGTGAAATTTATTTCATCACCATTGCTTTAAAAAACTGTGAAGGAAACCATCGAGAAAATCGGCAAGTTTTAAGACCAAAAATTCGAAGGCATGTAGTGACATCTAACAACCCGCACTGGGCCTGCGTGCTGGATTACGGCCAGTTTCCTCTCACAGAGAGGAGGCCTGTGTCCCAGCAGTGGGAACATTACAGGCTGATAATGATTGTGCTAGCAGTTTCTTGAAGTTTAACACAACAACAAATAAAGCCAAATGGATCTCAAACTCAAACTCAAATCATTTATTTCAATTAAACCCTTTCAGGCACTTTTGAATTGTCAAAATTAAATTGTCGGTCAGTTAGTCAGAAAGTTGAAGCTAGTTGCCCATTCCAAAACGTAGATCTCTGTGGAGAAGAACGGGCAAGAAACTCCACGGACACTCTTTTAAATCAAGATATTATTACAAAAACCTGGGTACATTATTTTTATTGCTTCTATATGTGAGAACAATGTAAAAAAAAAAACTAAACAATTTAAAATATAAAATTCAAAATAAGCCCTGGCAGTTAAGAGATGACCAGTCTCAACCGACGGCGCCCGTTCACGAACATGACGCGTGGATCAGCACCATCCAGCTCAACCATTTCGTAGGGAACCGAATGATCCAACACACGCGCCACCACCAGTGAGACATTTAAGTGAGCATGACATATTCTTAACTGCCATGCTCTGTCAAGTCAACATCAAAATATCGTAAAAAAAGAAACGAATCCATGGTTCTTACATTTACAATATTTAAAAAAATGCTTCTAAATTATACAAAACTATAGTTTGCAATTTATTTAAATATGAGAAAAAAGAAAAAAATACTACCAATCTAAATATCTAATACTCCTCAAGACCAAATTTCGAGCATGGCGGCCTAACTACGAGAAGACTGACCCTTTACGCGGGAGATATTATAGTGCAACATCTATCACCATCTATCTAGTCAGATCTAAATATCTACGGCTATTTAATGGTCCTCAAAATCTTAAATTAGATATCCACCAACGCAATAACACAGTTTCTAGTAGATTGTTTACCTAAAGTCCTTGCGAGCATTGTGTGTGCTACACAAACCAAGTTTCTGTACATCTGAATGCTAATAAACGACATGGCTTTGCTCTTCAACGTAGACGGACTATCCTGAGATTCTCGTAACAATACGAGTACGTACGTACGTGTGTTTGTGTGTGGGTTGTCTTGTTTTGATTTAGAACACATTTGGTCTTTTACGAGCCCTTATTTAAGGAAGCTTTACAGAATAATAATATAAGTATTTAAAATCATCAAAACAATCGTCTAAGTTCATAGAATCCTATTGAATAACTCATAGAGGCTTTGTTTTACCTCTATGGAATAACTATTTCCTGAATTATAAAAAAAATAGAATTATATGAACTTAGAGGGTTTTATTGATTTTATGTAAATATTTAGTTGTTACGCTCGCGAATCGTATTTTGTTCAACATACAATCTATTTTAGTTTGTAAATAGTTTTAGTTAATTTAGGATATAATTTTGTTATTTTAGTGTTAGCTTGTAAATTGTAAATGGTACCCTATTAATAAATAACAAATAGCCTGAAATGTTTTTATTTCGATTAAAAAATTGCATACAACCTGATACTGCAAACCTAACCGGCTACCTAGCGTATCCCCCTTAAATTGCCTTGTTAGTTAGTTAGTACGTACTGGTCAAATATTGCAACTGAATTTAAACCAGTTCCTCTTATTCTACGGAGTTGAAATGTTTTAGTGTGAAGAAATGTATCTACAGATGCTAGGTGTCTAAGTAATGACGATGGTTACCGTATACAAGAATAACGCCTGTGCTTTTTGTACATTTTGATTTTACTGTCAATAATAGTCCTACTACAAAGTACCACCACCTCAATCAAGCCACATTGGTGATTCGCTTAGAATAAAATATGTATTCGACCTCTTAATTGCTTTATCACTTTTGACAAAAAATCCCATCAAATTGAATCTTTACTAACGTTGAATCTATTTGACACATAGGCGAATGGACCTTGTCGTTTTGTGACGTGCAAGTGACATCCAACCTTAGGGCTTCAATCCTAAGGCTGAATCTCACTTGCACGAGGTTGACTATTAAACGTATAATAGTTTTATAGGAATAATAAAAAGAAGACAGTTTATTTTCCCCCAAGAAACTTAATACACCAAGTACCAAATAATAAAAAATAAATTGCAATAATTCTGTAGGTGTGAAATACCAGCTAGCACATAGACAGCTTTCCTCAATCAACTCACCACAAAGTCTAGAAATATTTATTACAATTCCGCCTCCAGTTCTAAACTGCAATTTATAAACGTTGCACGTATCCGCATAACTCTAACATTGGAATTGTTTGAAAGTTTAATTCAACCGTGAGTAACACACATACTGATAACATCGCTACAGAAATATGGGAACGTGATTCTTTTCTGTAAATTCATATGATTTTAACAGTAGTTTTGACCAACTTTTTGCTAGAGTTCAGTTCGGAGGAGTGAAATCTTGATTGGCCAGTGTTTGGATAATACAGAGACTATCACAACACACTTTGACTGTCTCATAGGTCTAGTGGCCGCCACTACTTCTTCTGAGCAGAAGGTCTTGCGTTCAATTCCCAGGACGGGCAAAATGTTATTGGGATTTTTCAGTAGCAGTGGTAGGATTCTTTTACGATTAAAACAATTTAGGAAACACAAACTAATTGAGCTACTTCTAATGGCGATAGGTTCGCGCCCTTTTACTTACTTACTTACTGACTTACGAGTAAACATAGCTAGTGAAATGTAGGTGTTCTATAGGTATACAGCTGCCTAATCCTTCGAGGATTACATGCGTGCTGTTACGTTACTATCTCTTAACATAACGCCTGTTTTCCTAGAAGTGATTGGCAGAGGTATATCTTCCTTAATAGGTAGACCTACGCTTCGCCAGCTTTGTTGAAGTCTCATGTCAAAGGAGGCCATAATACCCAGAAGGATTTAGTGAGAAACCGTTGAAATTGTGTTTGTTTTGAATAATCGTGGGGCTATTAACTGACTGAGGTGTGTAGTACTCGCAATCGACGAAGCAAAACCTCCAACTTTTACCCCAATTTCCACGACAATCTGACACTTTTCCGCGCAACAGACGTGACAATAGCCAACTTTGCTTGCACTCGGCAAATCTGCCCTCATGGGGAAAAGCTTTTTTTGTATGGCCCTGAAAATATACAGCAAAATACAGCCATTCAAAGCTATGACAACAAATCAATTTAAAAATAAGATTCGAAATCTATTAACAGACAAGTGTTTTTGACAGATACCTTTTGGCATGCTTGAAATTTTATATTATTATTTCTATAGTATTAATATTTACATAAAAATTTACTAATGAATGTTAGTGAACCAGTCTTTACTCTTTGGTTAGTTGAATTAATTATATCTTTGTTATATAAAAACATTTTGTACGCCTGGTCCGACAAAACTTGTAAGGAGTTTTAACCTATATTTAAGATCTTGCATGCTTGATTTGTATGTAAACGCATGTTCAACAAATAAAGTATCTTTAAAAGAAAAGAACCTATGTAAGGATCATAGCAGGTAGCGTGCTGTAGTTTGCCATGCCCATGGGAAGATCGCTTGAGTTTTTTTTAAATATAATAATATGAAGGTATGTATCAACTGCCAGTCAGTCGGTAAAATTATTCTATCAGCATGTGCAGGTACTAACACTAGCAGCACTACTAGCAGGTACTGACTTCCAAATTTCTGACGAGTTTTCATTTAGTCTAGATCCGGTTTTATTCTAGGCCGGATTTTTTTGACAGACACCCATCTAATTATCACGTCACCTTATAAGTACTATTTATCGACACAGCTAATAAAGTATTTAAAAAAATACGCTTGTATTCTGAAGGGGTAGTCAGTAGTGTAAATGAACGAAGTTTATAGTCTGTAGTTTTTGCTATTGGGTAAAATTCCCGACGGCTCCAACTGAGAATTTCCAAACAAAAATTTCCAATAGCACTAAATAAATTAATGTAAAAATATAAGATAAGTTTCGACAGTAAAAGTTGGGAGCTTTCACTGCTAATTTGTGCACAACATTGTAAAAACTTTTGCCAAATGAAAGTTGTTCGGAAACTGTGGACACCGGATACGAAGCTATTAATTTCACCTACATTAATTTTAGTTTTTGAAACTGTCGCAAATTCTGTGTGTATTTGTTTTATTTTTTATTCATTTTAACGTCGCTACAGACGCAATTACAAAAATGTGTGTTTATATACTCATGTTTTTTATTATTATAATAAGCGTAAGGTATTTTAATGGGTCATAGATCGTTTTTCTTTTTTTTGTATAGGTTTTGTCTAATAACTTTTTTCGCCATTTGCTTGTGTTTATAAATCGTTGTAAATAAGCACGCATTCGCATAGGTGATTTGGCAGAAAGCTTGAGTGTTCACAAGTTGTCGTCGGAAATATAGTCCGCTAGTGGTCTAGAACTAAGCTGCTATTTAAACGTGCAACTTGAGTTTTATCGTCTTTTATAAGAGATTTAGTTTGTACTTTAAGTTATTAAGCTTAGACTAAGTTGTATTCTTGTTAACAGTAAGTGTAATAGTTTTAATATAAAAAAAAAATTAAAGCTGTCACTAAAATAATATAGGTACCTTACAATCTATACATGGGACTTATAATAACAACAAAAAAATTGAAAAATTTCTGTGTTTTTTCAGGATAATCTCCGAAACGCCTGAACCGATTTTGACGGGACTTCACTGACAGATAGTTGATGCTACAACGAGTAACATACTTTTATTTTAGAAAAAGAATTAGGATTCCGCGCAAAAAAAGATTAAACGCTAAAAGAGAAAAATAAATCTTCCTTTTCAATGGAAGAGCTTGGTACCTACACCTTCTCTAAGCGACACATTATTGATACCCGACATCCACGCGAACGAAGTCGCAGGTACAGACGCCAGCACATCAAGCTACTACAATCTGTCAAATTTCTTTAATAGATTTTCAACTTTATCGCTAGAGTATTAAGGTTCAAGGTTGATTGGGAAAATTAGACAGTTTCGGGTAGGTTGACCTGCTGGCGTCTGTACAACTATATATTCTACATATAATCAGCCTTTATCGTTCCCACTGCTAGGTGTCAGGTCTCCTCTCGGTGAGGAGACAAAACGCTGGGGCGTAACGCTGCGAGAAATCACAGTACAGCGGACAGAGCTCCGGCGGGATCTCATGGCGACATGGAGAGTGCGATTGTCGCAATCCAGTGCGGACACGCCACAATTGCGGCGATAAGTCCCCTCTTTGAGGAGTGGCTGGAGACGCGCCATGGCGCCCTCACCTTTCGCCTGACGCAGGTCCATACCGGACACGGTAGTTTCGGGAAATTCCTGTTCAGGATAAGGCAGGAGGAAACGCCAGGGTGTCACCACTGTGTGGATCGCCCGGGGGACACGGTGGAGCATACGGTGGAGTCTGCCCGGCTTGGGCGGAGCACCGCTGCGTCCTCGTGCCAGCGATCGGCGGCGGCGATCTCTCGCGTCCGGCCCTGGTCCAGGCCATGGTACGGAGCGAGAGTGCATGGGAAGCCGTCATCTCGCAAAGGAGGAGGCGGAGCGCGTGAGGGAGAGGCAATTTCTGTGCCCTCACGCACAGATATTTTTTTCGCAGGTCTCCTCTCGGTGAGAAGGAGTGGGGCGTAATCTACTACGCGGGCCCAGTGCAGTTGGGGACATATGTCTTTGAATTTTTGGTTCTAGGACATGCCGGTTTCCTCACGATGTTTTCCACCACAGTACAACTAGTATTAATAATATTGTCTAATGTGCCACATTTAATTGCCACATTTTTTTATAAAGTGTACCTAACATGATTGAAAACTTGTCGTAACTTTAACATGAAAACTAAAGGGTTCACTTTAGCTTTTTAAACTAATACTAGACCTATATTAATCTCGGTTCCCACTCATTCATAATGCTCTTGGGATTCCTACCACCCTCATAATTCATCCTTTTAATGGCAATCTCAAACAATATCAGCGGAGAGCTCCTAACCTATTGAGGCTTGAATACCGACACACATTCTCTCACTTCATTTATCTTTATAAAAGTGGCTTTTTAGTCGATTCGCACGAATTTACTCGCCCGAAAAGTGAGAATCATCATTTATTTTTTTATTCTCTAGACGAATCGCTCGAATTGGCACATTTTTAACTTTTCTGCAATTATTATATTCTTTATTTCGGACTACACATACTCCATATATTCTTAGTAACAATGAATTAAAAAAAACTATGTTTGTAAACTTTTACAAACTAATACCTACAACTAAAAAAGACGTTGCCCAATACACAATGGCACGTGCCTTCGTACCCAATGCCTTACAAAGGGAACGTGTGCTTTTTTCCTAACTTCATTGCTTTGTCTAAAAATATTATTAGAAAAAAAAAATTGAATTAGAAAAAGACAAAGCAGCTAGGGTCCTTTTTTCTATAATTTATTGCATAAAATTAAAAATGTGTCAACTCATGCGAGTCGCCTATAGATAAATATTAAATTATTTTAAAAGTGACGATTCACACTTTTTGGGTGAGTAAATTCGTGCAAATCGAAAAATAAGCCATAAAAGTGAGACGAACCTCCTTTTTACGAAACTTAACTTGCCGTTAAAGCCGAGCGAATGGCGCGTAAAAAAGAGCGGAAAAAATATGGTGTAAAACAAATGTGACAAAGTTTACGGTGAATAAAAACCCCATAGGAAAGAAGGGTTATAAATTTATCTCTATAAAAATAAGTACAACAAAGAAAGATACAGAGGGCTGGGATATAAAATGTCAATATAAACGAGACTGTATTACGTGTATGGAATCAGGCTTTGCTTTGTCAAGTGTGAAAATAAGGTGAGAAATTTTAACATACGGGTCGATAATTTGGACGCACCCTTATTTTATAATTTTTCAAATAATCTACAGCTACACATTGTCTTTCCTACAAAAATGGTTCTAAGGTTCTTTATGTTTCCAGTGAACGTTATTTTAAGTTAAACACATATCAACTTTATTTTAATGGAAATTGAAACTTATAAAAATGTTTGAAGCTGTAGCGTAAACTGAACTTTATTGTGTAGGACATAAAGTTAGTTTTTCCATAAACTAATATTTGTTCATATTTTTGGAAACTAAATCGTGAACGTAGGTTACATACAAACATTAACTCACACCTTTCTCCGATAGGGGTAGGCAGAAACAACAGAATGCCACCTGCTACGATCCTTACTCGTACTCCTTTTGTTGGTATACGTTCATACACCCGAGGGGCAATTCTCGTAATTTTAAGAACGTTCGTGTCTGATCTCAGTCTCAATCTGTCAAAAATACGTCTAATTTCCCTACACTTTGACAAGTTTTTGACATTTGTTTGTGGACTACGACTAGATTTTGAACGTTTTATATTACGAGAATTGGCCTTCTGGTCATATACATGCACGCCGGATAAGAGTACTACGCATTTGACTTCTTTGAAAATGGTTGTGTGTGTTATAAATTAAATCAAGGCTTTTTTATACTTATTCATTTATTTATTCCCTTCAAATCTACCAAAAACATGGAGTTCAAAATTGTTGAAATAACAGGCATGTATTATAATTATCGTCCTCTCCCAAAAACCCGGTGATTTACACACAGCAAATAAAAAATGAATGTTGTGATAATTAAACGTCCTAAAAAAACAACAAGCCTATTGACAATTGAACCGTGTGGTCGACATTAGATATTCGTTGTTGGAGAATATTTTGTATGAGTAGAGGCCTTTGTTCTGCAGTGGGTTAGTAGGGAGCAGTGGTGACGGCTGCGAGTTGTAGGTTATGGGTTCAAACCCAAGCAAGAACTATACGCTTTTTTTTTAATTATACATCAACACTGCTCTTAAAACGGTGAGGGAAAACATCATGAGGAAACCGGCATGTCCTAGAACCAAAAATTCGACGACTTGTGATATCCAACAACCCGCACTGGGCCCGCATGCTGTATTATGGCTTACTCCCTGTCACAGAAAGGGGAGGCCTATGTCCTATGGCTATACGTAATATAGGTATATATACGTTATAGACTGATTATCCTACGTCCTATTATTATTATAAACGCGAAAGTTTGTATAGATGGATGGATGTTTGTTACTCTTTCACGCCAAAACTACTGAACGGATTTGGATGAAATTTGGCACGCAGATAGTTTATAACCAGGATTAACACATCTGGGATACTTTTTATCCCGATATTCGCACGGGATCGAAACTTATGCGGGTGACACTGCAGTGTGCAGCTAGTGCTGTTATAGGAATCGAACTGTCTGTTTTATGTAATTGATTTCAAAGCGTACGCGAACATACTTCAACCCCGTATGTTTCCATCACAAAGGATATCTTCTAGCAGCGCCTCCAGGTGTATCCGTGACCGCATTGCCAACGTGTGCTCATATGTTGCCCATTCTCTTTCGGTACGTGAGCAAAATAAACTTTTACACAACTTTTACTTAAGAATTCCTTTGCAGACCTCTTCGTGGTTTACAAAACGAATAGATTGGTAACGGATTTATGCTAAAAGAATAATTCCTGTATAATATATTATTTCAATAAAAAAAGTATTTTTGATTAAGAGTAAAAAGTTGTGTTGGTGGTGTGGAATGTATATAGCAGGTTAAGTTACACGAAACTGTCAAATTTTCCCAATCAATCCTGAACCTTAATGCTTTAGCGGTAAAGTTGAAAATCGATTAAAGAAATTTGACAGATTGTAGTAGCTTGATGTGCGCCTGTACATTGTAGATTTAATTACTCTTTTATAACGATAGGATCTTGTTTAATCAGTGATAAGTGTGTAATATTAGAAGATATGTAAGGGCTGACATTGTTACGATACAATAATAATTATTTTGAGAAATACATAGTTCATCATCTGCCTAGCCTTTTCCCAACTATGTTGGGGTCGGCTTCCAGTCTAACCGGATGCAGCTGAATACCAGTATTTTACGTGGAGCGACTGCCTATCTGACCTCCACAACCCAGTTACTGGGTAATACGATACCCCTTGGTAAGACTGCTTGTCAGACTTTCGAGCTTCTGACTACCCATAACGACTGTCAAAGATCCACGAATGACAGCCGGGACCAACGGCTTAACGTGCTTTCCGAGGCACGGAGGGGTCTCAGTATGTAAAGATGGTCACCCATCCACAGACCAACCGCGGCAAGCGTAGCTTAACCTGACTGATCGACCTGTGCGGCTGTTATTACTTAGCCACGGGCCCCTCGAAATACATAGTTACTATGTATAAATACGGACTGTTGAGAGTAGTCAAAATGAGATGTCAGCAAGATTGATGGGGCCCGATAGGGCCGAAGCCTGCCAGGGTAGCGGGATCGTCCGAAAGGGTTACCGCTGCCCTGAAACATAAAGGGCTAAGGAAGGAACACGGGTGGGTTTTAGTCAGTAAGAGTCTGACACTCCCTTCCGCTCCACCCAGAGCGGGAGGGGTCATTTGATGACTTCCCATCCTCAAAAAAAAAAGAGTAGTCAAAATAATAATTATTAATTTGCTATAGTTTTTATCTCACGAAGCGACGCACGCTTTACTTGTGGTTACCAAGTGTACAAACACGTTGTTAATGTGTGCGTGGAGACGATTAGCATCAGCACATAACATAAACACGGAAACAGACGGACACACTTCCGACTTCACCCGTGTCTTAGACGGTTCCGAGAGCTCCTGCGCTCTTATACACTCACAGCGTGTTTGTACACTTGTTAACCACAAATAATGCGCGCATCGCTTTGTGAGATAAAAAAAAACTTACTCTGAAGAATTTATAGTCACTTGAAAAACCTTTGATTTCCAATCAAATTTGTCGCTTTCAAAGAACTCCTATTTACGGGATCGTAAATATTTTATTTTATGTATGTAACTAAAATGCTAACCGGCTCGTTCCCAGCTCGTGAGAACTTGCCGGCTAAGGGAAAACTTGTAACTTTTAACGATGCATCTGACGTGCGTCTAGTTCCACCGACTTTTACCGTATTTTGCAATATCGAGTAACAAGTTTTGATACCGTCGATATGAAGTTGCTTGGAGTTTTAGTTAATAATTTAGGAAGTAAAATATTTCGCTGCTCTTATAGAAATTACAAAATACCTATTTGCTTTATAAATATTATCACTATCATCATTTCAGCCGAATGACGTCCACTGCAGGCTGGACATAGGTCTCCCCAAAGCGTCTCCAACTGGTCCTATGCTTTTCGCATCCAACGGATTCAAAAAAAAAAAATGTATATAAGTAGTTTATCAGCCATCTTGTTACCATAACACAAGCATTAGGTTGCTTAGCATGGGACTAGATGGCGCTGTGTGAAATGTCCAGGGGATATTATTATTATTATTTTTATTATTATTATTCCCCGAGTGAGTATACTCGGACATCGGTCTACCGTGTAATCATACCATAATCAGCCTGTAATGTTCCCACTGCTGAGACACCGGCCTCCTCTCTGTGAGAGGAAGTGGGCCGTAATCCACCACGCAGGCCCAGTGCGGGTTGGTAGTTGTCACATGTCTTTGAGTTTTTGGTTCAAAGACAGGCTGATTTCTTCACGATGTTTTCCTTCACCGTTTTGAGAGCAGTGATGATGAAATAATTTATTCAAAGTAAAGCACCTGTCAGGGTTCGAACCTACGAACTACAACTCGTAAGTCGCGGCAGTTACCACTGGTCCACCACTGGTCTCTTGTGATCATAGTGCTGGCTAATTCCACCATAGCCTGTCATTCTTTACAACTACAGTGCTATTCAAAACATACAAACATAATTTTATCCACGAATTGCATATCTTTTTTTTAGAATTTAATTTTTGTATTGTACATAAATGTTATTTGAATGCTTATTTTATTTAAATCTTTGTAATTCTATGTTAATTAATGTAATTGGACCTGTGCCGTTTTAATTAACTATAAATAAATAAATATGTATAACAAAATCCTTACCCTGAAAACTTAAGATGAAGTTAGTCGTCAATATTGTCAGTCCCTAGCATTAAGTGCAATGACACTTACCTAAGATTTGACGATAAAATGTTACAGAAAAGGCCGGTTGATACGCCCGCAGATACCACAAAAACAATACAATCAACATTTTTACCCACTACACTTCTAAAGCCATCCATAAAGGTTACATTCCCATGACGAGAACTTTTAAACTTTAATTGCCGACCTCTCGTCTCAATTCAGTCCTATCACGTTCTAAAATAACTGCCCAAACAACAGGTGTCTTAATCTCTTTATTTACCCTTACAAGGGTCTTGTTGAATTTTATTTCTATTGTCCAACTTTCCTTAACGTCATGTGACATCAGAATTTGAAAGTGACGTCGGCATCGTTACGAAGAAAATAGAGAGTTTAACCCTTTAATGACGTCAAACGTCTTTGTGATAGAGAATATCCAGTTTCTATTGTCTTGGATTATTTCTGTAGATCTTTACTTGTGTACTAATGTTAAGGGCATGTCAAAATCGTCGTAAAGATTTTTTTTTAATGGGTTAAGGCCCGAATTCCTCTGTCGCTGATGTCGGTCGCTGATGTCGGTCGCGCGTACGAATATACGTTGTGTTCTATGAAGCACCACACTGTAAAGCTGACATCAGCGGCGCGCGAGTTGCTACGCGCCGCTGATGACGCGCGTCGGTCTCGCTCGTCAGCGCCGCGTTCGTCGGTTGACTGACGCGCTATAGAACGCTATGAGCGTCCTCACTCTGTTCCCGACCGTCGGCACGCGCGCGTACAGTCGCCCGCCACCATGAACATTGATACCGAACGTGTGATTGCCGAGGTGCGCCAACGTCCTGCCTTGTGGGATTTATCGAATGAACTTTACAAAGATCGCGATGCCAGAGCAAAAACTATATTGACGCCGTCTCCGCTTGCGTAAGTATGCTGCAGCAACTAAACATTTTATAAACGGGTTCATAATAATATCCCAAATTCAAACTCCGCTTCACAAATCCACAACAAATCCACTTGGAGACGCCTGTACCGTGGAGCGGTCAGTATCGCACTACGGATGTTTTCATTGGCGCTGATGGTCAGCGCGCTACGCGACTGACGGTACGCGACCGACGTCAGCGACAGAGGAATCCGGGCCTTAATGTAGCTATAACAACAGCTGCACGATCGATCAGGTTAAGCTATGCTTGCCACGGTTAGTTCATTGATGGGAAACCACCGTGCCTCGGAAAGTGCGTTAAGCTGTTGGTCCCGGCTGTCATTCGTGGATCTTTTACATGTAAAACCCGTAGTCAGAAGTCCAAAAGTCTGACAAACAGTCTTACCAAGGGGTATCGTATTACCCAGTAACTGGGTTGTGGCGGTCAGATAGGCAGCCACTCCATGTAAAATACTGGTATTCAGATGCATCCGATTAGACTCCGTCTCCAGCATAGTTGGGAAAAGGCTAGGCAGATGATGATGGGTTTAATACCTGGATGACGAAATTCAATCGGTTTTATGGTGTGTTTTACGGAGTACAATAACTTACAACTAATAGTACTTATAAAAGCTACACATTGCTGCTATCTGCTATTGATGAATCGACCAATCAACTGTTGAGGGTCGTTAGTGAGTATTGGAGCAGTCCAATTCACAGATATTGCCTCGAAGTTCATCGGAGTGCCAACTGACGGTAAAGATTTTATGATATTTAATTTTTTTGTTAGTGCTAATTGAATCAAATAATGTCAATTCAGTTTTAATGTATTTGATTTTAATGATATTAAGATTTTTTTTTTTTTGTGGATGGGAAATCATCATATGACCCCACCCACTCTGGGTGGAGCGGAAGGGAGTGTCAGACTCTTACTGACTAAAACCAACCCGTGTTCCTTCCTTAGCCCTTTATGTTCCAGGGCAGCGGTAACCCTTTCGGATGATCCCGCTACCCTGATTTGATGCCTTAGTAAATAAAATATTGAACCATCCTAAAAAAAAATATCCTTTGAATATTGCCAGGTGATTTTGGCCTTGTTTAGGTTCTAGGGTGGGTATTAATCAAACAATGTATACCTACCTAATCTAAAATTTAGGCAGAAGTAACGAGTAGGTGGTAACATTAATTAAAATTCACAGATTATATCGTGGTTATTGTTTATTTTATTTCGTATATCGCCGACCTTTTCAGCCCCTTTTACAAGCTTCGTGGTCGAACTAAGGGTAAACCGAATGAATAATGTTTGCATAAATACTACACAGTTATAAACCCCGCATATGTTATACATTTAACTTTGCTAGTTTACATTTAAAGTACCTTTTTATGAATTTGTTTTTGTTTGTACCTAGTGAATAAAAAAAAAGAGAAGGGAAAGAGAGTAGGCAGGCTATTATCCAGCAGTGGGCCATTAACGGCTAATAATAAACACTTAAAATTGCCTAAGGGTCCTCTGCGAGTTGGCTTCGGCCACTCATACGCCTTCCAAAGGTCCGGGACCCCAGGGTCACGAGATATGCCAAAGACATTTGAATAATAATAGTAAATACTACTATATATACTACAGTGGGTACGAACTCGTATTTTTTTTTATAAAGTTCCTTATGGCGTCTTAAAATCTGCGCTCTTGGTGAATGAGAGCTAGACCAAAAAAAGTGTGACATTTTGACAGTCACGAAACTTTTCTTAAGCTAAGTCTAGACTTGTATCATTGTAGTGAATCTGATCTCCCTCGCATAGCATCGACGTGTATCATTGTCACTACATAGTGTGGACACAAAATGATACGCGATCGTGCCACGCGCCGTATTTTCATCCGTATGTAACCGCATACTTGATACGTTTCGCATCGGATAAGTGTATCGCGATCGGCAATATCTATGTACGTAGTACCGACGCATTTTGATACTATATCAGGATAAGACTATGTCATTTGATACGTCATGATACACCGCGTTCCATCACGAGGTGGTTCTTTTCCGATATTTTTTTATTTAATTTAATTTTTATTAGGGAAAACACACAATAGTACATTTTGTCTTACATCTAAGTATACAATAAAGCGGGTTAACGTACAATCAACAACGTCTCCACATATTACTATAATTTAAAAAAAAAAAAAAAGGTAGGGCTTATTTTAATATAATACTTAATTATTAGGTTATCATCAAAGGGGATATGAACTGCTGATACGCTAACAAGTTACAGTATCGTTAAGTATGAACGTGGTTTTAGGCCCAATCGGCAAGCAATAAGATAGTGATACGAGGTGGTTGAAGTGGACGTACATACTTAGAATACGAATACTCAATACGATACGCTTGATATTGAACTTCAAGATGTTATAATTGTGGGCCCAGCTTTACGTAACAAAAGCGTTGTGACTGTCAAAATGTGACAATTTTTTCGGTCTAATCTTATTTGCAAAGTGTACAAAAGCTAAAGAAAGAACGCTTGTAGGACGAAGCATAAATAAAGGTTTTGTCCATTTATACGATGTAGCATCCAAGTGGGTGCAAGAAAATATGAAGAATTTATATCGTTCCAACTTTTAAGTCTACTCAAGAACAATTTGTCCAAACGTCCTGAGGTTATAACAAATGGCTCACGTTTTATCTCCAGAACCAGGCTTTTTCGCGAAATTGAGTACCACGATTCGTCAAAGCTTTTCGAGCCACAGTAATTACGTCATAACTGAGTTCACGGCCGATGCATCAACCGGTAGATTCTGCGATTATTTGCAAGTCGCAATACAGTATATAGGGATTTTTCTTAATTTACCAAGCGCTTGACCACAATCACCCCAATATAATATTGAGTACATAACAAGAATAATACACCATCAGCTGTAATTTAATTTAGTTGTTAATCCCATTTTACAAACAAAACTATTCCTCTTTTACCATGCATTACTATTTTTCATTCATTTAACAACCGTACGGACCGCGCGCGCGGTTCTATTGGGGTAGTTGGGGTCAGGCGCTACGTAAATTAAAAAAAAAAACTTTGTTTCTTTGGGAAAGTTGTTTGTTATTACGTACTCATGTGTTTAAGTATCGATCGTTAATTACCAGTCACCCTAAATACGCATCTATATGTATTTAATGTTGTTCCTTTTCCTCTTTTAAGCCTGTTATAAAGGGCAAACGATGTCCATGTAAAACGCAAAAGTAAACATGCAACACTTGCAAATATTTAAGTACTCCAAAAAGAATAGATTTTATACACATACCAAATATCATCAAAATAAGAATCTTATTCTGCCTGAGTGAGTATGACTCCTATTCGTATATCTATAATAACTATCTCAATTCTCAATTCTTTATTGCGTACCTTAATGTATATACATAGTTAAATTAGTCACAATTATGGACCCTGTCGCGCACAGCATAGATCAAGTAGGAGAGAGGAGGAAGAACGCTGGGTTTTTTTAATTTTATTCTGGAAACTAAATTAAAATGCAAGTCAAGATTTTCTCTAACCTTTCAAGAAGTATTTGATTTAGATGTATGACTCCAAAACCAGGATCACAATAATGTGAAACATGGGAATTAGTATAAGCAAGGTAAGATTAACAATTCAATTTTCTACTCTCAACCTATTTACAACAAACTCCAGGAAAGTTTCTATTTTATTTTCTTCAAAAAAAAAGAAACAGGTCTGCATTCGACGGCCATCAGTCTCGTCGTCTCGGTAATAGCAGATTTCTTTTTTGCCGATTGTCTTATTACGGGCAATTTCCTTAAGTGGCAACCATCTTAGATCTTTGTGTTCGTATTTTCTCGCCTGGACCCTTCGAAGAAAATAGTATCGTCTGGTTCGAATGTATTAGGGCACTCGTACATTAATTAACAATGTGTGTCTTTCATTGTTTTACGTTTATCAAAATGCATGTTTGTTACAGGATTTGTTGGGTATTTGATTTTTTCGTGATTTATGACGTTCGAGGATTTTGTTTGCCCATAAGTGCCGTTTAGATTGCTTTGTTGTTGTTTATGAGCACAAAATTCCTTTGATGTTAATTGAACCTCAAAAAAGAGATCAAACTGGAGAATTATTTGTCTGGATTATTTATTTATTCATTTATTACAGGCAACACAGGCCCATAGATAAATTACTATACCTATTAACCTAAACATACATATTTTTCCTATAAAATAGTACTTCACTAGCTTGTTCTTATGTGGTACTTGCGGAAGTAACGGAACACCACGTCCTGTGTCCAGAAGTCTTCTTCTATGATGAGTACTACAATGGTATACTTTAAGACCATCATTTAGTAGTCATCTTCTCTAAATAAGAGAAATTTTAGTCATCGGTTTCAAGAACATGCCGATTCTTTTCCGTAGTAAGTATGGCAATTGGAAGCAGCTGGAAAAATCCAGTTAATTGCTTCCCAAAACTAATGCATCTTTTGAAAATTTTCCAGAATTTGTCACTAAATATCACTTTTAAAAAATACATAAAAATTGGGTTTTCTCGAAACCCGTAAATTTTCGCCTAATCTTTATGGGGTAATTAATTGTTGCAAGCCTCTGTCCTATAAATGTCCTGGAAGGAATACGCCAAATAACTTAATACATCTCTTGATCAAATGCTTTTAGACCTTGCGGCTCAGGCTTTAATTAATTTATTCACTATCAGTGAATAAATTAATTAATTCAAGATTTTTATTAAGATCTACTTAACAAAAACCTTGAATGAAAATGGAAATTTCTTTGACTCAGAATCAAACAATGAACCTACTTATCTATATCTATAATAATATTATAAATTAAAAAAAATCTTATACAATGAAGGTGATTTTTTTTTTTTTTGTAGTAAGTCTGTGTGTAAGTTTGTGGGTAATCTTTGGCTAGTTCTACCAGTCGGATTTGAAAAATTATTTTTGCATTTGATAGCCTAATTGTTGAGGAAGGCTATCTAGCATCACACTAGGACCCATAGCAGCCGAGCATAGAAAACGAAGTAATAGCGGGGGCAGGCGATACGATGCGACGGGATGGGTCGGTGGAACAAGAAATTAATTTCACGCCGACGAATTCGCGGGCTGATGAAAACGAAATTATTAAGGTATAATTTCACGCCGACGAATTCGCGGGCTGATGAAAACGAAATTATTAAGGTACTAGCCTTAATAATTTAAATAAATACAACATAAAAAAATAACTAGTAGTAGATTACAAGGAGCCTTAGGTGCTAGGTTTTTACAAATACCCTGGACCCCACACTAGAATCCTAGACACTGGATCCACCGACACAAGGAATCCCCTGTGTCGGTGGGTCCAGTCACTTCCTAAGTAGGGCGGGCACATTTTCATTTATATAAGTGAAGTATTTACATTCGAAAAAAAAAACAATAGAGAAAAAAAAGTATTTGTGACATCGGCTTGAATATATGTTTATAATTTACTAGCTTTTTACTGCGGCTTCGCTCGAGTTAATTTAGAATTTGACAGTCAACTCGGGTTGTACTCTGCTTGGTGTCTCTCTCGTCAAAGCTACACGTGGCGCCATCTATTATCATAAGTACGTTATTGTTGTTTTCCTTGAGAACAGCACCTTTTTTCGGGATGAAAGGTACTGTAGCGGTATCTACAACGCCACATGCGAACAACGCGTCATACTGACGTCACGCAAATCCTGCATCTCGCAAGCAGAGTTTACCGCGCAACCAGCACACATACAAACTTCCCAACATCAATCGTCGGGCAGTTGCCCGCCAAACACAAAACCCGTCTGGTCGGAGGATCCTCCCTTTTCTATGGGGGATGAGTGAACTTTACACCGTTCCTCATACCTCTATAGTACTCTATGCCCGTTTATGTACACCTGACCACGTATATGCAAAATTTCAGGATGATCGGTTCAGTGGAGGCGTGAAAAGGTAACAAACAAACAAACAAACTTACTTTTGCATTTATAATATACGTTAGGAATTAAGGATTTCGACATATCTCCAAAGACCGCCCTCATCCGTATGAACGATCTCAAAGCTGGTATTTATGTTGTCGTCCAGGTTTTCAGAGAAATATACGATATCTAGCGAGACTTGAAGTTCCAAGCCATAAAAGTGGTGCACTTAATGTTTTCTGGCATCTCAGATAAAGTGTTTCCTAGACTTGTTTTTAACGTTCTCCTTAAATGAACTGTGAGTAACGACAGGCTATTGGCTGGGGCTCTATTAGGGATAAAGTTTTACGGAGCGGTAAAATGGTATATTAACTGACGTTGAAAGATTATAATGAAACGATTTTTGGTTTGTTGTTGTGTGGTTAGATAAAATACTTCCCGTTAGGCACGAGCAACTTTTGACTCAACAACCTAATTTGTCTCTCACATCAAGTCTACGGGTTTGTAAGAAAGTACTCTCTTTGTCGCGTGGCTACATGCGCGCACTTTCATACAAACCCTAGGACTTGATGTGAGAGACAAATTAGTTGCTGAGACAAAAGTAGTTCGTGGATGCCCTCCCTTAGACTTTTTCCAAGATGATTCTGCAAAGGTGGGTCTACACCTGCGGACGTGCACGTATAGTGCGGTTCGCTTGCACCTTAAAAACATCGTCATTTGGACATGCTCGCCATAGGCTAACGAGCGGCTCGCGTGCAACTTGCTTATTCATGACGTGCACATTTTTATGGTTTCGTAAAATGTTCTCGAACGTGTCCTTACTAAATCAGCCAATAAATGCTCTCCCACACAGGCGCGTTATTATCGGTTTATAATATCGGATGCGTTATAGCGATAATGCGTCCTGATTCCTTGCCACACAGCTGCGTTTATATCGTCCAATATTCTCGCACTACACGTTACTACGTTATAATAATAATAATCCCTGCCATTTCATCTGTGAATATTATAATTATAATTGGTCAGGCGGGGGACATAGACCTTCCATAGTTCAAGGTGACCGATCCACTCTAGCCACCGAAACTTATAGCCCAGTATATTTTGTTTCCATGTTCTGCAATAGTCCTGCACCAACCGGGGGTTGTCCTTGGATGCACTTGCATGGTGCATACAGGCATAATCGTCGGATGGTGCCTCCTCATCATTTAGAATTTTGTAAAGGGCCTTTGCGAGTTCGCTTTGGCCCCTAGTACCCCTTTCGAAGATCCGGGACCCCAGGGTCTCGAGATATGTCAAAGATAATAATAAACACTTTATTTCGGGTGGCATAGACCCATAGAAACCTTAACCTAGTACACATTACATAATTATTACATAAACTTTTATAATTTGCCATAACGCAAACACGCACACGCACACTTGCATTTGTTATTAACGCAGGTGTGTGTAAGATCGTATACGTCCTTATACAAAATGTTCTATTAAATCATATCGGATTATCGCAGGTCCTACTTCTATAGCGTCATTATTATCGCAGCAATGTGTAACTTCGTGGCCGTCCTAATACAAAACGTGCTGAAATCAGATATTGCAATCAGCCGTAAAGCACGAACAAATCAATGCTCGCGAACTGCGTGTAGCAGTTCGCGAGCATTGATTTGTTCGTGCTTTTGCGTCTTGCGCGCAGTGTTACGCGTCCATAGGCACTTGAGGCGCGTAGTGTGCAAGGTTCATGCGTATGCACTACACGTGTGCAGGTGTGCATTTGCCTCGAGAATAGTGTACCTAACATAAAAATATGATTTCATTAACGACAAAGACTAACAAGAAACTAGTATGACCTGGCGGCCTACTCCGAAGTGCAAAGTGCGAATGTTCGTATCGGCCCGACACATGGCCGAACCGAATATTATTGAAAAATGCGAAAAAAGTTCGGATCGGCTCAGTTGGGTCGGGACCATAAATGATAAATGATTTTATTTTGTAAGTAGGTTTGTACAAACACTTTTACACGTCAATCATATTTTAAAACTAGATGAGGCCGGCGTTTCCTATCTGACTAGCCTGAGAAGAAAGGCCGAAACAAACTCAGACGTCACAGTCTCTTTTAAAGTCCAGACATAATCTTGGTCAGATCATATGAAGACCATGTAGGTCGATGTCTGAGATGGTCATTTGAGGAAAGAACCACACAGATTGAGAGGACCTGTCCAGTCAGTGCACGCATATGTCAGAAATCGTGCAGCTCAACTCAAAACTTAAGGAGCTCAACGATTCGACGAACAATACCAAAGAAAGGACATTTGGGTGGGCCACAATAATTACTCAAACTGCCAGACCATGACAAAAACTAACAGAACAGAGAGTAAATTAAAAAATAAAATGACCCACATAGTCTTCACATTCACAATAATTAAAATAATAGAATACTTTACAAAGTAAGTAAATGTCATAGATCAAATTCATTAATGTCAAAGTGTATATATAAAAAAAAAAAAAAAAAAAACATTCAATATGTAAAAATTGGAAGCAGCTTAATCCCAAGCCTTTTTGTCCTCGATATAAGCCTTAACGGTATAAAAGGCCTTCTGTATTACTCCTTCATAGTCAATATTCGAAAGAGTGTAGGAGTGTAGGATCGGGACCGACCGAACCAAATAGTAACTTCGTAGCAGGAAACGGCCGAACATTCGGCCGATACTACTTCGGAGTAGATCTCCAGCACCCTTACTATACACTATCAATCTCAATCTGAATCATTTTGAAAGATATCGCTAATCCATTGCTTCGTATTTTTGACACATTATTTTGTCTGTTTAACAACTTACATGACGCAATGAATGTTATTGAACTGTCAAAATGAAAGCCACTGCTACTGTTAATGTTGCCCCACAGTTTACTTTCAAAAGAAACGAGGTTATTTTATTAAGTTTCAAAAAGCCCTGCCTTACCATAAGGTTATGGTCGAACATGAACTCCTGACGTGTAATTATCAAAAAAAATTAACGGAACAGCACCAAAACTGAAGCACGTCTGCTAGGTGCACCCACGTTTGAGTAATGGCAGTTGACATAATTTCGTATTCATGTTTGCTACTCCCAGCGTCATGTAGGGTACAAAGGATTTCCAACAGTTCCATCCACATTAATATTTATAACATAGGCTTAGGTACCTTTGTACATATTTTGTTTTGTTCACTTTCAGTTACAGCTAAATATAATTTTGAGGCTCGTGCACTTTGATTCTGAAATTAAATTGATCTTTTTTTGTTACTCTTGTAAAAGTCAAAACGAACATCCTTCTAAAATTATAAATCGTTTCGTGCGTTATAATTTCTTCAGTAAAAAACTAACCTGTGAAAAATTTGGAACGCCTAAAAGTGAGCAAAATATATAAAATAATATTTAATCATTTTAAGTTGACCGGACAAACGTTGTCCTGTTTCCTAGATCTCCATCGCAGCGCTACCTACCGGGTCAGATTGCTAATCTAAACCATACAAGGAACCACACTCAACTACAGACAAAAATTTCCATCAAAATCGGTCCAGCCGATTAGGAGGAGTTCAGTGATCACAGATTAAAAACTTGATTTCGTGAAAAAAAAAATTAAAAAATTTGGAACGACCTTCAATATCTCCGTAACCAGAAGGTTCCTAGGTAAGGTCCAGGATAAATAAAATGATCACAACCCATTTACACAAACGGCAACGATATCCAAAAACGAAGCGGCTTTCGTAGCCGGGCGCGCTCATTTCTATGTTTGTAACTATGAGTTAGGTATTTAAATTCCTCCATCGATGCCGTGCCCAAATTATTTTGTCGAGTGCCACCACGTGCCATTAGTTTGCAAAGACAAACTAAATATTCCGATTTGACAGACAACTACATCGAATGCCTGGAATACCAGCCGATCGATTCTGTAAAAATCTCACCGTGAAAAGTTAGGTGAAGTGAGCTTAGAGTGAACTGTCAATAGTGTCAATCCTTAGCATTAGTTAGAATAATAGCTCACTTCACCTAAGTTTTCACGGTGAGATGGTTACAGAATCGCACTACTGGAATTCTTCTTTATTCAAAGTCAAACTCAGAGCATTTGATGAAATTCAACCATTTACAGACAGTTTTGAATTGACAAAGAGTCGGTCAATTAATCGGAAAGTTAAAGCTATACCTATATATGTCCATTGTGTTAACCGTTTTTTGACAGCTGTCTTAGTACGTACATATTTCAGATTAAAATAAATATAAAAACTGCCTCATCTTATTGAATTATCTTATTTATGGCTTCTTACATACATTATAAGTACGGCATTTGTGGACTACGAGAAAGCCTTCGACTCCATCGAATTATAGACAGTTCTGGCCTCTCTGCAACGATGTCGAATTGACAGGTTATTGTTATTAGTATTGACTTATTTATTTATTTTACTTCGATGGTCCTATACTTTATCATTTGTGACTTCAAGTGACACCTATGTGACCAGAACCCAGCAATGCATATGTAAGCTGTCACGCCCTTTATGCCTGGAGTCTTTTATTTAGGTAGTAAGTTTTTATTTACGTTTTTAATTTTAATTAATTATTGGAACGAAGTTCCTTATCGCGCGTTGGAGTTGGAACGACACTTTTTGCTATAGTTGTAAGCCGAAACACGGACACTGACGGTCGGGCTGGTCAACAAATTCAAGGTCGCTTGCGCGCTATGCGAGTTATGCTCGGAGTCTCTTTGAAGGATAAAATCAGGAATGCAATTATCCGGAAAAGAACCAGAGTTGCCGACATAGCTTGCAGAGTAAGCAAACTGAAGTAGCAGTGGGCTGGCCATGTTTGTCGAAGGACCGATGGCTGGTGGAGCAGACGAGTCCTGGAGTGGAGACCGCGTATCGGCAAACGTAGTGTGGGACGCCCCCCAGCTATATGGACGGACACCTTAAGAAGGTTGCTGGGACAGACTGGATGCGGAAGGCGGAGGACAGGGTGTTGTGGCGCAGCCTGGGTGAAGCCTATGTCCAGCAGTGGACTGCGATAGGCTGAGTTGATGTTTTTTGATTGACATACATTATAATACCGTACGTGTATCACTCAATGTGTTGTGTGTTGCTGCAATCACAGTTCTATCTGTCAAAAACCGGTTAACCTGAAATGGACAGGTTATACTTGCCCATTCCAAAATGTAGATCTTTATGGAGAAAAACGGTACTATTCAAAATACAATGTACTACAGTAATCACAAAAGGAATAAGCATAGTTTCTGTAATCTACTTAAGCAACCTACAAAAGAGCACTAGCCAGATTACAACGCATTTTCATTTTATCAGCTAAGTGAGGGGGGAAGGACTATTTCAACCTGTTAATAGCATTTAAAGGCAGTAACAACCCGTAACGCAGGTCCTAAAAACGAATGACCAGGAAAACTAAGACTAAGTTAGGATCAATTGCTCAGAATGAACTTTGCTAAGTAACTTGATTCCCTTGGTAGAAATTCCCGTAATATTGCAAATTGCACTTGCTCTTGCGGATGTGTGCATTCTAAGCTCTAGTAACTCTAGGCACCTTTCCCAACGCGGGCGACAAATGAAACGCGAGTAGAGCTAGCAACTAAAAATAATTTGGCTAGCAACGAGCCCAATGGGTCCCTCTTAAGGGCAAGCGATATCACGGCAGGCACAGACGGAGATGGCGGGATGAGCTGGACTCCTTCAACAAGAACTGGTCCTTAGCAGCTTTAAACAGAGAGAAGTGGAAAAAGAGTAAGAAGGCCTTTGCCTTGCAGTAGGACATCACAGGCTTTTAATAATCCTACTTCCTAATAATATTACAAACGTGAAAGTATGGATGGATCGATTTTTGTTACTCTTTCATGCGAAAACTACTGAACGGATTTGGATTAAATTTAGCACACAGATGATTTATGACCAGGATTAACATATAGGATACTTTCATCCCGATATTCGCATGGGATAGAAACTTATGCGGGTGAAACCGCGAGGTGCAGCTAGTAATTAATAATAGCAACGAACAGCGAGTGCGCGATGGCGACGAGCGGTTACTCGCTGGTATACGTATGCACGAAGCGTGAGTCTCCCAGCGAGTGTTCTGCTCGCAAATCGAGCGTCGCTGAGCGAGTCCTCTCTTTGAAAGCTCTTGTCGCTGTGGCAAACGAAAACTCGCCGGCGGTGTAAAGAGTCAGCGATCAACTAATATATGTTGAATAATGAAAAGCGAGTAAAGCTAGCAACTACAAATAATTTTGCTAGCAACGAGCGGCAAGTGCGCGACGTCGATGAACTAGTATACGTATGTAACAAGCGTGAGTCTCTCAGGGAGTGTTCTGCGCGCAAATAGAGCATGGCTGAGCGAGTATCCTCTTTGATAGCTAAAGCCTCTGCGACTAACAAACTCGCCGGCGGCGGCGGTGTGAACAGTCAGCGATCAACATTCGTTGATTAGTTGAGATACATATATTTATATGTATCTCCTTTACTCACACGGGACTTTACATATTTTGTACGTTTCTTGAGCGAGAAAATCGCTGATTGTTGAGTCTGTCGGCAGTGGGACAGGTGCCTTAGGACCTCCCCAGTAGTTGCTGGTCCATTTGCTAATAATATTCCGTGAATTTGAATTTGTTTGCGTTCGTTTTCGTTTATGTAAGCGTAATTGTTACACATTCATAAAGTAAAGTGTTAATAATTATGTTGTTTTTGTTGCTGTTTAGGTAATTGCGTTGGTAATTTTAGTTTGCATTAATGGTTTCACATTTTATATATTAATTATTAACATAAAAACACGTCTGTAATTCTCAAAGGAGTAGTCAGAGTTGCGCCAGTTCTGCACATTGCACACTGGCTTACTGGAGTTGTCGATTCGCCCCCAAAAAAATAACTACATGCGAATCACCTACAGAAAAAAAATATTATTTAAAAGTGTCAATTCGCCCATTCCGTGCGAGATAATTCGTGCGAATCAACCAATAAGCCTGCCCATTTTATAAAACCCATAAAAAGTTAGAAATTATTTACTTGAAATATGTAGTTCATAACTTTTTGCCTGTTTTACTTAGAGGTACACAACGTCAAGTTCTAATCTTACAAAACCACGTTGAACTGTAATGTCATACAAGCAGTCCCAAGTGTCATGAAACATCACACAAATGCCAATAAAGCTACGAATCTAAGAAAACCCACAAAGTAGCATTTCATTGTTAGGTAAGAGGAAAACAAACAAAAATCTACGGCATAATAAGTCGTCGACGCCAAGATATAACTTTTTAATAGAATTTATAATAGCCAGCTTCTGAAAATTTTATTGTTGATTTAAAACTTAAGGGAGCTTATTTAAAGTAGGTACGGAGATTAAATCTTTTAAGAAGTCACTTTCTTTATATATTCAAGAAACTCGTTCTCAGTTTCACTTACCAAATTATTATTTAATATTTAAAAAAAATAAAATAAACTGAATTGCACAATGGGACAAACCTTAGAAAATAAAATACAAAAAAAAAAAACAAATTGGTCGAAGCAGGCACCGTGGAACTTTTTCTTATCATCGGTGAGTGCAATTTTCCACACGACATGTCGGCGACAATGGTATAATCCTTGGTATTCTTCCTGAAGGGAAGCCGACGGTTGATGAAATTATATCTTTCCTGTTAGCTATCTTTTTCTTTAAGTCAAGATTTTTCCACTTCGATTCTTGGACTGAAGTAGGTACTTATTATGTTAGTTTTATCTAAGTACTAGCAACCCGCCCCTGCTTGACACGGTGTTAACGGCTTGACAAAATTGCGAGATTTCTTTATACACATAAACCTTTTAGGATAGATTTTCTAAATTGTAATGAAAACCGCATCGACGTCCGTTTCGTAGTTTAGAAGATGAAAGCGAACACAGGCACGAAAAGTGGTGTGAGTTATTATGATTTATTCATCATCTGCCTAGGCAGATCCCAACCCAGCCTTACCCCAACTATGTTGGGGTCGGCTTTCATTCTAACCGGATGCATCTGAGTACCAGCATTTTACATGAAGCAACTACCTGATCTGACCTCCATAACCCATTTACTGGGTAATACCATTCCCCTTGGTAAGACTGGTTGTCAGACTTTCGGGCTTCTGACGACCCGTAACGACTGTCAAAGATCCGCGAATGATAGCCGGGACCAACGGCTTAACGTGCTTTCCGAAGCACGGAAGGGTGTTGGTATATGAAAATGGTCACCCATCCAACCGCGGCAAGCGTAGCTTTACCTAATCGATCGACGCGTGCGGCTGTTATTACTTAGCCATAAGGCCCTCAGTTATTTTGATTTATTATAATATAATAATAACATCTGTATACGATGACTTGTAATTTGACGTATTCTTTTCAGGACCTGATAGTGTGACCCATTTGAAAGTATTGAGCACCCCCTAAAGCCTAGGAAAAAAATATCTATAGATATAGATTGTATGTTTTTTACACAATTTTTGAAATGTGAACATTGTATCAAATGGTGGTCTCGTTTGAAAACTAATTGAATTATGTATTCATATTTTTTGAATTAAAATGAAATTGTGGTCTGTTACAATGAATTCCGCTTTAATGAAACCGCAATTACTATTTTGAGTTTATTGTGACAGTGATTAGTGATTTAATTAGGTAAAATGTTTTTGTGGTCAAACTGAAGGCTTATTATTAGTCGATTCGCACGAATTCACTCGCCCGAAAAGTGCAAATCTTCACTTTTAAATATTATTATTTTTTCTATAGGCGAATCGCACGAAGTTAATTTATTTGTGAATTTTATACAATGAAGTTAAGAAAAAAGTACACGTTGTTGTCGTCTGGACTACAAATAAACTAACTTCATGCGGGTAACACCAAAAAAAAAAAACAAAATTAAAGTGACGATTTTCACTTTTCGGGCGATTATATTCGTGTGAATCGATTCGTTTTGGATAGTTCCTTTTTATAGCTTTATTATAAGCGGGACATAACATGAAGTTACGCCTGTATTTTCCGAAATTCCGATATAAGGATAAAAAAAATTGGTAATGTTAGTAGTTATAATTAATCGACTATTTCTACTGCGTAGGTAAGTGATTTGTTTCATATTATTCGTAACAATTCTGGTTTAAGCTAGCGCTACCTATTGTCCTAAAAATGTACTTGTCAGCATACAACTTACAACGGCAGCAGTGTTTTGATAAAACCTCCCCTGAATGACACTGCTACGGAGAGAGTAACTCTATACAGTAACAGAGGGCGCTGTTGCAAATATTCTATGATACTCGTACTAGAGTGGAATGATGAAATTACAGTTTTTCCGTATTTTTTTTTTTTATTTGTGTAGGTAGTTTTGTTGCTTAGATGTTTGAAATAATCACTGAAAATTTGAAGCCAAGTCCAAGTCAAGTGCGAGTCGGACTCGCACACCGAGGGTTCCGTATAAATTTGCAGGCATGTAAATAGTTCATCACGGAAGAAAAATGTTTTTTGTAATGTAACTACAAATTTACAGTTTTCGGATTTTTTCCTTTACTTTTGCTACGAGTACATGAAATTGCTTCATGCTAAATTTCATGATTCTAGGTTGACGAGAAGTACCCTATAGGTTTTGATTTCGGAACATAACCGCCCGCATCTTTTGATTACGTTGACTTAGAAGTTTGATTTTTTCACTGCTTCAAGGGATTGCAGCCTATTTGATATTAATTTCAACTTGATAACTCCACGCTTTCCTGAGAAAAAGGGGGTCTTGACAGACGGACAGACAGATGGACAACGAAGTGATCTTATAAGGGTTTCGTTTTTCTTTTTGAGGTACGGAACCCTAAAAAAAACTTTTTTGTAAAAAAAATACAACCGACTTCCAAAAACGACATTACAAAGTGAAAAATAACTTTAATTTCGGAAGTCGGTGTCGTTGGGTTCGCATTTTTGTTGTTTGCCACCGACTTCCGAAATTAGATATTTTTCACTTTGTAGTGTCGTTTTTGGAAGTCGGTTGTATTTTTTTGCAAAAAAGTTTTTAATTTTTACTTTTTAGTTGTAATTTTTACCAGTAATTTTGGTTTAAAAACCAAACTACTGAACCGTTTTTGATGAAATTTAATGGGACCATTTGGGAAGTATACCCTTTCCAACAAAAAAAGAATTTTTCAAATCGGTTGGCAAGCGACGGAGTTATGCGCGAACAAACTTAAAAAAAAAAAAATACAAACATCCGAATTGAGAACGTCCTCCTTTTTTAGAAGTCGGTTAAAAAAAAATACAAACATCCGAATTGAGAACCTCCTCCTTTTTTAGAAGTCGGTTAAAAAAAAGAAACGCTATTTCTACTGCCGAGCATCGTGGCTGCGGGTTTAGGTGCCGATGATGGTGCCGTGTGTCGATTCCTTGTATCGAGATGGAGAATGTCAACTCTTCGGATATAGCCGATGTCTAATATATCCGTTGATTGATAGAAAATGCCTATAGCATTAAGTCCGCCCCTGTAGATTTGTGTGCTTAAAGTATTAAATACATAAACAGTCTTAAAATAATATTAATAATATACCTACATAATCTGCCTATAATGTTCCCACGGCTGGGACACAGGCCTCCTCTCAGTGATTGGGAGTGGGCAGTAATCCACCTCGCGAGCCCACTGCGGATTGGTGGATGTCACATGACTTTGACTTTTTGGCTCTAGGACATGCTGGTTTCCTCACGATGTTTTCCTTCACCAAATAAAGAGCAGTGGTGATGAAACAATTTAAACAAAGTAAAGCGCCTGTCAGGGTTCGAACCTAGGACCTCATAAGTCACGACCGTCACCACTGGGCCACCACTGCTCTGTATTAATAATATGTAATTTAAGAATTGGGAGATTATGTTGTTTGTTCGAGTATTAATAATTGGACCGGAAACGAGATTATTTGTACGGTAGATACAGTATGCTTCCTTAAACCGATGACGCCATGGCGTCCATGTTGTTTTATGGAATCGTCGCTATTATACTGTAATATAATATAATATTTTTATAAATAACAAGCTGCGCCCAGCGGTTTTACCCACATAAGTCTCGATTCCGTAAAAATCCTGGGATAAAAATTATCCTAATCCAGGTCATGGTTTACCTATGTGCCATCCAAATCCGTTCAGCTACTTTAGCGTGAAAGCATAACAAATATACACACTAAATAACTAAATAAAAAATCAAACCTTTTCCCTTTATAATATTAGTTTATTAGAAAATTAAATGCTGATCGTTGGTAAGCGTATCACTTGAGAGCGGCTAAAAATCAATATAACACATCCGTCACAGATACCTGAATGAATTCATAAAATGTAGTAGTAGGTATTACCAAAAATGACATAACACTATTAATATTATATCATTAATAACTAGCAGCGCCCTGCGGTTTCACTCGCATAAGTTTCTATCCTGTGGGATTATCGGGATAAAAAACACACGAAACTGGCGAATTAAATAAACTGACGACTGAGGGAAACTGACCAGAGATACGCGGACTCGGACAGATTTGGGTATTCTTCTTACATAAATTCTTGTTTGTCAGCATCCGAATAAGGTAGGTATTGAGGAAAAGAAAAATTGGAATAGTTACCCCCAAAATTCGGGAAAAAATAAAGTGCTGTTTTCTATGGGATTTTTTTAATGCAGCTTAAAAAAATCCCTGCCACCCTGTATAATAAGGAAAACCGTGCTTATGTTACAATTAAATAAGTAATGTTCTTACGTAATTGAGTCTGCCTGTACACGATTGAAAAGATGGACGTCAAAGTATTGTCATGCATTTTATTAGTTTTTATTTCTCTTGAACTTCAAAATACGTCAGGTATGTTTTGAAAATTGTTAAATACTCTCCTATATCCGTCTCATAGCAATCACACTTGAGTCACAAAATCTGTCAAATGCGTGTCGGACCCCGCACAATGAAGGGTTACGTAGTTGGGATCAATATCCCAAGAACAAACTTAACTTTGTAAATTTGAATCGCAACATATTCGCCAGAAATGTAAACAAATATGAGTTTATGGAAAAATAACTTTAATTCCTATACAATAAAGTTCAGTTTACTCTACAATTTCAAACATTTTTAGAACTTTTTCAATAGTGCTAGTCACTCTGGAATCAACTTAATAACCATTAAATTAAATTTCATATTTGTTTAGAGTAGAATATACAAAAAATGTTCTCTCATACATAGATATGGGTCACGGTCAATTCTCTAACTGCAAATGTAAGTTTTTAACCGCTAAAAATATTTAATAATAATATTTTATTTTAATATGTTGATAATTCTTTGTTATAAGAATTACTGCACACATCTGCCGCATGTCAGACGACCAATAGGCCAAACTTACGACTCAATGGGTCCCTCTTAATGGCAAGCGACATCGCGGCAGGCCCAGACGGAGATGGCGGGATGAGCTGGACTCCTTCAACAAGAACTGGTCCTTAACAGCTTTAAACAGAGAGAAGTGGAAAGAGAGTAGGGAGGCCTTTGCCCAACAGTGGGCATCACAGGCTTTTAATAATAATAATTACTAATTATATGAAAGAGTACACCTTTAAGGTAGATTTTTGAGGAACGGTACCCAAAAAAAAAACCATCAAATCACTTTATTATTTCATTTTATAGTGATATCGATACGATCACGTCTGTGGAGTTTCGCTAGCTAATTCAAAATGACCCTGTATATTGATAAATGGTTTTTTTTAGGATGAAAATACTGACCGTGTTGAAAAAGGTGAACCTGGAGACCTTGTGAGTACCTAATATGACTCAAGACACCTGCGGGGTGATTCTCGTAATTTTAAGAACGTTCACAGTCTGATGTCAGTCTCAATCTGTCAAAAATACGTCAAATTGCCCTACATTTTGACAAGTTTTTGACATTTGTTTGTCGCTGAGATGAGACTGCGACTAGATTTTGAACGTTTTAAATTACGGGAATACGGGCCCTGATTTATGGCTCAAGACAGCATATGAAGAAAGAAAGAAAATACATTTCATAGCACCATAGAGTACGGAATAAAAGAGAGGACAATAAGTGTCCGCTCCATAGAAATGTTCCATCCTGCTCCCTAAAATTCTATCCTATATCTACGGTGTGCTCACACAGACCGGCTCGGAGAGGAGAGTACATTTTTATCGCGTTTAAAAAAGTGTTTTGGTGTCATTGAAATAAGGTTGATTTTTTCATGGCGATGCTGATCATTTGGCCAAAAAATAGGTACTGATTGTAATTGCACAGTTAAAAAGTTGTCATTTACTCAATTGATTGACATAAAATCCTACTAATATTGTAAATGTGAAAGTTTTTATGGATGGATGGATGTTTGTTACTCTTTCACGCTAAGCTTTCAAAAACTACGGATTTGAATGAAATTTGGCACACAGATGACTTATAACCAGAATTAACATATAGGATACTTTTATCCCGATATTCCTACGGGATCGAAAGTTATGCGTTATGAAACCGCGGGGCGCAGCTAGTATGCCACAATTTAGCAGCTTTATAAAAGTAGAATTTTCATATAATAACGTATTATAGTAAGAAACAGACAACACATAGCCGACTGACATAGATTTAAATAAAATATTAATTAATATTTTTATTCATTTATATTTTTCAAGCTTTTATGAAATACTTATTTATCAGTGTACACAGTTTTGGATAGGTATACTTACTCGTATCTGCGTTTTTATAAACGCGCTAAAATATTTTGTTGTTTGTTTTACAACATACATACTGAAAACTCGTTAATAATTTCAGGGGTTCGATGGATTACCAGGAATGCCCGGTTTAAGAGGAGTCCCTGGAATCCCAGTGAGTATTTATTATATTGAAATTTAAAAAAATACTGTTTCGTCAATGTAGTAGTCGCAAGCACGACGAACATGTGTTAAACATCCTGGGTTCGATCCCCAGGTTGGGCAAAGTATTACTTGGGTTTACCATATTATACAATTTCCACGATTAAATGGTCTTAGTTAATTTAAAGAAATCAAGTAGGTACCCCGATAAGAACTGGCTGACAAAATTTCAATATTATATAATAATATTGAAAGGACAGAACGTCTATTGGGTCTTATTATTTCAAAATCCCATAGCAAAAACGAATTTTCAGTTTTCTCATGTTTTTTAAATTTTCCGGGCCCCTTTTCCAAATTATTCTTTTCCTAAAACCTTATCAACTTGGGACCTTCGTAGTATTAAGCAGTTCGCAGCTCAAGTGATACGCTTACCAATCGGACGCACAGCAAATATTTTTTTATTTATATACACCATAAAATATTTTTTTAAATAAATATTTATTCAAAAGTACAAATTGGTAAAATACAGTTTAATCTTAGAAAAAATATAGGTATTGCAAAGTATGATGTCTGTGTAAACCTGTATCACAGGCGGCATGCAAGCATGTACAGACCATCATACCAAACAACTGTAGGTAATGATAGTTTAAGCTGTTTTAAAAAATAAATAAATAAACTTTCTCCAAGGGACAGCGAAAAAATTATCAGCTGTTCTATACATTTGGGTGGAATAGGTATTGGAGTTTTTTATGAGACAGTTGATAATTATTTCGCGATTACGATGTTGTCCCATCAATTTGATGGTCTGTACGCACACCACCCATCCCTACTATAACTACACGTTTCTGATTTTTGTCTCTATTTTTTTTCCAATAATGATTGTTCCATAATGAACTAATTTGTGCACCTTCTTTAGGGGCTTTCGGGGCTGGTTGGGCCCCCGGATAACATGAGGTCTCATGTTACTCACTATCTTCAGGCAAACTAGCAGGGCAAATCCCAGGTTCTCCAGGCATTCCAGAAGGTCTCCTGGAATGCCTCCAGCCAGTATTATTTTATCAGGGGTCAAATCCTCAGCACATTTGCCAAAACAAATATTGTAAACGTTCTCGATCTCTGTTTTATAAATACTAAAATCAAAATCAAAGGTAATTTATTCAAATTAGGCTGAGAATCAGCACTTTTCGAACGTCAAAATTACAAAAGACAGTACTGTTTTAACTAACAATAACTAATATAATAATCATTATATAATAATAATTATGATTATTTTTTTATGTTTTTTTTTTAACGGCGTTATATCGGCGTTTAATATCGCGTCGACAGCGCCACCTAGTATTTTAAACTCGAATGAAGATAGTCCGCTACCAACTTCGGCCAGCCGAAGTAGCGATGTTGTTGTATTGAAAACACTGACATCTGTCTTTGGCTCAACCCACTATCGTCGACTAGAGGGCACACGAATCAACCGATTACTATTCTTTTATTACTGTTAAAGCTTTGGATACTACTGAAGCAGACAAAGAATTTGGGACAAAGGAATCGCCAGCAGAAGTTCCTTGTAAATTGGCACAAGAGGGCGTTACGAGCGGTAAGAAGGCGTTAGTAAAGGTATTAGTAAACTAGAGCATTCTCTTGTAAAAGAGCATCCGCCGGTTTTTAATAAACTGAACAACGAAAGTATTAAGTGCAGATAATATTTAATATATATATATTTTTTTATTATATTATTTTTATATATTTATTTTTTATTACTGCGCCAACCGTGTCGTCAAATTGTAACATTGGTTCAATAAATTTATTATTATTTAGTATTTTTACAACGCCAAAATAGGAATTACAACAAAATAGGAATGACGTCAAATTCATTATATTAGATTGTTCAAAAATATTTTTTGAAAAGCTAAATGGAAATTATTTGAGGCTACATTAGATACATACCTACTTAAAGATCGACTATTTGGAATGAAGGAAGGAAGGAAAAAACACGATTGGTCAACAGTAGAGACTCTAGCTTTTCATAAAATCATATTTTTAAAGTAGATTTATGTGTAATGATCGTTGTTGCAGGCTATTATTATCTCGGACCAAAAATTAACGCATGTGCTCTGCAACATGACAAGCCGGGAGACGTGTATAACTTAGTAATAGAACCAGTGGTTAATCATGAGTCTAAAAATGAACTATTGTGGTTGAGCGCAAAAGGAGTTGATATGAGAGAAATATTATACAATAATGTAAGTTGTGTTCTAAATACTACTTTATAGTAATAATAATAATAATATTAATTTATTTTCTCACTATAATGTCCTTATAAAATAATAACAAAAAACTGGTCAAGTGCGTGTCGGGCCACGCGCAGTGTAGGGTTCCGTAGTTTTTATAACAGCCAAGTGCGTGTCGTATTCGCTGACTGATAGTTTCGTACCACGCTCTAACTAAAAGCCAAACATGACTACCTACCTAATGTGACTTCCTATACAAATCCGCACCTGATCCGACAGTTTTGCACGGAAAGTTTTAATTTTTTTTTTTGAGATTTGGCTAAAACTTGTCATAGCCGGTGTAGCAATTGTTTTTTTTTTTATAAAACTTATTTAGGAATGAAACAATAGCGCGATAGAACTGACGCTTAGCGCCATCTATCGACGTTTCTATTGAGTTGTTCGAAATTAGTGTGATAGTTTTCCTTTAAACTTCGTTATAATATAGGTACTACTGCCGTGACATTTGAATTTCTTACTACAACCATTTAGTTGGTAGAGGGGGGGACACTTGACTCTAACAAAAATTGGTACTTTAAAGCTTGATAAGTCACGAACGGTTTACTTAATCAAACAACGGTCTTTCCAAACCTAAAACCCCAAACCCAAACCCTATTACTTTTAAAAGACCTATCCAACGATATCCGACACTAAGGGAAAGACGAAAAAAAAAATTATCATCCCCAATTTAGATGTAGGGGAGGTACCCTAAATAATTATTTTTTTCAAAATTTCATTTTACCACTTTTTCGGAGTCATTAACGTGCATAATCATGCCAAATTACAACTTTCTAGTACCAATAGTTTTTGAGCTAAACCGTGGACAGACAGACAGACAGACGACATGGCGAAACTATAAGGGTTCCTTGTTGACTACGGAACCCTAAAAAACAATATTGTCCAGTCATGGGCTTAAAGAAAAATATTGTGGGAGACTGGTGCCTAAGCTAAGCCGAAGTCTGTATTTCAGGCCACCAGGTTTCCGCCCCAAATATACAATTTTATTATGGTTTCCCGTATACTAAAACTAGACAATGTTTTCAATTTTATTTATAGGAAGGAGTGTGTGGGTGTGTGAGTGTGAGTGATGAAAAAGTTGGTGCGTGTTAAACTGTTTGATGAATGCCGTAGTAGTATGTGCTTGTGGTAGATAAATATAAACAGAATTCTGTGACTATTTTGGGATAGATAGTAGATTTTCGGTTGTGTCATAGTCAAGAGTCATAAGCCATCCATTAAGTTTTTTCTTACACAGGTGTTTTGTGAGTGGAATGTTGTTGTGAACTTTGTTTACTTTGTTATAGAGGTAGCCTCCAAAAAACAGAAGAATCGTTCAGAGAAACAAGTTGTTAGTCTATCGACGGACCTGTCGACGGGGTCGTAGCGTCTTTTGCCGAGCATAGGTGTGTGAGCAAAGAACTGCGTATTGCTTCAGGGTGGTCAGTAGAATGAATAGTTGGCGAACTGTGAGAATCCCACTTTATTATAGTTGAGTCATCATCTACCTAGCCTTTTCCCAACTATGTTGGGGTCGACTTCCAGTCTAACCGGATGCAGCTGAATACTAGTATTTTACTTGGAGCGACTGCCTATCTGACCTCCACAACCCAGTAACTGGGTAATACGATACTCCGCAGTAAGACTGGTTGTCACACTTTCGGGCTTCTGACTACCTGTAACGACTGTCAAAGATCCACAAATGACAGCCGGGACAATGGTTTAACGTGCATTCCGAGGCACGGAGGGGTCGTATGTAAAGATGGTCACCCATCCACAGATCGACCACGGCAAACATAGCTTAACCTGATCGATCGACCTGTGCGGCTGTTATTATTTAGCCACGGGCCCCTCACTACTTTATAGTTGAGTATTGAGATAAATTTAAATATCATAAGAATACTAGGTATATTCATTCACTTTAAAATGCAATAATGGCAATAGAAATACACTCTGTGAAAATTTCAACTGTCTACCTATTCATGAGATACAGCCCGCTTACAGATAAACGGACGGACGTATGGACGGACAGCGGAGGCTTAGTAATAGGATCCCGTGGTCATACTTTGGGTACACAACCCTTTTTTTTTTTTTTTTGAGGATGGGAAATCATCAAATGACTCCTCCCGCTCTGGGTGGAGCAGGAGGGAGTGTCAGACTCTTACTGACTAAAACCCACCTGTGTTCCTTCCTTAGCCCTTTTTATTCCAGGGCAGCGGTAACCCTTTCGGACAATCCCGCTACCCGGGTACACAACCCTAAAAACTAAATCAATATTGTTATCTCATTTCGAGGGTGGATTGAAAAAAAATTGTCCATGTTCGTTTGATACCACGGGCTATAATATTATTGGTTTGGTACTTTTTACGTGGAACCTGTTCAAATAGATAATCTCTCACATAACAAACAGACAAAAATTCCAAAAAAAATCGAAATGGCATGGTTGGTTATCCTTTAACACACCAATATTTTTTTTTTAAACTATTTTCAATGTACAGAAATGCCTCGTCTACAGATTTATTATAACATGTATAGCAATGGATATTAAATAGTGTAGTCAGGGTGGGTCAGGTTATTGAAAAGGCTTCTATTGAGGGTTTACCTTTTATATTTTTTGCCATTTTAACTTACCGTGCCCATGTCGGGGCCTCTTAACCAAGCCCAAATCATAAGTGTCAATCTGTCAGGCTGCCACAAACACTATAGTGACAGTCCGCCACAGAGGTCTGTCAGGACGGAGGAGATCGTTCACCGCTATAATGTACTGTTGTGCGTGTTATGAGAAAGTCCAGATAAATGATACGCGAAACGGTTTTATACTGAAATTGTTAATATCTATACTTATAATAAATCTGTAGAAGTGAAAATTCTGTACATTGAAAATATCAAAAAAATAAATGGCAGGGGGTGTTACTAGACCGACACCGAACCAAAAAATGTGATTAAAAAAATTTTTGTCTGTCTGTCTGTTTGTTCAGGCATCACGCAAAAACTACCGGTTCGATTACGATGAAACTTGGTATAATTATTCTTTAATATCCTGGGCACCACACTGGGTACTTTTTATCCCGGAAAAGTATATACAATAAAAAACAAACTTAATTTTGCGGTTCGATCCCTAGACCGATTACTGTATCAACCGCAAATAATAATTTTGTCGAAGGTTACGTCACCCGCAGTATTATCTGTGCGACCTTTTTATTCCTTTTAGTGTTTAGAGTTATTTAGGTTTAATTTTATAAGTCGTAGGTATAGATTTTAATTTTATAGTATAGGTAGTATATTTGTTAGTGTACGTAGTGACCGTAGGTTATTTTATAATACTGTTAGGTAGGATTAGTCATTCGTATGATATTAGTTTTTAGAGATTTTGCTTATTTATTGAGTTTAGATTAGTTATCATCAGAAATAGGTTTATTTAGGTAGGTTATTTTTTTTAAATTAGGTAGGTACTTAGGTAAAGATATCATATAGGTACCCTCTTAATCACCACTAAAGAGACACAATTGATTTTCTATTGTAATTAGCCACAAAGGGCCCGCGAGATGGATGGCATCCTGGGGAAGCACATACATTTTATCCTGTTAGCACGTTCCCGTGGCATAATTTCCGACATCCACGCGGGCGAAGCCGCGGGCAGAAGCTAGTATTTAATAAAGGTCAAACATAACTCTGATTACTTATTATAGTATGTATATGTGGACGTGGCAGGGTAAGCGACTGGCGAGCACAGCGCTCGAGTTCCTTTACTATATCAAAAATGCTATTCAGCAATCGCGTCACTAAGGTCGCTACAATACAATTATACCTTCAAAAATTTTGTTTACTTCGCAGTCACGAAACGCCCCGTTCAATAATATAAACGTTGTTACTTAGATAATATAGTTTCTACGAGTCGGAGTTTTTGTTTTTACGATTTAGTACTTTGTTGAAAACCCCAACTCGCAAAATATTACCCACGGATAAAATATAAAATATCATTGTAGGTGATAACCAATTGCTCGCTTAATCTCGACCTAGACCTGTCTTAGGTTTAGGTAACATACTGGTAACATAGTTTGTTTTGTTTTTTTTTAGATAAGCAGGCTGTGAGGAAATCCCAAAAGGGGTTTGAGTAACTTTGTATGGACTAGTGGCGTCATTTTTTTTTTCAGCGGCCACCTATGATTTCAATGTAACTTTATTGTGCTGTGTTAAGCACACATATATGTTCAATTATTTTTGTCCTAAGTGATATCGAACCTGAGATATTTGCATTTGAAGATTTTTAAAATGTATTTTAAAATACTTCAATTACTGTCCAGTGAAAAGGAATCTTAGTTATGTTTTTAAAAGGTTGATATTAGAGATTGGCTTTACTGTTTTACGACCGTCTGTCAATGTGACAGACGGTGCGTCATGTTTGTCGCAAATAAATGCTTTTTCTTTCTTCTTTTTTACTCGCCTAGTTGATTCCGAAGACTATGGGAGGTATTCGATTTATTTATTTATTTTATTTTTCATGTCCATTCATCTACGTCATTGTATTTGGTTTATTTTATTTGGAATTCTTAAAAAAATACGGCAGAAACCTAAAAGAGTGCAGTAGAATATAATAACTTCTTCGATTTTAACGAGCAGCACAAAACCAAATATCTCAGTTCCGATATGGTTTAGAGAAATGTCTCCATAATAACTTTTGATCGCTTTATTCTGTTCTTTCATAATATCATAGTTTCATTACTGGCCGCTCAACTTCAAAACGACGCCAACTTTACTCAAACCCCTTTATCATTCAAAGCGTTTACGAAAAAGCAAGAGTCAAGTTTACTACCTAAGGTCTGAGAGAAAAAGATACACACATGGTTGTAGAACACATTAGTGATTTTTTTAAAAACGATTTAAATGTCTGATAAAAAAATGTGGGAGTTTTTGAATATTTTTTTAATCATTGTTATCAATTGACTATTCTAGACACCGAATCTAGTCTTAACTCAATACCCCACTACTGGACTCAATTTCCTAGGAAACCCACAAATAATATAAACGTTATTAGCGGGGTAATTGCGTCGCACACTTACAATTTATTGTAATGCCTTTCATTTTGCCAATTAAACAACATTCATTGAATCCTATCCTACTAATATTATAAACACGAAAGTTTGTGAGGTTGGATGGATGTATGGATGGACGTTTGTTACTCTTTCACGCAAAAACTACTGAGCGGATTTGGATGAAATGGCCGCTGGGCGCAGCTAGTTCTTCATACATAGTGATGGATTAGGGGGCTCGTGGCTAAGTAGATAATAACAGCCGTACGGGTCGATCGATCAGGTTAAGCGCCACTTGCCGCGGTAGGTCCTTGAATGGATGACCATTTGCACATAGCAAGACCACTCCGTGCCGTTTACATGGAGCGACTGCCTATCTGACCTCCACAACCCAGTTACTGGGTAATACGATACCCCTTGGTAAGACTGGTTGTCAGACTTTCGGGCTTCTGACTACCCGTAACGAGTGTCAAAGATCCACGAATGACAGCCGGGACCAACGGCTTAACGTGCTTTCCGAGGCACGGAGGGGTTTCGGTATGTAAAGATGGTCACCCATCCACAGACCAACCGCGGCAACCGTAGCTTAACCTGACCGATCGACCTGTGCGGCTGTTATTATTTAGCCACGGGCCCCTCATTGAATAAAATAGATCCTAGACATAATACCTTTTCTTCCTTAGTTTGTGCTGGGAGGGTATAATTGGTTATTTTATTAGCCTATACTTTCCCACTGCTGAGCAAAGGCCACCCCAAGTCCTTCCTGGAACTCTAATCCCGCGCCTTCCTCGTACGCGTCCAGGTCGGGTGGGCTCGGCGGTGCCATCCATCTTCAGGCACTCATTGTGAGGAGATTTTATTATAACATAATTATTTCACTAAAGTTGCTCGGCCTATTTATTTCAGATAACACCATGGCAAATTATTTGGCTGCGAATGCAATCGAAACGTTCGTCAAACACTGAAATACCACCCTGGATTCAGTTCCATTCTCAAATCACAAATTGTCTTCATCAGTGAAATTGTTAACTTGGTATGACATAGTGATTGGGCCACATCCAACTACCAAATCTCCTTTTTTTATTCCGTACCACAAGCTACCGACGAATGTAAGGTAAGATTCGTTTGATCAGGAGGTCTATCATTCATTCTAAATTTTATATAACATAATACATGTACTTAATCCGCGAAGGGTAAGGCAGAGGTACAGACGCCAGTGTCAAGCTACCCGAAACTGCTAAATTTTCCCAATCAATCTTGAACCTTAATGCTTCATCGATAAAGTTGAAAATCTATTAAGGTTTGACAGATTGTAGTAGCTTGATGTGCTGGCGTCTGTACACCCAGATTTCGCTAGTTATGTTTAAGTTCCATGTAATAGAGGGGGTGCCTATTGCTGCCAGCCGGGTACAAATCCAAACTTCGAACTACTGAGAAATTCTTGATGGAAAAACCCACTAACACTTTGCCAGGTCTGGGGATCGAACCTAGAGGAGCTCATGCTGAGTCGTATTGCTTGCTACCACTAGGCCAACGAGGCATCCTAAATTTTGTAGGCCATTATTCCTAATTAGATTTGTTTTTTAATAATCGAGGTATTTGGAGAATCAATCAACTCAGCCTATTGCGGTCCACTGCTGGACATAGGCCTCTCCCATGCTGCGCCACAACACCCTGTTCTCCGCCTTCTGCATCCAGTCTGCCCCAACCACCTTCTTTAGGTCGTCCGTCCATCATTTGGAGAATATTGCTTGATATTGGCACCTTTTGGTGTAGTCAAGTGGCCGCAAATGTTATAAGTATAGATTTATAAGTATAGATTTATTTTTGCTACATGTAAAACACTGGTTAGTAGGCATGCATTCAAATTTCATGACACAGTGTTAAAACATGTACCCTGTAAGGGCACTGCAAATTGTACATAACTGTTACTGCTGAGTGTAGCATCCTGGGTTCGATCCCCGAGTCGAGGAAAATGGTATACGGTTTTGTTATTTTGAAATTCCCAGTAGGAGTTCGCCAATGTGACAGAACTGTCACATTGGCGAACTCCTACTGGGAATTTCGGCCATCACTGTTCCAGATAGTGGGTGAACACCCACTATCTGGAACAGTGATGGCCGATTCATAACGGCTGCGACCCAGACAGGCACTTTCATTTATGTAAATTATTTCATCACCACTGCTCTCAAAACGGTGAAGAAAAAAATCGTGATGAAACCGGCATGTCTTAGAACCAAAAATTCGAAGACATGTGAAATCTACCAACCCGCGCTGGGCCCGCGTGGTGGATGACCTCTTTTATCTGTTCTGTGTGGATGATGGCCCACTCCTTCTCACCCTTAGGAGGCCTGTGTCCCAGCAGTGGGTACATTATAGGCTGGTTATGATAGCGCTAAATATATTTAGTGATTTGTCGCAAGCAAGGATAAATTTTAAAAATAAATAATTAATATTTCAGGAAGGAAGTACTGAATCGAAAAGTACTATCATTGAACTATGTACAAAGCCCAAATGTATTCAGACTACCAATAGTTGATTTGTGGATCGGAGATATTCGTAATGCAGAATAAAGGATGAGCATCGAAAGTGTTGCAGTCTGGTTTGGATGAATTTAACCATTCATCAAGCTACCCGAAACTGTCAAATTTTCCCAATCGACTTTGAACCTAATGCTTTAGAGATAAAGTTGAAAATCTAGTAAATAAATTTAACAGCTTGTAGTAGTTTGACGTGCTGGCGTCTGTTATTCATGTTTATGAATACCTATTATAAGTTTTAAAGTCTTTAAATAAATAAATGTATACAATGATGGGACAACAATATGAGAAAAAATTAAAACACTGGCGCTACTAGTGCTTAAGAGTATTTTAGAACTATCAAATAAATCATAGTATTATTATTATGAGCCTGTGTTCTCTGTGTTAAAAGACATCCCTTCCCGCTCTCCAAGTTTCCTGAAAAACAAATAAATCTTAGCATCGAAATTAAAAAAGTGTTTTTTTTTTACCCCCCTATGCAAAAACGACGGGGTGTTATAAGTTTGACGTGTCTCTGTGTGTATGTGTGTGTATGTCGTCTGTGGCATCGTAGCTCCCAAACGGATGAACCGATTTAGATTTTGTTTTTTTTTTATTTTATTAAATGTTCTGATTGGCCGGCTATGGGTTTTGCCAATCTTCGACTAGTTATAGTTTCTTAATTATATACTGTGGCATCGACGCGGCTCCAAAATCAGGTACTAAATCCATGTTAACAGGATGTGCGTTGCTGTCCCTGCCACCCTGTATATACCGAATTTTCGTATGCAGACGGGAATGGTATTAGATATACCTACTTACGCAGTTTAATCAATTGCCGTCTCCACCTTATGTATTTCAAAATATTGACATATTTTTATTTAAATTCCCCTATCTACCTGTTTCTTCCTTATGAGAAAAATTTGCACCACATAACTAAGTTAATGGCGTGTCGCTTGTATGTTTGTACAGTTATAAATAGATTTGATAAGGAAAACACAAATGTATAAGTAAGGATGAATATTTCCCTATTCACGTCAGTCTGTTTGTGGCGATTGTAATAATGGAGGTTAAATGGTCCCCATTCATGGTATTTTTTGTTTGTGTAACTTTTGGACTTCACAATGCATCAGGTACCTAACTATTAAGTTATTAATTTTATTTATAGCACTCTGTGACCTAAACCTTCTGTGACTTCAATCAACTCAGCCTATCACAGTCCACTCCCAGGCTGCGCCACAACACCCTGTCCTCCGCCTTCCGCATCCAGTCTATCCCAGCCATCTTCTTAAGGTCGTCCCACACTACGCTTACCGATACGCGATCCACTCCAGGTCTCGTCTGCTCCACCGGCCATCGGTCCTTCGACAGACATGCCCAAACCCACTGCCACTTCACTTTGCTTACTCTGCAAGCTATGTCGGTAACTCCTGCTCTTTTCCAAATAATTTCATTCCTGATTTTAACCTTCAAAGATACTCCGAGCATAGCTCGCTCCATAGCGCGCTGAGCGACCTTGAATTTGTGGACCAGTCCGACCGTCAGTTTCTGTCACTTAAGTAGTCCATTTTTACACAGATAAGCGTGACTTAGGACTGACTTAGTTTAGGTCACATGACCTATAAAATAGTCTTTTATGCACAGCGTTTCTCGCTACGCTACGCGCGGACGCTAAAGTTAAATCACACGTATCGTAATGTTCTATAATTTTGACAAAATCTTTTTTTTAATTTAATATAGACTATGATCCTGAGTTAGTAGGTATACAGTTAGCCACAAAATTCGTTTAACCATCATAGTAGTACATAAAATCCTATGCATCATAGTAGTTTAATACGTACATACATAAACTAACACCTTCTTTGCATGGGGGTACGCAAAAACTACAGTAAATAAATAGATAAAAAAAATGTTATTTTTATTAAAAACACATTTGTGACGACAATCATGAAAATCTAAATCTAAAAACCAAAGTTTAGACAAATTTTGTGTCAACTTAAATATGTAGTTGTTATGTAAAAGTAGACTTTTATCGATTGTACCAAACGTATAGTTTGAGGAACAGGGTGTAAAGTTCACTCATCCTCCATAGAAAAGGTAGGATCCTCCGACCAGATGGGTGTTGTGTCTGGCGGGCAATTGCCCAACGATTGATGTTGGGAAATGGTATCTATGCTAATTGCGCGGTAAACTCTGCTTGCGAGATGCAGGATTTGCGTGACGTCAGTATGACGCGTTGTTCGCATGTGGCGTTGTAGATACCGCTACAAGTTAATAAGGGGTGTTAAGAAGCAAAATTTTGACGCTCGATAAGTGCTTATTCTCAGCCTAATTTGAATAAATCACTTTTGATTTGATTTGTTTTGATATGTGAGGATTGTAGTAGGTGGCGTTCTATAGTGTCTGCCTGCCTCCATGGGAGAAAAGCGTGAGGATATGGATGTGTAAAATTAATTACGGAACTAACATAATAAATTAAGCTTTTTGATTTTGTTTCAGCAAACATTCAAGGAATGACACTTGTAAGTAATCCTACTAATATTATAAACGTGAAAGTTTGTATGGATGGATGGATGGATGTTTGTTACTATTTCACGCAAAAACTACTGAACGGATTTGGATGAAATTTGGCACACAGATGTTTTATAACCAGGATTAACACATAGGATACTTTTTATCTCGATATTTCCACGGGATCGAAATCTATGCGGGTGAAACCGCGGGGAGCAGCTAGTACATCATAAACCGAATCATAAAGATGAGATAACCTTTATTATGAGGTATTCAAATTCATATTACCCCACCAACTTTTTAATTTTACTTTATTTTTTACTTTTAGAAAGCGGTAGATGGCGAAAAGACATGCACGACAAAGTATAGTAAGTAGAATCAATAAATACCTAATAAAAACGGGTTGCACTGCGGGAGGGCCAGCAGAAGTGAAAACTTGAATATTAACGTTGTGCATTTTTGATATTTTGGAATGCGGTCTACTCTCCCTCCGTCTTACGAATTTTCGATCAGGTCACGTGTCCTGGGGGTCTACTCCGAAGTAGTATCGGCCGAATGTTCGGCCGTTTCCTGCTACGGAGTTACTATTTGGTTCGGTCGGTTCCGATCCTACACTCCTACACCCTTTCGAATATTGAGTATGGTCCCGGACCAACTGAGGCGATCTGAACGTTTTTTCGCATTTTTCAACATTTTTTACCCATCACAAAAACTCTCCCTCCATCTTACGAATTTTCGATCAGGTCACGTGTCCTGACGCGAGCTCCGTCTTACGAATTTTCAAACAGGTCACGTGTGCTGACGCAAGTTTAACATTTTTTACCCATCTCAAAAAAGTGCACAACGCCGCTAAAGAAGTTTTCACTTCAATAACAGCATAATCTACCTATAATGCTTCCACTGTTCTCTGTGAGAAGTGGGTCGTAATCCACCACGCGGGCCCAGTGCAGGTTGGTAGATGTCTACGAATTTTAAGTTTATGGACATCCGCACCATTTTAAGAGCAGTGGTTATGAATTTTTTTTATTTATTAATTTTATTATTCTCAACACAAGTATCACTACAGGTTGCTCCAAATCGGTAGCGTGGTATTAAACAATATTTTTTACCATTATGTACAGCTTATCACATGTAAAGTAATTTTTGTGAACTCTTTCAGAGAACAGGTAAATTAATCCACCCTTTCCGCGATTTCGTTGAGTGTATGCAAGGCGCGCGTCAAAGCTGCTTTACCCAGCAGGTTGGTCCGGCTGCGAGGCACCGCCAGTAACCGCGGTCTCCGACGCCGCGACACGTAATTATCCGGCACGTTTAGATACATATCCTTTAGTACAGTCAACAGCAAAAGTAGATGATCAAAATCAGAAATTCAGTACTAATGAACGAGCTCGCGTCAGAACTGTGTGGCTGTACTAGTAGTAAATGTTTGGTATAATTTACAATCACATACTTTTGAATCACTTCGACGCCACACAGTTCTGATGCGAACTCCGTTCATTAGTATTGAATTTCTGATTTTGATCATCTAATTTTGCTGTTGACTGTACACCCGGGTTAGAGATCCACGCGATAACTTAAAAATATATGTAATAAGCGCCAAACCCTTCTTGTTTCCAGCTTGTTAATACAATTAAATACACAAAGTAAAGTGCCTGCTCAGAATCGAACTCACGACCCATAACTCGTAAGTCGGGGCCGATAACACTGGACCACCACTGCTTACACAAATAAACCTACTTATTTCCTTAAAATTTTGGCTAGGTAAGTACACACGCCAGCATATCAAGCTACTACAATCTGTCAAATTTCTTTAAAAGATTTTCAATTTTATCGCTGAAGCGTTAAGGTTCAAGGTTGATTGGAATTTTTTTACAGTTTCGGGTAGCTTGACCTGCTGGCGTCTGTATTTTTAGCCTATCCTTATTAACTCATCATCTGTCTATCCTTTTTTCCCCAACTATATTGGGGTCAGCTTCCAGTCTAACCGGATGCAGCTGAATACCAGTATTATACATGGAGCGACTGCCTATCTGACCTCCACAACCCAGTTACTGGGTAATGTGGATAATAACTCAATATACAATAATATACAGGGTGGCAGGGACATCCACGCGCAAACTATAACCATGGATTCAGCACATCAATTTAGGCCCCATAGCGTCGAAATTTTGTGTTCGTCGTTGGTTATTAAAATAAAAATTGCTGTTCCATACATTTTGACCGCGTAGGTTTTGCACTTTTCTATGAAACAGAAGATTTTTTATGATAACCGACGAAAAATTTCGACGCTATGGGGTCTAAACTCATGTGCTGAATTTATGGTGACAGTTTGTGCGTCGATGTCCCTGACACCCTGTATTATGGCCATCATATGGTTACATTGTGGCCCCAATACCTAACAGGAACATTATAAGGATGCTGAACAGTCAGGATGCTGTATAATGCTCAGGAAGTTGGTATAGTTGAAACCTAAAATGATTCATTACATGAAATATTTTCCTTCTTCCTGTTGTAGGCATTGTGGTAGATTGTCCACCTAAATATGATCACAACTGAAATTAACAAACATCTAGAATATACAATATAACTTAACAAAACATCACGACTCTTGTTCCCGAAGGGTTAGGCAGGGGTGTACTTATACAGGGTGGCAGGGACATCGACGCGCAACCTGTTGCCATTGATTCAGCACATGATTCTAAACGGAAAATAATAAAGCTTCCGAAAAACAAATTAACTTCCAGCGATCTGTGGTTGACTGTAATACTAGCTAAACTGTGTTAAAATGAATTACCGAAAAGTTAATACAAAATTAACCGACAAAAATGTTGTATTTAACAAACAAACATGAAGCTTATTCAAATTATAATTCTACGAAAAATATTCTATACTTTCAAATATTAAACTAAATTTCCAAAAAAATACTAAACTTCCGAAAAAACTACTAAGTTTCCGAAAGTTATAGTTTAGTGAAATTTGCAACGTAACACGCATATATCTTCTTTGAATCGAAAGAACAAGGTTAGGTCAGGTTAGAACTGTGACCACATAACGCACGAGCCGAGCGAGCGAAGCGAGCGGTGCCGCCACAGTTATAAAATGTGTAAGATTGATTCTAAATTTATAGTATAAAATAGGTAAGTTACGATAAAAATGATGACCTGTAGATTTCGGTAAAACGCAATTTAAGCTGGTGGAAAAATATAACGTCAGCAAATATTGCATTAATTTTTCGGAATTTTCAGCATTTTATTCGGTCGTTTCTTTATTTGTATTCGCTTATAAGTTGTCAAAAGTTAGTATTTAAAGCAGTACATTTCATATTTTGAGTATGATCATATTTTAATTTTTTTTCGGAGCTTTTATTATCACCCATTCTAAACACCCTCACGTCGATACATTTCATCGGTTATTAAAAAAAAGTTAGCCGTTCTAAAAAATTTGACCGCGTATGTGCAGATATTTTTTTTGATAACCGACAAAAAATTTCTACGCTAAGGGGTCTAAAATCATGTGCTGAATTCATGGTTACAGGTTGCGCGTCGATGACCTTGCCACCCGGTATTTAACTCACATTTCGCTAGTTATGCTAGGACCTTTTTAGTCCCCCCCGGTGGGTTCCCGCATTTATTTATTTATTTATTTATTTAACCATTTATCTACACACATATATAAACAGACATTGAAAGACAGAACAGAAAAAATAGGTACAGAGGTGATGCTTATTTCATAAGAAATCTCATCTTTCATTCTCATCTTTCATTGTCGAGGCGGGGGGGCTCAGTAGCCGTAGAACCCCAGCGGGGGCCGCTCGTCAGGGTTTGGCGGCTTAGCCGGCGACAAGCGGCCGGCGGGTAGGTTGCGGTGCCGCTTGGGCGACATCGCAACCTACCTGAGGCAGGCCGCGATGTCCCCCGTGAGGGAGACATCGCGGCTGAGGATTGGAGGCCGCGGCGGGAGAGGAGTGTCGGTGTTACGTTGCCGCTCTCCCTACATTTTGCGGCCTTGACGGGGCCGCCACCGTTAGATGGCGGACGCGGTGGGGCCGCAGAAGCGTGTCGGTGTGACGTTGCCGCTCTCCCTATCTTCTTCAGCCGTAGCCCCCCCCAACGCGGGGGGCATGCGGGGCCTGCCTATAGGCGGACGTAGAGGCCAGCAGGCAACGGGTGCGGGGGCAACGTTGCCTGTATTGCACAGGCCTCCACCAGTGTGGGACGGGAATGGCCAGGTGTTCCCGGCCATTCCCGTAGCCCCCCAACCTGGGGGGCATGCGGGGCCCGCCAAACCAGCTAGACGGGCGTGCGCCGGGAGGGCTGTGGAAGTAAAGGCTATGCCGGTTTCCCATGGCCCTCCCATTACGGCGATGTGGGAACACCGCTGAGTTTTAGTGGGTATACTGTCATTCCGACAGGGAGTCCCACATACCCCGTCTCGTCCCCCGGGAGACGGTTGTTTGGCGCTGTCTCAAAATTTAAAAAACTTACATTAGTTTAAGTAGTTTATTTATAAACGATGATTAAAGTTGATGATTAAAGATGATAAAAATGTACGGTTAAACATTCGCTAATCAGTACTTAACTTATAGCAACGTTTATGAATAAAGGAATAATCAAAGGCATATTTTAAGTTTAAATTGAAATCTTACAGAGCAAAGAACTATTCTTCTGTACCTCTAGCCTAACTTCCTAATATAAATTTTCAATGTTTTTTTTTTCAGCTACCTGCGCTTTGACGATTGTGAGTAAATGATTTATTTTGTTTATCTTTATTCACAAAGACACAACAATTACAATTTACAAGCTAATACTTAATAAAATATATTATAATTATACAAGTCATATCATCATTCTCCTGCCCTTATCCCAATTTATTTGTGGTCGGCGCAACATGTCTTTTTCTTCCATACGTCTCTATTAGTCGTCATCTCGGTAGTCACCCCCTTTCTAACCATATCATCATTCACACATTCCATCCATCTTTTCTTTGGTCTTCCCCTACTCTTATAGCCATCGACATTCATACTCAAAACTCTCCTCACGATATTTTCCTCGTTTCTCCGTAACACATGCCCATACCATGATAACCGATTTCCACACAACTTTTCAGTTACCGGTGCCACTTTCAGACTCTTACTTAATTAAATACAAGTCTATAATAAAAAATAAATAAATAAAAAAGCAGCATTGGGCATCAAAAAATTCGTCCGCATCGCTGTCAATGGGATAAGTGCCCAAGGCTGTTAGCATTACCGTGTTGGATGGCAATGCTGATTCTTTGGGTTTAAAATAGGCCAACCCTCCGGTCACGTGAAGAGTCAACCAATCGCTTGGCGATGTCCCGAAATATTCAATGATTTTGTTTATTGAATAAGAAGAGTGTGTTAGTGTATTGCTAGTGCCAAATATGAATTGGCGACAAGCGTACACAATCAACCTGCCTAGCCTTTTACCCAACTATGTTGGGATCGGCTTTCACACTTACCGGAAGCAGTGACTGCCTATCTGACCCCCACAATCCAGTAACTGGGTAACGCCAATATCCCTAAGACTGGTTGTCAGACTTTTGAGCTTATGACTACCCGTAATGACTGTAAAAGGTCTATGAATGACAGCCGGGACCAACGGCAAGCGTGCACAAGTACCTAGATATTGTTGCTATGCAAGCATCATCATCATCAGCCTAATAGTAGTCTACTGCTGGACATGGGCCTCTCCTATTGCACGTTATTTAACTTGACTTTCGACAACTTTCATCCAGCTGCTACCAGCCATCTTGCGAAGATCGTCGCCCCATCTAGTCTGAGGGCCTCCCACCTTAAGCTTAATAATTCGCGGTATCCGCTCCAGAACATGTCTACCCCAACGGTCATCGGTTCTACGGCTAATATGGCCGGCTCATTGCCACTTCAAGCAAGCATTGCAGTACTTATTTAGATCGAATACGAAAAGAAATCGAAAGATGTCAACAAAATCTGTGAATACAGTGACTATATCAACAGACTTTTGAAAAATGGTTCAGTTGTCTGGAAAGTCGACAATTCCTTCGTTTTATTGCATTATTAAGAGCTCAACTCTCACTAAGGAGACACAATTACTTTTTCTATTGTTACTGAACTTAATAAGCTTTTCTAACAGAATAATAACCAATTAATGCCCCATCTGTAATCTTACCCTCCTGTATTGTGGCAGGTGGGATGCAATTGCACCTGCATCTAGTGAAATATTTTTTTTTTTTTTTTTTTTTAACATTGACCCACACTGGGAATTTCTCCTGTATCGTGGGTGCGTTTACAAACATTTAAACTCACACACACAAACAGCCAGACCCGGAACAACTACTTGTAGGTCATACAAATATTTGTTTCGTGCGGGAATCGAACCCGCGACACGCAGCGCAGCAGTCAATCGCTTAACCAATGCGCCAACCGTGCCGTCATATTCTTTGACAAACGATCTTACTTTTTAGGATAGTAAGCCATTTATGGAGCGTGGCGAGAAAGGTGACATTGGTTTTCCTGTAAGTAGAATTACATTTATAAAAAAAATCTATGCTTTACTTTACATTTCATTGCTTTACATTTAGCAATATCCAAATATTGCTAAATGTTATGTTTACTAGACAAACGACTAAATAGCTGTAGGAACGTCAAGCACATTTTACACAAATTTTGTTTTCCTATATTTACGTACCTAATTCGGAATAGCAATGTTTAAATTACCTTCGCTAGCCATTGGTCGTTGAGCTACCAGTATTCGTCGGGAAATATCTATCATTATTATTTTTTTTTTTTAAAGTACCGCGACTATAACCCAACCGCTTAATTGAGACGTTGCCTGGTTAATGTATATATGTTAATATGGCGTGTGCACCTATGCGTGTGTATATAATACATATGTTTTTCTTTAACAGGGCTTACCTGGAATGAAGGGAGAGCCTGGTCTAAATGGAAAAATGGTGAGAAATATTACATGACTGACATAACTTTATAATGAATGAAACCGACAATTTATATTGATCATTTTAAGACAAAATTACGAGTACATTACGAAACTAGTGACATGAAATGACATAAAATTATAGGAGGACATTAAAGTAAGCGACAGTTCCATGGTTCACGCGGGCGAGCGACTGACGCTCTCGCCAAGCGGTCCCGCCACCCGCACACTTGTACGAAAAAGTCACCCTATGATTTGATGTCACTTTATTCGACCCGTAATTTTGGCTTTACTGATTATAATTCTGTAAATAAATAGGTGTTACGTTCGCGAATCATTTTCTTTATAAGCATACTACCTGATATTGCCGTGAATAAATGTCGTTGCATTCTCGGCTCCTTTTGGTCCTCGCTTTCGGTTTGGGCAGTAAGAGCAATCCCGACTCGAGTGCAATGACATACTTTGAACACTTGCTTCAAAATGTACTGTTTTTGTTTTGATACGAACTGTTGTGTAAATTCTGTAGGGACCTGCGGGGCCGACGGGGTCAACTGGGTCAGCAGGACCTCCTGGAGCTTTATTTTACTCTATTTTTTTTTTTCCTATATTTGAGTACCTCATTTGCGATAGCAATGTTTAAATTACCTTCGCTAGCCACGGGTCGTTGAGCTACCAGTATTCGTCAGGAAATATCTATCATTATTAATTATTTTTTTAAAAGTACCGCGACTATAGCCCAACTGCTTAATTGAGACGTTGCCTGAGGTAGCAGCGCGGTGCGGGAAAAAATATAATATGTTCAAAGGACGTCATATAGGATACGTGGTATCATGTAATGAATAACTTTATCGCCACTTTAGAAATTAAGCATTGTCATTCTAGGGATAAACACATCCATAAATTATAATTAAAGGTTAATCAACTCATTTTTATTTTCAGGGACCTCAAGGCTCAGTCGGTGACAAAGGAGATAGAGGAGAACGTGGTTTCACAGTAAGTCTTGAACTAAAATAAAGAAAATATACATAGTAATTGAGAGTATGAGAAGCGGCTTTTGCCCTGCAGTCGGACATTAATAGGCTGGAATTATTATCATATTATTGTACTAGAATGAATAGGGAAACAATGGGTCTTAGTACGAATACAAAATCACGGTTATATTTTGAATGTTGCATACATAGATTGGATAAAATGCTCTGTATTATGTACACCATTAAAATTACAAATGTAAACGGAGAAATAAATAATAATATGGCGTGTGCACCTATGCGTGTGTATATAATACATATGTTTTTCTTTAACAGGGCTTATCTGGAATGAAGGGAGAGCCTGGTCTAAATGGAAAAATGGTGAGAAATATGTGACTGACATAACTTTATAATGAATGAAACCGACAATTTATATTGATGATTTTAAGTCAAAATTACGAGTACATTACGAAACTAGTGACATGAAATGACATAAAATTATAGGAGGACTTTAAAGTTAGCGACAGTTCCATGGTTCACGCGGGCGAGCGACTGACGCTCTCGCCAAGCGGTCCCGCCACCCGCACACTTGTACGAAAAAGTCATCCTATGATTTGATGTCACTTTATTCGTCACGTAATTTTGGCTTTACTGATTATAATTCTGTAAATAAATAGGTGTTACGTTCGCGAATCATTTTCTTTATAAGCATACTACCTCATATTGCCGTGAATAAATGTCGTTGCATTCTCAGCTCCTTTTGGTCCTCGCTTTCGGTTTGGGCAGTAAGAGCAATCCCGACTCGAGTGCAATGACATACTTTGAACACCTGCATCAAAATGTACTGTTTTTGTTCTGATACGAACTGTTGTCTAATTCTGTAGGGACCTGCGGGGCCGATGGGGTCAACTGGGTCAGCAGGACCTCCTGGAGCTCTATTTTACTCTAATTTTTTTTCCTATATTTGAGTACCTCATTCGGAATAGCAATGTTTAAATTAGCTTCGCTAGCCACGGGTCGTTGAGCTACTAGTATTCGTCGGGAAATATCTATCATTATTAATTTTTTTTTTAAAGTTCCGCGACTATAGCCCAAGCGCTTAATTGAGACGTTGCCTGAGGTAGCAGCACCGTGCGGTAAAAAAATATAATATGTTCAAAGGACGTCATATAGGATACGTGGTATCATGTAATGAATAACCTCATCGCCACTTTGGAAATTAAGCATTGTCATTCTAAGGACAAACACATCCATAAATTATAATTAAAGGTTGATTAACTCATTTTTATTTTCAGGGACCTCAAGGCTCAGTCGGTGAAAAAGGAGATAGAGGAGAACGTGGTTTCATGGTAAGTCTTGAACTAAAATAAAGAAAATATACATAGTAATTGAGAGTATGAGAAGCGGCTTTTGCCCTGCAGTCGGACATTAATAGGCTGGAATTATTATCATATTATTGTACATACTAGAATGAATAGTGAAACGATGCGTCTTAGGACCGATAAAAAAATCAAGGTTATTTGTATGTTGCATATGCAGATTGGATAAACTACTCTGTATTATGTACACCATTAAAATTACAAATGTAAACGGCGAAAAAAATAATAATATGGCGTGTGTGTATGCGTGTCATCATCATCTGCCTAGCCTTTTCCCAACTTTGTTGGGGTCGGCTTCCAGTCTAACCGAATGCAGCTGATTACCAGTATTTTACATGGAGCGACTGCCTATCTGACCTCCACAACCCAGTTACCAGGTAATACGATACCCCTTGGTAAGACTGGTTGTCAGACTTGTTGTTGGTGTATGCGTGTGTATATAATTATACATATGTTTTTCTTTAACAGGGCATATCTGGGATGAAGGGAGAGCCTGGTCTAAATGGAAAAATGGTGAGAAATATTATGTGACTGACATAACTTTATAAAGAATGAAACCGGCAATTTATATTGATGATTTTAAGTCAAAATTACGAGTACATTACGAAACTAGTGACATGAAATGACACAAAATTATAGATCGACACACTTGTACGAAAAAGTCGCACTATAATTTGATGTCACTTTATTCGTCACGTAATTTTGGCTTTAATGATTATAATTCTGTAAATAGAAATACATAGGTGTTACGGTCGCGAATCATATTTTTATAAACATAGTACCTGATATTGTCGTGAATAAATGTCGTTGCATTCTCGGCTCCTTTTGGTCCTCGCTTTCGGTTTGGGCAGTAAGAGCAATCCCGACTCGAGTGCAATGACATACTTTGAAAACTTGCATCAAAATGTACTGTTTTTGTTTTGCACCTAAATTGTTGACACGAACTGTTGTGTAAATTCTTTAGGGACCTGCGGGGCCGATGGGGCCACCTGGGCCAACGGGACCTCCTGGAGCTCCAGGAAGTCATGGAGTTTGCCCTTGCCATGACACTCCAAATGGTAAGTATTTATAGCTTTTGGCAACTAAAAACTATGAATTAAGAACTCATTGGTGGAGCTGTTGTGTGTCGCTGTTGCAGGGACAAGCTGCAACAGCGACTCACAACCACAACAAGACGCAGGGTTGTCGTATGCATCTGCGTCTTGTCACTGCCACTAGACGCACAGATGTCGTACGTGCCTGCGACTGGACGTTACGATATACATCATGCAGGAAGCGATCATTTTCTTTGAGTATTTGAGAGACCATTGCATCTAGTTGCCGAGCTGTCGCAGTCGTATGTTGCATAGTGTGTGCTATGCCTCAAAAGCCGCGCAAACTGTGCGCTTAGATGCTGCAACAAGACGCAGAGGTTTTAAATTGCTTTTTAATTTTACTAGAGTTGCACGTGCATAAAGAAGAGAGTAATTTTTTTTTGTTATTTTGCATATTTTTCGGTTATTTTTTTTACATCCACTTTAACTTATGTTATTTTTTCATCACGTACCTATTTATTTCTCTACTTGCGACCTGACCCACTAATGATTGGTCCTTTTTATCGCGTCCACGAGTAACGTAGTACAATTTATATAAGTAAAGAGAGCTGTGATTGCTCAGTGGTATCGGCCCCGACTTACGAGTGGTAAGTTATGGGTTCGAACCTAGGCAGGCGCTTTACTTTGTGTAATTTATTTCATCACCCAGCTCTCTAAAACGGCGATGGAAAACATCGTGAAGAAACCGGCATGTTCTAGGACCAAAAATTCGAAGACATGTGACATCTACCAACCCGCACTGGGCCCGCGTGGTGGTCTCACAGAGAAGAGGCCTTTGTTCCAGCAGTGGGAACATTATGGGCTGATTATGCTTATGAAATTAATTAAAATATATATTTCCAGTACCTCTTGGGCAGTCAGCCCTGCTACTACCTTGCGCTGGACAAAGCTCAGGCCAAACTGAAGCGAATCCCGCACGGAATGCGGGACATTCACTCGTGCCGATTGTGTCGTCGCGAGACTTCCTAAGCATTAAAACAATGGACGCGTCACACGTGGGATTCGCGTCAATGTGGCCAGAGCTTTAGGTACTAACTTATTCACGTTGGTTCGTCAAAATTCCATAGCTATACTTTCTTAAATGTTTGTAATGTTTTATTATAGCTCCACCTGCGAGGGAACATGACGATGATGACTTCGGGACAGCGGAATGGCCAGCAGAAGTTCCTTGTAAATCTGCAGGAGTCAGAGTACACAGTGGTGAGAAGAATGCATATTATGAGGATTACATTTATAATAGTTCTTATAGTTAAATGTGATCGCAGTAAACTTAGGTTCTTTAAGGTTTACGTTATCATTTTTGGGTTGGACAAATATTTCACCGTTTTTTAATATAAATAGGTTTTTAATCCAGGGGAGGATAACTCGGTCAATTAAGAAAGTTTTTGATTAAGACGAGAGGTGTATATTGTCTAGACAGCGTGTAAAAGAAAGTTGTTGTCAAATTTAAAGGTATGGTGCAGACCATAAAACTAAACAACTTTTTTTCACTTACTCGCGAAAAAATTATCAACTGTACCATACAAAACAGCAATATCTACTCGACCCAAAGGACGAACGATTTTTTTTTTCGATTACGATATTGATCACATGGACAAACTTGTTCACTTTGGTGATCTTTACCACACAAGCAAAATTTGACCACACTTTTTGATATGTGCTGTACCTGGTATAGGATCGAGTAGGTGGTATACGATGGGTCTACGGTTTCACCTCTGGTTATTCATAGATCATTATAACGTAAATGACACTTTTTGCAGGAATCTATTATTTGGGACCAACAGGGAAGCCAATTGAAGTGTTCTGCAATATGACAAGCCTGGAGACATGTATCAGGATAAGTAAAAAAACCCCAGACTGTAATCATAATTCCAGTAAAGGAGCTTTCTGGTTGAACGAAATGGGCGTTGATATGAAAGAACTATATAACACTGTAAGTAAAATTCAGAAATCTATAGAAATTCTATTTAAGAATATCTTTATTTTATCTTGTTTGAGTATCCTGAAGTCCTTCGTGGTGTGGACGGGATGAAAGCATAACTGTAGTCAAATTGCAATGGAACTCTGGTCTAGAAATACTAGTCCCATTTTACAATTTGCGGTCCGATTATCCCTTTTCTTCCACACTTACTTAAAGCGCTACTGATGAGCAATGAGGTCCTGGGCTGGGTTCCCGTCAAAGTGTTGTAAAGTTTTCCTCCGGAGTTTCTTAGCCTGGTTTTATGCCCGATAGATAGCAATAGACTCGTCCCCTATTACATCGGACGTAAACATAACTTGCAAAATGCAGGTGTTCTATAGGTGCCCATCTGCCTTACCCTTCAGGGAATACAGTGATGTTATGTTACTTACATTTCTATTTGACTCAGTCTTCACTTCTTCCCAAGCCCTTTTTTTTCTTAGGTAGTGGTGTGGATATGATCACCATCATCCACCCAGCCAAAACATAGTCGACAACGCGAGGAACGTGTGTTTCTAGAGTAATATGTCCTTCGCGTGTCTTTATTATTCATCCACAAGAAGTTATTAGTTATCATAATCCTTTCATACTTGTGACTAAGTAATAACACAGCTGCACAGGTCGATCGATCAGGTTAAGCTACGCTTGCCGCGGTTGGCCAGTGGATGTGTAACCATCTTTACATATCAAGACCCCTCCGTGCCTAGGAAAGCACGTTAAGCCGTTGGTCCTGGCTGTCATTCGTGGATCTTTTGCAGTCGTTACGGGTCAGCAGAAGCCCAAAACTCTGACAACCACTCTTACCAAGGGGTATCGTATTACCCTGTCCTGGGTTGTGGGGGTCAGATAGGAAGCCGCTCTATGTAAAATGCTGGTACTCAGCTGCATCCGGTTAGCCTGGAAGCCGACCCCAACATATTTGGGCTTGGCAGATGATATGAATCCTTTCATTACAATTTATTGTTTTTTTTTTTTTGTTTCAGATATCAGCAGAACAATTAACATGGTTGCGCGATCGATCAGAATCCGTTCGCCAAACGCTAAAATACAACTGCCTGGACTCAGTTCCATACTCTAAACACAACATGTCTTCGTCAGTGAAATTGTGGGCTTGGAATGATGTCGTGATTGGACCATACCCGACGAACCATTCACCTATCTTTTATTCCGTACCAGAATCTACCGACAAATGCAAAGTAAGATATTACTTATACTGTTTATTCTGAATGTTGAGGCCTTATTTCTGATAAGATTAGTAGTTTTGTTGAAGTATTTACAGCATACCATGAATGATGTTAATAACAATAGTGCCACGCTTACACTAGGCGTCTAAAACGCCTTCCCTAGTAGTTTATCATCTTCATCATCATCAGCTAGACACCATTTAACTGGATCAGCAACTCTCATCCAGCTGCTACCAGTCACCCTGCGTAGATTGTCACCTCACCTAGCCTGAGGATGTCCTGCCTTATGTTTGCCGATTCACGGTCTGCTGTCAAAATGGCAGGCCACACTTCAGCTGCTTGATCTGAGGGCTATTTGAACCACTTTGGATCTCTGCCAGATCACCGCTGTTATCTCCACAGTTTATCTTTACCATAACGGATTTTAAATGTAGCTGAATTTGTACCGGTTTAAAATTTTTTTTAACTTACAATATTATAGGAAAAATTGTGAATTATCTGACACCTACTCTTGCGAAAAGTTTATGAAAATAAATTAATTCTAAACAATTGATGTTTCAGGAAGGAAGTACTGAATGGAAAAGTACTATCATAGAACTACAAAGTTCTAACGTATACAGACTACCAATAGTTAATATGTGGATCGGAGACATTCGTAATGTAGAACAAAAAATGAGCATCGAAAGTGTTGAGTTGTGTTTTGGATGAATTTACCTAAAATGTCTATTTCATGTAAAAAAAAAAATATTATTTAATAATTTTGAGATGAAGAAACTCCATTTTGTTTGACTACCGCGTTTCATTTTATATTTCCTATACATTACTTTATCAGTCTATAACGTTCCCACTGCCAGGACAAAGGCTTCTCTCGGTGAGAGGGAGTGGGCCGTAATCCACCACGCGGGCCCAGTGCGGGTTGGTGTACTACCCATACAGCCACATTAATATCTACTACACTGCTAGATAGCGAACTACAACGCAGATGACGACATCACTGACGTCACAGAATCCTAAATCGCAAAACTATACTTCACTTAGACTCTAGACAGCGTGATTCGTCAGTATACACCACAACGCATCCCTACCTGTTATCCCTCGCCTTAACGAAACATAGCTTTCAACAAAGCTATGTTTCGTTAAGGCGAGGGATCCCTCTTCTACCAGAGCTAAGCTAAACTGTAGTTGTATAATTATGTATTTATCAATCTTACCCGATGTTAAGGTTGATAAATACATATACAATTTGCAAACCCGCATATAAGAGTAAGACTTAAGCATTACTTAAAAGAGGCTTTAATATTCGAAATTCAAGCGACACTACACCTAGCTAGTGCACAACGTTAAATAAAAAGGCATCGCACAATATAATGGTCTACATCGAGAAAGGGTGCGTAAATGACTGAAAAATGGCAAAAATTTTCTCCCGTCTAGAACATTAATTATTCATCTTGGCTAAAATTTATTAGTACAAAAGAATGCCTCATGAAAGTAGCGATGAGCGTACGATATTCATTTGTTTTCATTAGCAGACTCCCGGTGCTACCACGAAGATAATTATGAGACATTAACACCTTACTTTACTACAAGAATACTTGTGTAAAAGGGTTTTTTATTTTGTGCAAGACTTTTTTTATGGAGACCATGGACTGCAGATATCTTTCGGTCAGACCGCAAAAACAATGGAAAGTCAATGTCAATAGAGTGGTGGGGACCATCTGGATACCCCACCACTAGCAGCAGCGCAAAATAGAAATCGGTACGACCGGAAAGCTGGCTGAAGGTAATAATGACTTAATGACTGGTGTACCAAAATATTTAAATAATAAAAGTCACAGTGTTGTTTACCAGCGTTTGAGCTCATATCCTCGCGAAAAAGAAAAAAAAAACTCATTTTGCTAACTCACTCTTTCCTCGCCATTCACTTTTGGACTCAGTGAAAACGCGTTCCGTGGTTCCCCTGAACTGTTGTGCAAGCGAGATTAATAGCTTATTACTCCTTTGTTTACTGGCAGTCATTATTCAATTAAATATCACGGCCAGCCGTAAACCATTGTATTTTCCCGCCAATATCATAACCGTTCTACGTTCCCAGTTTATTATTAATTTAAAAGTTTGATTCAAAGGTAAAAAGGAGTGAAATGCTATATATCCTGCTAATATTATAAACGTGAAAGTTTGTATGGACGGATGGATGTTTGTTACTCATTCACGCCAAAACGCCTAAACAGATTTGATTGACACTTGGCATACAGATAGTTTATAATCAGGATTAATACATAAGATACTTTTTATCCCGATATTCCCCCGGGTTCGAAACTTATGTGGGTGAAACCGCGGGGCGCAGCTAGATTATAAATATATGTTAAATAATTATCTTAACACGTTCCGGGACACTGAACGTCTTAAGACGTGAAAACAATAATACATACATTAGTTGTATTACTGTCCCGTTGCAGGGAAATGGCCTCGTTTCATACGGAGAAGGCATGAGCATTGATCATTAGGCTGCTTCTCCACCTAAAGAGTGCTATGCTATGCTGCTGTGAATGCGTTGTATATCCACCAATCATATTCATTGGTTCACATAGCACTGGTGGGAACGGGTTCAACTTAGTTGTTTTAATAGGTAAGGGTGCGTGCTATAGACGGGGGCTATAGACGCGCGAGTGGTGTGGCTATGTACAGAGCAGAGTACTCCGCATGCCTCTCCTACTATCGATGCATTGCATAGCTCGAGCTTCGCATCTTCCTCGCACAGCTACCCCACGGCGGCACATTTTCATAGCACATCTTACTCGCTCCGCTACACAGTTTAGCATTAGTGGAAACGGTCGCATAGTTTCGTAACTTAGCTTTTACATCCTCGCAGCATTGCTGCATAGCATATCTCTGATGGAAAAGCAGCCTTACGCTAGCTCAAGGTTAGTTTGCAAATTCTTAAGGTGGAATTATTGTAAGATGAGGTAGCCAATGTAACTCTATTAGGTAAATATTTAAATTGGAGTAATAAGAAGTCAAGCTTTTTAGTTTAAGTAAAAAATAATGGAATGGTAACAATTTTTTTTTTTAAGAATTTCTAAAAATTCGCGGGTCTGACCTGGATGAGACTCGCATGGACCAGGGAAGCATGGCACAAAATGGAGGAGGCCTATACTCAGCTGCGTGTGAAACAAGATTGTTGTAACGTAGCGCGTCTCTACAACGCCACATGCGAACACCGCGTCATACTGACGTCACGCAAATCCTGCATCTCGCAAGCAGAATTTACCGCGCAATAAGCATAGATATAATTTCCCAGCATCAATCCTTGGGCATTTGCCCGCCAGACACAGCGCCCGTCTGGTCAGAAGATCCTTCCTTTGGAGGTTGGGTGAACTTTACACCTCATACCTCTAAATTTCCAATGAAAATGATGATCTCAAAATCTCAAAGGTAGGCGACAAAAAATATGGCGCCCATAATATAGTACGTTATATCATGTATCGAAAGATGCAATTGAAGTCGTGACATGACCCAAAATTCTTTTCATAATCAATATTTTGTTTCATCATCATCATCAGCCTATAGCAGTCCACTGCTGGACATAGACCTCTCCGCAATTCAACTCGATTTTCGGAGAAAAGAAAAAACAAATTTGGTTTTAAGGAGAACAAAACAAGAACCCAAATAGCAATTACTTAATGTCTCCGAAAAGAAGATTAAATTAACAAAAAAAAAACGCAATAATTTCGGACGAACGTATACAAGAAGAAGCTGTAATAATCAACTGCACCCTCAAAACGGTCCCTTGGGCACAAAGTATAACAAATTGTATAATTCATTGCCACAACAGCTCGTCCCTTCTTCAACTGAAGAAATATTACAACCATTTGTCACTGGTCGTACACGGACCTTTATTATTCATATTTTAACCGCAGCAAATAAGTATATAAGTTTGTTTTAAGTTTTTGTTGAAAGGAAAATAAATTAAGGTGTGAGCAGTGAGCTGGGGGCCTACTCCGAAGTGCAAAGTGCGAATGTTCGGATCGGACCGACACATGACCGAACCGAATATTATTGAAAAATGCGAAAAAAGCTCGAATCGGCTCAGTTGGGTCGGAACCATAGTCAATATTCGAAAGAGTGTAGGATCGGAACCGACCGAACCAAATAGTAACTTCGTAGCAGGAAATGACCGAAAATTCGGCCGATACTACTTCGGAGTAGACCCTTGGTGTTAAGGAGAGTTTACAAAGAAATGAAAGTTGGAAAGGATTTTACTTTATGTTTCAAGTGATCATAAGAAGACAGCCGTGTCATTTTGGTAATAAATATCAATTCAACATCTTTATTTTTAGACAGAACATGAATAAACACAAGTATGTACCTACTGTTGGAGTGTAGTGCCCAGCAGTGAAAATGTTATGGACTTGTTATGAAGGTAAACTTGTAAGGTGCGTTATATTATGTTATGTAAATGAGTAGACGATTAATTTCCTTTGATGGATTTATTGCTACTGAATATAACTACACAATTGTCTGACGTAAATGCTATGTTGGCGGAATGCACAGCTAAACAATATTGATGTGCATAAGTGAGTGTGACGTCCAAACTACCACAAATGTCAATGTACAGCGTAGCTCGTACAGGTACAATAAAAAAATAATGGAAGAAAACTGAACTTATTAATAAAAGTGCAGATACAAGTTAGAACGTTTCATTTCAAAATTGTGGTTGGTACGTTTGCTTCGAAAATTCTAATTCCAGCTCAAAATCTTGATTCAGGACAGGAAAACGCATTGTTACCCACAACAGAATTTAGTTGGGCCACAAACAGCCTCCATTAGAGGAGCCATCACGACAACATGTTGCTACCTGTCCAGCGTGATATATCGCGACCCGCGCCTAATTGCTTGTCTTTTTGTAGTACATTGTGTAATCTGCCATATTTATGATGTTGGACTAAATTGAGGACTTTTTACTGGAGAAAAAGAGGGTATGTGATAAAAATTTGAAACAAAGAGCAATGTAATAAAAAAACCCACTCTAAATATACCTTAGTTTGAAGTTTGCTAATTTTTCAGGCAGATTATGTCCACGCCACAATACAATTATGTATTTGTGATGTCTCTCTCTATCTCTGTCGAAAGCATAAAAAAAACTGTGACATAAAACATGTTAAAATTAAATGATATTCAAAAACATCCCGCAAACATTGTAGTAAAACTCAGGTCACTATGTTTTATAACTATTTTATTGCACAACTAAAGTTACAACGCAAAATAGAGCCACCACACGTCCACACAGTATGGCCGTCAAGATTTTAAAATGCCCACGCTTGAGTGGTGTCGACGCACCATAATTATCGATTCCTTACGGTATTCGTAGGTGATTGCGGAAGGATCGTACGTTCCCGCGACCCCCGGCGTAGGTGTGAGATGGAACACCGGGGTGGTTTTTAGTCAGTAAGAGTCTGACATCCATGAGGATTTTCAACCCCGGGAAAAAAAAGGTATTCGTAGGTAGGTTAAGTACGTATTCGGTTTTAGAATGTTACTTATTTAAAATTAATTAACTAATTAATAATTGCAATTTATAATAAACTTTACAACATGTTAACCAAATACTACTATTACCTATGTTGTCCCCTCCGCAGGGCAAATGCCTCCCTTCCCTCTTTCCGCTTTTCCCAGTCAGCTGACGCTGAAGTCCTTTCCTGCTATTTGGGATCCACTGATGACTAAAGCATACTGACCATTTTTTGGTCAGCATACAATGCATACCGTCTTCGAATAAAAATGTAATTATTGCATTAAGTCTTCGTCATCATCCACAGCTCGACTTCCACCACTGCTGAGCATCATCATAATCAGCCCATAATGTTCCCACTGCTGTGCCACCGGCATCCTCTCGGTGAGAGGGAATGGGCCGCAATCTACCACGTGGGCCCAGTGCGGGTTATTAGATGTCACATGTTTTCGAATTTTTGGTTCTAGGACATGCCGGTTTCCTCGCGATTTTCCGTTTACCTGTTGAGCATAGGCCTCTCGTTTCAAGTGCCATTCCCCACGTACCTGTGCCAGCCTCATCCAGGTTCTACCCGCGATGGTAACAATGTCGTCCACCCATCTCGCCACCGGACGATCGACATTTTGTCACCCAGTACTTGGACGCCACTCAGTCACCACCGCCACGACGGCTACCTTATCATTTGCCTAGATTTTATACACACTGAAAACTTTACATATACTGCATCAACACTCCATATTTAGCGTCGCGCCCGTGTGGAATTGAATCGGACCACACTTGGTCGTTAGCACAGCGGTTTAATGACTCAAATGGTCCGGTAACATAATGACCTTTACTGCTGATTTGGCCCAGTGATTCAAGTGTAGGTGTACGTTAAGTACATGAATATGGGGTTTTAGTCATCAAAGTGACCTTATTTATTTATTTTATTTTACCTTTTATGTACACATATATAAATAGACAAAAAAAAACAGAACAGAAAAATAGGTACAAAGGTTCATAAGAAATCTCTTCCAGCATATCTGCGATAGGACATTAAAAAAGCACTCACATTAATAGGCCAAAATAATCACCACCCTGATATAGCTAGAAAGCACCTTAGAAGGCCTTATGTGATTTAATTAGAAATAATTGGTGGAACCATTATATCAGGTTTGATTATTATTAACAGTGCTCAAACGATGACAACTTGTTGCAAAGAATAGAAATTAATATTTAATGTATGGTACATTCTGACGTTCAATAATAACTGCTCCTGACTAGAGAGTGTTTGGCCTTTGCTCAAACTCAAATTCAGATAATTTATTTAGCTAAACCATTTACGGGCACTTTTGAATTGTCAAGGCATCGGCCAGTCAGAAAGATGAAGTTATACATATGTATATATATCAGCCGGAATGACAGACAAGCTCACTTCACCTGAGTTGAAAACATTATGTACGTTCGGAAAAATCTACATCTTTTTAGTAAGATAAGTGACAGGCATAATTTTAACACTAGGAATAGGAACAAGCTAGATCAACCGCGCTTCAGATTGTCTAAAGTAAAAACTTCTTTTATGGGGTACTGTGTAAAATGTTATAATAAAATACCACTCGATATTCTTCAACTAAATGAGAAGAAATTTAAAACATGCATTAAACGCACACTATGTAGACAGTCATATTATAAATTGGATGAGTATACCGTTGATAAAAATGCTTGGCTTAATGCTGGTCCTGCTCCACAGGCACTTGGGTACGCTAGTTGATTGCAATTTCAATATTTGGAAGATATGCTTCCCCTTTTTGTTTTTGTTTTTTTTTAAATATTTTTGACATTACGAACTTAATGTATACTTTATTCATTCAAGTTTTAATTCTTAATATACTTCAATATTATATACCTCTTCCTGATTGGTAGTAATTTTTTCTTTTTTCTCATATTTAAATAAATTGCAAACTATAGTTTTGTATAATTTAGAAGCATTTTTTTAAATTTTGTAAATGTAAGAACCATGGATTCGTTTCTTTTTTTTTACGATATTTTGATGTTGACCTGACAGAGCATGGCAGTTAAGAATATGTCATGCTCACTTAAATGTCTCACTGGTGGTGGCGCGTGTGTTGGATCATTCGGTTCCCTACGAAATGGTTGAGCTGGATGGTGCTGATCCACGCGTCATGTTCGTGAACGGGCGCCGTCGGTTGAGACTGGTCATCTCTTAACTGCCAGGGCTTATTTTTGAATTTTATATTTTAAATTGTTTAGTTTTTTTACATTGTTCTCACATATAGAAGCAATAAAAATAATGTACCCAGGATTTTGTAATAATATCTTGATTTATAAGAGTGTCCGTGGAGTTTCTTGCCCGTTCTTCTCCACAGAGATCTACGTTTTGGAATGGGCAACTAGCTTCAATTTTCTGACTAACTGACCGACAATTTAATTTTGACAATTCAAAAGTGCCTGAAAGGGTTTAATTGAAATAAATGATTTGAGTTTGAGTTTGAGTTTATCACGGTGAGATTATTACAGAATAGTTCTACTGACCGAGACTTCTAGCATTACTGGCATGACATTTGCAAACGATGACATAAGTATTTTTTACCGTCATTAAGTAAGCGTATTAACAGCTCAGATTCCTTCTCAAGTCAACGGAACGTCGAATACGAGGCTATTCCAAAAATTTAAAAAGGAACTTAAAGCTGAGTATACACTAGAGCATTTTCTCGAGCATTTTCATGTAATGTAACGTTCTTACGAATGGTGCAATACAGGCAAAAGCTCAGTTTCCAAAAGCATTTTCATGTAATGTAACGTTTCTGCGAATGCTCGACGCTGCGTTCGATGTAATGCTCACGGCGGCGGCGAGTGAGCATTTACTTATAACATTTCTTTCTACCTTGCGATAATTGTTGAAATGTTGGGCCAGTAAGCTTGTTGGCTTTTAAAATCAGCTTGTAACAAAACATCGACCGTCGTGTTCGAAGTGCGGTTTGACAATATTTTAAAACGGCGAATGTTCGATGTTCTGTTACAAGTAAATGCTCTAGTCTATACTCGCCTTAAGGATTCCGCGATAAAATTAATCGGCATTGGCATACCATTGGCCCTTGTTTATAAGAGCGGAAAACGTTCCAAAACTTTATTGATGATACGCCCGACAAGTTGGAGAGTTTGACAAATAACGTGAGAAATGCTTTTTTAGTCTTTCTGTAGCTGACTCGACAGACGCTGTCCTGTCGTGTACATTTTGTATAGTACTGTCCACATGTCAGTATGGTCTCGAGTTCAAACAAAAATTCTATAAAGGACTTTCAGTTTTTCCTATTTTTCCATATCTCCGGATAACTTGTCTAATTCTTTTGGCTTATTAGTCGATTCGCACGAATTTACTACTACCACTAATTTTATGCAAAAAAAAAAAGACAAAAAAAATAATTTCGAATGTATTACTGATTCTAATGATTATAATTCTGTAAATACATATTTGTTACGGCCGCGAATCATATTTTAATCAACGAAAAACTTAGTACTGACCAACAAATTGCAAAAAACGTAAGAAAATTTGAATTTCGCGGGCTACCTTGGAGCATCCAACTTAACTATTTACACTAGGTACTAGGTACTAAATTGAAAGACTAACTATATAATTAAATACAAAAACAAAGGGATATTTAGGCGACGAAGCACTCGTCCGCATCGCTGTCACCCGGAAACGTGCCCAGAAGACTGACTGCATTGCCACGTTGAATGGCAAAGCTAATTCTTTGATCAAAGAACGACCCAGCCCTCTGGTCATGTGAAGTGTTACCAGAAGGTTGGGTAATTACCTAAATATGTATGTTGTAGACCACAAGTTTCCTGTTAGCATTAATTGGCATTAGTTAGCAAATTAGTATTCGCTAATATTGTATTACCCTATGTAAAATTTCAAGGTTTAAATATCTGTAATGTAGGTATATGGTGTACGCCGCACACTGTAATAACTAATATTACTTCTATCTTTCTAGAAAAATTGCATCATCTTATAACTAAAATTGTTGGCATTTCCATTTAGTTCGTGATAATTTGTTAGTTAGGTCGGAATAATTGATCAAGGGAAACATACTCTTATTACGGAACATTGATAAACTCGTCTCTTTGAATCTGCGGCTTCCAGTCTAACTAGATGCAGCTGAATACCAATACTTTACAAGGAGCGACTGCCTATCTGGCCCCAGTTATTGAGTAACACGATACCCTTTGATAAAACTGGTTGTCAGACTTTCGGGCTTCTGACTACCCGTATTAATTGCCAAAGATCTACGAATATCAACCAGGACTTATCGTTAACCGCTTTACGTCTTCTCCGAGCCACAGGAGGGCATCGATATGTAATGGATGGTCACCCATTCACGAATCGACAAGAGCAAGTTAACCTTCGACCGACCCGGCTGCGGCTACTGTAATTTAGCCACGAGCCTCTCAATAAAAAACTCGTTTCTGCCATTCTTTATTGTATGATGTCTATTTCATACAGGTACTTAAGAGTCTGGTGTTAGGACACACTAGACTTAGTAACCGTTGTGAACCCACCCCCTTTCGCAGACATAAGGCCTGTGCCAGCAGCGCGATTACCGGGCCTATAGAATCTTAGAGACCACCAGCTCTTTGAGCGCCAAGAAACAGACTAACTGTCTAGTTTCGGGCTCACTGGCAATATTAGTCGTGTAAAATTGATGTAGGAGAGCATTGTTAGCACAGTGGTAACGGCCGCGACTTACGAATTCTAGGTCAGAGGTTTGAACTCAAGCGCGCTTTACTTTCTGTAAATTATTTCATAACCACTGCTCTCAAAACGGTGAAGGAAAATATCGTGAGGCAACCGGCATGTCCTAAAACCAAACCTTCGAAGACATGTGACATCTACCAACCCGTACTGGGTCCGCGTAGTGGATTACGGCCCACTCCCTCTCACCGAGAGAAGGCTTATGTCCCAGCAGTGGGAACAATATAGGCTGATTATGCTATTGTGCTTATACTGTAGGTAATGTTTTTACTGTTGTTAACTATAAGAATGTTATTCATCTATGCACCTGTGTATGTAATTCTACCTGGAAAAAAAAAACTATTTGACAGACAGGCGGTCAGACAGAACGAAACCGACTCAGGGCTGATTATTTAATCGACAGATATTTTATATTCGTGGAATAAAATTGACGTCTGACAGTTTTTGTATGTTTTTTTAACTGTCAACAATTCAAATATATATAGTAAATTAAGTCCTCCAGACCGAATTTTGGCCATGGCGACCAATATCAGCGGAGAGTAGCCATTGGCGCGGGAGATGTTATAGTGCACAAGTGTGTGCGCAGATAGGTGCACTCTCTCTTCCCTCACTCTTATTGTCCGATGCGATGGCAATCCGATGTGAACGGAGACAGATCATAATAATATGTAGGACCAACGGCTTAACGTATTTTCCGAGGCACGGGGGTATCACACCGCCGACTTCCAAACTCGGGGCTGTTGCTAAGAAATTCCCAATGAAAAAACCCAATAACATTTTGGCCGACCCGGGGATCAAACCCAGGAATCAGGATCCCATACTCTGCAGTCGCGCTTGCGACAACGAGACCAGCGGAGCTGTTCGCACACTTTAAGTGCGGAACCCTGAAAACCGCTGCCTATCAACCTGTCTTTTATTCAGCACTGGAATATTTTGTTTCAATAGGTAAGTAGTCAGTAGGTCCCTCGTGGCTCATCAAACCGACCAACTCATAAAACTGCGGGATAGGGAAACTTCAGTATCCCACGTTTTCACTCTAATGAGGTAGTTACATACGTAGAGCTACAACACACTACGATTTTATCATATACTATTTAAATAATGTAAAATTCAAAATGAAGTAAAAAAACATAATTAGCCTATAACGTTTTGGGACACAGATCTCCTCTCGGTGAGAGGGAGTGGGCCGTAATCCACTACGCGGGCCCAGTACGGTTTTGTAGATGTCACTTGTCTTCGAATGTTTGGTTCTAGGATATGCCGGTTTCCTCACGATGTTTTCCTACACCGTTTACAGAGCAGTGATGATGGAATAATTTTCACAAAGTAAAGCGCCCATCTAGGTTCGAACCTGCGACCTACATCTCGTAAGTCGCGGCCATTACCACTGGGCCACCACTGTTCACATTTTTTTTAAGTACTATGTCAGAAAATGTAAAATTCGAAGTGTCCGGCGGCGAGATGAGCGGATGACATTGTTACTATCGCGGGTAAAGTCGGGCTGTGGATGATGATGACTGTAAAATTCATGATGTCATTTCAGCAGCAAATTTTCCGTGTGAAAGAACTCGTCCGGAGTAGTGCTAACCATCATTCCTATTTCTGGTGCAAAGCTGCGTCAGGCGGGGAGGGTCCGATGAGCCACAGGGCGACTGTGAAGCCACACCACACGATGTCTCACCTCTTGTCATGCTCTTTGTGCAAAAACATCTGCGCTTAAGTAACTACGTTTGCGACGCCAACGGTAACGCTGTCAAAGTAGCTGAATATTAGTGAAAGTTTATTTAACACAGGTAAATGGAATCATCAAAATGTGTTTTATGTTTGTTTGGTATATTACTGACCGGCACAATAGACATTACGGCTTTGTCTGTTGTTGCAACGCTCCTACTAATTACCATCAGGTAGCCCGACGCGACGGTTAGTTCGGCATCCAACAACCTAAAACTACCATCTATTTAATTATTTCATAATTTTTTTCAATAATTTGGGTCTAAAAATAACAAATAAAATATTTATCAGATTATAAATAAGGTTTTCAGAATTGTAATCAATACCAGAAGCAAAAATTTCAATTACTAAGTTAGTAACATTCTGTTCCATTGTGTTAAGTTTTTCACCTTCTTCGATAGATGGCGTTGTTAGTTTTTCTGAATCGCGCTATGGTTTCGTTACAACGCCGAGTATAAGATGTCTCGAGTGACGGGCGATGTAATCACCTCTCACTACCTACGGGAAGGAAAAACATCGTATTTTTTGAGAATCTCACGTTGTAAAATCCGTGAGGTTGAGATAATACCTATTATAATTAACAAGCTATTTTATAATAATAGTTTCAATTGTAAAACTAACGATTAACATTGTAAAAATCTTAGAATAAATTAACCTACCTACTTCTAGTTCACATCTCTGCATCAGAATAAAACTTTATTATGTAATTATGTTAGACATGGTCGTTTTCGTATTTAGTTGCTAACGGATATGTAACCGATATTCAGTTTTCATATCGATATCGAAAACCGTTTTCAGATATCGATCTGTAGTACGATTTGCACAAGTAACTGAAACGAACGAAACGCAAACTCACACTTTTATTCGATGCAATTCTTCCAACAACATAAATTCAACCTTAAATCTATTGAACGTAGGTCTAGTTTAAAGAATCAATTTCTCCCTGATATCAAGTAGCCGCCGGAAAGTTGCTAACTTATGGAATCTTTGTTGTAACTAAATAAATAGAAACTAGACCTTATTGCTAGCGAGCTAAGATATAGATATTACGCACGCACTATTATTAACCAAATAACCAATCACTAGCCGAAGTTACGTGATATTCGCTTCATCACTTTTACGCCAGTAAAACATTGAATGGTAAGACAGAGACAATGCGAATGAAAACCGTCGATGTCATATCCATATCGGCTCGTGATGTGAAGTTTGCGTTTTCGTAGTTCGTTTTCGTTGTTGCGATATGGATATGGATGAAACCATAGCTCGATGAAGTTTTTGTGAAAACGGTTATGTATATTTAGATATCGATATGGTATGATATTAAACACATATCCGATATAAGTTACGTTTTGATATATCGAACCCATGCCTAAATTATGTACATGTTGTTGTTATCTTGTTGCTGTTGATATCTTCGATCTGATCTGATGATGGAGCCAGGAGGTGCATAGTGGAACTCTTCAGTGGCTACTAGTAAACCCCTCGAGTTTGGGCTCATATGATTTGTTTTGACGAGTCCAATAGATTGCATTTGGTGTAGAGGGTCTGATGATGGAGCCAGAAGGTGGATAGTGGAACTAAACAGGCCTACTAGTAAACCCCTCGAATTTGAGGTCATGTGATCCGTTTTGATGAGTCCAACATATTGCACTTGATGTTGAGGGTCTGATGATAGAGCCAGGAGGTGGATAGTGGAACTCTTTAGGGGCTACTAGTAAACCCCTCGAGTTCGGGGTCATGTGATTTGTTTTGATGAGTCCAATATATTGCACTTGGTGTTGAAGGTCTGATGATGAAGCCAAGAGTTGGATAGTGGAATTCTTTAGGGGCTACTAAAGAACCCCTCCAGTTTGGAGTCATATGATTCGTTTTTATGAGTCCAATATAATTATTGTACTTGGTGTTGAGGGTTTGATGATGGAGCCAGGAGGTGGATAGTGGAACTCTTTAGGGGCTACTTATTGGGGCCCTAGGGCCCTATTTCTCGAAACTTATTAGACTTATAATATGAGTAACGAATATTTTATACAAGTTTGCTAGTGTGCGTTTCTCGAAGCTACGGTAGTAAAATATTAGTTACTAGTTGCCAACTAATAAATATTAGCTAAAATTATTCGAGTAAATTCAATTTGGTTTCATAAAAATATATGTCATTAAATACTCTTTTAAATTACACTGATAAAGCTATTAGCTTGTAAAAAATATTAGCCAAAATTATTAGACTTAAATTTACCAACAAATTTTATAAAATGTGGTCAGATTCGGACACTTCCGATAGTGAAGGAGATACAATAATAATTCGCCGTCGTCGAGTCTTTTTAACCAGAAACACTTACGGAATATTCGAATCTACATTCCAGTTTAATGAAAGGATTCGTTTAATGAGCATAAAAATAGAAAACCTGATGGCTGTTATTGGGCTTAGTTTGCAATGGTTAACCAAAAGAAATCAAGCCTTGTCACCAAAACAAATAATTTTAGTTGCTTTACACTGGCTGGGTAGAGCACAGTACCTACCACGCAGTAGCCAATGTGCAAACGACAAAATTGAACGAATCCAAAAGTGGCGGATAAAAAATAATGTTTGAATAATGGATTCGTTTGATTTTGTCGTTTGCACATTGGTGGTAAAAGCAGATTGTTTTACTTAAAGTACTTCAGTTATTTAATTAAATTCAATTTACCATGAATCTAAAGATAATGGTTTTGAGAAGTATGGTATATTAGAAGCAAAAGACATTCTGTTTGGGGGTTTCTCATTCGTTTTATCGAAGCAGGATAAGCGGAAAATGCGGGAGGAAATTACAAAACATTGTCATTCTCTTGGGGTAATTTCTGCCGCCAAGGATTATACTTACGCTCGAGATGCCTATTGGCCGAATATTAAAAAAACACAATGGTAAGTGAACATAGAATAATAAAGTATACAATATAAATAGCTATTATATTTTTATTTATACAGTTTAGTGTAGATATCGGGTTTAGCTCGATCATGTTTATCGCCAGCGTAACGTATACGTCCACCTCGCATCCTCAAAAATTGGACGTAAGTTTTACGTCTGTGATAAACATGATCACCGACGTGTGATAAAATACATACATGTGCATCACACACTAATCTCCCCGTTTGAATACCTATAAGTTGTACCTAAATATATACTATAGCTTGACCGACACTGCTGTACCGCGCCTTAGGAATGCGCGGCGAGGCAGGGAGCGGAACGCCGTGAGCGATGACGAATGAGCGGCCAGCACTGCTCCCCCGTCTCGCCGCGCACATACCGAAGGCGCGGTACAGCGGTTTTGGTCAAACTATAACAATCATGGTTTTTGTACATTATTAATAGGCAAAGATTGTTAATGCCAAAAAACTGGTTCAGCCAGAGGAGCCAGTAAGAAACTAACGGCAGTCGACGAGCTTGTTTTGGAAATTTTGGGCAAAGATTCGCCGACTATGGTTGGGCTTCATATGGTGGATACTATGAAAGAGAACGTAGAGGAGCAACAAGTAACGCCCGCAAACATGTCTTTTATACAAGACTAGCTTCTGCCCGCGACTTCGTCCGCGTAGATTTCGGATTTGTGAAAATAACCCATAAAGATACAAAATATTAAAAAAAAAAATTGAAGTAAGAAGATGAATTTTTTAAACTTTGCGAAAATTCTGAAAACTTTATAACACTATACAGATCATGGATGTGATGTAAATAGTTATATTATGACTTGATTTTTGATTTTGTAAACTTATTCCTGCACGTGCACGGCCTTGGTGACGCCCACTTCGCAACGGGCCGTGCAGCAGAAATCGTAATATTTTAATTTCGCCATAACTTCAAAACCAAACGTCCAATTTTAATCATTTAAAGACCAAATATTATCTACATAAACAGTACTTACTGATGAAATAATTTATTTTGATAAGGATTAATATCATGAGTAAAATAAATGCGTTTAAATGTAGCCCAAAAAAAATCAAGAGTTTTTAAATTAAAAAATGGTTGTTGTGCCTCACTCGACATAGATAGGTATAGTATATCGCGGACTTTTTTGTAGATATTTATAAGATCTACAATTAATTTGAACATTTTATGGTTCTATCTTTTATAGTTTAGGCAGCGTACGCAAAATAAGTAACGTTTCTGGTTGATTTTTTACACCTTCTGTCCGAAAAACCCAAATATCTTACGGAACCCTATTTTTTTCCAAAATAAAATTTAGCCTATGTTACTCGTGGATAATGTAGCTTTCGATTGGTGAAAGAATTTTTTAAATCGGTTTAGTAGTTTTTGAGCCTATTCATTACAAACAAACAAACAAAGTTTTCCTCTTTATAATATTATTAGTATAGATGAAGTTGAAACTCGCGACGAACAAAGAATGGAAAACCTGTCGAGGTTTTTTAATCTTGGTTCGTCGCGAGTTTATAAAATATAAGACAAATAAACGTATGTTTAACTATTTATTTATATAATGATAATTTATGTTTTTACAGCCGTTAAAATTGTAGTTTAAAATAACAAGGATTAAGAACAATATATATTTTTCTTATTTGTAGGAAAAACTATTGTCATGGAGGGGAGTAATAGATGTATAGAAGGACAGGAAATTAATAACTCAAAGTAAAAGTTAAACTTAAAGTAAGTTAAGTTTGGCAATTCTTCGGGCTATGTCGGTTACCTTGGTTCTCCTGCGAATCTCTTCATTTCTGATTCGATCACGCAGGGAAACTCTAAGCATGGCCTATAGAGCTTGTTGAAATAAATTATTTTATAACTCTGGACCCACAAATCTCGACAACCTCAATCTCAACAAACATCTACATTGCACTGCTATACAATAATCTCTGCCCACGTACATATTACGTCGGAACATAATACATAATTCTGTAAGTACCATACATAGGGGAATACTAAAGTTGAGTGCGACAGGACGGCCGGCGCTGCCCCGTGATATGAATAATTTAGACGAAGCGAGCTATGTAGGTGAAATATTGTAAGGCGGGTGTCTCACAGGACATAAGGCCTTTGGACGAAAACCCTATTGATGCTTGAGAATGTTGTCAAAGATAGTTCAGTGTAATCAATCTTGAGTTTTACAATGGATGAGAATGATAATTATCGTGGTTGGTGTAGAGTGTATGTTGCCTATAATCTGGTATTGTTTTACATCGCTATGTAAAAGGGTCAAAACGGACAAGTGAAGTATTCAGCAACGCCGGCAACCCGTCATTTTGTAAGACTACCATTGTCTTTGTTGCTTAGGTTCTTAAAGATAGAGAACAATAATACCAGCCTATTTAATTATTGACCCACTGCAGCGATGCAGCAGTATTGGCAACAGCAGCAGTATTGGCCCAGTAGTAACGAAGACGACTGCGACTTGCGAGTTGTAGGTTCGAAACCAGAAAGACACTTTACTTTATGTAAATTATTTCATCATCACTCTGCTCTCAAAACGGCGAAGGAAAATACCGTGAGGAAACCGGCATGTCATAGAACCAAAGAGTTCGAAGACATGTGACATCTATCAATCCGTGGGCCCGCGTGGTGGATTACGGCTCACTCCCTCTTACCGAGAGGCCTGTGTCCAAGCAGTAGGAACATTATAGGTTAAGATTGTCCCACAGCAGGGAAAATGCCTTTTCTCATAAGCATGAGGATTGATCACCACGCTTGATGAAGGCGGGTTGGTGATCTCAGACATATTCATTGCTAGCTGTACCCGAGATTTCGTTCGCGTGAATGCCAGAAAAAAAATGGATTTAATGGGATTTATTTATTTTGCGCGGAATCCTAATTACTCTTCTAAAATTAATAATGATATAAGTTACTTTTTATAACATCGGCTATCTGCCAGTGAAAGTCCCGTCAAAATCGGTCCAGCCGTTTCGGAGATTAGCCGGAACAAACAGACATACAAAAAAAAAATATTTTTTTTTTATAGGTATCGTATATACTTTCATATGCATTTAGTAAAAAGCTGTTATTTTGACATTACAAACAGACATTTTAATTTTATTTATTTGTATCTTACAAAATGTGTCTGTCACGGTTAGGTTTTGATCGCTTGAACCAATCCCCAGAACACAACATCGTAAATGTTCGGCCATTTGCGCATTAATGTGTTTCATAGTTAGAGTAATCATTCCAGAAGAGTTTTGTGCCGTAACCAAACAAGAACTTTCTAAATTATCTTGGACATTTATATCATCGGTTAAGGAAAAACATCGTAAGGAAGCCGGAACCAAAAATACGAAAACATGTGACATTACCAACCCGCACTGGGCCTGCGTGGTGGATTACCCACTCCATGTCACAGAAGGGAAGGCCAGTGTCCCAGCAATGGGAACATTATAGGCTGATCACGCTAATTAATTAGGTTTAAGTTATTGTTTATATACATTTAAATTAAATTCTAAATAATTGATTTCCCTGACATCAAAACAGAAAATTTAGTGCCAGTAACTAGTAAACTTACCTTACCAATCCTAAAGCGATTATTATTCCTTTTGAATTGTTTAAATAACCAACATTGTATAGCAAAAAATATATATTTTATTATTTACAATAATTCAACTTTTATTTACATATTAACAACAAACAGCAAGTGTACCCTTTGTCTAAGACCATATCTACTGTTCGAAAGGGAATTACTAAAATAAATAAATTACTTTATCTTGTCTACTTGCTTACATACGTTTGTTGTGTTATCACTTTATACCCAAGAAAACATTAAGTTCCTTACAAAAACAAGAGTTCTAGAGCAGGCTATCAGAATGCAAGAAACGAAACTTGGCACGAGTATGATCGTGATTATTTCTAAATTATTACTATAGAATGACATTTTCGTACGCGTCCATGTAAACGATAACTGTTATAATAGTACGTGGTTCAGCTTATTGATCGAAATATTGAAGACTGTAATGATACTAGCAGAATTCTTTGTTAGATACTTTCGAATATGAACTACCTAATTTGCATCTGAAAACATAACTATTTAGGTACAGACGCCAGCGCATCAAGCTACTACAATCTGTCAAATTTCTTTAATAGATTTTCAACTTTATCGCTAAAGGTTCACCGTTGATTGGTACAATATGACAGTTTCGGGTAGCTTGATGTGCTGGCGTCTGTACATCATTAATGCGCGCTTGATCGGTTACATCATCATCATCATCATTCTTGTGCTCTTATCCCAGTTTATTTAGGGTTGGCGCAAATTTCTCTTTCAAACTTTTCTAATCGTTACCTTGGTAGTCACCTCCTTTCAAGCCATATCATATTTCACACAGTCCATCCATCGTTTTTTTGGTCGTCCGCTACTCTTCTAGCCATTGACATTCATACTCAAAACTTTCCTCACGACATTTTCTTCATTCCTCCAATGCCCATACCATGACAACCAATTTCCGCACAACATTTTTGCTGCCGTTGCCACTTTCAGACTTTATCATATGTACTCATTTCTTGTTTAATCCATTCGTGTGACATGCTATGGTTAGAAAGCTAGCCATATCATCTTTCACACAGTCCGTCCAACATTAATACATACAAACCTGGTTACATTGGTCCACATAATTACCGATAACTGATTTATGAGTCATCATCTGCCATCATCTGCCTAGCCTTTTCCCAACTTTGTTGGGATCGGCTTCCAGTCTTACCGGATGCAGCTGAATACCAGTATTTTACATGGAGCGACTGCCTATTTGACCTCCACAACCCAGTTACTGGGTAATACGATACCCCTTGGTAAGACTGGTTGTCAGAATTTCGGGCTTCTAACTACCCGTAACGACTGTCAAAGATCCACGAATGACAGCCGGGACCAACGGCTTAACGTGCTTTCCGAGGCACGGAGGGGTCTTGGTATGTCAAGATAATAATAATATCCCTGGACATTTCACACAGCGCCATCTAGTCCCAAGCTAAGCAACCTAATGCTTGTGTTATGGTAACAAGATGGCTGATAAACTACTTATATACATTTTTTTTTTTTTGTAAATACATACATATTATAGATAGAAAAACACCCAGACTCGGAACAAATACCTACATGTAGGTCATACAAATATTTGTTCCGTGCGGGAATCGAACCCGCGACATGCAGCGCAGCAGTCAATCGCTTAACCACTGCGCCAACCGTGTCGTCAAAGATGGTCACCCATCCACAGACCAACCGCGGCAAGCGTAGCTTAACCTGATCGATCGACCTGTGCGGCTGTTATTATTTAGCCTTATGAGTATGGTTAAATATTTTTTAATAACGAGGGTGATTATAAAATTTAATCACCCTCGTTATTATTTTCATCAAACCATCAAAGGATCAAATAATACCCACTAAGTGTCTGTATTCATATAACCATACTTCAGTGTTTTATTTAGCAGTCAAATGCAAATTATCGGTAATTGTGTGGAAGGGTGTGTGTTTGTGAACGAGGAAGACTGACCTGCCGTAATACAGTTTTCACTAGTACGGAGGTCAGTGTGAATTAAGCTCAAACAACCGTAGCTGTATAACGTACACAGGTATTTATAACCACATACGTAATTATATTTGTAATAGTAGACACAAATCACAGAATTGTTGGGATTTGTATGTAAGGTTTGTTCTTTTATATAGTCAATAAATTTTTAAATTTTACTTTACTTTTACATATTGTGTTATTCAAATGAAAACCTGGTCAGAAAAAGAAAATCTATTAATTTTGCGTGAACATTCACTGAACACAGAAACCATTGCATATCTGTTTGAACAAAGCGAGGAGAATGAAGCTGAATCCAATGACTAACAAAGACAAAAGCAAGTACTGAAGCAAGTCCCAGGAAATTAAACTTTACATGTGAACGGGTCTCAATGTTAACATCGCTATGGATTTTATTTATATTTGAATAGTTGATATATTTTACTTGGAGTAAATATTGTCTTGTAGACTCTCATAATATTTATGTAATTAATCAATAACATTTATTTATTTACTCATAATAGGTACTAGTACTAGTAAGGGGGTTCGTGGCTTTATCAATCGTGGGTCAATCGAAAGTTAAGCTACGCTTGCGGGAATCGGTCCGTGGATGGGTGACCATCCATTACATATTGAGATCCTTCCGTGGCACGGAAAACGTTTAGGGATGATTTATGCTAGGCCGTCAAGGGTGCTAGCCACGTCCATGTCTGCTCAATTTGTAGGGACCAATAGTCGGAAGGGACACGGACGCTGCAAGGCCTGAACTGCTACATATTCCACACTAGCTGCGCCCCGCGGTTTCACCCACATAACTTTCGATCCCGTGGGAATATCGGGATAAAAAGTATCCTATATGTTAATCCTCGTTATAAGCCATCTGTGCGCCAAATTTCACCCAAATCTGTTCAGTAGTTTTTGCATGAAAGAGTAACAAACATCCTTCCATCCATCCATCCATACAAACTTTCGCGTTTATAATATTAGTAAGATAGGATTAGTAGGGTTTTCATAAAGTTTGTCACGGCTCGCTCTCGGCTGTCATTTGTAGATATTTGATTGTCGCTACGGGTAGTCAGAAGCCCAAAAGGCTGCCAACCAGTCTCAAGGAGAGGTAGGTAACTAGTCGTGGATGTCAGATAGACAGTTGCTCCATAGGAAATACCTACTGGTATTGAGCTAGACTGGAAGTCAACCCTACCATAGTTGGAAAAAGACCAGGCAGATGATGAGGTATCATAATGACAGACTTTATTCTGGTGAAATTAAAAAGTTTTAAAAAAAAACACTTTTTTTTAGCAAAATTATGCTTAAAAATAACTTTTTTTGAAACATTATTAATCATTTTCTTTATCATCAGCAATACAGCTCCTTAAGATAAGATTGATATTATATGAAATAGTCATTCAAAATGGTAATATGAACTTAGAGTTGTATTGATGATTTTTATGATAAAAATTATATAAATATGTATTACTACCACGAATCATATTTAGATCAACGTACAACCTGATGACCTGATACAAACCTGCAAATTGCAAAAATGTAAGAACATTTGAATTTCACGGGATACCCTGACGCTTTCGGTTTAACAAAGTCATCTTCCTTTATTTGCACAAAAAGGCCTGAGCATTCTTTTTTAAAACGCATTCATTACAATTGACCTTTTTTGAAGAGGAATCGGGGATTTGAGGTATCTTCACACCGTTAGAGAAGATTTTGTCGGATTATGTTAAAGCATTTTTTTTCAGAGGATAATACCTTCGTGACAGGAAGTAGGCTCATTTTGTTGCGCACCGTGAAAATGTTTTAATTTTTATAATATTTTCTCTTTTTTCCTAATCTTTGCATTTCCTTTTTTCTTATAGTAAATTTCGAATACCTGACTGTGAACGTTCTTGAAATTACGAGAATTGCAGATGTCGGCAGAGTTTTACACTTTGGCTGTGCGCATAATAATCGTGGAGGAGAAGCGCTGAGTACAACTCGTCGGAAAATCAACCAAGTATGGATGGTACGCAGCGTAACAAGAGGTCTGATCTGCAACCTCAAATAGTCAGTGGATTATGCATACAATATTTCTTTGACGTCCTTTACCAATTATATAAAAAATACTGTTTTATTGATTCTTTACCCCACGTTTGCACCGCATCTAAATATTAATATACCACTCTGTGTGATGCTTATTTTCATCAAGTTTTGTAAAAGACTTGTCAATTAATGTGTTGTCTCGTTAACAGTCTTGTTCACCTTTTTTTTAATTTTTGACAAGTTTTCTACTGAATACAACTAGACTTTACAACTTGTTTTAAACGATAAATGAAAATAGTAGACAGAAAATGTAGGTTATGTAGAATACCATATAGGTGAGAATGCTAAGAGAGATGTCTGGTGTTACACGAATGAATAGAATAAAAAATGAGCAAATATACATAAGAGCAAATATGTATAAGAGAAAGTCTGCAAATGGTACCGGTAACTGGACCAGGTTTTCATTTGAATAACACAATAAATAAATTTCGATAATGGCAGAAGACTGATGATGATGTAGTATATATATTTTATGGTGTAAACTCGGCATGAAAAGCTGCTATACGTATAAGACATACATAATAACATACCTACGCCCATTATGATAAGTAAGTGCACATAAAACAGAATAGACAAGATGGCAGTTACTGTTGAACCTGAAACTCGTAATTCTAGCTCATAACCTGCTTGATGGCGGTATAATAAACGTGACATTGATTAACTGGCTACAATTGTTAGGCTGTGGTTTCTCTGAAGGAGTGACCTTAGCTATAAAATACAACTACAGTTTATGTTGAGTAAACGTTCAGTTTAATAAAGATAAAGATGTTTGAAGCTATTTTTAGCATTTTCCTTTAAAGTCTACTCGTAAGTCAACGTGTATTTTTTTTGGACCATCCTTAAGGCTGGTTTGTTGGATACAAAAAAAAAAGACAACCGCTACACTACTCAAAAAAAAAAAAAAAAAAATTGTTGTGCTGTTTTTTTAACGTGTAGTCCGATTTTGATGTTTTTTTTTTGTTTGATATGCGAAGTTGGTGACTCTTAATTAGTAATTAATTAACACACCTAACATAACATAATTAGCCTAATAACGTACCCACTGCTGGGACAATGGCCTCCTCTCTGTGAGAGACAATTACAAGGCTTTTTTTATTTTTTGCTTTTCATTTCCTTTTTTAGGGTTCCGTAGCCAAATGGCAACGGAACCCTTATGGATTCGTCATGTCTGTCTGTCTGTCTGTCTGTCTGTCTGTCTGTCTGTCCGTCCGTATGTCACAGCCGCTTTTTTCCGAAACTATAAGAGCTATACTGTTGAAACTTGGTAAGTAGATGTATTCTGTGAACCGCATTAAGATTTTCACACAAAAATAGAAAAAAAACAATAAATTTTGAGGGTCCCCATACTTAGAACTAAAACTCAAAATTTTTTTTTTCATCAAACCCATACTTGTGGGGTATCTATGGATAGGTCTTCAAAAATGATATTGAGGTTTCTAATATCATTTTTTTCTAAACTGAATAGTTTGCGCGAGAGACACTTCCAAAGTGGTAAAATGTGTGTCCCCCCCCCTGTACCTTCTAAAATAAGAGAATGATAAAACTAAAAAAAAATATATGATGTACATTACCATATAAACTTCCACCGAAAATTGGTTTGAACGAGATCTAGTGAGTAGTTTTTTTTTAATACGTCATAAATCGTAACGTAACGGAACCCTTCATGGGCGAGTCCGACTCGCACTTGGCCGGTTTTTTTAATTTTTTCTCAAAAAGTTTTTATTTTTTATTTTGGATTGCTTGCTCATGCTATGCCCACATCTGTACTAATAATAAAGCTGAAGATTTTGTTTGTTTGAACGCTAATCTCTGGAACCTCCGGAACAAATATTTTTGCATTTGATAGCCAAATTCTTTAGGCTATAACATTACGCTAAAACCCTTAAGAGCATAGCAAAAATAAAAAAGTTAGAAAGAACGATAAGTAAAAAGAAAGTAATATCACGGGCGGGTTATGCGATGTGATATTTCACGCAGACGAAGTCGCGGGCAAAAGCTAGTTGTTAAGATAAAGTGAACTATACTTTGTGTGCTCTCTGTTTACAGCGAGAAGTCAAGCGGTTTGCGAAAGAGATCGCGCGAAGTGTAGTTCGCCTTAGGGCCGGCGCCCACTGGCGACACGGCACGGCAAGAAATCCCTTGACGTGCCGTGCTGCCAGTGGGCGCCGGCCCTTATCGCGACAATGTTGCCTCAGCATCAGTGCCGAACGGATATAATAAAGTGATTTTCTTAAAATTACGACAGAGACAACAAATGAAAGAAACAATTTTTCTCAAAAAAACCAATAAGGTTTTGCAAGATTAATACCTATTACCTAGTTGTTTCCAGCCGACCAGAGGATGTTTTCCGACTAGGTTTTTGTTGGCACCTTTCAAATTCAGCTGTAGCAAATTATTCATTTGATAATACATGAATGTAATAAGTAAATGTTCACACATGGTAAATGGCACGGCAATTTACAATATTGTCGGCGTTAATCATAATCAGGAAGGAAGCCAAACTTTAGGGTTGCTGCGTTATTATGTTTCTGAATTCGTGTTTTTCTTACCTTTTTGGGACCTTTTACCGATGCAAATAAAGCTATGGTTTCCTATCCGGTGATACGTTTTCGCGGGATAATTTCCGACCTCCACGCGGGCGAAACCGCAGGCAAAAGCTAGTGTTAATTAAACTCGAGAGGATAATTATTATCCTCTTGAGTTTAATTCATGCAATGCATCCGATAGAGAGGATGGGTTTTTATGACAAGTCGTAATTTTTGCTCAACCAAAATGATCGCAGATTATATGAATCTTAATTAGAAAACTTTTAATGAAATAAGTTTTATGGAACGACGTTCTTTAACGCGGTAAGAGTAAACTAGTAGAAATCGTCACATAAGGAAAACACGACTGCCATGCGACTTTCTCTCTCAGAGATAGTTTTTACGGTTTTCAAGGGTGCTAAAGCCGATAATGAGATCAAAATGAAAACTTAAGATGGCGGCTGCGAAAACTTGCATTTGTCATGGGTGTCGTTTTCATGGTTTTTGTGTTTGCGAGGTCAAAATGAAAATCCAAGATGGCGACAACGAGAGCATCTTATACTAAATGACTCTGTATTAAAAAACGCGTATTAAATCACACTTTCTCTCTCTGTGTGTCTCTTTCTATTATTTACGAATGTGTGTGTGCGTTGCGAGTATCATGTAAGGAACTTCGTTCCTCTCAGAGGTCCCCAGAACGAAGACGTTATTTTTTAATATTTAACCTAAAATATTGGTTGCTAAAATATGGGCGTATAGTCGACCTTGTTGAATTACATCATAAGGTTCAATGTCACTTGCACTTCATGAAACAACAAGGTCTAAATTGTGTATGTGATAGTTAGATAGTTTCAACCTTTCAACCTTAGTGAAGTTTCAATTTACTGAGAATTGTTGTCAACGATGGTAAAGCAATAATTACGTGATCAACTCAATCTGAATCTGAATCATTTTTTTGATTCAGATTCAGATTCATCATTTATTGCATTCATGTAGTTTACAAATTGTTACCAGTATAATTTATATAGGTTTCATACATGAACCCTGCTAGGGCACAGCAATATAAATAGTTTTAAGTGCTACAGTGTCACAGTAATTAACAAAACCACTGCTTAAACAAAAATATTAATTTTAACATACATCAGATGTCCATCATTAGTTATTTAAATAAGTAACTGTCATTAATATAATACAATGTACCTACTAATAGTACAAATGTGCTTACCCCTTCTAGAAATACAAGTAGGCAGTTATTGTGCCCGAGACACACGAGGCTAGTTTTTAAAATAACTTCGTTAAAGTGCTCGTGTGAAGTGTGTTTGTGAATAAATAAAAGTATTTTATTTATTCACCAATGCCTATCCACAAGCTTAACGAAGTTATTTTGTAATTTTTCTTTCTTCCTTTTGGCATTATTTTATAATATAATTAGGCATCGTAGTTGACCTAGAGAGGTCATGACTACTTAACCGGACTATCCTGTGGTTGCCTTAAGTAAACTTAAAGCCTTCAACCAGGGGTGACCGGCAATGTTTTGAGTGAATTTATACTAAACAAAAGAAACCGACTAAACGTATTACCTGTCACTTCCGTTATCATGTTACGTCACAGTTGTACTTTTCAATTTAGCAACATTATCTAATTCGTTGCATTTTTTAAAAGTTTAGAGAACCCGTCTTTTTGGGATTTTCACAACAGACAGGTAACAAAATATTATTATTACTTATTATAATTATTATTACTAGTCTAAAAAAAAAATTGTGCTCAAGCAGTTATATCTACGAAGAATAGTTTAAGAATAAATGATAAAGTTTAACACTCTAATAAAAAGAGGAAACTATCATAGAAATCGAAAATAAATTTGATTTGGTTTTAACGCATTTTTGAACACGAAGCTGTCATCTATAAAAATACCCTTTTTTACGATTTGTTTACCTTCAGTTAATTAACTAAACTACTAGAGTATAGCTTACTAACACTAGCTTACTGTCCTGGCTTGAGGAACTAACGTCGTGTATCTCGGGCATAACGTCCCTTACCGCCACACTGAAACGTTTATTCATGAATAAACGTTCACACACACACACACAGCTCACTGCTCACAGCTCACTTACCCATGGGTAAGTGAGCTGTGATGGACCTTTTGTTTACGAAGAGGCCAGATGGGCGTTAACGTAAAGCCTTTTCACCTCTCTATTGTACAGAGAGCCTGTAAAATGTCTTGCAGACTTTGAACGTTTATTCAAGCATTATTAAAGTGAAAATAAAGAGCTTAGAAATCTAAAGCAAAAATTAACAGAAATAAAAAAATGGTAATTTATTTCTTCTTTCAAACCTGTAGGTATTTCACCAGTACCTAATTTTAGTTTAAGTAACGCTATGAAACGACCTCTAAAAACATGGGCGTTTCTATCATAAAAAAAGTGGCCAAGTGCGAGTCGGACTCGTCCATGAAGGGTTCCGTTGAGTTGGTTGAATGAAAGGTAAATTGCGGTTTACGATTTATGACGTATTAAAAAAAAAAACTACTTACTAGATCTTGTTCATACCAATTTTCGGTGGAACTTTACATGGTAATATACATCATATATTTTTTTTAGTTTTTCATTCTCTTATTTTAGAAGTTACCGGGGGGGGGGAGGGACACATTTTACCACTTTGGAAGTGTCTCTACGCAAACTATTCAGTTTAGAAAAAAATGATATTAGAAACCGCAATATCATTTTTGAAGACCTATCCATAGATACCCCACACGCATTGGTTTGATGAAAAAAAAAAAAAAGTTTCAGTTCTAAATATGGGGAACCCCCAAAATTTATTGTTTTTTTTTTCTACTTTTGTGTGAAAATCTTAATGCGGTTCACAGAATACATCTACTTACCAAGTTTCAACAGTATAGTTCTTATAGTTTCGGAAAAAACTGGCTGTGACATACGGATGGACAGACAGACATAACGAATCCATAAGGGTTCCGTTTGTTGCCATTTGGCTACGGAACCCTAAAAACGAGATTAATTCAAATATTTCGGTTGTGTCTACTTTTAGGAGCAACAGACTAAGTACCTACCTACATAATAAACGTACAAAAAAAAGCAATGAATAAAAACGTAGTTTAAAAAAAAAACTATTAAACAGTGAATGTTTGGTCAGTAGTTCAATGGGCGACAAAATAATAAAGGGCCAAACTTCAGGAAGGGCACAAAATTTTCGCGATAGTAAACGTCGTATCAACAAATTGATTGATAATCTTGCGAGCCACCAAACGAGCGGCTAAGGCTTTCACAATGCCAATTGTCGGTGAACGGAACTGCACCCGTAGGGTTGTCGATGTAGGGTTCAAAGGGTCTGATAAAATGTTTACAATTTCTGAACTCATTAAACATAGCTCCTACCTATCGGTATTAGTTTTTGAAAAGGTCGATTTTGAGTTTTTTTCAGTTGAGGGATTCGTAGCCTTAATATCAAATAACAACGGAAAATTTGCTTTGTACGCAAGACAGAGAATAACAATTGTCCTTTGAAGGACCCAAAAGTTACAGATGGTTTCCTTCACCGTTTTGAGGGCAGTGGTGATGAAATAAATTACACAAAGTAAAGCGCCTGTCTGGATTCGATCTCATGACTTACATACAACTCGGAAGTGGCCGTATGCGCATTTTTCATAATAAACTTACATATGATAAAGAAATCTCAATGTTTTGTCAAGTCGTAAAAACCATGCAAAGGGCAAGTTGCTTGTTAATAAAAATGCTGCGGAAAAAATACAGTATTATCATTAATTTACTGTCCTCCTAAGTAAGCTGCTCGTGGCTCTTGCGTTTAAGAGGCAACATCTGGCAATGAGTTCTAGTCTCCTCTTAATGAAAAACTAATGCAATACTTACTATAGGCAGAAGAGCATAAAATAATGCTTGAAGCGAGTCGCATTCTGTGCTGCGTTCACTGTGTTTAGTACTTTGCGCGGAAACATGTCAGGAGCATTTTGTAAATTAAACCAATCCAACTAATGTATAAATGCAGTACAACATACAAGCAAAGCATGTTTCTATTACCACTCTTTAGCGTTTTACGTAAATTAAAACTTTCATGAGATTATTAATTTTTAGTTAACGTATGATTCGTTTTATAAGGTTAATAATGCTAAACTTTTTGAAATGTAATAAATAGAAGTGTTTTCTTGGAGTGACATTTTTTTCAAATTAATAGATGCACAGAAAGGCAGAGAGAGTTGGAAAGAGAGTAGACGGCCTTTGCCCAGCAATGAGACATTAAAGGCTAATAATAAAAAAAAGATCTTTAAAAACAATGCTTTACACATAACCGTTTCGAAGCCTGAAGAAATGAGTCAATGAAAAACACCCAGTAAAAGTACGCCAGCGTATCTTGCACAGTAAGCCTACATAGACCTATAGTTTGACCGAAACTGCTGTACCACGCCTTAGGAATGCGCGGCGACCGAAGGCGCGGTACAGAGGTTTTGGTCAAACTATAGTAAACTGGCAAATATTTTACACTAATCCGCTTATTTATAAACGTTGCTTAAAATTAAGAGATATTTAAACGTCAAAAATGTATGGTTAAACAGACGGTAATCATTACAAAAGAAAAAGAAAGAATAACGTTTATTTGGACTCGTTTCCTCGGGTGGAAACAGTACTTTATGAAAGTGTGTTTTTATAGAAAGCGTTTTTTGACATCGATAAGATCATCATTTGCCTAACCTTTTACCAACAATGTTGGGGTTGGCTTCCAGTCTAACCAGATGCAGCTGAATACCAGTATTTTACATGGAGCAACTGCCTTCTTACCTGACCTTCACAACCCAGGTACTGGGTTATACTGGTAAGACTGGTTGTCAGACTTTCGGGCTACTGACAACCCGTAACGACTATCAAAGATTCACGAATGACAGTCGGGACGAACGGCTTAACGTGCTTTCCGAGGCACGGAGGGGTCTTGGTATGTAAAGATGGTCACCCGTCCACGGCAGCGATGGTCAACCGCGGCAAGCACAGCTTAACCTGATCGACCCGTGCGGCTGTTATTACTTAGCTACAAGCTCGATAATCCACCGATAAGATAAGATAAAATAACTTTTATTTGCCAAAACAGTGTTTACATGGTCTACATTAATAACTAGATTTACAAAAAAAACAACAATCAACGGTTTGCACTCCGGGAGTGCCGGCAGCAGTGAAAACTTGAATATTAACGTTGTGCATTTTTGATATTTTGGAATGCGGTCTACTCTCCCTCCGTCATACGAATTTTTGATCAGGTCACGTGTCCTGACGCGAGCTTCATCTTACGAATTATCGATCAGGTTACGTGTCCTGACGCGAGTTTAACATTTTTTACCCATCACAAAAAATCTCCTTCCGTCTTAGGAATTTTCGATCAGGTCACGTGTCCTGACGCGAACTCAGTCTTACGAATTATCGATCAGGTTACGTGTCCTGGGGGCCTACTCCGAAGTGCAAAGTGCGAATGTTCGGATCGGACCGACACATGGCCGAACCGAATATTATTGAAAAATGCGAAAAAAGTTCTGATCGGCTCAGTTGGCTCGGGACCATAGTCAATATTCGAAAGAGTGTAGGAGTGTAGGACCGGAACCGACCGAACCAAATAGTAACTTCGAAGCAGGAAAGGGCCGAACATTCGGCCGATACTACTTCGGAGTAGACCCCCTGACGCGAGTTTAAAATTGTTTACCCATCACAAAAAACTCCCTCCGTCTTACGAATTTTCGATCAGGTTACGTGTCCTGACGCGAGTTTAAAATTGTTTACCCATCACAAAAAACTCCCTCCGTCTTACGAATTTTCGATCAGGTCACGTGTCCTGACGCGAGCTCCATCTTACGAATTTTCGATCAGGCCACGTGTCCTGACGCGAGTTTAACATTTTTTACCTATCACAAAAACTTTCCCTCCGTCTTACGAATTTTCGATCAGGTCACGTGTCCTGACGCGAGCTTAACATTTTTTACCCATCACAACAAAAGTGCACAGCGTCGCTAAAGAAGTTTTCACTTCAATATGTCACAAAGGAAGCATTTTGCTTATGAACTCCTCACTAGGTCGAGCCTGTCTCGTGAACTCCATGAGTTTCATACTCCATATAGTGAAAATGCGCATTACATTAATACAGGATTTTACAGTCGAGAGGAATATGAAAAGGCGTTAATTTTTAGGGTTATTTAAACATTTTCTAGGTTTAAATCTCAAATTAAATACTGTAAATAAAACAGTTACAAAAAAAAAAACAATAAAGTAGGTTAACGGACTATGTGTAAGTATGTGTGTGTGTGTGTGTGAGAGACAGAGGGTAGTCAGTATGTGTAGGCATGTGTTAGTGTGTTATGAAATTACCTTTAAAAGTGATTCGGATTCATTATATGATTGGGCTAGCAGCCACTTGCATTTGAACAATCTTTTTTACTTGGCTTGTAAGATTTAAGTGACATACACCCTATTGTCATAATTTTCATGACCGCCGCCCGACTTCGGCCCTTATTCAGTGGCCACAGGTCTTCTAGCCCTTCAACTGTCAAGTTACTGAATACAATTAAAAGTCGAAGTTTAGTACTTTTTGTTAGAATTCTGCTCCGAAAGTCGGGTTATATTTCAATAATGATTTCAAATCACTTAGCGCTATCTAGCGTCCTATGCCATTTCCTATACCCCTGAAAACGTATATGCAAAATGTTATGATGATCGGTTCAGTGGATTAGGCGTGAAAAGGTAACAAACAAGCCAACTTACTTTCGCTTTTATAATATTAGGATTAGGATTTCAAGCTGATACAAAAAACAAAGTTCCACGTTAATAAACAATTGCTTGGTTACTAACAATACCAATAGTGCATTCAGGTTAAGCCGCCGAAGCCACAGCGCCCAACGGACAAGACAGGTATTGATGTATCACATGCATAAACGCCTCTTGACCGCCGATGAATCATGTGTGATGCATTGCCCGACGACGCATTCATAATTTAATACCAAATATCAAAGCTAGTTGCAGGTCAACTGCATGTGTTTAGAGTTCAAATGGAAAGCTTTACAGTCATCGTTGCTTGTGTATTTTCTTTGGAAGACTTACAGCTAAACAGAACAAAATTAAAATATTGAGTGTTAGTGCCAATCACAAGTAATCCCTTTTAAGAACAGTATAATGAGTTAAAGAGATTGCGGTAAACACAGCACTGCCCACAAAAAAAAAAAACAAGGGCACATCAAAGTCAAAAAACCAAAATGGTTAAAAGGTTAGGTTTATTAAGTATGTGTTAACAAGTAAAACTGTTACGATTCCTTTTCCTAATGTTTGTCACCGCGTAGCAGTAATCGCAGTCTCTGATTTATTTTTATGTATGTATATTTATAGTAATAAAATGACACACGTCTGGTGCAACCCGCTGCGACAGCAAAACAAGGTCTCTGCACACAGCGGGCGTGGCATCCATGTTCATCGGAATATAGTTATCAACAAACACGAAACTCATGATACACATTCTGTTTGACGAGTTAATGAAATAAAACTCCCATTAAACTCCAATTTAACGCTAAATAATCTCATAAAGCACGCTTCATTTATTATGGGATAAAACACTATTTACGGTGTGGTAATGCCCTAGTAAATTATTCTCACACGTTGTTCACAGTGTATGGCAACAAAATTTCATTATAATTACCCGTTTTAAGGATTAATGTGCTTTTGGTGTACTTATAGCGTTCGTTGTTGGTTTTAATGGCTGTGAAGCTAAGAAGGGTCGAAAATAGTAGACATTGTTTTAAGAAATTTTTGGTTACATTTTCACTGTCCCTATTCGAAACAATAACCCACTTTGTTTAGGCCTTGAATGACCCAGATAATTTAAAGGTTACATAAGATTTAATAGATTTTAGTTGCACGAGTTCCACATAAAATCTTCAACCAATCAACTCAGCCTGTCGCAGTCCACTGCTGGACATAGGCATCTCCCAGGCTGCGCTACAACACCTAGTCCTCCGCCTTCGGCATCCAGTCTGTCCCAGCCACCTCCTTAAGATCGGCCGTCCATCTAGCTGGGGGACGCGGACGTCCCGCCCTACACTTGCCGATACGCGGTCTCCACTCCAAGTCTCGTGTGCTCCACCGGCCATCGGTCCTTCGACAAACATGGCCACCCCACTGCCACTTCATAAAATCTTGCTCACTCTATAATAACATAATACATAATAATATCTCTTGAGATACAGCGTGACTGCATGACATGAGAAGCATAATACAAGTACCATAACATTCTGAGACCATACGAGCATACCTGACTAATGCTCTTATTTCATCAACATTTCCACAGGACCCAGAAAACTCATCAAGGGATTTTTGACACAGCCTAGCTTGTCATAATCACACAACAAAATCCCTGAGGCTCCATAGCGTATAATTACTAAGCCGACAAAATTAAAACACGCCCGTACAATGTACGTATCATGCTATCTCAAGGAACAAGCATTCTCCATCCAGAAGTATTCGGGACAAAAGCAAATGTAAACACGTTTAATGCGGTGCCCGCATTCCGAACTTTTTCCGTCATATCGCACCGGGGACTTGGTGTTCAGTAAAGTTAATATATGGGAGTTGGTATGTGCTGCTAAATTAATTTACGTGTCTACCTATGTAAAAACTGGATTAAAGCCGCGGTTTCACTAACGTAGATTCAAGATAAAGCAGCGTCTAGAAAGTTGGCGTCTTAGTTATGAATGCGGAACTTCGCTTTCCGTGTTTGTCTTATAGGCATTGTTTTCAATAGCTTTACTGGAGATTTGGCGGTATTAAACGGAAGTCTTGCTAATTGAAAACCTAAAATGGAAGTATTTCTTTTATTTCATATCCTACATTCAAATTCTTATATACTTACAATATACAACTCAACTATTTAGACTTGGTAACAAATTAAAAGCCTAACTAACTTAAGTACTATACAAATATCTACAAAAACAAAAAGACCATCACTTAGGCGTCAAAAGAAATGGAAACAGGTACAATATAAGCATTGCTATTCTGTAAAATCTCACTATAAAAAACTAAGGCGAAATGAGCGTGAAGTGAAAACTAGTGTCAGTGAAGTGAGAAAGTCAAACCCTAGCTTCAGGTGAAATGACAGCTTACTTCACCTAAGTTTTCACGGTGAGATTTTTACAAAATAGACCGGCTGCCATCCTACCTGCCGCTAGGGAATCTAGAGATTAACACCTCACTTCAAACCCACTTCACCTAGGTTTTAACGGTGACATTTTACAGAATAGCACTACATTTACACCGTTAAATTTTGATCGTTTTAATCCTTAAAAGGGGTCATTGTACTCATCATACTCATCAGTTGATCCATACATTATGTCGAGTATAAATCTATGGATCAACTGATTCTTTTTTACACGATTTCAGGCTTGGACCCGTAGTAAAAGTTATTCATATTGATGAGTACAATGACCCCTTTTAAGGATTAAAATGATGTATTTATACACATGACATATTTATATAAACGCGTTTAAAAAGATAGCTTCAAAAGGATATTGACCAGTGGCATTTAGGGACGACGATGAAAGATTAAGTAAAAATTTTAACTATGAACCAACTCGGCGAACCATCGTTACACAAATCACAAACGATTTAAATAATTTCAAGAATTCTCGAGTACGCTTTACTCTTGATTGGATCCACTAAACTTCACCCAGATATTACGAGTCTCATTATAGTTTGCTTTTTAGTACTTAATCAAGGGGCACTTCAGTAGACAGTTTAAGTGAGACTTTACCATAGAGCACGGAATATGGACTGCCTTCAACGCTGTCGGCGTCTACAGGGTGGCAAACTGAAACCTTGAATTCAGCACATGAGTCTAGGGTAAAAAATTCTTTTGTGCAATTTGTTTTGATAGTAATTTCTTGAGGCTTGGCGACATGTAGCGTGTATTTAAGAAGTGTGTTTGTGTTTTGGTCTTCAGTGCACTATGCGGTGTCCAAGTAAGCATACTTTTATTTTGCTGTTACATGTGACTCTAAGGCTGAGATCTATAAACGTCACTTGTTGTCGTTTACGTCTTACTACACGTCATGATTATCATGGTATGAGTAAAAGGTGATACGCTTGGTTTGTATGGAATGTACTACTGGGAGGAATCAAACAACGATACGATTCCTTTAAAATATTCACAGAACTTCTTTACATATTCCCAACTAAGGGCCGATGTTTTGATCCGTAGTTAACCTCAAACAATTGTTAAAAAAACAAAATCAAAATCGTTTCATCCGTTCGGGAGCTACAATGCCACAGACAGACATACACACACACAGACACACACCCCCCCACACACACATACACACCCCCATACACATACACCCCTGTTTGTACAGACACCCTTACGAGGACCTTGTTAGTCCTAGAACGTACCGAGGACCCTCCAAAAAACTGGTTTAAACACCTCGGTGGCTTTTTAGAATAAGATAGAAAGAGACAGGTGAATAAATCTATAGTGATGAGCTTATTGGGATAATGCTATCTCAACATTTTTCTGTATGAATTTCGGCTATCATACTGAGGACCTGAAATACACAGCAAAATGTGACCAGCGATGCACATACGAGGACTTTGTGTAAGCCAACCGAGGACCTCTTACGTAAGCCCTGCGACGTCCTTCCGAGGACGTATTTTTACACAAAATTTCTTATAGCTTGTACAAAGTGCGGACGTTGTGTAAGACTTTATATCACTAAACCGAGGACAGTTTATCGCGTAGAATTTGTACAAACCGAGGACCTGGAAAATCTACCTACCTACAATATTTTACGTGTAAGATAATAATTATATCAATGTAAGTAAAATGTTCCGACTTATTTCTTACACACTTTTTCTAAAATGAAGTACCAAGCGAGGACGAGTCGATGTTTTTACGTTTGCCGTTGATGTGGACCGCGAATAAGAAGGGTGTAATCACTGTGGAGGAAAGGTAATTTAATTTTATATAAACAACTTTAAAATGAGTTTATTATTATAGTATCAGATGTTGCAGCCAGGGTCGTCTCTTCATGACGGTACTCCTTAGCACTTGATAGCATCGTCTTCAAAATTGGCATACGCATTAGGTTTATCTAGTAACACTAAAATGATTACCAGTTTGTGCTGATGCTGCAGCTAGGGTCGTCTCTTCATGACGGTACTCCTTAGCACTTGATAGCATCGTCTTCAAAATTGGCATACGCATTAGGTTTATCTAGTAACACTAAAATAATTACCAGTTTGTGCTGATAGCCAGGGTTGTTTCTTCATAAGGGAGCTCCTCAATAATTGATAGCATCATCTTCAAATTTGGCATACGCATTATGTTTATCTAGTAATATCAAAACAATTACCAGTTTGTGCTGATGCTGCAGCCAGAGTCATTTCTTCATGAGAGAACTCCTCAACAGTTGATAGCATCGTCTTGAAATTTAGCATACGCGTTAGGTTTAAGTCGTAAAACTAAAATAATTACCAGTTTGTGCTGATGCTGCTGCCAGGGTCATAATAATCATAATCATAATCATAATCATTTTTTATTTGTGTAACATAGGTAGTGAATACAGTTCTTATAATACAGTTTATAGGTCGCTATGTTATGCCGAGAGGCGTACAAATATGGTTGCATGCTAAATAAAAACAATATGGAATAATTTCTACAGTCAATGCATAAATAAATAATCATAAATTAAAATTAGTCACAATATTCAATTAAAATTTGTTTCTCCAGTCAAATAAATAAATAAGTCTACATTAATTTATCATTCAGAAATTCATCAGTCGTATAATAACATTTTTCAATTAATAAGAGTTTTAATTTTTTTTTAAATTGTGTAACATTCAAATTTTTCATGACATCTGGTAATTTATTGTAAATCCGCGGTGCCATACCCAAAACGCTCTTTCTCACTAAGGCAGTCTTACAGCGCTGATTGCTTAAAGAGTTTGCGTATTGGCTACGAATCGCAACATCTCGTAACGTTGACACTTTTTCAAATAACCTCATGTTTGTTTTGACGAAAACACTAATTTCAAAAATATATAATGAGGGTAAAGTAAGTATTTTCAGCGATTTAAAGAATGGTACACAGCTAACGTCAGTTTTCAAACCACACATTGATCTTATGCATCTTTTTTGTGCCTTAAAGACGATATCTTTATCAGTAGAATTGCCCCAGAAAATAATACCATATCGCAAAATTGAGGCTACTAAGCCGTGATATGCAACTATTAGCGCATCCATATTTATTTTTCTAGCAATTTGGAAAAGTGCGTATGCTGATTTGTTTATTTTTTTACTTAGGTCATCTATGTGGGCCTTCCAGTTAAGCTGGTTATCAAGGAATAAACCTAAGAATTTTGCTACTTTAACTTCTTCAATGTCACAGTTACTATGTCTGATATTTACTTTTGGTACTACAGTTCTTTGGTGAAAATGCATTATATTGGTTTTCTTTAAGTTTATAACTAAATTATTTTTATTAAGCCAATTAATTATGTCCGATAGTGTATTATTTATGTCATCTTGATAAATATTGCGATCAATACATTTCACTATGACAGTACTGTCGTCTGCAAACATGACCATTTGATGTTGAGTCACCTTTGGCAAATCATTTATATAGATCAAAAAAAGAAGTGGCCCAAGGACGCTACCCTGTGGGACACCAAACTTTATTAATCTAGAATGAGATAGAAAACTCTTTTCAAATTTTGTTTTTTCGCATACTCTTGAAATCTCTGTACATTGCATTCTGTTGGAGAGATAGGATTCGAATAGTTTTAAAATGTTACCTCTGATACCATAGCTACGCAGTTTGCCTAATAAGACGTCGTGCTTTACGTAATCGAAGGCTTTGGTCATATCTGTGTAGACAGCACAAATAGGAGCTTTTTGGTCTACTGCTAACAAAATGCTACGTAAAAAATCAAAAATAGCCATGTTGATCGTGGTATTCTTTCTAAAGCCATTTTGTTCCTTGCATAATAAGTTAAATTTATTGAGATAGCAATACAGAGATTTATAAATAATTTTTTCGAAAATTTTGGAAAATACAGAAATTTTAGCTATTGGCCTATAGTTCTTCATATCGGTTTTGTTATCTTTTTTATGAAGTGGTTTAATAATAACTTTTTTCAAATCTTCAGGATAAACTCCGTCAACAATGCTAAGATTCATAATATACGCTAATACGGGTGCTATAAGTTCGGTTACAAGTTTTATCACCTTTGTTGACATACCGTCAAATCCTACAGTACTTGTATTTTTAAGTGATCTTATAGCTTTAACAATGTCAGTTGTTAGAGCAGGCTGCATAAACATGGATTGCCTTGTCAAATTGTCTAATTTATTGTCGAATTCCATATCAGTTTTTATATTATTCTCAATTTCATCTATAAAGTAATTATTAAATGCATTTGCAATGTCAGTGGGTTTTGAAAAGGTCAGGTCACATTTATTAATGGTCATTATTTGTTCTTTAGGAGAGTTATTTTTAGATCTATTGACTATTTGCCATGTAGCTTTCGACTTATTCTGCGAGGTTTTTATAAAGTAATCATTTTGAGCTTTTTGAGTTAGTCTTATTATTTTCTTATATTGTAAAGAGTATTTTTTAAAATTAGTTTTATTTTTTAATACAGGATTTAGTCTATATGTCCACAGTAATTTTCTTTGTTTTTTACTACAGCTTTTCATGCCGCGCGATACCCATTTTACGTTTTTATTAGTATGAATAGTTATAATTTTATCAGGGAAGCAAAGTTTGTAGAATAGAGAGAACGTTTCATAAAATCCTTTGTAAGCTATATTGGCATCGTTACTTTCATATACATCGTTAAAAGTTAAACTTCGAATGCATTCACGGAATTTTTTAAGGTTCTCTGTAGAATAGTCTTTTCTTACAATTTTCCAGAATTTTAAGCGGCATGTTCCATTTATGGGGACCCTGAGTATTTGTGACGTGTGATCTGAAAGGATGAGATCTATAATTTCAGCTTTACATCCTCTTCGTATGTTATGTGCGAAATGATCGATACATGTCTTACTACTAAGCCTGGTAGGTTGATTTATTTGTAATGTCAAGTTGTAGCTCAGTAGAAAATTCTCTAGTTCCAGAGTAGTCCTATTCCTTTTTAACGTATCAATATTTAAATCGCCACAAACAACAATTTTTTTTTTATTTAACAAACATAACTTACTCAAAACAATGTCAAACTTATCATAAAATGTCAAATAATTGTATTTAGGAATTCTGTAGACACAAATTACAATAATAGAATGAGTTATCAATTCAATTCCACAAATTTCAAAAACGCCTGACACAGAGTGCTTAGCAATATCTGGTAGTTCTTTATATTGATGCCCAGTTCTAACTAAAATACAAGTCCCTCCGCGATTTGTTTTGCGACAAAAGAAGGCGGCGGGATGGAAACCAGGAAGGTACAACAAACTTTCATGGCCAGATGCAATAAAATGTTCAGTTATACAGAGAAGGTCTACAATAGTTCCTTGATTTTCAAGGTTTTTTAATTGAATAGTCAATAAGTCCGATTTGTTCAGCAAACCGGCAATATTTTGGTGCAGAATATTGAAAGTATTACAGAAAAAACTGCGAGTTTTGTCCCTCTGTACTAGTCGCAGAAGTTGTCTTAAACTTATTCGAATTGTAATTAGGATGCATTTTGTCATCATTTATGTCAAGTCCACATATTTCATACTCAGTATTGACACTTTGAATATAAATAATCATCGGTCGTTTCTTTATGGGGAATTCCTCAATAGTTGGTAGCATCGTCTTCAAATTTAGCTTACGAAAATAAAGTAAAACTAGAATTCAGGTTTAAAATGAGTAGATAAATCAGAATTCAGAAACTTCAGTTTCATGATATTCAATACAATATTAAGTTATTATTTAGTTTCTTTCAGATAAGCCGGGATAAAGAAGAGAAAACTGACGTCTAAATTCTAGATCACAAAGATGCTGGTATTGATTATAGGCTTCTTCTGCAGTATGTGCTAAGTACCTAGGCCTGCTTAGATTATACAACATTATGATTTGCACCATAAAATATTGTGTTGGCATGAGCTGAATACGTGTGCTCTTCATAAAGAACCTAATAGAGTAAGATCCCAGGGCCACCAGACGTCACGTATTTTCTGACGAACGAAATGTTGACGATTGAGTAGTGTTAGTATGTCATACTAAGAACGTATGCCTGCTAGCTTGCTGAGACGGTCAATTCTCAGGTATCAGGTAATCAAGGTACATAAAAACATTACTTACCTTACGTAAATTCTCCAAGCTGATTATCACGTATATTTTAGGCAATATCCTTAAAAATAAGTCGCCAATACTCCCAGACACTTTCCATCGGCCGTATTGCTTTCTAGACGCTTTAAAGCTCCCAAAATAATTAGGTACTTAGCTTCACGTAAATTCTGATGCTCCATTTTTATATATGTCCACCAGACAACTATTTTAAAACCCTTTACAAGAAGACAGACCGATCCAAAGGGCCAATCATCCCCTAAACTCAATTTTAATGCCTCTGTGGGTAGGAGCGCGAGGGCATATCAATTTCAATGACAATGATAATGAAGATTAGAGGCACTACTCAGAAATGTTGAGAGATTAATATTTTTCTACTTTGTTTTTTTATGATTAATTCCCAATAAATAAATAATTTAAAAAAAAATTGAAGTTAATTCGAATTTATCAAAACAGCTTGCAGAATAAAATTCTAGAATTATTGTGGTCAAATGCGCATTTTTAACAAGTTAATCTATAATTATTTACCTGTTTTTTTAAATTTTTGGCTGATTTTTAAAAAATATTAATAATTAATTGATATGAGTAAACTGTAAGAGCGTGTGAGAGAGAGAGAAGTCAATATATCCTAATACATGTCTCACTCAGTCTCATGCGCGTGGATAATGCCAACGCACTCCTACCCACAGAGGTATTAAAATTGAGTTTGGGGGATGATTGGCCCTTGGATCGGTCTGTCTTCTTGTAAAAGGTTTTAAAATAGTTGTCTGGTGGACATATATAAAAATGGAGCATCAGAATTTACGTGAAGTACCTACCTAATTATTTTGGGAGCTTTAAAGCGTCTGCAAAGCAATACGGCCGACGGAAAGTGTCTGGGAGTATTGGCGACTTATTTTTAAGGATATTGCCTAAAATATACGTGATAATCAGCTTGGAGAATTTACGTGAGGTAAGTAATGTTTTTGTACCTTGATTACCTGATACCTGAGAACTAGTCGTCTCAGCAAGCTAGCAGGTAGGCATGCGCTCTTAGTACATACTAACACTACTCAATCATCCACATTTCGTTCGTCAGAAAATACGTGATGTCTGGTGGCCCTGGGATCTTACTCTATTAGGTTCTTTACGAAGAGCACACGTATTCAGCTCATGCCAATACAATATTGTATGGTGCAAATCATAATGTTGCATAATCTAAGCAGGCCTAGGTACTTAGTACACATTGCAGAAGAAGCCTGATTATTCCTCGTGCACCTATTAGCTACTAACGATTTGTTTAAGGATTCAGTCTACCTTCGCTTTTCTCCTTCATAATTTAATTTAAATGATAGCACATAATCCGTCTTCTACACACGAGGAAAACTGTTAAAACGAGGACTAGAATACACACTGTTCGGAAAATCTAGCAAACCGAGGTCTTAATACACATTGTCTGGAAAAGCTACCTAACCGAGGTCTTTTGTGTTAAAGTTAACACATAGGTCCTCGGATAATACAACAAACGTGAAATAAGTGTAAAGAGCCTGTGTATGAGGCGAGAGTGGCACCATCTGGTGGATACACAATATTTGTGTAAGATTATGAATTTTCTTGATCAAACCGAGGTTCAGACAACTTTTTCGTAATAAGTATATAGAAAGACTCAAAATCGCTTGCAGAATACGAATCTTTGGTCAAGTCAAACCGAGGACCCTCGAAAAGGTCCTCGCTTTGAAAAGGTCCTCGGTCGTGCCTTGTGTATTCATACGCACGTCCTCGGATGGTACTTAAAACAAACACATACACACACACACACACACACGTCAAACTTATAACACCCGTCGTTTTTGCGTCGGGGGTTAAAAATAGTAATTAATGGTTAAATTTTTGCAAAATGCGTTTTTTGATAAATTAAAATTAGCAATGATATTATATCAAATCAAATAATTAACTTTTAGTTACAGAAGTAACCATTAGATAAACTCAAAATTGATCAAAAAACACATTTGGCAAAAATTTAACTATTAGTTACTATTTTAACGATTGTTTGAGTTTAACCACGGATCAAAAAACCGGCCCTTTTTTTTGAGGATGGGAAATCATCAAATGCCCCCTCCCGCTCTGGGCGGAGCGGAGGGAGTGTCAGACTCTTACTGACTAAAACCCGCCCGTGTTCCTTCCTTAGCCCTTTATGTTCCAGGGCAGCGGTAACCCTTTCGGACGATCCCGCTACCCTGCCCAAGCAGAGCAGACCTCCACCGTATGCTCCACCGTGTCCTCTGGGCGATCCTGGCAGTGATGACACCCGGGCGTCTCCTCCTGCCTGATGATGTGCAGGAAACTCCCGAAATATCCGTGTCCGGAGAGGACCTGCGTCAGGCGGTAGGTGAGAAAAAAAGAAAAAAAAACCAGCCCTTAAACTAGCATTGACTTTTCCTCAACAAAAATCTTAATAAAATATTTGACACCCCGTTCTAAATATGCTTGAATGTTCGAACGGGAACCGCGCTAGATTATAGCCAGTCGTTTTTTCGAACAACCCGCGGCCCTGGCAGGCATCGGCGTATTATATCATTCGCATTATAGCCAGCCTGCACTAAATAAAGTTAACTTTGGCGAACAACCTTTACAGTATTGACAATGCCGCCTCTAGAACCGGCTGCCGAGTCGTCTCCATGCTCTGTGGACTTCACTAAATTCTCGTATCGTAAAGTGATACTACAAACTTAACTCGTACCAACTGGTTAGTTTCCTTTGACATCCGTTCCAATGAGCTTTCTCTATTAACAGTTTAAGATGAATAGCGCAGTAATACCTTCCACGTTTCTTACCGTTTTATGTTTTCCAATGAACAAGAATGTCAATAGTAGTAAACTAAACCTTCTTTTCTGTAGAATCCAATTTACTAAGGCTTTGTAAAAAGAGCTAAGGGTTATAAGAAAATCGAAGTCTACCGTAACGGGTCAGATGAATAAGTTAAAGCCTGGTATTTTGCTCGGTGCCTTTTTTGGAGCGTACGATTTAAGTCTTCGACTGCATTTGATTAAACGATTAAATATGAAGAAACTGACAGCTATTTATTTATATTATGCATTGAAAATTTCTAGGTGAACAAGGATTTTGGTCTAGTCCAAAACTGTGAACGACACTGGGATCAGAGGGGCAATTCTCGTAATTTAAAGAACGTTCACAGTCTGATCTCAGTCTCAATCTGTCAAAAATATCTGTAATTTCCCTACATTTTTGACAAGTTTTTGACATTTGCTTGTCGCCGAGATGAGACTGAGACTAGATTTTGAACATTTTAAATTACGAGAATTGGCCTTCAGACTATGAACGTTCTTAAAATTACGTTCTTAGAATTGCCCGTCTAATGTCAAGAACGTAATAATTTAATTCAAAAGAAATATAATTGTAATATTCCACAGTTATAATTACAGAAGAGTCATTGAACCTCAATTCCTAAAATTAGAACCTTACCTTGGAACTCAATTTTATGGAAAAATGTGTCTGTCCATTGACATTCTTAGGGAACAGTTCTGGAATTAATTCGCCCGGAAAATTAGAATTGGTTACCATCCTGCTGTTGTACTTCAATTTGGAGTTCTGCGTCACCTTTGTTTAGTGAACCAAATAAAATTCTGACGAGGAAGTTTTTTTTTTTTGCTTACCTGTTCCAGCCAGCTCCAGTCTTTGAATATATCGCAGTTTATTGGATTTTCACGTTTTATACTTATGCGTTTCGAAGCTGTTCATTTATGGAATGAGTTTTTAAGTTACGATTTTGCTTGTTACCTTTTTTAAAGGCAATTTTGACAAAATCATGTAAAGATAGTATTGTGTTTCTGGTTTTGGCTGGAAGAATAAAAACATAGAGGTGGACCAACCGTTTTTTATTGTATTTTTCTTTAACTGCATCCACGCGAAGAAATTAGGAAAAACACATAACATTAAAATACATTGTCACTAATACATTGTCTCTCTCATTAAGAAAAATATACTACTATGAAATATAACTTTCACGAGCAATATAAATTCAAATTCAAAATATTTATTTGCCAGAAAATACATTGTTCAACAAGGGAAGATCTTAAAGCCTAAGAGTTTATTGTATTCTGCCTGCAAGCAGGCGTGCAAATTACAGTCAATATTATGGTTATTCATTTTCACATCATACCCAAAATGCAAGTCGTGAACATTAAATACATTAAACAAAAACAGACCAAACCAATATAACATTGATGCATTTCAATACTTTAAATTATCAGATTGTAAAAATTAACAAACATTTAAAAAAAGTCAATACCTACTATAAATTTAAATGTCAAGTATTAAAATGAAAATGTCAATCAAATAAATTTAAATGTCAATAACTGTAACTAAAAATGTCAATAAAATTAAAAAAATTATATTCGCCTTTAAACGTATAAAGCACTTCAGCTTTGTCTTAGTTACATAACCCGTTCATATACCTACATAGGTGACGACATAACATCAGATTAAACCCTCACAGTGTGAATAATGTCAATGACGTATTCATACTATACAGCGGTATTAGAAAGGTGTGGGCATGTCTAAGGGTGTGATACAAACCACCAAGGGGTATCGTATTACCCAGTACCTGAGTTATGGAGGTCAGATAGGCAGTCGCTCCATGTAAAATAATGGTATTCAGCTACATCCGGCAAGACTGGAAGCTGACCCCAACATAGTTTAGAAAAGGCTAGGCAGATGACTGTTACAGGCAATCAAACTGAACAACTATTTCCATTGGCCCAACATCGTCCTCGCGAAAAAATAAAATCAGCCGTACCTTACATTTGCGTCGAATAGTTCTAGAAGTTTTATATAAGACAAACACATTTGATATTTTTTCCTCGATTATTATGTTGGTCCCATGGAAAAAGAACATCTTTTTCCATGGGACCAACATAATAATCGAGTGTAATGATCTGTACCTCAACTTTAAATATGACCACACCTTCTCCATCACTCTGATATATGCTGTGCTATAATACGAGAATTGTATGCGAAACGGATTGAAACACGATATGAAGACGGGACCGAATGCTCTTGAACAATGATCGAGTATGGAGTAGTGTGCACACAACTAATGCTCTAATTGATTGGTTTTGAGTAGTATGCAAAGCTGAGATTATTGTTAGTAACTTGTATCTATGCTAATGTTATCCATGAAGGGTTGAATGGGTGATTTAAATAGGTAGCGGTATTTTGTCGTAGTATAGTAGACTGGAAAAGGATGCCTGGAAGGATTTGGGGGAGGCCTTTGCTCAGCAGCAGGATAGTGACAGTCACTAAAAAAGAGGTAGATTAATACTGTCTCTAGTTAGGAAAAAGTTCGTTACAATTATGTAGGCGCTAATAAAAGGGGGAAAAAATTGATAAACAAGTCAATTCAGCCAGGGAACTAACGGTTGAAGCAGAAGCGTGGTTGAATACATAATAAGCCTTTAATGTTTCCACTGCTGAGACAGGCTTCCTCTCTTCGAGAAGGAATGGGCTAGATTCTACCACGCGGGCCCAGTGTGGGTTGATAGATGTCATTTGTCTTTGATTTTTTGGTTCTAGAACATGCCGTTTCCTCACGATGTCTTCACCGTTTTTAGAGCAGAGGTGATGAAATTGTCTTACGACTCGAAAGTTGGAGCGTAACGCTTCAACTTTCAAATCGTAGGACGTGCACTGGGCCACCACTACTCATGCGCGTGTATAAAAAGCCTAAAATGTAAATTGGCGCCGATTACCTTGTTCACAAACTAAACTAAATTTAAGTTCAATGCATCTTTTTCTTTCTATTTAATTTAGAAAAGGACAGAAGATAAATATTAGTTTAGTCCTGTCAAACTAGTCAGCGCCTGACGTAAATTGACGTATTTTTAGCAGCCATGTTTTTAATCACGTCTAATCTGTCTATGGAGTATCTTAATTTGACAGGAGTGAACTAATATTTTATCTTCTGTCCTTTTCTTAATGAAATAGAAAGAAAAAGATGCACGGAACTTAAATTTAGTTTAGTTTGTGAACAAGGGAATCAGGGCCATTATTATAGAAAAAATAGATTCTAATACCTACTTTTTTTTCACATGTACTATCATGGACACTTCCGCCTGATCACCACTAAGTTCATTTTTGCTTGCACTCAAAAAATAGAAGAGCTCTCTAGCCCCGCCCCGTTGACCTTGAATAGACGAATGAAAGATAAGACGGGCCGACTGCACTGTCGCTCGACGCGGTGACGCACGCGCCGTTCGAGATTTATTTTTATTTTCAAACTACTGCTATTACCTATTTATTATATTATGGACTAACTTCTGCCCGCGAATTCGTCCGCGTAGATTTCGGATTTGTGACAGGATTGCGTATATCAAAAGGAAATCAAAATAACCCATAAAGATACAAAATATTTTTTTTTAAATAAATTGAAGTAAGAAGATGATTTTTTTAAACTTTGCGTAAAAGGAAATCAAAATAACCCATAAAGATACATAATATTTTTTTTTAAATAAATAGAAGTAAGAAGATGATTTTTTTAAACTTTGCGAAAATTATGAAAACTTTATAACACTACAGATCATGGATGTGATGTAAATAGTTATATTATGACTTGATTTTTGATTTTGTAAACTTATTCCTGCACGTGCACGGCCTTGGTGACGCCCACTTCGCAACGGGCCGTGCAGCAGAAATCGTAATATTTTAATTTCGCCATAACTTCAAAACCAAACGTCCAATTTTAATCATTCAAAGACCAAATATTATCTACATAAACGGTACTTACTGATGAAATAATTTATTTTGATAAGGATTAATAGCATGAGTAAAATAAATGCGTTTAAATGTAGTCCAAAAAAAATTCAAGATTTTTAAATTTAAAAATGGTTGTTGTGCCTCACTCGACATAGATAGGTATAGTGTGTCGCGGACTTTTTTGTAGATATTTATAAGATCTACAATTAATTTGAACATTTTATGGTTCTATCTTTTATAGTTTAGGCAGCGTACGCAAAATAAGTAACTTTTCTGGTTGATTTTTTACACCTTGTGTCCCCTATTGAACCCCCCTGTGAACCCTATTTTTTTTCCAAAATAAAATTTAGCCTATGTTACTCGTGGATAATGTAGCTTTCGAATGGTGAAAGAATTGTTTAAATCGGTTTAGTAGCTTTTGAGCCTATTCATTACAAACAAACAAACAAAGTTTTCCTCTTTATAATATTAGTATAGATAGATCTGGGAAAATTCGTTGAGTTATTAATAATACATTTTATCTTTATTTTTCTAATTAGAAATTTGATTTGATAAATCCTATTGTCGGTTAGGCATTAATTAAAAAGTAAAATAAAATTTTGAAGTTTTATCAGTTTTATTTATTTATTAACTGAACTGAACAAAGATATTCATAAAATATTGGACATAGTAAGTAGGTAAAACACACAATTAACAATATTCAAATTTTCTTAGGCTTTTTGCAATTTTCAGTTCAGTATAAGGTTGTATGGTAATAAAAAAATTCAAGACATGCCCTTCAGAACATATCATTGAACGCGTTAGAACGCGGGTTTTTTAAATTTAGAACTAGGAAGTTGGTGTGGCCTAGCCTTCATTTCATAAGCCGAAAAACTTAACGAGAAAAACAATGTCCTATGTAAAAATAAATTCCGGGAGCTCTGCTCTCGGATAAACTGTGAGCACAGTAGGCACCATTACGTTTTGTAATAGTTCGCGGTAACTTTCGCCATTTACTCGCCCTGGGAAATGGACAAGCTCTCCGGGGCCATCAGCACTCATCCAGCCCCACATATTAGCGCATATCCTTCTAGAATCATGATTAGGAATCACGTTTCTAGGTAGACATGTGTAAGTAATGCGAGTGATGCATCACGCGTAATATCACCCGAGCGCGTACTGTAACATCACATCACACATTACTCGACAAAAATAAGCATCACACCATCACACTAAACATTACGCGCGCGGTAGCAGCGCAGTGGCTCGTGACATGACTCGCAGACTCGCTCGAACCGAGCCCTCCCGAACGCATCGCATCGGCAATGTTCGGTTTATATCGGAAGTCCGGAACTAGGCGCGTGCGATTTCGTATTTCGCCCGGTCAGGTGACTTATTATGTTATTTTAAACTCTATTTTTATTATAAAAGGGTTTATATTTCCTTGACACCATGTCCTATTACACTAGAACATTGCATTACATTAGAACGCGCGATGGTGTGCTATCGCATGGCGCGACATCCTATCATCACGCGTGATGTTTGAAGTGATGGTGTAATGTAATATTACGAAATGTAATAATGACATATCACATCACTTCGTGGTGCACTGTTTTGCACATGTCTATTTCTAGGTTCGTAGCGTGTATTCATCACGCGCCACAAGTGTCGACGACCATGTTGACTCGACGTAAAACATTTCTCATCTGATGAAGTATCTAGTATGTAGTAGTAGAAATAGTGTCTACCATACGTTGGAGGTTATCAGATATGGACGTGGTGCCCGCGGCCTATCCTCTAAGACACCCTCTTCTTCATGGCGTCTGATTCACAGCCGGACAGTGTTTCTCTATAAGGAATAGCCTAATAACAAGTGGCTCCATTAAAAAAAAAACTGACTTGTTTCAAAAAACCCGACCGCAACAAACGACGAAATAGTTCTAAACAAATCAGTTTTCAGGTTTCATCCATACTGAACCCTAGTCCCAACTTTCTCGGTCCGTATATATCTACCTCCATGTATAGCTAGAAGGCGTAAAAGTACTGATGGTAAGAAAAGTGCTTGTATGGTTTGTATTTATTTTTATTCAGTCATCAATTCATCATTCAGTTGTAAATCTGCACCATTTTTATAAATAAACGTTATTATTATTATTATATCACAAATCACAGTCTGTCTATAAATTAATTTAAACTCTCGTCTGACATGTTGCTGACACACATGTTACTGATACATAAAATGACTTGTTATCAGTTGCACTGGGGCATCATTGTAATGTCAAACAAAGAGATGCTTCTTATCTTATCTCGCTTCTTATCTTATAAATGATGAGAGAAAGACCTCTATGTAATTACCGAAACCCGCTAGGTATATCAAAAGTATCAAAGGATGCCACCGACTTTTGCCCACTGCGGTTATTGAATTTTATGACTCTTTTGTTCGGCTTAGGCTTATTGTAAAATTTCTAGAAATGAATTATTTAATAATTAGTCACTACCTACTTATTTGCACGGAATTTAAAGTAGGTTATTGTTAACCAACAACAACAATGGCAAGCATTTTTTTTACTTAAAACCAACTATTTTTATTTATTTATTCATATAAAAATTCGCATTGTGTTTGAATTATGCACATTCATTAATTTATAACGGCTAAAAATATAAATTATGAATTTCAAATAGTAAATTTCACTGCAAATAAATATAATCAATAACATTGAAACAAATAGTGCGTGTGTGAGCGAGAAAGTATTCCGAGTTCGCCCGTCACAACAAAGCAGTAATACATACCACTCTCATAAAGGTATAAGTAATTGCTTTACCAAGTATATAGTGATAAGTATAACCAAGATGTAAAATCTAAATATTTGCACGGCAGAAATGCCGAATATAGTGAAACCTATAGATCTTAAGAACTTATGTTAGCTACCTATATTCTTGCAAATAAATCTGTCATTCATTCAAGTTTAAAAACTCTGAATATTTTTTCTGCTTGTTTCTCGTTTAATTATTATACTAAAACACAAAAAAATGCAAAAAAAAATTGCAAAAAAAATTAAAAAAACAAAAATTAAAAACAAAACAAAAAAAATATTATTTTTTGTTTTATTTATTTATTATTTTTTTTTTTTTTTGTTTGTTAAATTTAAGCAAAACTGTACTAATTTTTATGCCTTATAATTTTTTGAATAAATATATTATATTATTATTTATTTATCAAATACTTTTATTGATGTAAAACAAACTAGAAAATATTCAATTACACACAAGATAACATTTGCATGATAAACTTTGCACTGTGCATCGTTAATAAAGTTTTATTTATAAATTAACGTATTTTAAAACCACACAATTTACCATGACAATAATTAAAATAATTTACTCAAGTAAACAGCTCAATGGTCAATATTCAAAAGGTCCGGTAAGCGCGCCCATGTCAAATAGTTCGTCCGTAAAATTAAAAAAAGGAGTACACGTGATACGTCACTAAGCTGCGCAGTGCAGGTTGCAACTAATTGCGTTATCGCTTTCCTAATAGGCCAAAACTTTTAGGGGGCGTGGTTTGGCGCCGCCGCAGGATTTAGGCGAAAAAATTTTTAAGTGAGCAGGCGGAAAAGACCGCGATAGTACATTGTACATATCATTATTTTGAATGCTAGCTTATATAATGTAAATAATGTTATAAATTATAATTTAAAAAAATTTTTTTTAGATGGGTCGTTAATTTAAAAATCTAATAAAATAACTGGCCAACGTACGTAGAGTATTAAACATAAAAGAACTAAAAATACTTAAAATGTAATCAAAAAAACAGCAAACTTATGTTATTAAATAAGAAAAGCATCTTCAAAACCGAAATATTTTTTTCTTACTTAACTCCCTTTTATCTTTATTTTTAAAGGCGAAAAAAAAAAGGATATACTTAATTCATTTTGCCAGCTAACGAACAAATTAATTTATATTCATCCCTCTAAATCCTCCTATTTGTCAAGTTAATTCTCTCTAAAGGGTTGTGTTTAAAACAGACAATCTGCCATTTATATCTGGAGTAAAAGTAGAAAATGGATGGCTTGTTTGAAAGATGCTTGTTTCAAAATGATTTGTGAGCTTTTTATTGTCTTCCGTCAAGGCAGTCTTAGATAATACGGGGTGGAGAAAGAGGAACAATACATTTAAATATACAGGGTAGGAGGGACATAGACATGCAAACTCATCTGCCTTGCTTTTTCCCCACTATGTTGGGGTTGGCTTCCAGTCTAACCGGATTCAGCAGAGTTCACGTATTTTACGTGGAGCTTTTGCTTTGACCTGTAACAATGAATTCAGCACATTCACACAATTTATATGATATAAAAGCTTGTCGCGAGATTTACTTGTGTAGATAAACAAGTAAATTAAATAATTTGATGTGATTGATTTTAACTATTAAAATTTTCAAACTAAGTAAATACGAGAACTTAAATCTCGCGACAAGCTTTTATATCATATAAATCATGTAATGACGTTATAAGTTGAAGTTTTAAAGTAAAAGTTTTTTTTTTTCTTTTTAGCGCATTTAAATAAAAGCTTGTTTTTACAAAGGTTTTTTACTCTTAATTTTTCTAAATCATTTCCTCACCAATCCTCTCAATAGGTAAAGGAAAACATCGTGAGGAAACCGGCATGTCCTAGAACCAAAAATTCGAACACATATGACATCTACCAACCAGCACTGGGCCCGCGTGGTTGATTACGGCCCACTCCCTTTCACTGAAAGGAGGCCTGTGTCCCAGCAGTGGGAATATTATAGGCTGATTATGTTATCCAGGCTAGATTAGTTCTGTGGATTAGGCGGCAAAACGACAGACCTACTATCGAAGGTATCATATTAGTACGGATTGACAAACTTACGGCAAATTTTTCATTCGATTCATAATTTTTATTTGTGGAATAAAATTGACGCCTGACAGATTTTATAAGGAAGAACTGTCAAACATTAAAAATTATCCTTTGGTTAAAACTCTCTGGCCTTGGAAAAATCAGCCCTTAGAAAGAGCCCTTTTTAAAGAAAAAAACCGGCCAAGTGCGAGTCGGACTCGCGCACGAAGGGTTCCGTACCATTATCTATAAAAATCACGTCTGTTGTATAGGAGCTCCCCTTAAATATTTATTTTATTTTGTTTTTAGTATTTGTTGTTATAGCGGCAACAGAAATACATAATTTGTGAAAATTTCAACTGTCTAGCTATCGCGGTTCTTGAGATACAGTCTGGTGACAGACAGACGGACGGACAGACAGCGAAGTCTTAGTAAGTCCCGTTTTTACCCTTTGGGTACGGAACCCTAAAAACCATTGCTCTAAAGAACCAAGCCGTAAACCAAAGATGCTTTTAAATTACGCAGCTCCTTCATTCTCTCAGAGATAAATTATGTATGACAAGCCATATACCCGATGGGATGTCCTATGGGTAAAAATGACAAACTTCCATATAAACTTTCAACACGTATTTAACCACTTAAGGGGATGAATTTTTTAAATTCTTTCTTATTGCTGATTTTCGTTATGTAAGGAAGTCTTGTACAATATTTCATGATTTTGGACTCAGCGGTGTAGGATGTGCATTGTCTGCTAGTGAATGATTTAAAATTACAATTTATCGTGTTTTGTATTTCACTAAAATAAGGATGTATCTATGACACATAATTTCTGGACATAAATATACTAATTTGACTATTTAAAATTGATTCTAAAACAGGAAAATTTGGAGAACTCCCCGTTAAATAGATTAATACGTTTAGAAGATGAAGAAAACGGCCCCAAAGCACAAAAAAAAAAAAATTAGGTAAGTTCTTCACTCTCCTGGAGATTACTTATGTAGGTATATGTACACTGAAAATCTCTTGAAGGAGCTAGCTGAAATAGATACTAGGTCTTAGCAGAATGCACTCGCGGTACCCGTCAACTAACGACTCTAGTAATGCAGGTGTATACTTCACTTGAACCTCGTCCATTAGACACGTACGGGTAGGGTGACCAAACTAAAATATTGTTAAGTATTTTTTGAGGATATGCGGTAAGATATGAGGAGGTAAAGTCGTATTGAGGAGGAAAAAACGTATTTTGGACTCATAATTCTTTATTCATAAAATAAGTCAGTAGTTGCGCTGGATAGAAGTGCAGACAGCCTGGTTTCATAAGTGCTAAATGTATAAGGTTAATAAGTTCATAAATAAATAAAACAGTCACAGTCTTATCATATTTTTATAAAAGTATCTCTATATATATATATATATATATATAAATAAAACAAAGTTGAGTTAGTTACACCATTTATAACTCAAGAACGGCTGGACCGATTTTATGATCTTTGAATTGTTGATTTGTCTCCGCCCCGAATGGCAGAGCAACTATATAAACATGGGAAAAATTCACGAAAAAAAACATAGTAAAGATATTTTCTCATGCATTCGTTCTTATTAATTCTAAGGCAGTACGAAGCCGGTTCAGCTAGTTCCAAATAAATGATTTAACTTTAACTTTGATACATTTTTAGACAACGTAAAAAATCTCCATTTTTCCTTTCAGATTGAATGACGCAAAAATATGAAAGTCACTCACGTCAATAATAATGTTAATGGCTTTCAAAATATCTATTAATATGTAAATCGCGCATAATTATGAGCTGCGAGCAGTGTTTTGCATTTAAAATTATGATTGGCTTACGCAGCGCTGCGAATACGTTGCCTGAGTGGTATAATGTGTGGAGGAAATTATATTTTACATAACAGACTGGTAAACAATGATCCTTTGATTGAATTAAAAAGAAGTTTTCAAATTCAAATTCATTTATTAAAACTTACACATAGTTCACAAACATATAAGTATTAGCATGCAGTTCTAACCAACAGAAAACTTAGACTGATTTAACTGCGGGTCCCTAACTAGGCACAGCCTGTCTCTTGGTGATCCAGTTTATATGAAACATAAAATAAGATCAACAATCAATCTTCCCAGCCTTTTACAATTTTGTACGTTGAAATCCTTCCACTTTAACTGGATGCAGCATAATACCAGTATTTTACATGGAGTGACTGCCTATCTGACCTCCACAAACCAGTTACTGAGGTACAAGTACCTTTTGGGCTTCTAAGTACTAAACTATCCAGAGATTTTATTTTGATTTGAGCCCTTAGCATCATCATCAACTTTTAGTAGTCCACTCTTGAACATAGGTTTCCAATGGCGCGTCACTGGGCTCATTTTGTGTGTCACTCTCATTCATTCAGACAGAGTTAAATTTCTGGTCAGAAAGAATAAACATTTTTTTTTCTTTTTGAAGTGAAAACTTCTCCAGGCGCTCTTTACGTTTTTTCTGAACATTGAACGAAACTGAACCGTTACGCCCGGGTCGGTAACACAAAATCGGTTATATTCGGCTCCAGTCGGTCGGTGACGCTGAATCGCGTATATTCGGCGCTGAATCGCATACATAATTATGTATACTCGGCTCCAGTCGTAAGTTTTTACCTCCATCATGAGGTCTTAAGCACATACCTTTTTTAATTTATTTCCTTACAAATATTTTATTTTAATTTAATTTCCTTACAAATATTTTACCAGTGACGACTGGTTTACAAGAAGATTGGTTGTTACGATTATAGTGATTTTAAATTTATGAATGTCCTCAGAGCTATCGAAGTGTGGTGAGCGTTTATAATGTGATACTAGGCAATAAAGCCTTAGCTAAGTGTTCTAGAAAAGTAAGAAGCACTCAACGCTCTTAAGTAAAACGGTGTTTTCACTATAAGTTTGAATTGTTTTAGAGTTTTTGTTAATTACATTTCTTTGTCATTGACTTTGTACTTAAGTTTTCTTTGTATATCGTTGTTCTTATACTTAATGTTTAATTTAATTAACGTTGATGTTTCTTTAATTACAGGTCTTTATTTTGACTTCAAAATTTTTGGAAACGTTATTGCCCATACTGCTTTACACTGTAATAATTATTAGAATCATCTCTTGCAGTATATTAATTCGTAACTTCTGAAATGGATCACCAGTGTAGTGGTCATGAAATGTTTTTAACCACCAATCTATACAAATAAAACAAATTTAGGTTGATTACACTATTTATAACTCAAGAACGGCTGGACTGATTTTTTATGATGTTTAATTATTTTGTTGGATTTGTCTCCGCCCCGAATGGCAGAGTAACTATTGCAACATAAAGATAAGTAACAAAAAAAATGAAGATAAGTAATTTCCTCATACATTTTGTATGGAACGGCTTTTTTGATGACACTTATCTGAATTTAATTCAACTAATAAGTTAACACAACATTTATTGATTCTGAGGCGGTACGAAGTTCGCCAGGTCTGCAAGTTAAATAAAAAAAAAAATTGTAAAAAATGTTAAATAAATTGTCGAAAACAAAAATTAATAACGAAGCCGTACAAAAATCTGGTTAAAATAATAGAGTGAGCTACAATAATGATGAAATAGATCGAACATGAAAATCGTTTAAAAGCCTTCATCATCATCATCATTTGAGCTGAAAGACGTCCACTGCTGGGCCTCCCCCAAGCACCTTCACTTCGACTGGTTCTGTGCTTCTCGTATCCAACGGGTTCCTGCGGCCTTTACAAGGTCGTCGGTCCACCGCGAGGGAGGCCTTCCAACGTTACGTCTTCCAGTAAGCGGTCGCTACTCCAGAATCTTTCGGCCCCATCGGCCATCTGTTCTGGGAGCAATATGCCCTGCCCACTGCCACTTAAGTTTGGCAATTCTTCGAGCTATGTTGGTTACCTTGATTCTCCTGCGGATCTCTTCATTTCTGATTCGATCACGCAGGGAAACTCCAAACATACCCCTCTCCATTGCCCTTTAAGTGACTTTAACCCTTCGAATAAGGCCCATTGTGAGCGACCACCCGCTAAAAGCCTTACCGGGTTCAAAATATTAACTCGTCACCAACAGGTCACCGTACAAAACATTGTGGGAAGTTATGTAAATAGCACTTAACTTATCACATAGCGTGTCGTTTAATCAGCAGCCGGTCAGGTATAGTCGTGAATACTGGGAAATGCTGATAAAATTTCTGTTTAGCGCCCCGTAGCGGATTTTGTTACGCTTGCCGCAAATCTGACCACAACTCAGTAATTATTAATCAGCAAAGCCCTGACTTTGTCATTATGCTGTTAATAGACTCATGTCACACCTGTATTCGAGGAAGAGTTAGCTTACATTCAAACGGACGTAAAAATATCGCGGCGGGATTTTTTTTGCGCACTGGATTTTCAACTCTTGATTTTGAGCCGAGCGTTGAGAATCCAACACAGCGCATCCCAGGGCGTCGAAACTCAAACTCAAACTCAAATCATTTAATTCAACTAAACCAATTACAGGCACTTTTGAATTGTCAAAGGGTCGGTCAGTCAGAAAGATGAAGCTAAAAAAACAACGTTGGATTTGGAACCCTCACCGTTAAGCAGTGCTTTGAAAATCCAGTGTGGCAAAAAAAAACTTGAAAGGTGTCAAGGGACACCCGGATGGAACGAAGTTCCTTTCGATTAAATAGTGAAGGAATTGTAATAAAAAAACACAGACAAAAAAAAACTGGCTTGCTTTCTATAAGAGAGAGAGAGAGAGAGAGAGAGAGATAGAGAGAGAGAGAGAGAGAGAGAGAGAGAGAGAGAGAGACTATATCTGACAGAGAAACACGCGCATGCCGCACGGCTTACAACTACAACTGGGCTACTGGGCTACTGGGCTGAGCTACTGGGCTTACGCAGAGATGTTTACACACTACACCAGTTACATTTTCGTGATAAGTATCGTTAACTAGCCTTCTACTAGACTTCGTCCACGTGAAATGTCTTGTTCCCCACCCCGTTGTATCTCATCGCTTGCCCGCGCTTTATTCATTATCATTATTCGAAAACGATGCGCTTCTCTCCGGCACAGAACAGACATCAGCACCCACGGCATGTTGAGAGCATTGAGTGACCGGTGGGACTGCCCGATGCTTGGTCGATGGGTGAGACTGCACACACAGATCGGCTCTAGATAGCTGTATGTGCATTTTATTTTATTCCTATTATTATTATTATGCCTATTTGTGATTTTTATGTGTGTGTATTGTGTTATTTTTATGTTATTTGTGACTCGTTTCTATTATGACATTATTATGTAATTTGTGAAGTATTTCGATTATGTTATTATTTTCTTATTTATATTACTTAATTTTCTCATAACGTTCTTTCAGGTTTTTTTGGTTTTTACTCGGCTGCTAAGGGTCCTAGCTCGAGCAACTAAATTGCCAATCCGACAGGTGGTCCAGAGATTCGTGCGTTCAAATAAACAAACTCTTTAGCTTTGTTATTAGTATATGTAGATAAGATTATTGCATTTTAAGAGGTGACATATTTTTTAAGCCGATGCAGCATCCTATATTTTTGCTCGTCAGATAGTTTTTGGTGTTCCTTCGATGTCACATGTTTGTGCTGCCACTTGTATTTATGCCTTCCCCAAATGATCACATATATATGCCGTCATCTTTACGACATATATTAATGGATGAATCATAAAATCAGATATGTTTGCCGACCTGACCATATCTATCCATTTCTATGTCCATGTATATCCATGCTCGTGAATGTACTTTATAGGGGCAAGCCTATTTGCAAGTAACTGGGCTCAAATCTAGTTTCCGAGCTACTATTGATAAAACTCATATTAATGACAAAATATCTGTACCTAACACTTTGCCTGACCTGGTAAGCCCAACTGTGGACACCATGCCAGCAGTCGTATTTGTGACCACTAAACCAACGGGGTCGTCTCTTCGTCATTAATAGATTTAGTAAATTTATTTATTTTAACAACGAATAAGTGAAAAGGGAAGTCGTAAAAGGTGTCATAACATCTCAAGCAGGGAACGCATTGCATAATTAACCGTGAAACGCACTTTAAAGTAACAGCGGAACCCCTTCAGTACCTATACATAATAGACAACAGGGGTGTACCCTGCTTACCCTAGAGTATCTAGGGTAAATCATGTGTAAACTGCGGTAAATACTTAGTTCAGACACGCGGTGTTCAAAACTTCATTAATCTTAGACATGCAGTTTGTATAGGTCCTCTTTGAAGATTCTAGTTTTGGACATTAACATCATGCGATGGAATATTCTGTAGAAGCGACACCCGCTCCGAAGGTATTGAAAATTGCTACTGATTTTTTTCGTAAGGAACCTTTGTCAGGGGGCAATTCTCGTAATTTTAAGAACGTTCACAGTCTGATCTCAGTCTCAATCTGTCAAAAATACCTCTAAATTCCCTACACTTTGACAAGCTTTTGACATTTGTTTGTCGCCGAGATGAGACTGCGGCTAGATTTTGAACGTTTTAAATTACGAGAATTCGCCTTCTGGATTGTGTCGTCTCTTGCAGCGGACATTGTACTTTGCACTCGTTAATCACAATCGCGTATGAATTCGCTGCAAGAGGCGCCAGTGTTGCGTGAGGTCGCCGAAATGTTTATGTCACTGTTCGTGGGTGAGCTGCGCGGGTTTATTTCTAATTAGTAGTTAATATTTTGCAATACCTGAGATTTATTATGGCAAATATGAGTTACAGGTCAATGAATGTGAGTGCTTTGAGACAGTTTTTTCTTTCGGAAACTTATGTCCTCTTTTTTTTTCGAACAAAACGGGATTGCCCAAGTGGCATGCTCGATATTTTTACGGTACGGTTTTAAGGTATTAAACATGATTTAATTGTAAACTTTGTTTTCACACCCGTAATAACAAACTTTGGGAGCTATACTTCAGGAATCTACTCGACATTGGCGCCAACTGGTGAGCATGAAAACAGTAGTCCTTATTTTGGCCCCCTGATTTGGCAAATGTGGGCCGTTCCATGGAAATGGGGAGCGCCTGAGTGGTCGTGAACAAAAAATACAATGAAAACGGTTCGGGAATCGCCCACCCCGGGAAATATTTCAGCTGCATCAGCTCACAAAGAAAAGTGCACAAGTTTCGCTTCTACAAGATTTTCTTATTCTATGAGCACGATCAGACAAAAGCGTTTTCTTGTACGCCACAATTTGCGGTCACAGCCGGCGACTGTTCGGAACTAAACCGCTTAGACGTCAGTTTCACCCACATCACGGCAGTGTAAACAATTCGGAAAGTGAATCCTTTAGTCCTTTTGTACGGTCCGATAAACGCGGTCCGTCGCCTTCATAAATTATTATCGGTTGGTCCAATTTTTGAGCGGCTAGCGAAGTTTTATGAATAATTCAGTAATGTAGGTAAAGCTTCGCGAAAAAGTTAGATAAATCCAGTTCTTGGTAGAGAGAGTTATTGAGAGGGGCTTGTGGTTAAGTAATAACAGCCGCACGGGTCGATCGATCAGGTTAAGCGAAGCTTGCCGCAGTTGGTCCTTGGTTTGGTGATCATCTTTACATACCAAGACCATCCGTGCCTCGGAAAGCACGTTAAGTTCTTGGTCCCGGCTGTCATTCGTGGATCTTTGACAGTCGTTGTTGAAGTCTGGCAACCTCCACCAAGGGGTATCGTGTTACCCAGTAACTGGATTGTGGAGGTCAGATAGGCAGTCGCTCCATGTGAAATACTGGTACTCAGCTGCATCCGGTTAGACTGGAACCCGACCCTAACATTGTTGGGATAAGCCTAGATGATGAGATGATGGTAGAGAGAGTTTTTAGCTGCACTGGTGTTTGGCCAGGCGAGCTAGAAATCGATTTTGGTAATCAAGTTTCTATGACTTTCTCCAAGATGATACTGAATTTCTTAATACTTCTCATACTTCTGATACTAATTAAAGTTATGGTCCAACTATAAACTTTTTTAGATGTGAGAACATTTCATCAACGCCGTCAGTATCTATTTTCTGGTTCATATTTTTACATGCCCATTTTTCACTGCTTTATTTTGGTATTGTATTGTTAATGATTTTGACATAATTGATGGTAGTTTTGACATTATTAATGGTGATTTAGACATTATTATTAGTTGTTTTGATATTATTATTAATTATTTCCATAATTTGCCAAATGTACCTAAGTACTAACACGTTTAAGATTTGCATGTTATTATTAACAAATTGGATTGTATAATCTGGATAAATAAATGATTATTATTTGTCTTTGACAAAGGACCAAAGGACCCTGGGGTCCTGGACCTTTGGAAGGCGTACTAGGGACCAAAGCCAACTCGTAGAGGACCTATACACAATTCTAAATGATGAGGAGGCATTACCCGACGATTATCCCTGGTATGCACCATGCAAGTGCACCCAAGGCCAACCCCCGGTTGGTGCAGGATTATTGCAGAACATGGAAACAAAATATATGGAAGGTCTATGTCCCCTGCCTGACCAATGATAATTATAATATTCACAGATGAAATGGCAGAGGGGGTGACTTGCACACTCAATAATGGGACCCTGAAAACGGTCGCTAGCACATAGTGTCGTAGCGACAAGGGGGCAACATGTGATTATTATTATTATTTAAAAGTTTCACCCTGTGAGCTTAAAACTTATACTACTGAGTTTCAACGCATTTCATGCTCCAAATTCGATAATGGACAGAAAGAAGGTTTTTTTAATAAAATTTTGTTGCCCAAAGGGATACGTCATCGCGCTGAATATTAATTTACTTTTATTTATAGCTTTATGATTGCTTGTGCTTAAGGGTATGGATACTTTTTTCATATTGTTTGTTGGTTGAATCATAATCTTTGATTTCTTTTGACTTTTTCTTGTGCATTGAATTGGTGTATTTTTATTCCCGTTATCCGTATGTTCTTGGTGGGCACGGGAAGGCAACTAAACACATTCCCCTTTAGCCCCACCAGATAGCAGTGAGAACGACAGGAATACAAGGAATGTAATCGTGCAAAAGTAGTCATACAAATCTTTTGGTCTTTTATATTATCCATTTTATTCATTAAACTTAAGCTAGAAGTCCTTACAATTTTTTTATTAAGTTCTAACAAAATATCGTCACTCACTGGACGCCTGATGGAGGACGCCCCGTCGAGATAGAACGCGGCGAAGGTGGTGTGACTTTCGAATCATGTTTGCGGTGCCAAAATGACCAGAGATCGCACAAAAAATGGAATGGCCTTTGCCCAGCAATAAGGCACAACATGGGCTAAACAAAACGTTGTATCATTTTTCTTCTATATTATTTATTGTACTGTCATTGATATCTACACACTATATACATCCTACTTGGATGATGGATGGATGGATGTTTGTTACTCTTTCACGCCAAAACTACTGAACGGATTTGGATGAAATTTGGTACACAGATAGCTTAAAGCCAGGATTAACACATATGATACTTTTTATCCCGATACTCCCACGGGATCGAAACTTACGCGGATTAAACCGCGGGGCGCAGCTAGTATACTATATTCCTTTAAATTATTCAGTTGAAACTCAATCTAGATCGAAACGTTTCATAACTTGCAAATCGAAGTTTCTGGTCGTTCATAAGATTCATTACATTACCATAATAACTTGCCGCACCAGATTTAGTACTGAATTACCAGAAACTTAATGTATATTAAGACGGGTGCTAACGTAGATCTGTGAAGATTTAGCCCTCTATGGTCTTCGTGTATCATCTTCTTCATGTATTGTACATTTTTTATTTCTTACCCTATACTGTACCTCTACTGGGCAAAGGCTTCCTTTCCAAATCTTTCGAGGAACTCTTTTCCCGCGCCACCTCGAATCAGTCTTTGCGGTACGCGTCCAGATCTTCTCAGCATCGCATTCTGCGCCAGCCTCGGCGGTGCCGTCCATCTTCAGGCACAGATTTGTGAAAGTTTATCCCTCTACATATTGTCTTCGTGTTTTATCTTCTATTTATAGTACATGTTTGGTTTGTTTTCGCATAAGACGGAGCTATTATTACAGTAGTACGTTTGTATTATGACCCGGAAGGTCAAAGGTGTGTTGTTGTAGCTATGTCGCAATAAGATGGTTGAAGCCGTGAATAGTTATATCCCCAGGGATATAGCTATATACCATAATAAGAAAGAAAGAAAAGAAAGAAAGAAAAATGCATTTATTGGCATTACACAAAATGACACCTTAAAACTACAAAAACAAAGATTATAATGCCAAAAGGGCCAAGCAAAATTCATAACTATCTTACTAGGAATATAACTATTTCACTAGACTAATCTACTATATCACCACGGCTTCAACTGGTTCTGCGACAGCTACAATATAATGTACCCGTTAAATTCAAAGTACATGCTATAAGAGATGATTTGGATGAGCCTGTTTATAACAATGGAAAGGGCTACTATAAAAAAAAATGTACCCTACAGTAGGTACTAGAATGAAGCGAGTATCTCGATCTGATATTTGAACTCAGCACGTTAAGTTTGGCAAAAGCGGTTGTACATTTGTATAATAAGTACTCGACTGATCTGGCATTGTCATAATTACCAAGACTAGCCTTAGCACAATCTTTATTTTTATTCTTTTTAAAAAAACGTTGCCCCACACTAGGAATTTCTCTTGTATTGTGGGTGCGTTTACAAACATTTAAACTCACATACACAAGCAGCCAGACCCGGAACAACTACTTGTACGTCATACAAATACATATTTGTTCCGTTCGAGAATCGAACCCGTGACACGCAGCGCAGCAGTCAATCGCTTAACCACTGCGCCAACCACGATCTTATGTACTACAGCAGTATAAAAATTACAGAAACATGCCTATGTTAAGCGGAGAGCAGAGCAAGACCCAGTGCTGGGAATGAACCTGTATTACAGGAACTAGACAATTGATCCGCCCTGCCCCAAAACAAGCTCACATAAATCATTACAGTAGTATAAAAGAACTTGACTCACTGAAATCCCTAATTAGGCGTGCCTGTTGATAGGGAATCAGTACTTAACTAATTAACTAACTAAGAAACGGAACAACTTAACACAACATTGTAATGTGGCGAACCCATACTTCATAGTCTTACACCTATGAAGTATGGTTTCGCCACATTACAATGTTGTGTTAAGTTGTTCCGGGTCTGGCTGTTTGTGTATGTGAGTTTAAATGTTTGTAAACGCACCCACGATACAGGAGAAATTCCTAGGGTGAGGCAATGTTTAAAAAAAAAAGAAAAACCGGGCGTGCTATTACCGTCAACCAGTTACAAATCCAGGCTTCAGGCTGCTACTAAGATATTCCAGACGGCTAAACCCAATAACGATTTATCCGAACCAGGAATCGAACCCAGGTCCTCCTGCACGACAATAGCGCTTGCGACTACTATATCAACGAGGCAGTCAATCAAGTTCTGTGCTTTTATATCAGAGGGGCAATTCTCGTCATTTTAAGAATATTCACAGTCTGATCTCACGTCTCAATCTGTCAAAAATACCTCTAATTTCCCTACATTTTGACAAGTTGTTGACATTTGTTTGTTGCTGAGATGAGACTGCGACTAGATTTTGAACGTTTTAAATCACGAGAATTGGCCTTCAGGACTGTTATATAAAAGCTAACATTAACATTTCATAAGATCTTTAATATACAGCTAACAACAGCTGCACATGCGAGAAAACTCAATAAATCTTCGAAGTTATTCGTAACAGTTCATCTACCCCGCTTACGCTAACAAATAATGGATCCGCTCCCTCGTTCAACCGTTTCCATTATGCATAAACCTTAAGTCCGCAGTTCCTCAAAATGTTGCTCAAATGTCCAGCATAATTATATGCAAACTTTGAAGTCTATGTGCTGACCAAAGGTCCTGTTTCGCCGCCAGCGTTTTGTTTTAAAGGTCGTTCGAATACTAACTTAGGTTTACTTAATGATACGCCAGTTTTGGGAATAGTTAATAAACCGAAAGTGAGGCATATATCCTAGCAATTCTTGTCAGCTCGTTATTTGAGTTACATTTTTTCAGTCTAGTTTTTGCCTGATTTTTCTTTCGGTCAGGAAATCTACCTTATAATATCTATATATATATATAAATGAATCCCTATTTCCCTTGGTCACGTCATAACTTGAGAACGACTTTACCGATTTCATCCATCTTTTTTTAAAGTTTTCTAATACTTTGTAGAAGGTTCTTACGGGAAAAAATATTAAGAAAGTTGCTTTACGCGGACGAAGTCGCGGGCTAAAGCTAGTGCACAATAGAATATCTATTAGAATCGCCACATACAACAACATGTTGATTGATCTTTTGTCTACCATTTTCAAGGCAAGAGAATAATGTTGGGGACCCATCATCATTCTCTCGCCCTTATCCGAATTTATTTGGGGTCGGGGCAACATGTATTCTTCTTCTTCCATACTTCTCTATTAGTCGTCATCTCAGTAGTCATCCTTTTCTAGCCATATCATCTTTCACACAGTCCATCCACTCCTAAAATGTCTTCCTTAAAAAATACTGGCAGTTCTTTCAATGGCTGCTAGACATTCATTCTTACTATGAAATCAAAACCCACTGGAACTTAATACTTAGTAACTATGAACGCAAATATGAAATAATATTATTGTGGAGCTGGTTCTTACTTCATTCAGCCTTTACAATTCCTATTAAGTTGAGACTTCTCGAACAAAAGCTGCTACAGTCAATGTTCAGTCATTATGGATATCATATTTGAAATTCTCAATAGACCAGAAGGCCAATTCTCGTAATTTAAAACGTTCAAAATCTAGTCGCAGTCTCATCTCGGCGACAAACAAATGTCAAAAATTTGACAAAGTGTAGGGAAATTAGAAGTATTTTTTGACAGATTGAGACTGAGATCAGACTGTGAACGTTCTTAAAATTACGAGAATTGCCCCTCAGACCGTTAACGTTCTTAAAATTACGAGAATTGCCCCTCAGGAATTGAGCTTACTCATTCAAAAACAAGTGATTATTATGCAAAACCAATAACCAATAGTATCGTGGATGTTTGTAGATTGATGCTTTTAGTTTATCGCCTTTGTGACTTCAAAAAGAATTATGAATGAAATTCTAAAGATCAATCCGCATAGCCTTTTCCTATGTTGGGGTCGGCTTCCGGAAGCAGCTGAATACCGGTATTTTACATGGAGCAACTGCCTATGTGACTTCCACAACCCAGTTGCTGGGTAACACAATACCCCTTAGTAAGACTGGTTGTCAAATTATTGGGCTTCTGACTACTTTTGTAGCCTGACTAAGACCTACGAATGACCGCCGGGACCAACAGCTTAACGTGTTTTCCGAGGCTCGAAGGGGTCTCGAAATGTAATGGATGGTCCCTTCTACGAAACGATCGCGGCAAGCGCAGCTTAACCTTCGGACGAGCCCCGTGGCTTTTATTATTAAGCCACGCATAAAGTTCTATTAGGTACATCAAAATGATCGTATTGATTTTTTTATACTTATCTGTTTTGTAAAGTAATTTCGAAAGAATACAAACAAGAATTTAGCATATAGAATAATGGGAACAGAGACTAGATGGTACTGAAATCAGGTAAATTTTATCATGAAAAAATCTAATCTACCCAAATATATTTCAGAACTTTTTATAAATAACTCCAAAACTTCATAAAATTCTTGTAAACAATGCCCGTTTCACTTTCTTATCTGGCAGTTTTCCTGGGTCCAAAACTCAGAGAAATATTGATTACATTTTTTGTTAAGAGGGTCTTAAAATCGTCTCTGGGTTTCTACGTGACGTGGATGTTAATGATATTCGTTTTTTGATCATATTTATATTTGTATGTCACTCAATGGTACACGTCCGTCACCCCTGGAGTCCTTGGAGAAATCCTTTGAAGGGATACCCAAAGGTATTTCGGCTTACACATTTCAATGATGCCTGTTGGTAATACTGTGATAATAGTACTTTAGTAGGATTCTCTTCCATGATGTAAATTAGTATTGGCGTGGTGTTTTGCTCAATTGACGAGAACTAGAATATTCTGTGTTGTCTTGTGTCTGGGTTTCTGATGTTTAGTAGTCGCCACCGGGGATAGATTTGTTCGCTACATTTACATATCACAGGGTCGAAGGTTAGTTCTAAAGTTTACAAAAGTTTCAACATTCAAAAAGTCTAACATTATGTTACGAATATTATATATAATAATACTCGTAACCCAACATAATGTCACAATTCAATGTACACAATTTCATAAAAAAATCACCATCATCATCATTAAGTTTCCTTTTGTGCCTCTCCAATTTTAAATACATTAAGGGGTGCTAGTAACGAAGGCGTAGGCTTTGATTACATTAAAACAACCCATAGTAACATTGATATTTTTATTCCATAATTTCTCTTCGATGGTACAAAGTTGTTGTTATTATCACTATCTGATATTCCAAATGACTTTGCACAAACATACAAATATTAGGATTTTTGACGTGTAGCACGTGGCACCTGAAATAATAGTAGAATTAATTACTTAGTTATCATTGTTCATAGAATACGCTTTAACTGGACATTGACTTCTAGCTACTAATAGTTTCTACCTGTAACAGAGGGCGTAGTGTGAGTTTTTTGTGTCAGATTTGTACGGTATTAGAGCAGCGCCATCTAGTGGAAACTCGATAGCACTGCTGTCATTCCATACAAATCTGAGTTTACTGTAGAAAAACTCGCACTATGCCTTCAGTACTAATAACAGTGATGTTCTAATTGAAATAGCAATAACCGTAATCGAAATCGTATTGCAATTCAGAATCATTACTGATCCTTTCAATTTACCTAACCTTTCCCTACTATGTTGGGATTGGCTGCCAGTCTAACCGGATGCAGCTGAATACCAACACCAGGAGCAACAGCCTTTCTGACCTGCAAAACCGTTGGTTGGAGTGGTTGTCAGACTTCTTAACGACTATCAAAGGTCTACGAATTACAGCAGGGAAAAATGGTTTAACGTGCTTTCCGAAGCACGAAGGGGTCTCAATATGTATGTAGTGGATGGTTACACATGCACGACTCGACTTTTTATATAGTATTACTGATCCTTTATTGTATGGAAACACGTTTGCAAAGCCAATGTTTCAACTAGATCGGTGTTTCGCAATCAAAATCGCAATTTCCTCGCTCTTAATACTGCCGCCATTTCTAAATTCATTAATTTTGTTGCATGGTCCCCAATTCATTTTGCAATCATTACCCTATATCCCTTTAATCCTGTCCCATTTACCCGCAACTAAGAGGATTTACCTAAGCGTTGGGATTGTGACGAGTGCTTAGTTCTGGCTGTATTAATTAATAAACTCACCTATCCCTCAAATAGACCTCATCAATGGACTGGACAGTCATGCGTAATATTCAACTTAAAAACAGTATACTACTGTACCTAAACGAAACATCTGAAAGCCAACCGTGTATTATATTTTTATTTTCTTCCACAACTGGAAGAAAATAAAAATGCCAAGTGGTTCAGACAGATCAGAAGGCACCCCAAACATAATTTAAAAAAAAATCTAGGATTATGCTAAGTATTAATGAGAATTAAGATACAGATCCAAAACTAAACATATACTACGCTAACTAAGCTTTAATTTGGCATTTAAAATTCTCTTGTTGGTCCGCAAAGTAAATTCACACGTCTTTATTGTTAGAGAACACAATGGACATGATTTGAATGGAACTGAAAAGCTATAGCATTCAAGAGACGGATTACTTGCGGCAGTGGCCAAACGTCATCAAATTAGAGGTTTAAACGTAGCTGGTAGTCAACGAAATTCGGATGGGACAATGATATGCATTTACGTGTAATTATGGCACGAAATTTTGTGGTTAATTTTAGGTAGGTTTTATAATAGAAAAACAATAAAAAACTGTTGGAGATCATAAAAGTAGATGATAATATATGAAGATATATTAAAATATGTAAATAGTAGTCAGATTGTTTGAGAGATAATATTATTTTAACTCAATGACAAGAAAATTCTGGTCACCATTAAGTTTGAAAAGTGTAATACACTCGTAACTGATTTCAAGCTACGTACAAAGTTAAACAGTCCCTCAAACAACAGTTAAAAAGTTGTTAAAAGTGTCCTAAATTATTACTTACTCCGGACACTTTACTGCTGTTAAATAATTTCAAGGCCATATTTCAGAAGACATAAATTGTTCCCTTCCTAAAATAATTTATTAAGCTGAAGTAGGTACAACTAGCACCGCATTTGTATATAGGGTGGCAGGGATATCGATTTTTCGTCGGTTATCAAAAATAAAATCAGCTATTTCTTAGAAAAGTGCAATATCTACGCGGTCAAAATGTATGACAGCAATTCAGAATCGTGTTCTAATAAATGGTAACAGGTTGATGACCCTGCCACCCTGTATACTGCCGATGTAGAATTAGATACCCATCCATCTAAACGTAGCTAAACTTCGCAAGTAAATCTAAAACTCGATACAACGAAAACACCACCTTGGAATGACGCTCCGTATCCTAAAGGAAAACCGAAGTGACTTCAAGATTGGACTCCAAACTAGCAAACTAACTTAATCATAAGTAAACACTGCGGAACTGTACACGGAGTTGATGGAATAATACGCGTTCCGAATTTGTAGGGTGTGCAAGGAAATGAAACGACTGCGATTGGACAATCCATGGCGTTGCGTTTTGAACCTTATAGTTCATTGGCTACTGCTCCCTCGTGCCTTTATCGGCAAATTATCACTTCACTCTTCTCTTTCCTCATTCTCCTGTTCACAACCTCCTTATCTCTTCCATTCATACTTCTATTTTTTTTTCTATTTCATTTTTCTATTTTTTTAAGTAAATAGATCAACCACGAATTGTTACTGTTGCTTATAGCACGGGTATCTACCTAGTTTAAGTGACAGTGTTCATTCTTGTTAACAAACTTATTTGAGCCAATAAACGTTATTTATTTATTTATTTTATTCTATTCTATTAGCCGCCATCTTAGTAGTAACCGTTTTTCAAGCCATATCATTTTTCTTACAATTCATCCATCGTTTTTTAGTCTTTTCTACTCTTAAAGCTATATGTAAAATAGAACACAAACCTTTATCTATAGAATTTGGCATAGTTATACTATGCATTTCGGAGTCTCTTAGAAATAAGTAGTTTGCTTTAAATCCTGTTGCGTCTAGTCTGTCATTGGATTTGAAAGTTATTCTTAGAAAATTCTTCTCTGACGTCACTTGGAGCTCTTTTAGTTGACCACAGTGCCTGTGGCTTTGTGATTCGATCATTTGACTATAAAACTGGACGTAGTCACTGGCTGATACTGCTTCACACCTAAAATTTAAAAAAAATATTAGAATCTTCTTTTACTTCAAAGCTTTACAAAAATACAGCTGTTTATAAAATTTTAGAAACATTCACTTTAATTTACTTTGAGATACTTCTATTACACTTTTCAGTCTCTTAGTCTTGATCTTGATCAAAAATTTTAGAACAAAATCAAAATCGTCACTACTAAAGTCCTTGTTACGTCCAACCTAGATCACGAGAGATTAGGCATATTTTATCACTAATACCTACCGAAACGAAGCCAATTTTGGCAAAATAACCCTTATCAAGTACCAACCGCACTCCGCTGGTGACGAAAGCTACTTCACGAAAGACTTTTCTAAACCTAATAGTATTCAAATGAATTACTTACGGGACCACACCTTCGACGTCGAAATAAGTGAAATGTAAATGTACTCTCTCGTTTTCGCTGCCGTAGAAGAAGTAATTGCACTCTGTGTCCCTTGGATAGAGGCCAGGGTGGTTTGGTGACGTCACCACCCCCCTCCCCCTCTCACTGCTATTAAATACGAAGGCACATGGAAATTCTAAAAGTTGGCTCCCCGTTGCGATCCCGTAATCTGAAAGTCAAAAACTTTTTACTTTTGTTTTTTGGGTGTCCGTGGATTTTGGCGTAATTGAGGCTTTCCGGAATAGCGATACTTTTGGGTATTAATTTATGATTTGTTACTACACTTGAAAGAAACACAGTTCAATTTTCAGATATTCTATTTCCATTTTGCATCATCTTTGAGGTTATGTTATCTGTGTATCTAAATCCTACATAATTAAAAAAGAAAACAACTCTCTACAAAAAATCTCATATTAAAGTTTCTACCTCCTATATTAATATAAAAAAAAAACAAAAACGTAACCTCACCATGTTTGAAATGCGAACATTCAGAAAAATATGAGGAATTACGCGCGGACGGCATCAAGAATGATGAGGTAGGTACGTGGTGCTCAGAATTCCAATGTGGAAATGACAAAAGATTTTCAAACACGTTGTAAATTTGGTTAAAATTATGTGTTAGAAAGGACTGACAAAGTAAGCAATGGTTTTAAGATAGATGCCATCAAAGAGTAGCTTCATATATTCGATCACACAGTATATTCGTTCTTTGACCATTTTATTGTTTGTTAGTAGTGTTAAATTGTGGATAGCATATTTTGCTAATACTATTATCAAAACTTTATACTATAGCTAAGTAATCGCGGTCCAAATTCTATAAATACTAAGCACAAACTTTTACGAGGTACTGTAATAGAGATATCTTCTACTTATTTTTATTTTCCAAATAAAAGAGAAGTAGTTACAGACAGGAAAACAACAAACACCGAAGAGATACAAATTGATATCAATCGATCATAATAAACCAAAGGCATGACCACACATACGAAATTAAGATAAGACAAAAAAGAAGTATACGTACCTTCAACAAAGGAGTAGGATATCTTAAACCCCCTGCTATGTCTCGATGAGTATATTCCACGGAACTCGATAGATAACTTGGGTCCATTCGACATTATTGGCTTCGGTATATCGTTGCCGCAAAATGATGCCATCTTTTCGAGACGACCGTCTACATACAAAAATACGTCGAGAGAATCCATACTTTCGCAACTGTAACAAAGTAAATTTGCTTATTCGATATCGCTTCGAGTGCTTTGTTTTCGTTCTTTATACTTGTCCATTTTGTTTTGTCAAAGTAATATTGTTATTTTGTTTTGTTGTTGAATTTTAAAAACGGTTTTATGAAAAAATGCCGTGCTCATCTGAAAGACAAACACTACTAAGGCTTTCAATATTTCCTTCTGTGTCGATATAAATTTTAATACGATAAAAACATGACATATTATACATAGTCAATCAGCAAGGTTGATAGTACAGTTAATTGTCCAGAGTCCAAAATACACCCGACTAATTGACGACTTGATTTATGCAGCAAGCTTTGTAAAACCATAGTGAGAGTTCCAACACTTCCAAAATACCTAAGCATGACTACAAGTAAGTTGTTCTATTCTATGAAAAAATATATAAGTGGTTCAACAGCCACGTTAAAAACTCACTCTATGATATTCTCTGTTATTCGCTGCAAGCTGAAGTCTTCAAATACCAGCCTGACTCTTTCCCTCCCTCGGGCTAGAAAGTCGTAATGACATTGCGTTTTCTGCGGGTATGGGGCCGGGTAGAGAAGCGAAGTCAATTTACCGGTCTTGCTCTTATCACTGCTGAATACTTGATGACAGGATGACGCTGAAATGAAGGTGTCACGTCACTAATGGAATGCATACATTAGTAAATACTGTTCATAATAATATATGGAATGGAGTGAGTGATGTTATACGTACATTTGCGGAGTATTATGCGTGAGATGCTTCGTACATTTTGAATAGATTTATTTGAATAATAAATTATTTATGTTGTCAAAATGTAACGAGAATTTTGCTTTGGATCATAAATTATTGTAATATTTCTAAATTTAAAAGCGAATTGAGACTGATAAATAAAATATGTCTACTTTTACAATTTCATTTAAGTGAAATATAGACATTTTCTATATCCTTGCCTATGGAAACACATTGGTGAGAATATAAATTTCAAAGAGAATTCTATTCTAACGGCTGTTAAATTCCGTTTTTCTCTGAAACCACTAGAAATTTTTACCCTCTTGTCTGCTATATAAAGTAAGTCTTATGCTTCCTCCTTCCTATTAATAAATTCTCAAGCAATTTGGCACGATTCTATGAACCAAACATATTTGAGATAAGCTCAATAGACGAGTTGAGCTCTACCTTTTGAAAGTCATTGGCACGTGTGGAGCTGTAGAAGTCGTTACGTCATTAATTAAAGCCAATTGAATCTTGGAAGCTATGTTCGGTTGCTTGGTAGCAAAATGATTCTTTAAAAGTTGCGTTGTTAGGTTCATCTTGACTTTAAATCAATTGGCATTTGGGCAATTCTCGTAATTTTGAGGACATTTACAGTCTGATCTCAGTCTCAATCTCTCAAAAATACCTCTAATTAGCCTACATTTTTTACATTGATTGTCGCTGATATGAGATTGTGACTACATTTTGAACGTTTTCAATTGCGGGAATTGGCCTTCTGTTCAGATACAATACGTCATGGAAAAAATGCACGAGTGAGAAATATCATCATTTTCTCTTTTAATTAAGTACCTAAATGAACAAAGCCATGATCACAATTTGCAATAGTTAAGTAGCGAGTTTAGTTCAAGTAGCAAGTTGCGTACGTACAACCAGTGCAAAACTGACAGTTTTTTATTATGTCACGTATAAACGTCAAATTTCAGTACAAACGATGTTACGGACTTCATTTGCTACGTTTCTAGTCAAAATCAAAATCAAAAGTCATTTATTCAAATTAGGCTGAGAATCAGTACTTTTCGAACGTCAAAATTACAAAAGACAGTCCCCGAAAAACGCCCGCCCTTCACCACTTCCTAGTGCTATCGTTGGGAAGAAGAAGTGGCGCAACAAACTCCCCAGCAGCACAGCTATGTGTTCAGTTAGAAAATACTTGATACTTGATTGTATACAATACTGGGCGTTAAGTAATTAACATTACAAGGCACAGAACATAAGATTAAAGTAACTGTAACTCAGCCTTTTAATTTAAAATAAAATCTTTAAACCCAGACCCGTCCACAAAGCATCTCACACAAAGATGGCACTCCTAATAATCTATGAGGTGATTTTGTTTACAAAAACGCAAACTCTCTGTTTTTAAATGGCGACCTTATTCCAAGTACTCACTGGCGGCGCTTACAGCCGGTCCTAAGACGGATATTGCCTCCGTTGTACTTGATTTCTTATTAATGTCCCCATCTGTTAAGAAAGAGGAGATTATTATGGTTCACTGTATTAAATTGTAACATGTTTTTAACAAAATAGCAAAGGCTAGTCATCGACAGCTGTCGGTTTTATAAGAGAAATGGTTATTCTATAATAAACAAAACAAGAAATGGATGTCTATATTTTTGTATTTCATATTTGCCTTAAACTTTGTCTAATGCGTTAGCACACTTATTCGAATGAGCATGATTCGGCATAGTTGAACGGCAAAATGTAACATTATTCAATTTTGCCGAGTCACTGTGACGAATTATACCGACCCCAAGTAATGTTTAGCACCTCATACACAACGTTTGTGTTATATATGAAATTGAAGCTTTTAAATCATTATAATATCAACGATCCCTTACGACATTTGTCCACCGTTAATAAGTAGGTAGGTATTATACCTATAATAGACACAGAACCGCAAAAGAGCATAACAGCATTCTAAACACTGTCTGCTCGAAGTTATCATCATTACACACAAGACAAGCTGATTTCCAATTTTGAACCATATTAACATCAGCTGATGATGAGACAATTTGTTAATGACATGCTTACTAAACCTGCGTTTGGGTCGTCCTCCATTTGGAACTGGTATCTTGCTTTGAATCCTTGGCCCGGTATGTTGGAGTTTGCCGTGAATTGTACCAATAAGTCTGGTCCCGTTGATAGTATCTCATAACCTGAACAAAAATTGGGAATAATTAAACAAACTATTCTACTCTGAGGGAGGACGAGGTAGACCACAGCGAAGGTGGACGATTGATAAGGTTTGCAGAGCTAACTTGGTCAGAGATCGCACAAGACCCCTGTCTTGTGCGATCTCTGACCAAGTTTCCTTCCAAATTTCCCCATTTTTCTGACCAAGTTTCCCCATTTTCCTTCCAAACCTCCCTAGGTTTGGAAGGAAAATGGGGTAGGGGGGGGGGGTTGTCCAGCAGTGGGACACAATACCTATAGGGAAAAAAAGAACATAAGAAAACCAACAATTCTAATTATTGCTAATTTCTGTTGATGAAGGAAAACGTATTTTTCGTATACTAAAACAGTGTCAGTTTAGCATCAGTATCTCAAACACCGATATATTTGCTTCTACCACACAAGATAAAAATATACTAAAAGAAATCAAAGATCCTTTCACAGCGATCCAAAGTAATTCGTACCTACGATTTCGTTGCAAAGCATTGCTAGAACCGGCGACGCCGAAGTCCGTCCATCGAACACTTTTATTATGTCAGCACGATTGAGGCAACTGAAAAGTGGAAAAGTTATAACACCAAAAGGCAAAGGACGTATTAGGTACCACAGAATAGATAGGGTACAGAAACGCACGCACACATAGACACGTGTTTACGTCTAAGGAAAGCGCACACTGTGACCGACATTAGTTGAAATAATGTCTGTTCCAAAAGTATGTGATGAAAGTGTAAACAAACCCTGTTCAGGTTAAGTTTTTAAGTAATAAATTTAGGGAATTGGTAACACATTCATATGTATTGAGAAGGTACTTTATATCTCATACATTGTAATTGTAATTCATCGCTGGTAATTTAAGTTATAAAATTAACCTCAGTTGTCAAATGAAACACATGTTTTAGGGCTGATTTTTCCAACGCCAGATAATTTTAACAAAGAAATAATTTTGAATTTTTGACAGTTCTTCCATACAAAACCTGTCAGACGTCAAATTTATTCGACGAATAAAAAAACCTGTCGATTGAAAAATCAGCCCTAAGATGATCTAAAATTAGGGCAAAAAATTTAAGCACTGAATTTGTAAGTGGCACTACAAATTCGCATCCACAGCTAAGCTTTCTTATCCATTTGTTTACATTTTTATCAGATACTTTTGGACGGACTATACGCGTCTATATTGCGTGCGCTTGCTTTTCGTCAGTTGTATGGAGCCGACCTTCTGTACCTATCTATTCTATGGTGTTACTAAAGAAGTGAACTTCTAAATACCTCTCGTCGCCTTTCTGAAGGAACGACTCTTCGAAAACTAACTTGATCCTTTCGTTGTGCCTAAAACAGTAAGAATGCCGAGTATTAAAGTACTTACAAATGTTAGAGAGAGAATTAGATTTTCGGAAGAACTTGACTTATGACTTAATAGCTCCAACTTTGAAGGAGAGTTTTGTGTCAACTTTTCATTGTAAATGGAGAAGTTTATTGGAGCAGTTGATTATTAGAAGAAACTCGTATTTGGCTTTTCAGAGTATCTATTCATACAACTGTAATACAAAGTTACTCGTATTACCGTGACGCTTAAGCCGAGATTCATAAACGTCACATAGCATGTATTGTAAGCGTTATTTATGTCGCTGTCGCACAACTATCAAACTAAAAGTGCAAGTACTTACAAGACGGGAACATGTCTAAACGAAAGCAAGTTACGTTTATAGATTTTGGCCTTACCATCACAACATATTACTCACAGCAAATATTTAACAATATACAGGGTGGCAGCAACATCGACGCGCAAACTCTAACCATGAATTCAGCACATGATTCCAGGACCCCTAGCGTAAAAACTTTTCGTCAGTTAAGCTGTTTCATAGAAAAGTGCAATACCTACTTACCGGGGCAACATGTATTTTATTTTATTTATTAGGGAAAACAAACAATAGATTTGGATTTTATAGGAAGAAATACAAAAAGATACTGCCAAATGTGTAACCAACAACATTGTCCACGGAATACATAAAAAAAAATCATTACAAACCATGCTATATGAACCATGGCATGTGTATAACTGCATTTTTTTTTAAATAACCAACGAAAAATTTCTACAAAGGGGGTTCAGAACCATGTGCTGAATCCATGGTAACACGCGTCGATATCCCTGCCATCCTGTACAAGAAATGCCTATCTTCTGCACAAAACAATGTTCAAAAACGCATCTTTCAACTGCATATGTGTAAACTTCAAACTCACCTGGCGCTAAAGTGATAAGTACACCTCACGTTGCTAGGATAACTCGATGGATATCTGGGGCTATACAGCCTTCCGTGAGCGGGTCTGTTCGGCTGCGAGTGGAAGACGTAATCACACCACGTATCGACTACTTGTACACCGTCTGTCTCGAAATTTCCTAGGAAACGAGATACAAGTTTTATAAATTGGAAAACTTTAGAAATCGATGAATGGAAGTCGATCTGTTACGTGAGTGAAATGTTTGTTTGTTTCGTGTTTTGTGTCGGGTTAAGTCTTTTGTAGGGTGATTGATATCTGCTGGCTATGTAATAATAGTCGCACGGGTCAGGTCATCATCAGGTTAAGCTACACTTGCCGGGTTTGGTCTGTGGATGTGTGACCATCTTTACATATCAAAACACCTCCGAGGCTCGGAAATCACGTTAAGCTCTCGGCTGTCATTCGTGGATCTTTGGCAGTTGTTACGGGTCGTCAGAAGCCCGAAAGTCTGACAACCAGTCTTCATAAGGAGTATCGTAATACCAGTTACGCAGTTACTGGGTGGTGGAGGTCAGATAGGCAGTCGCTTCATGTAAAATACATGTATTCAGCTGCATCCTCTTAGGCGTCGTTAGAAGTCGTCTCTAACATAGGAAAGGGCTAGGCAAATGATGATATTTGATAGACTAATACATTTGCTGACAAGAGTATTATCTAGCTCTGTGTTTGTTACATGAATGGTGTAGCCTGTTAAGGGAATTGACGTTAACTTAATCTGCATTAAACTTAATGCAATCAAACAATATACACTCGCGAGCAATGAAAAAGTTCCAGTGACATAGCACCAAATTACTCCTAAACGGGAAAGGCTAGCTTAATGACGCCGTCTGCAATATTGAAGTACATTTAACAGCGCATCAGAATATTACCAACTAGAAACGTAAATATTGTGTTCAAATTTTAAATTACATGTCTTAAGAGATATTAAGGTGTTTTTCGGCATTTTGTGGGTGGAACTTTTTCATTGCTCGGCAGTGTAATACAAAATGGATAATAAATTATATCTTATAAAACTTCAAGCTACAGTAATAAAGCTATAAACATTTTTCATGAAACTCATAAACCCTTTGAAATTTCTTTCATTCATTTGTCTAATACTAACATCGCTCAAGCTATTGTAGCTTTAACAAAATTAATTGATATATTTAATGTAACAAAACCAGACACTGATTTGATCAGGCAGAGACGAAAAGCCAAGGACGAGAGAGATTGACTGTAATAAGAATTAATGACCACAGAGTAAAAACTTTATGGATCGAACAAACGAAGTTAGGAATAAAATAAGACGTATATTAACGAATATTTTTGTTCTATGACAAGGCAAGAAGTTTTAGGTAATTGTTTGATTCATTATTGACTCCAGTGTTTTCCGACTTGGTTTTATACTGAATATTTTTACTAAGAGCAAGGCTATAAATACATATAATTGAATGTGAGAATTTAGTTTATTCATTCATTTTAGATGAGAGTAGTGGCAGCCCAGTGGTGTCGGTCCTGGCTTACAATTTGTAGGCCGTGAGTTCGAACCCAGGCAGGCACTTTACTTTGTGCAATTAATTTAATCACCACTTCTCTCAAAGTGGTGAAGGAAAACATCGTGAGGAAACCGGCATGTCGTGGAACTAAAAATTCGACGACATGTGACATCCGCCAACCCGTACGGGGCCCGCGTGGAGGATAATGGCCCCCTCTCACAGAGAGGAGGCCTGTGTGCCAGTAGTGGGAATTGGCATGCGGCTGAATGTACTAGTTATCCATCAATGTATAGTTAACGGACTAATTACGGAAAAAAAAAACAGTATTGGTTGAAGGGGCACAACTGTTTAAGGATTTAAAGAGGTGTGATAGCATAAACATATTTAAGGCAAAACTTAAGAAATATGTATGTACCCTGTAAGGCCGACAACGCCCCAGAGGCAAATAATTATGATATTATTATTTATCATTTAGATATAAGCACTTTGTATCTCATTTTAAGTGAACTATGTTATTTAAGTTCTTATGAGAAATAAATATCTTTAACCATATTGTATACAACTTCAATTTATTAGAAACTGACTTACTTCTATCTATAAACCTGTAGTTCCCAACGAAACCCGTAGCATTGGTTGCTATGGCTCCAGTATGCATTTCTAAGACTAACAGTGGCCCATGGGAGTAGAGAGCTGGTGGTGCATCAGCTCGGCTGCCGCATAGGACCCTAGACCAGGCGGAGTACTCGTTGACACCGGGCGGCCCTGGTCCATGGACGCCCCCTTCGGAGTATACCTTCAAGTAGTCGCCTCGGCTGCATCTGTGAGGAGAAAATTGTTTTTACTATACACTTTTTCACACCAGCATTGCGATTCTGTAACCATCTCACCGTGAAAACATAGGTGAAGGGAGCGTGGAGTGAGCTGTCATTCCAAGTAATGCTAGGGATTGACACTATTGGCAGCTCACTCTAAGCTCACTTCACCTAACTTTTCACGGTGAGATTTTTACAGAATCGATCGACAGAAGCCCTAGACGAAGTGAACATTCTATTACAGTCTGTTCTCAATTATTTTACTTCTGACACCTTACTGTAACGACACTAAAGATCACAATGATTTTGACAGACTTGTCAGTGGCAGCAACCCAACAGCAACCTTATTAGAATGAGAATAAAGACCACTGTGATTTGGACAGTGTTGTAAAATCAGAGGTACAACAACAAAATATGCTACCGAAAAGCTTATGACAATCCTGTTGAAAGTCGTTGTAGAAATACGAAACGCTTTAAAAGCAATTGTCACTTGTCGAAGCTCCTAATGCCTGACTGAGGGAATTAATTTCTACAGCCACATTTCCCTTAATAAATTGTTAATTAATGTAATAAAATATTAATAATACTAAGAGTGGATACTAGGAAAAAAAATCATTCCCTAGTTCCCTCTTTTATTTACTCGACAATATATTTTATACGCATCACTACAAAGAACATTATTAAAATAACAATATTCCATTCCGTAAAGAAAAATAGGAATTTTGTAATATTTCTATTACAACTCTTCGCCAACAATAAGAATCAAGTTCTCAAAGACTACTTGTTCAAAGAGAACTCATACATTATGAAACAGTAATAAAGGGATTCATTATTTAAAACCCTTGGGCAAATGCAGGTCAAGTGGAAAACTTCAGACAAATGATACACATTAACAGGAATGCCTCCAGCTATAATGTTGAGGTTATACTGAAAGATAAACAAGTAGCAGTGCTTATTACGTCAGTTAGTTCTGTTGTACTTAAACTTTGGACTACAATTGAGTGCTATTTTAGTGAAATACAAAACTAACACCTACATTCTAATATATTGTGTAACTAGCTCAGCTGTTTTACAGAAAAAATAATTAAATTAGATTTTACTAATGGAGAGGCCAATTTGGAAAATATATTATTTATAACACAATTTAATGTCATTAATCAAACACACAATTCGCTAAAATCCCAACGATAAGTGCGAAGATTGGGTTTCAAAGTGTCAGAAAATCGAGTCGTCCCAACCCTTTTAAAGCTAGGTAAACAGCTGTGGACATTGTTGCCATACGCCTAATATAGTCCCTTGGTAACTTTCACTACACTTAGGTAGGGTGTCCTATTTTTAGTCCGGGATCACACGGGTAAAGCTCACAAATTGCGTTACCATATCCGCTAGATTTTGCAGTCACTAAGTGCGGGCAAAATGTCATTACTTCAGAGAGGAGGTACACCGTACAACTTTCAACATAAAACTTACACTAATACACTATGACCGGACACTTTTAGCTAACTAAAGCGTTTAGTACTTGGTAAAACATGCTTAACTCCGCTAAAATCCTGTACATTGTACGGAGTTAGCTGCTGCTTGCTCGTGACTGTGACTTCTTATGGCCGTTTGATGGTAGTACACTAAGTCTACTTTCACGTTGATTGTTGGGTGGGTAAAGTAACTGCATGTGTTAACAACTTACAAGGCATTGTTGAGGTGAGCAGAGAGTCACTAAACAAGTAGATACTTAACATTTAATTTTTTATAAGGGAGATTCATGTTATAATCATGGCATTGAGCTTGAAAGCAGTTTTATCATTAAAATCCATTTAAAAAGGAAAGTTATTAAACCATTGCATAATCAATCATAATGTTCCCACTACTGGGACACACGCCTCCTCTCTCAGGGATTGGGCCGAAATCTACCACGCGGGCCCAGTGCGGTTTTGTAGATGTCACATGTCTTCGAATCTTAGGTTCTAGGTCATGCCGGTTTCCTCACGATGTTTTACTTCACCGTTTTGAGAGCGGTGGTGGCGAAATAATTTACACAAAGTAAACTGCTGGCATTTTTTTTTTTTTTTTTTCAGGATTGGAAATCATCAAATGACTCCTCCCGCTCTGGGTGGAGCAGGAGGGAGTGTCAGACTCTTACTGACTAAAACCCACCCGTGTTCCTTCCTTAGCCCTTTATGTTCCAGGGCAGCGGTAACCCTTTTGGACGATCCCGCTACCCAAACTGCTGGCCTGGGTTTGAATGGGTTACCACTCTCTTAAAACATTACTTTACCAAGAATTAGCGACAACACTATGCAAGACTTAGCCACAAGGCTCTGTTTACCGCAAATAAATGTATTTCTTTCTTTCTTTTTAATCACTTTTAGTTTTTTGATGGTGCACTAGAATAAAACTACTCTCAAATTATAAATGATATTTTTCTTACTGTAACGGAATCAGAAAAAGTTGAATGCGTCATTTTGGCAACATTGAGAGCAGCTCTCCATAGGGCAACAAAATTATTATCGACATCAAAATGTCGTTGAAGGCGGAGTTTCGAATTGAAAACATTTGTTCGAAGCAATAGTTTTAATGAATTTAGTTTTCGATCCATTATCCGAAATTTGTATTTTATATTTTGTGCCACGTTTTACTATTCTGTAGAGACATTCTAATTGTTTAGTAATTAAAGTGTACCCTTGTGTTTGTTGATTGGGGTAAATGGTAAACATGGGGTTTCTCTAGGGGGTAACAAAATTAGTTACCCCTGCTGTCTTCCCGGGTATTTGCTCTGAAGGGTACAGGGAATTTCAGCGCTCTTATTTTTACAAACGTAGGTCAGGATGATTCGTGGAAATGTTGACTAATGGATAGAAAAAATCATCTTATCAATTAGGATTACATACTAGACATTCGTAAGGTTGCTGGAACGAACTGGATGCGGAAGGCGGTGGACAGGGTGTTCTGGCGTAGCCTGGGAAACAGTGTCCACACCTATGTCCAGCAGTGGACTACTATAGGCTGATGATGATGATGACTAGGCATTCACAGACGTCTTTGCAGTCAATTTAAGGTCGCTCAGCGCGCTATGGGGCGGGCTATGCTCGGAGTTTCTTTGAAGGATAAAATCAGAAACGAAGTCCGGAAAAGAACCGGAGTTACCGACATAGCTTGCAGAGTAAGTAAGCTGAAGTGGCAGTGGGCTGGCCATGTTTGTCGAAGGACCGATGGCCGGTGGAGCAGACGAGTCCGGGAGTTGAGACCGCGTATCGGCAAACGTAGTGTGGGACGCCCCCCCCCAGCTAGCCATCTAGCTGGGGGGGGGCGTCCCAACCAACTTTTTGAGGTCATCTGTCCATACAGATGACCTCAAAAAGTTGGCTGGGACAGACTGGATGCGGAAGACGGAGGACAGGGTGTTGTGGCGCAGCCTGGGAGAGGCCTGCGTCCACCAGTGGGCTGCGATAGGCTAAGTTAAGTGAACTAGGCATTTTTAGGCTGTCCTATGGACTATCTATAAGCTGTGTGGATGTTTTCACAATGCACACAATCTAGACACATAGTTCTCTTCATAGCATTAATGGGAAACATATATTGAAATGTGTTTAAAGCTACAGTTTCCTCGAAGAGCGGTAGCCGCCACATAACAGCCGCAGTTACGGTTGTCATGGAAATGATGGCAGCGGGGTTTGACTTACACTTACTAGAAAAACACACCAACTTTAAATATTATCGTCATTCGGTAACGCTAGGAAAGCAGTACGGACGCCGCACTGCTCGTCTAGAAAACCGATGATTAACGAAAAATTGTTTAGAATAAAACCAAAAATAATCTCCAAATAAAAATGATAAAAATAAGGCTCAGATGTTCTGAAAACCAAGCCGACACCCGAGCCAGAGGACTTCCGCACCACCATTTTTTAATTAACGGGAAAATTCAAACCGAAAATTCAATTTGCGGTTTTATTCCGTAGGTATCTGTTTGCAACACTTTTATTAGCGAGTCATGGTGTAACACGCGAATATTGCCGAATCAAGGTAGATGCTTGATTCATCTCAGTTATAATGGCGCACTTTGCGCTCTTTCTGAACATTGGACGAAACTGAACCACCACGCTCCGTTCGGTGACGACTGACGCTGAATCAGATATACTCTGCTCCTGTCGTAAGTTTTCACTTCTATCGTATGGTTATAAGCTCACAATATTTTTTTACGTTAGGTATGGATTTTATTTCGAATAAAAACACTGCCACTGTACAGTGGCAGTATAAATCTAAAGCTAAATATGTACATATTTTGCTTAAAAAACATTACCCACATTTGCCTAGCTTCAAAAAATATAGAAGGATTTTTAATCACTTTTCAAGTAAAATAAAAATAAATGGAATATGTTTCAGCTTAATAACTTATTTGGTGGTCCAAATAAATAAATAAATTGGTCACAAGTTGGTGATCGTTATTTGTATTTCTCACAAAAATATCAACATTTCCCGTTCCCATTCAAAGGTTTTCCATTTCATTCAATTCACCTTTAACCAAATATGTAGGTGCGATCAAAAACAAACCGAACAAGTTGAAGTTAATTTGAGGCCCACATTCGGACGAAAAACAACGAGTCTGTTCCATGTTGTATATGTACAACACGCGGCTTAATCTCATAACATGGCGGGCACAAATGAGTTTCTTTTTGTCCCTTTCGGCTCAGTATTCAATTATAACGGTTGGTTACGCGGTGACGCTGTGTGACGTCAGTTATGCCTACTGTTTTATCGTAGATTTGTGATTTTGGTAAATGTTTGTATTGTTTTATTCATAGGCAATTTAAAAGCTCGTCAGCGTGTTGGTTTTCAATACTAAACCCGGGTTTCTAATTTCCTACTTAAAATATTGGTATAATAAACGCGAAAGTTTGTGAGGATGGATAGATGGATGTTTGTTACTCTTTCACGCAAAAACTACTGAATGGATTTTGATGAAACTTAACAGTAATGTAGCTTATACATCAGAATAACATATAGGATACTTTTTATCCCGCTATTCCCACGAGATCGATACTTATCGAGCGAGACCACGAGATCGATCGGGGCACTACTAGGTACTTAACTAATATAATTCACGTTTGAGCATATTCTGAATCGCCAAACTAATGCCAAAGTGATAAAATAGTTTAACAGTTCTGAATTCACTGCAGAAATTAGTTCTCCATTATTGGAAATCGGTTCTGGAGTTTAAATACTTCCTATATTGCATACTCTTAGACTGACCATCGCAACAACAGTCAAAGTGGATGTTAACTGCCCCTCTTCGTATTTCTGAATCCATATTCCACCGCTTTTGCACTTATCCGCTTGATTATATTCCCAAAATTACACTTTTTTAATATTTCAGACCCCAGTACCCCCTCACAAAATACGTCTTGTCATAATAAAAAACTTACATTGTAACTTTTCAACTGGATTTACTCTTTTATCCTTCAGTAAGTACCTGCAAAGTGGGTACTAACATCTTTCCACTATGAAGTCAAGGAGTAAACTTTTATACATCGCTACTTTTCATATAAAGTTGACAGTGACAAAGTTACCGTGAACAAATCATTATTCTTTATGACTGAAATTTACATTGAGAGCGCTCGCGGGAGCAAGTAATCTGAACTGTGATTGTCGGTTTTCATGACTGTGACATACTGATGCACAGGTGTAAAAATGTTTATAGTGAAGCTCATGTTCGAAGCACTTTTGACAAGATATTACTTTAGCAGCAAGTGAACACTGCTAGATTTTGTTTTGTAGTTTAGCACGGCACAAGTAGCATGACTACTATAGAATAAAACCGACGGAAAAATAGACGAAATGATAGATTGTAGTTGTCTACAAGCTGTTATATTACATATTCTTCCCTCGAAGGTGTTCTTAGAGTGCTCTAGTGTTAGTGTACGCTGAGACCATTATGATGACCATGTTGAAAAATATACATTTCAACTTAAGAACCACCGCCTTTTCATCGTCGGTTAAAAAGCTACATCAACTGAAAATATGAAAGAGACCAGAAGCCTCACAATGAAATATAGCTTGAGGACAATCTGTTAATTTCGTTGAATAAGAAAATATCTTCAAAGGCTTGCATTAAAACACAGGGAAAGTCACAAGGTAAACACATTATATAAATCTAAGCTTAAAACAATTCTTTTAAATGTTATCAAAAGGATACTGTTACTCATAATTCACAAGGTAATAACAAATGGTGACAAAGATGATCCAAGAAAACACTTGGATGAAGAAAAAAAGGAATTGGAAGGTGATATGACGAGCTTAATGGCGTAAGGATTTTTTGTTCAACCTTGGTTAAATTCCACTTTCTACGAGGGTGGGAGGGCGGAAACGTAATCATTTTTCGTCAGATTATATCCTAATACCCCGCAAGATATAAAACGAGAAAATTAAAAGGAGGTAAGAAAGAAAATTCGAGGTTTATAACCGCAAACATTCGCAACTGAAAAGGTAGGATATTATTATTAAATCTCTTTGGTTTGAGAAGAGACAGGGAAAGCTATAGAATCCGTTGAGAAAAATAAAACCATGAGTATATAAAAAAGTATGTTTTCTGGCAGAGATGTGGAACTTTTTGCACAATGTTGGGTCTGATTGTCACTGTTGTTTTACAATTCCGCACTCGTTAAAGAATTCGACAAAAAAAAAACATTTTCACCAGTCCGTAGATTCAGGCTGAAAATATTATAGCAAATGAAGAATACGGTACATATTTTGGTTTTACATTAATAAATAGAGTAACTAAAATCTTGTATGTGCTATTGAAGATCGCTTGTCAAAATCAAGGAATGTGTCTCTTAGAAGCCATAAATTAACATATATTACGCGTACGTGTTATCAAGTTTCATAGGAATAATGTCATGGTTTGGCAAGTCTCTCTCATTTTATAGCAATATATAATTAGTAAACATTCATGATACACGCAAACAATACTTCAAAAGTTAAAATTAAGTCGTAAAATTTTACTGGAATAACTATCGCCAATACTCAATTTAATAACCAATATTTAAATTTAACCTCATTACCGTTCGTTTTCGGTAATGAAAACTCTCATCCCAAGAGACAGGCCGAGGCATTGATGTGAAAATGGAATCGGCAAAAATATGTCAATTTACAATATTATTTTGGCAACACCACTCCGTCTCTTAATTTGCTTGCTTCAATAAATTTTATTCACGATGTATTATTAACAAGCATTTCCTTTTATCATGGTAAATAACGAGTGCAAAATAAAAAGACACTTAACGAAGCCGAGAGTCACTTTTACTCCCTGTCATTGTAACTTTTTTTTTGTACTGCACCATACTGTACTATACCGCCCAACCTTCTGGTTACAGAGATATTGAAGGTCAAAGTTTCAACGTACGGTTGCATGAATCCATAAACATAATGTTTTGCGTGGGTAACATTGCGCACTACCGCAAACATCAAATTTTCTCTCCAAAAATAAAAGTCGTTTCCCAGCAATTATTTTTGTGCAATGATACTTAGTTTGATGTACACAATGCATAATGTGACGGCTATGTGATGGGCCTTTTTACACCGTCTTTATACATACCCAACGCGGCAGGCCTAGGAGATGATGGGACGAACTCGACATTTTTTCTAAGTTTCTAAGTCACAAACAGTAGTAGATAGGGATAAGTGCAAAGGGAAGGAAGGCCTTTGCGCTACAGTGGGACACAAACGACTGATAATAATAATACTTGGCTACTCGATTGGATGGAGAACCAATCAATACAGTCTACAGATTAAATTGGCACTTATTTGCTTCAAGCAACACAGTATAAAACCATTTATTATTCATTTTTGCTGTCCTACAAATTATATTGCCAACAGGCTGATACGACTGTGTGGCGTTCAACATAACCATTTTCTGGCATTGAACGGGTCGTATAAGCATTGTATGTGAATTCATACGCACAACTGTTCTGTTCTATTCAGCACATTATGCACTAGTCCCGTTATTTTGTGTCATTGTATAATGAGAGATACAATGCTCATTGTTAATGTTTTGTTAATGTTCCTCTTTGAAACTTATTTATAGTGGCAGCCTCGTAGCGGCTTCGTCACCAGAACCCATGCAAAAAAAAAAAAAAAAAAAAAAAAAGCCTCGTAGCGGCTACGTCACCAGAACCCAGAACTATAAATACTTCATAAGGATATTCGATGGTGAAACTTTTATACCAATATTTCGTCTGTAAGGGTCAATAGTTTTACTGCTAACACTCGGGAATTTACTCTAAATACTTTAAATACTCGATACTCACAAATTACTGTACCAAACCCGAATGTACAAGCATTATGATTTGCAGTTGTACGAGCTGGAACCAGCTTCCGCAAAACTGGAAACCCTTCCACAACATGAAGCATTTATTGCCATCCACACATGTTCCTCCCAAAATCACATAACTTCGCAATCACTGCCAATAAAGCTAGATACCAGATTTTATGAAGGTAAACACTGGTACTCGTCTTGTTCAGTTGCAGCTTCCTGCAAATTTACGAGAACATTATGTCATATCGATAGTCGGTTCCAGGTTCAGTATTGCAAAGCCCCCGATATACATATAGACAGTATTTACTACCTTAGTTGTTATATTGTTGCCGGGTGGGTGTAAGTAATTGGGGTTCGTATTACTATCTATATGCGTTGATTTGTCATACATTGTTGCTTTGTTGTTTGGAAGGTGGGATAGTGTATTGGCGATACTGTTTCTGCACAAGCCGTTAACGTTGAGTGGGATTGTTGTGTAAGTTGCTTCGTCCCAATTGTTCATCAACCGGATAACGATACCGATAAGATTACAATGATATCCATCGTTTGTGATATTTATAAGTATTTGATGAGTGTACTTTCTGCCTTTTCTATAATCAATAATGGGGGATTTACACTAGGTCGTTTTCACCGTGCGGCTGGTCGCGTACCAAATCGCAGTTACACAGGTCGATAAAAATCGCAGGTGACTCATTTATTTTGCATCAAAAGGTCGACCTTCATGCAGCTGTGCATTTTCACGGTCAATTACGCACGACAAAACCACGACCTATACTCTACTTTGAAACTGGTGTTTTTAGTCACCTGCAGCCTAACCGAAATGCCATTCAGACAGCCGATTTTCGCCGCGCAAGAAAAGTGGCTATAGTCTCCTGTGTAAAGTTATATTTTCTACAAACAAAAATATTTCTTCCGGTCTTGGAAGAAATATTTTGCAGCTTGAACAGAAATCCAACTTCCTAAGCTAAAATGTATGTAATCACAACACATCAAAACAGAACGAAGACGAATAGTTTCCGTACACAGTTGTGGCTTCTGAAGAAAGTTTCCTAATATAACCCATATTACTGATTTCTTTTGCCCGTTTCTGGATATTTGGGAAATTCGAAAGTGACGAAATGAAACAAGAAATTACATTAAGGGGTGACAGGCTGCTGTAGTCGATAAAAAACGTGAAATCCATAATCGACAACGATGTTAAAGCAAAATAAACGGCCAACAAGGAAATCTACTCGTAATGCAGAAACACAAAATGTTTCGAAATAATTAATCGTGTAAATTATTTTAATATTAATTATTACTATTATTACAGCGGAGTCTGAACCAGGAGGACAATGAAAGAATTTTATTTAATAAAAAAATTGAGTTATGCTGTTATATTATTTCTGTACAACCGTGAATGTTTAGAGATATGAGGAACAGGGTGTAAAGTCCACTCATCCTCTATAGAAAAGGGACGGAGACGGGTGTTATGTCTGGCGGGCAACTACCCCACGATTGATGTCGGGAAGTTTTAATGTATGCTAACTGCGCGGTAAACTCTGCCTGTGAGATGCAGGATTTGCGTGACGCCAGTATGACGCGCTGTTCATGTGGCGTTATAGATACCGCTACAAATGTAAATAAAATTACATAACATAACATCACGTCTGTATTTCCCGAAGGGTTAGGCAGAGTTGTATCTATAGTACACTCACATTTCGCCAGTTATGTTTAAGTCCCAATTCGACGACACGGTTGGCGTAGCGGCTGAGGGATCAACTGCTGCGCTGCGTGTCGCGGGTACGGAACAAATATTTGTATTGCCTACAGGTAGTTGTTCCGAGTCTGGCTGTTTGTGTATGTGAGTTTAAATGTTTGTAAACGCACCCACGATACAGGAGTACTAATTTGGGGCAAAGTTTTTTTTTTTTTTTTTAAATGAAAAAGTTAGAATAAAGAATTCAGGCTCCGGTTCCAGGTCAGTGCTACTTCTTCTTCTTAGCGTGTCGATAGCAATCTAAATGGACTCTGCCCAGACTTCGGCCACTCGTTTGGCGCCATCACCAGCGTCCATCAGTTCCGGTAACGTGATACTGACACCAGAATCGAACACAGGACCTCTCACAGGAAATCTCTTAATTATTTTATTTTATTTTATCATTTTCAACTTAATCAGTCCAGTTAAATGGATTCAGAGCAAATTGGCTGTGACAGACAGACACACGAGTGATCCTAAGGGTTCCGTTTTTTCATTAGGACTTACGGAACCCTAATAACTACCCCATAAGAGGACCGCTTGACTCGCACTACTTTTATTTGCCTTCTCTTCAGTCCGACTACAGTTCCCTCCTCATTTCCTGCAGGCAATTCCCTAAGAGTTTTGAAAGGGAGATAAAAAGTTGGTCGTTGTGTACCTACGCAATTATCAGATCTGGGGGTCCATTGTCAAGTCGGTTACATAAGAGCCCTCTAGGAATCTAATAATACGAAAGTTTCCCCCGAAGACTTTTTGAGAGTACTTTTGTTTATTCTATCAATATTTATTAACGAAGAGTCCTCTTCTTCCTGTTTTCAAGAGTTTTGTTGGTTTAGATTGCGGTGGAATTTGTGCTTAAACTTAAAAGTAAGATGGATGAGTGCTGAATATAATGTATCTGAATGATAATAAAATTATATCTTGGTCTAGATGCATGAAATGCACAAGAGTTCCTTATGCATAACGAAAATGAAAGATAACCTAAAGAAGTTCTTAAAAAACGTTAAAAGTTTTTTTATTATTTTTTTTTAACCCTCTAACCCTAACAATGTAACCCTCTAGGGTTACAGGTTAGGGTTACATAAGGGATGATAATCTTATGGAAGTTTCTCATTTTTGCCGATTGAAAATCCCATCGGGCGGCTTGGCACGATGGCACGACTTGATTAATCAATAATTTTATTTTTATGGCATTTGGCAATGATATATTAAAAGTGGATGGACATGGCAACTAACTGCTCTTAAAACGGTAAAGGAAAACATCGTGAGGAAACCGGCATGTCATAAAAAAAAACTTCGAGGACATGTGACATCTACCAACCCGCACTGGGCCCGTGTGGTGGATCATAGACCACTCCCTCTCACAAAAAGATGAGGTCTGTGTCCCAGCAGTGGGAACATTATAGGCTGATTATGCTATGTATGGCATCTAGAGAAAAGTATATATAACATCAAAATCATGATGATAGCTTACTTACCAACAGTAACTAGGTATTGTCTCAGATCTACTCATAAAGGAAAATGGAACAGACCTAATACAGTAGGCATATTAATTTCCATAATCACGGTTAAATATGGACCTCGGGGAAATACTAAATTGCTTTTTGTTAATTACACACAGTTGATTGCATCCTATATGTTAACGTTGTAATTGAAACTCGAGGTCAATCTACGTACCTATGCTTTTAAGATACTGCAATATTAGATTTATTTTTAAGTATTTTTTGTATGAATATACGCGAAGTCTTCGAAGTCAGATTACATGAAGTCCTGCCATTCTTCTTTAGTATAACGGGTTTAAAAAGACACTTAACGAAGCTGAGAGTTACTTGCACTCCCCGTCATTGTAACTTTTCATTTAACCTTCTGGTTCCGAAGATATTGAAGGTCAAAGTTCCAACTTTAACTGACATTTTTTTGCGGAAACAAGTTTTTAAAGTTATAAAACAAGTTTTTAAAGTTATAAAACAACTTTAAATACCCCACGTCCCTTGTACCTTTGCATGCATCCATAAGAACAATGTTTTGCATGTGTTACATTGCGCATTACCGCAAACAGTAAATTTTTACACCAAAAATAAAAGTCGTTTCCCAGCAATTATTTTTGTGCAATGTAAGTATCATTGCACAAAAATAATTGCTGGGATTTGATGTACAGAATGCGTAGCTGACGATTATATGATGGGTTTTCTTACACCCTGTATTATATAGTATAGGTGCATCGGAAAGTGATTGACACTGTAACTTTTACATTATCATCTTAATGTTTAAATTTGAAATTAAATTACATACTGTATAATTTTTACTTTACGTTGAGATGTGTAGTGACGAGAATGGATAAAGTAAGAAATTAGTATATAAGAGCAAGTTTGAAGGTGGCGCCAGTGACAGAAAAGTTGAAAGGAAACCGTTTGGCTTGGTATGGGCATGTGATGAGAAGGGACGAAATGCATGTGACTAAAAGAGTGATGAATATACTCGTACATGTTGATGGATGGAGAAGGAGAGGAAGGCCGAAGAAAAGATGAATGGATTGATTGAGGAATGATATGAAAGAGAAGGGAGTGAATGATAGCGTGACGGTTGACAGAGGAGAATGGAAGAAGAAAACGTGTTGCGCCGACCACAAGGAACATGGGATAAGGGCAGGGAGATGGTGATGATATTTTTTACTTTACACACAGAACGGTATGTAAAGTAAAAATAAGTTTCATTTCTTGTTACGAATATTTTATCATATTATAGATAACTGAAGTGGTTGCGTGGTTACAATTAATTTATAATAGGCATTTATATTATTATTACCTCCTATTACTTCCACGTGTTTTTAATCAAAGTCAATGTAATAAATTGTACATCAAATAGATATTTAGGTTTGTTTAATAATAGTATGAATTCCGGAAAGGTAATAAAGCAAAGGGTTTTCAATTAAACACGTTTCAGTCTTTGTAAGTATTATTATTTTAGGTGCTGTATATTGCTTGCTTTGATCCTTTCAACTCAAATTAGAAAATTTATAACATTTTCCTATTTATATTGAGGTACCTGAGAAGTTAAAGGAATATATAATCTAATGGTTCCCTATCCATTTGCATAAAATTTTAAGACCTAATATAACTTGGCATACTTTTGTTTGTCCTAATTATATTTTCGCATAAATTATTTACGCATAACAGCTTACGCATAATTTTTTTACGCATAATTTCTCTAACCATAATAATGATTAAGCATAACATTCTAAAGCATAACTTTATTAAGCATAACATTCTAAAGCATAACTTTATTAAGCATAACAATAATAATAAGGCGTAGTCGACGGAGCCCCGCTTCGCGGGGCCCCTATTTCTGTCTGCAGGGTTTAAAGGAACCTAACACGAAGGGGATGACGGGGGCTCGTTCGCTCGCTCCGCTCGCTCACTTGAGCCCCCGTCATCCCCTTCGAACCTAACCTGTCCGAGTCGGGGTGCCCCAATTCCCGAGCTCGCTTCGCTCGCTCTTGCATCCTAAGTTCTCATTGCCTTTTTACTAAATCGAGATGTGTTAGACCTTGGGGCACCCCGACTCTTGGAAAAAGTGATACAGAATCGAGTGAAAATATTTACGTAAAAATAACTCAAATTTGTTTCCGTTATTTCTATTAATTGTATGCCCAAATATTATTATGCTAATAATCATTAGGCCTAGTAACGTTATGCGAATCAAATTTATGCCAAAATAAATTAGTCTTTAAGATGATTATGCCAACATAAAATGTATGCCTAAAAAAATTATGCTGAAGTATTATTATGCCAAAACAAATTGTGCCAAAATCGTTATGCCGAAGTATATTAGGACAAAGAACATTATGCGAAAAGAAGGGATCCCTAATCTAATACCTCCTATAAACAGAATATCTTGAGTATCATTTATCATATGAATAATAAACCTAGCACATAAACTTTAAAGCCTTAAAGATAGCATTTATAAGTTATGAGCCCATGAGTCAAACTCAAAGCATTTACTTCAATTAAACCATTTACAGGCATTTTCGAATCGTCAAAATTAAATAGTCGGTTAATTAGTCAGAAAATTGAAGCTAGTGGTCCATTCCAAAACGTAGATCTCTATGGAGAACAACAGGCAAGAAACTCCAAGGACACTCTTTTAAATCAAGATGTTACAAAATCCTGAGTACATTATTCTTGTTGAGTCTATATGTGAGAACAATGTAAAAAAACAAATGAAGAAATAATTCAAAATATAAGATTAAAAATAATCCCAGTCTCAACCGACGGTGTCCGTTCACGAACATGACGCGTGGATCAGCACCATCCAGTTATAGTTATACCGTTTTAATCACGCTTCATCATGTTTTTCAAAAAACATCACTTGTCACTGTTGATTGCTCTAAAATTATATCGAATGTAAGAATAATAATTGAAACAACCAAATCTGTGACACAAATGAAATTCTGTTAAAATTAATAGAAGCAATTTCGCTGAGACCTAAACCGCTTACAGCAGTAATGCATGGGCTATTTAATCCGAATATAACAGTAAATTAAATGCAGATAAAGAAGGAAGTTTTTATAAAATCGCTGGCAATATTTTCAGATCTCGAATGCTTGCCACACTCCGCCTAAAATTTGTTACAACGACAATGTTTCGAAACAGACGACAATTACGGATGTAAAAGGCGAAGAATTGTTGGACTTTGTAAGGATTTAGGAAACAACTGTTGGTGCCAGGTTCTGATAATGAAGAAACGTGGTGACAGCAAGTTGCGAAACAACCACAAAAACTCGGATGAACTACAAAACTAAGGTGTCCCAAAATATGTAGTACAGACGCCAGCACATCAAGCTACTACAATCTCTCAAATTTCTTTAATAGATTTTCAACTTTATCGCTAGAGCATTAAGGTTCAAGGTTGATTGGGAAAATTTGATAGTTTCGGGTAGGTTGACCTGCTGGCGTCTGTACAATCTCGACTGATATTGTGTTTGGTAATTCATTTTTTTTGTCTGTCTAAAACGTTTTCAATAACCGTTTATGTTTTGCACATACTAGAGTGTGAGTACCGTATTTTCAGGACCAAAATCAGCGTATAATGTTCGCACTGCTGGGATACAATCCCCCTTTCTGTGAGACGGAGTTGGTCGTAATCCGTCACGCGAGCCCAGTGTGGGTTGGTAGAAGTCACATATCTTCGAATTTTTGGTTCTAGGACGTGCCGGTTTCGTCAGGATTTCACCGTTTTGAAAGCAGTGGTCATGAGACAATTTATACAAAGTAAAGTGCCTGTCTGGGGTCGAACCTATGACCTACAACTCATTAGTCGAGATTTTTTAGTTTGATCCTGGAACTTAAGAAACCATGGAGTCTCTACCATCAGATAAAGTACGCAATATAATTATAGTACTACATATAATCTAATGTACTAACGTATGTACAATTAATGTATCAACCCATGGAGTCTCTACCATCAGATAAAGTACGCAATATAATTATAGTATTGCATATAATCAAATGTAGTAACGTATGTACAATTAATGTATGTACTAAAACTACCTTTATATTTTTTTACCTTTACGAGGGGCGTTCAATGCATTCGTGGTATCAGGGTGATTTACTAATGATGTAGGAAATTTTAATAACTAATTAATTAATGACATTATCTAAGAGTATAAAGGTAAAATTTCATGTAGTTGTGATCATTAGTTTGCTAGTTATTCTTAGTCAACGACAACTGGAATGGCTAACTTGACATTGTTGAAGAAAATCGAGCACTGCGCTGTTATTAAATTCCGTTCCAAACAAGGAAAAAGTCAAAAAACTATTCAAGAAGTGATTGTGGCTGTTTACCAAGATTTTGCACCTTCTTTATTTATAATTCAAAAGTGGTCAAATTAATTTAAAAGGGGCAGAAAGAGTATTGAAGACGACACTCGCTCGGGCGACTTAGTTACTGCCTCTACGGAAGAAAACGTGAAAAAAGTTGAGAAGCATATACTGGAAGATGCCCGAATGAAGATCAAAATGATAGCAAAGATGACATACCTCTCTGTTGGTTCCATACACACTATTCTCCATGACCTTCTTTACCTTTTAAAAGTTATTGCAAGATGGGTGCCGCGAATGCTCACGGCGGCGGCGGCGCCTCAAAAGCAAGTGCAAATCGAGTGCTGTAGAGAGTTTTTACAGGTCTGTGGTGAAGTTTCATCAAGTATTTTCGATCGAATTGATACCAGAGATGAAACGTGGGTTCATCATTATGACCCTGAAAGTAAGCAAGAATCCTGTAGTGGCACAAGACGGTTACTGCGCCCCCTAAGAAATTCAAAACCGTTCCGTCCGTCGGAAAAATCATGGCCACAGTGTTTTAGGACTCAAAGGGAATTTTGCTGATTGACTGCACAAAAAAAGGTGAAATCATAAACGCAGCATCCTACGCATCCATTTCACGCAATTTACGGGAAAGGCGGAGTAAGCTGACCACCGGTGTGTTGCTTCTTCACGACAATGGCCCGGTCCACACGGCGCGTGTTTCCAAGGCTGCTGTGCGAGATTGTGGTTTCGAAGAAATTAACCACCCACCCTAAAGCCCCCTAGTGATTATTATTTATTCCCTAATTTGAAAAAAGTCTTTCGTTGGAGACGATTTTCCAACGATGAAGGGCTCAAGGCAGCAATAAATACGCATTTTTCAGAGAAAGAGAAAAGTTTTTTAAGGGTATTGAAAAGTTAATTTCGAGATTTAATAAATGCATTGGGGTAATAGGGAATATCATTGAAAAATAAAAAATATGTTGATTGATTTTATGTGTTTTTCATGCCGATACCGAGAATACATTGAACGATCCTCGTATGTGCTCACGATTTTTACTATTATTATTATTTTTAGGCACATGTATTTTATTGCGATGTATGTTATTTTAAATAAATTTTATCAGCTCGAGATAATCTTGTTAGAATTACCCAAGCTTATGAACTCCGCCGACCATTTTATCTGTTTCAGATAACAATACTCGTTAATGAGCTGAATGATAATTAAGAAACTCAATGAGAAAATAAAAAAATCGAATTATAGTCCATTCAGCGAGCGAAGCGACTGTAAATACCTATTTAAAAGACGTTAAACCGACAAAAATAAAATTTAATGGTAAACCTAAATAGCTTTCTTATTAGCAGTTAAAAGTAAGAGATCAGCGAATTGTTATTTGTTTGGTTTTACTGAGGATTAGAGTAGCGAAATTAGAAAACGAAATATTGTTTCAAAATAATGAACATTATTAAAACTGTAATGTTATTACAAATCTTATATGTACTTCATTTGTAGGTGCTAAAAGTAAGCTAAAAAATGAAAATGAAAATAACATTAGGTACATAGTCCAAAAAAGAGTAACCGTGGGGTTTCTCTCCATAGGAACCAATTAGAACCGTGCACCTTGCATAGAATCAAGTTCTTCTAACTGAACAGACAGCTGTGCTGCTGAGGAGTTTGTTGTGCCACTTGTGTCGCTGGTGTGTAGTACTTTTGCTGGGAAAAATTCCCAGCAAAATCACTAGGAAGTAGTAAAGAGCGGGCGTTTCGGGGGACTGTCTTATGTAAAGCTGAGTTTCAAAAGTGCTTATTCTCAGCCTAGTTCGAATAAATGATTGATTGGTTTTTATTTTTTTAGCTTCTGACGTTTTATACGTGCCCATGTAGGTTTGTATGAAATGAAATAATTTGCACTAATAATTAGCACTTTCAGAGAAAAAAACAGTCTTCCTAAAACACACATTGAGAAGACTTTGTCAAAACAATATGACAATCTAAACCGAACCACTTTACATAATAAATCAGATTATAACAATACCATTAGAGACAGCCCCTAACAAAACTATTCCGAACAACATTAGTAGGTACGCTAACTTTAATTCATCTCACTTACACAATCACGTCGTGAAATATGGCGGTAGGTATGTTAGTCAAATTACAGCCGCAGGTGTATTCTGTTACTGACGATGATTGATGATGTTCGCATGACGGATGACGCGTATCGCTTACAAATTATTCACGTAAACTGTACGCTCCATGTTTGGTGGAAAGAATATGATGTGATATTAAATAAATTGGCAGAATAATGATGGTGGGGTTCGGTTATGTGGGTAAGGGAAATGTGTATAACATGACGTGTCTTTAATTAATTATAATAAAGAGGGTAGGCCGTGAGTAACAGTATAAAACATCATAATATTAGCTTGTGAAAATAAATGGCCAAAGCATTTTTTTTTTATTCATCATATTATTATTTATTAAACTGTTCCTTAAGTAACACGATAGAGAGATTTATTTATTATGTGAAAGTTTATTATTAGTGTATCACTAGCTGCGCCCCGCGGTTTCACCCGCATACGTTTCGTTCCCGTGGGAATATCGGGACAGAAAGTATCCTATGTGTTAATCCTGGTTATAAACTATCTGTGTGCCAAATTTCATCCAAATCCGCTTAGCAGTTTTGGCGGTTCCCTATCCATTTGCATCCATAACTTGGCATGCTTTTGTTTCTCCTTATTATATTTTCGCATAACATTATTTACGCATAACAGCTTACGCATAATTTTTAAGCATAATTTCTCTAATCATAATAATGATTAAGCATAACATTCTAAAGCATAAATTTATTCCACATGATATTAAAACATATTTTTTATAGGCATAAGAAATAAGCATACTAATAAAATTAACTCATAAAATGTTAGACACTAAAACACATTTTTATACAATATTGCTTTAATTAAATTTGTAGGCACTTTAGATTGTAGGTTGAACAAATCATTTTTTAATTTTTCTAAGTGAACGGTATCATAAAACTATTGTATCACTAATGTGTATTATTGCAAAGTTGTAATTTAATCCTTTCAAAAAATTCAAAATTCTGTAATGAATAAGTAAATATCAGGAAACATTATACTGTTATAACCCAAACCACAACCCACAACACCAACCATAGAGAGGATCTGGCTTTAATGGTCACTGTTTCAACCTAACCTAACCCATATGATTCAATAACAGTAGTAAATATTAGGAAACATCATACTGTTATAACCTCATCTAACCCAAATTATTCACCAACAATAGAGGAGATCGGGATCGGATCGCTTCGCTCGCTCGCCTTCGCGCGTAAATGGTCACTGCTCTAACCCTTTTTGTTTCCGGGTTGGAAAATCCTCATGGATGTCCGCCGCCCTGGGGCGGGCGACGGGGTCTGTCAGACTCTTACTGACTAAAAACCACCCTGGTGTTCCATATCACACCTATGCCGGGAGTCGCGGGAATGTACGATCCTTTCACAACCCCCGACTGGTGCCGGCCCGGCACCGCGGGTCCTGATGTGCGGGGGCAACGGACGTCCCCGCCGCCGACGCCCGGTGCGTCTGCGGCGGGCCGGTCGCTGCTCTAACCTAATCTAACCCATGTTATTCAATAACAGTAGTAAAAATCAGGAAACGTCATAGCTAATAATTCTATGCCTAAATACTATTATGCTAATAGCCATTAGGCCTAGTAACATTATGCGAATTAAATTTATGCCAAGACAAATTAGCCTTCAAGATAACTATGCCAACATAAACTGGATGCCAAAAAAAATGGCAAAGTATTATTATGGCAAAACAAATTATACCAAAATCGTTATGCCAAAGTACCTATATTAGGAAAAATAATATTATGCGAAAAGAAGGGATCCCAGTTTTGGCTTGAAAGAGTAACAAACATCCATCAATCCATCCACCCATACAAACTTTCGCGTTTATAATATTAGTAGGTATTATTATCCTTACACATAAATCTTTGGCAAAAAATTCTCTAAATGATGGTGCATCTAAATCCCTTGCGCAGATTAGAAAAAAAAAAATGCGGTCACACTAAAAGCGACTTTGTTTTATAATATGTATATAGGATACAGACAAAGCAGATATGATGAAAACTCATTTCACACAAATGTTACTAAAACGTAGACGTAACGGAATAAAAGTTTATCACTTTCACAGCTGCATCTGTGATATCGACGTGACTCACGGGCATTCCGCCAGACTACGTGTGCAATATGCGCGAGTTGAAACACTCCTATTTTCTTGCATCTTTATCCAATTTCTTTGTTGACTACAATATCAAGCAAACAAAATCGCACAGCGTAGACGCAACACGTATATTGCTCTCACAAAAAGGACTTGAACAGGCTCATAACAACTTGAATATCACAAAGATCGCGTTAAAACTACAAAAAACTTATTCCATTAACGCTTTAATTATTCATTTATTACTCAGCAAAACCCGCAATAAAACGCAGCGAAAAATAAAACGCGCTTACGCTTCGCGTATCGTTTTAAAACTACGAAATTATTGTTCGGAATACGGACTTTGACCACGGTTCCGCTTGCTTCCCTGGGCCGTAACGTGTTGTCTTTTATTTTCTTTTCCGACTAAATAAAAGCCGTTTCCCCGATGTTATAGCATTAGGTAAAGCTTCTTTTAAAGTCCAAATTGGCACTGAAATGTTTTCGCGGGAAGTTTCGAATTTGTATATGTGAGAGATTGGCTGGCTTATGTGTAGGTTTAGTGATAACTTTTGGCTCTAACTTGTGGAGAATACAATAGACGGTCTTAAAAAGAAAAGAAACAAAATGAGGTTAATGATTGCAATGGATCCAGGCATTTATTATCCCTGTTTTATTTCAACTACTACTACGGTATCCGTAAGAGGAGCTTACGTTAATTGTAGGGCAATTATGAACACAATACCTAAGTACCTAGGTAACTATTACAACAAGACGATCAAGACTGAGCTTTCCAGAAATAGGGTGGTTAGTGCAAACGTTACCTGTTTCCCCTTGTTTTCATGCATTCAAAAGTTCACAGAATGTGTTCCTCGTGGAATTGCGGAAATTCGTGTTAAACTTGCAGCAGGAGTAACTAAGATCAGTGGTGGCCTAGTGGCAACGACCTTGACTTACGAGTTTTAAGGTTCAAACCCAGGCAGACCCTTTACTTTGTGTTAATTATTTCATCACTACTGCTCTCACAACGGTGAAGGTAAACATCGTGAGGAAACCGGCATGTCCTAGAACCAAAAATTCGAAGACCAACCCGCACTGGGCCCGCGTGGCGGACGGCCCACTCCCTCTCACAGAGCGGTGGCCTGTCGTAGTACTGGGAACATTATAGACGACATGTTAAACTTCAAAAACTGCTGCAAACCAAGTAACGCGATAGATAGTGACAAACATTGAGATTTACTACAGAAAAATACAAAGCTAAGAATTATGTTTCCCTGATGATGTGCAACAAATCTCCAGTAGGATAATCCCTACTATTCGTACCATAGTGGCCATAATTTTGTATGACACACTGCAGTGCTGCGGAATAAATATCTGAAAACGGATTTATGAATCCCAGCTGATGCAATTCTTCAGTGGCCCCTGTATTTGGACATATACTGGCTGACACATACTGACTTCGAAATAAAAGACAATCTAGGTGCCAGTCAGTTTCTTCGAAATTCAATCACTTCAACCGAATTTACAAGATGAACTGTCTTTCACCTAGCTAAGTTGATCGGCGTGATTGAATTTTTGGTGACGGCACTACCTTCGACATTCCAAAATGCAATCACTCCGATCAAACTTTTTTTCCCAACACTATTGAGCAGTGTCGAACAATGTACCACAGAGCAAAGAAAAAAAAGTGCGGTGTAAAACAGGACTCGACTGACAGCAGAATGGGTTTGCACTTTCCCTTTATGGAACAGGCTTTTGACAGCATGCACTAGCGTTTGTGGCTCCGCTTTTGAAACGTGGTTTTTGTTTTACACGTTTATAGGTCGTTCATTGGTGCTTGTTTTAGTAGAGTAAATAAAGGATTTTGTTGTGTCAGGTTTCATTCACAATGGAAAGGTCAAATTTGAGCCGTGGATGTGAAAGAAATTGAAATGCAAAAGGTATTAGTAACCACAACAACCAATATGTACACCAACTATCTACATTTCTTTTAAACTTGTGTTTAAAGACTACGCAATGCATTTATTGATTTTAATTAAATATAGATTTCATTAACACGTCATCTATCACTATCTGAATAAATTAATAGTTATTAATTGACTACCGAGACTACAGTCATAAATTCAAATTCTTGCCATTTTTAAATTCTCAATTAGCATCGTAGCTAAACCTACGCAGAAAATCTTCTCTTAAACCTCGCCTGAAACGATAAAATAATTGCCCTTCTGAAGGATCTTTACGAACATTAAAACTAACCTTCAAACTTAATTCGAAGGAGGTAGATAATCACCCACCCACACTTTCCCACCTAATAAATTTACTTGAACAACTCTCTCACACACCAATATATCAAACAGCAACGTAAAGGCAAGCGCACAAAAGCGCCAAACGTACCTATTCTACACAGAGTCGTTTGTTAGTTCCATGCGATTAGTCGTACGATGTAACGACAGACGCGGCACCGACGTCACGTGATCTATGAACGCACAGTCGCACACTTTGATGTAATAATATATGGACTGAATAATTTAGAGGCGAGGTATTTGTCTTAAGTAATGTCTGTAGAATAGGTAACGAGGATTTGTTTTTGCAAGATGCTGCCAAAACCGCGAAAATGTGTTTGCATAAAAGGAAATCTGTTAAATTGAACGTAAAATGCTAGTTTTACTATACAAGAAAGTCAGAATAATTCTTGAATTACAAGATACGCAACATAATCAGCCTATGACGTCCCCAGTGATGGGACATAAGCCACCTCTCTGTAAGAGGAAATGGGACGTAATCCACCACGCAGCCCAAATGCGGATAGGTAGATGTCACATGTCTTAAAATTTTTGGTTTTTGGATATGCCGGGTTTCCTCACGATATTTTCCTTCACCGTGGTCAAAAAACGCAAAGTCAGTTTCAATAAAAAAAAACCCTAAGAGATAGGTAAGCAGCAAGACTTGCAGTTTTTAAGCTACAAAACATTAAATCCGTAGTTCACGGTAACATAAATCTCGTATACAACTGTTAAACTTGACCTATTTTACTACTGAAGTATCTGGTTAAAATTTGTGTCACAGATATATTTTTTAATTTCCATGCCAAAAGAAAAATATATCAAAAATATTCCAATACTTGCGCAAATGGTATTACGAGCAGGAGTTGGTCCCACTGCTCGCGGCTAAGGGCCAACAATTTGATATAAAAAATGTCTTCGAACCCGTATTCCCCCGGGGAGTGTCCTGAAATACCCAATAGATTAGGAAGCGTTATTGATGAATTTTATTAAGGGTAGACGATACATCTATGTCGCTTCTTTCGTTTCTTCTATTTGATGACAACTAGTATGCTATTATAGCATGATTGTGTTTAAGAAATTAGGTTTCTCATTATATAAAAAACGCACAAAACCGGTCGAAGTGGAGGTGTTCGGGGGAGGCCTATGTCCAGCAATGGACGTCTTTCGGCTAAAATGATGATGTAAAAAAGACATAGACCATGAGGCTAAATTGTCACTTTGGGTATTAACCCAAAGTGACAATTTAGCCTCATGCATGAATGCATTAGCATTCATTGTATGACCATTTTTAGTTGAGAATGATGTAGAACGCTCTTTTTATTTAAAGACTTTAGATTTAAGCTTTACCTAGTCAATTCTTACATATAATTTACATACGAGAAGGTTTTCCTTATTTACCTTAAATAAAACTATGAGCGATCATTTTCATTTTATTATAAGCTCCTTGTTAGTCACCAGCAGCAACGACAGTCTATTGTCATAATCTCCTAAAATACCTAGTGTACCTATCTGCATAAATGCATTATGCATGTATCGATACACAATTTAATTCATACATTATTACTAATAACATTTTGGTAACGTTTATGCAACCCTCTACGCGGTATCACCCGCAAAAGTCTCAATCCCGTGAGAGAGAATTAGGATAAAAATTATGTTTTGTCCAAACCCAGATCATGGTCTACCCTTGTGCCGAATTTCACCCAAATCCGTGCAGCTGTTTTAGCGTGAAAGCAAAACAAACTCACTTTCGCATTTAGAATACCAAGTTAGGATGGCAGCGACGGAAAATACTTAATATTATCTTGTTTGTATTACATAATCTAATAAAACATTACTACTTGCACTAGACCGTACTTCCATAGTAATTCAATTAGGAATTACGACTAGCCGACTCCTTCGAGCCTCGTAGAGTGTATAGTTAAACTTGCCAACACCAGTTAAGAAGACTATATCACTGATACAAGTCCCATATCTAAGGCCTGCAAGACATACTTACACAAGAGGAAAATTCACGAAAATAATATCATAGAACCTTCAAAGCTGATGAAAAGCTTGAGAAAGAAGTTGGTCAGGAACAATGTTCCGAAAGATAATATTCTAAAGATAAAAGCAATTTAAATCCTTAATGGCAGGGTCTGGGCGAATTCGTCAAAATTATTCAAAAAGAAAGAGGGTTGGATTTGGAAATCCCGGTATTATTCGCTTAAGCAGGGCTGAAACGGCACCGATCTAACCGAAAATCCATCTTTTCAGAAATATGTATGAATGTACAGCCCCGTATATTTCGCTCACGAGGTGTAGACTACCGCTTTGAGGTTTGAAATATCGTAATAGCATATTGACATTCTGCAAATCTATTCCTCGCCTGAATTATTTGAACTTTATCTGTAGATAGTACTCAATTTTAGAATAGATAAAGAAAGGAAGTACAGCAGAAGCATTATTGAGTTTAACACTGCACATAAAAGAGCAGCTCTGCAAAACTGTTTTTCTTCATCAAAAGATCAATATGGAAACAAAGTTGTATGTAACAATTGTTGCTTAACAAATCATCGTTCCAAACTTTATCGCAAACGAATAAAACAAAAGAACAGTAAATCTTTCAACTGATGACAGACAAAGTTGTGAAAATACTTTTTCTTCAGCAAAAAGAACTACGCGGGACAGAAGCACCGATAGTTTATTAAAGTAAAAGTTTCCGCAAAAAATACGGCAGACTCCGCGAGAACGCGAAACAATTTTGCTTCGCTATCTGTTTTTTTTTTTTATTCGTTCGTTCATTTTTGACGACTCATACACGCTGTTCTTTTTCGGCGTCGTTAGGAACAATAATGGTGTCGATAATGTTAAAAAGTGAACCAAAAGTCGTGAACTGAAAAACGTGCCCATTTAACTAGTGCCTTAATGTATGCTTAACATCCAAACCACAACACACCCACCATATTAGAACTTGCGCAATTACACAAATCATGTTCACAAAAACATTTTAAACTCCAAACAAAAACGTTTGCCAAATATGCGCCTTTTGTAAACAGAATTCTTGTCGTGCTCCAGAATTCTTTCGAGACCACCCAACGGTCTTAAACTAAAAAAAAATACAAACTCTGGTAACAATAAGCGTAGAATCTGTTAAAAATGCCATACTTCAGCCGAAAAATATCTTCCTGTCGTCTGCACATTGAACATTTTCCACTTACTTCCATGTGAGAGCGTTATATTTATGGCTAACAATAGTGCTACAGAGACGGGGACAAACGATGGCCGAACAAAAGGTAGTTTGTAAGTACCACAATGATAACCTCAGAGCTTACTTCATAAACGCTGTTGCGTTTATAAAGTCAAATTGGTACTGGAAAGATAATATTTAAAAATGATGATAATTATGGACTATACCGTTCCTTAATATTTAGAGGCGTCCTTTATTTCATATATATATTAATAGGTAAATAGTAATAATAACAACAATTACGACTTAAAGAAAAAAAAAGAAAATACGGTATATTTAGATGAATTAATTCTAAACGCACCATGGTAATCTGAACTAAGTAACTAGGATAAATGTTGCGCGGAAATCATATCCAATTATGTATAATATTTCTGCAGCTGAACGAATTCTATTACGTATCTAACTGAAAACTACAATAAACATATTGTTTTGAAACAAAACTACGCTGTAAAACATTTTTTCTCTCAGTAAATTGGCAGGAAGCCATAAACTCCGATAGAGAAAAAAATAAAATTTTGCACAAAAGTAAAAAAATATTCTCATAAACCTTATGAATTAAACGTGAGAAATATAGGTACTTCAAGCGAGTTATATGCGAGACTCGTTAGTAAAAACTCATCCAACAATGTATATGTAGGAAACATTAATTTCGTCGTAATTGGTTCAGGAAACGAAGTGAATAGAGCAATTTCGAGATGAGATTTTTTGTTCTCGATGTGTCTATTGTGAGATGAGATTAAAATAACTTAAAATAACGCCATCAGGAGTATTTAAACGTACATTTTTTTCTTCTCCCATTTCTCCGTTTGCAATTACATTGATTGCCTTGCTTTTAGATATTGGTTTATTATAGGAATTAGAAGTTGGATTCAGAATTTATTTACGGAAATGGAAATTTGTTGCCATTTTTATTTACCGTGCAGAGGTTTGTGTTGGGGATAAGAGATTACTTGTTCGTTTATTTATTATGCTTGCTACTTGGATGCTCGTACCTTTTAGAATTACCTCTTTATAGCCGAACTGGATTGGAATACAAATATATACCTTACTTCGTGATGAATAACTCTTTATTCATCACGAAGTAAGGTAGGTATATATTTGTTTTACAAACATCTCTATGTTTGTAAAACTTTACTGACTTGAAAAGGTTACCGTAGCTTCTTTCTCGTAAACATTTTTGGTAGCATTACACCTTGTTCTTTCTTAAAATAACCTCAACAACTCTTTACTCAACCAACTAGCCGATATGCGACGCTTTTCTTCGAATGTTTATATCTACAGAGAGCGACGTAAAAACACGAACAATAATAAACCCAGTCGTATAATTTGAAAGTCGCGTATTCAGGGATTCCTTACACTTAAATGAGTATTATTGCGCTCCCAAACTGCTGTCTTCAAACGTTTACATCGGCAACTTTATTGCTACAAATGTGACGAAAATGTAAATGCGTCCTGACGTTCATTCTTAGGACTCGTAGGCTGGGTATTGTCAAGTTTAACTTTTAAGACAGTAATTTTCCACGTTTGCGCCCTTTTCATTTAGTTAATGAGCTAGGCCATTTTCTTAATGATCTGAGAATGTAACATGCGTAGAGTATATTAATTTCGTGACATCCAACGTTAAAGAAGCAGATGAGCTAATGAATTACGTTGATGTATGTAGATGATCTACTAGGTACATGTACTTTTTTCTCTACGACACATGATTAGGAATAATTTTCAGGTGATAACTGTTTTAGTTAATTTGCAAAGATAGTGTTTGGATACAAAACTTTGGAGTTAGTATGATTATACATAGTACTGCCCAATGTATTATTATAAAGTTCGTACTTATTACAAGTCTGTATAGTTACTAGAAGTCATCAAAAGTTCAGTTACTGACCTGACTGACCAAACAAAGAAAACTCGAATATCTTGGCAATACTACAGACCTAGATTCCAATTTATACTGGTCTCTCCTAAGTCTACTCACAAATTGGTTTCGGTAGCCAGCCCTAATACTGGCTTTAGATTACCACGAAATGGAAAATTTAAAATTCAACGTTCATTTATTCGCAAATTGAAGCGAAATATTGTGTATATTGTTGAAGTTGTAATATTCGACCGACAGAAACGTGTCACTGTAACGGTCTTTAAAGCAATTCCAACAATTGATTCGTTGATATGAATTTACCTTTTTTATTGAATGGATGGATACAAAACCGTAACTGCCCCATAAATATATCAAGTTATGTGCTTTGTAACTATAACGACAATTTTTGTTTACATGATTGTGATACTATAAACAAAAATTCACAAACCGAAAAAAATTTCTACGGAGTTATTTCTTTTTGTTCACATTTAATAAAAGTAATAATAATATACATGGCAGGATAGATATATAATGTCGCAATGTTATCAATCATAATTAAATTACAACTCTGCGACGAATTGATTGTATGATGTGCAATTTTTCGATGACATATTGGATAAAATCATTCGATCTAAAAGTTTTACAAGAGACATTTCTTGCTATTACGTGAAATCCAGATATCCTGTTGGGGGTAGTATTGAGATAAATAACGTCATGTGTATAATTTTCTATAACATCAGCTCACTGCTATCCAGTCTCTATTCATTAAAACAAATAGGAGTCTAAACTTACTCAAGGTGTCCTTTAAAGATGTCGAAGTCAGTGAAGACGAGTTCGACGATCTCATGGGGTGCCGCGACGAAGGTGTAGAGGAGGCAGTCGATCCGCGGCGGGTACGGGCGCGGGTAGTCGGGGCTGCTGAACGTGCCACGCTCCTTGCCGTACGTCGACGTGTAGCGGATACACGTGCAACCTGGGAAATGAAATAAATTCTTAAGAAGCACACAGAGAATCAATAATATCATATTCACCAGTATTTTAAATTAATGTTAGTTTTTGTGTATTTGGGACAGTACAATTTATGAATAAGTAATATACATAAATGTTTCTTTACTACAAAGGAACTAGAGTAAAGCTCGAATCTTTTGCATAACTTCGTCAACTACCTATTTATGTTATCAATTTAGAACTGACAGTCATTTCCAATATAATGAACTTCATGAATATATAAGATCTCAACATTATTATGATTATACTGCTGATATTTTTGTATTGAAAACCAACAAAAATAATATTACATATTTTCGAGCTTCAACATGTTTTTCTCACCTTTCTTTTTTATAAAAGGCTTTCTGAAATTTATGTTGAATCGAAGATAAGAATATGTTCAATGACCTTATTTCCCTCAAATAGGAACTTATTTGCCGTCTGGGCGGCTTTACGAGGTAATCTATTTTCTTCATCATTCCAATAACTTTACCCATCAAAGTCAGGGTATAGAAGATATTCATTATAATAAAGCTTCAAATTCGCCGCAAATTCTGCTGAGAATATGTATACATGTAGATTTTTTTTTTAAATAAATAATCTTCATATTATTATGATTGTGAGTTTATATGGCGTATTAAAAACATTAACCCAGTTTATTTAGGGAAAATCACACACAATGGGGACCAACAAAAAGGTGATTTCGAAAAAAAAAACAACATAACCCAAAAAATATAACCCATTCTCCTAAACATGTGACATTCGCACACTCGAAATAAAATAACAAAAACACAAAAGCCCTCATTGTACAGCATAATTACCTTTCAACGATATAATAAAAGCTATAACGACAATGCTTAATGAAACAGAGGGAACAAATAAACAGAAAAAAGAGGTGACGAATATAGCACGCGATTCGGGGCTTTAGCAATGATGAATATTTTATGTAAAAATTCTCTGGCGCCGACTTACCAGTTCACGGTAATCTCCCACGGTGTCAAATGAGATATTCAAGACGTTATTTTGAGTAAAATTGAAGATAAACTTGCGTTACACCGAATTTATTTGCGGTATAATTTTTGGGGAAAATATCTCGCTTTTTTCTTACGCCCTACTAGCATAATAGTCTGGAAGCAAATGATAATTCTGAATATTATATCGGGATGATCCGGTGCTTGAGATTTTTCTTCGATGTTTTTTCCGGGAGCAGTTTTAGCAAAACGGTTGTTTATTGCTTACATAAAACGGAAAAGTGTTTGAAATGACAAGCTATTACCACGGTACACTAATACTTATTGTCGATGCTTAAGCTCGTAGTGTTCATTAAGTAATCCGTTAACTAAGCTATTTGCATTAGCAATAATTATCATAACTAAATCCAATTATATTTCAATAATCAAACGCGAGGGTAATCTACCGAAATCGATGGAGCCATGCGCACGTAATCATTTTAGTACGAACACGTTGACATTGTATCGTGCTTACATACACCCGTTGCCGCGGGCACGAGCTATTAACATAAAGCTTTTACGAGTGTTTTCCTTTAACAACGAATGATATGACTACAGTGACACCCCTACAGCTGGAATTAACGTGTTGCGGTTAAAGTTCTCACACGAGTGTAATTTATAACAGGACTTTTTGGTACCCTTATTCAGTAACACACTATCAAATTTCAATCAGAATAGTTTTGAAGGATACTGCTAAATCTTCTTGTATATTCTTTATATTTATGTTCAAACAGTTTGTTTGCTCAACAACGTAAATAACGCAATTAATGTTGTTGAACTGTCAAAATGTAAGCCATTGCTACTGGTCCTGTATTACGCAATTACCCCCCTGATATCGCTGACTGCTATACTAAAGATGCAAAATGGATTGACGATTCGATTTGTGTATTGAAGGTCTGACTTCTAGCTTTAATCGCCATACAGACCGAAGAAGTAACAAATTCAAATTCATTTATTCATTTTGTGAACATAAGGTATAATTATACAGATGTTATACAAAATATGTTGATCCATGTTATGTCCCGCCAAAAGGCATACAAAATATCTTAGGTAAGCGAATGTCAATTAACACGGGCACGGGCACGGAACTGACGTCTGACGGTACATTACATTGTCACTGATGACAATCTTATATAGGTACTGTCTGACATAGAGTCGCGTTTGCCACCGCTTGTCCTGAACGGCGCGTTAAGCGTTGGGTTATTCTTGTTCATGTTGGGACCAGTACTTGGTTCACAAGAAGTATAACTTCAGCAATTTCGAAGCAAGCCAAGTTTTTGTTGTATAATATTACTTTGAAGCTTCTGCTCATCCATGTGGTGAAACTGAATAAAATTAGGTGAGTTAATTGAGTTCAATCATTCAGACGAACGTTAATAAATACACTTCATAATAATGAATATTTTGTACCTACATTGTTGATCGTCACTAAATATTTTATTGCATTATCCCAATAAATTGTATCGCTTTTATTTTGAATGCATCAATTTGTGCGTGTTTATTTGATTTGCATTTTAACTTTATTGCGTTTGAATAGCGCAGGAACAAAGTGGAAATATGTATATAAAATTATAATATCCATTGGGATTTTGAGGCTAACCCGAATTAGAGCGTAACCTGCATAACTTTTTTTTTTTTGTTTTGTTGAACTGGATATCAGTCCCATTGTTTAGTCATAATATATGCACTATCAATCAATAGAAAATCGGGAGAATGAGCAATATCAATAATAACAATTCCTTTTTATTTGTCAATGAACCAGAATTCTCTAGTTCCTGTCATAATATTTGCGATACATCGTATTGAAAGATTCCTACGAGACTTTTATGTCAGCAATAAAAGAGTTCACATTGATGAGAATATAATCCAGATAAAATTGGATCGTAAAATCTTGTTTGACATCACAAAATTTATTGAAGGAGCAGTTTGAAATAATGATTGTTTGATGTTTCACTAGGTCAGGATTATGTTCTTTGATGTTAACTTCAATCACTGATACGACATCTATACGATTGTTTTGTGTTTGTATTTTATCTTCAAAATGTTGATTCAAATATAATATAGAATATTCAAATTTCAGAGTTGACTTCTTACTTTTGTATAGCTTGATTTGCTATAAATTGATTTCACTAGGGGAAAAGTCTAAAGCAAGAGCTGCTCAATAGAAAATCGATAAACGTAAATCCGGTTCGTTACCGCGCTCGGTCTGCCGGGACGCGTATAAACCTCCAAATAAATACTTTTTGAGACATCAAGTTGTGTAGCAGAATTAAGAACTAGAAAAAACTAGAAATTGAGCACAAAGTCAAAGAAACTGTTTTAAGAATACTGGTGTATCTAATATCACCTCAATTCACTAATTATGGTGATAAGACACACGATGAACGGGTCCAACTTGGCTGAGCACTCTCTGCCAAGTTGGACCCGTTGCACTAAAGATGACCAGCAATGCTCTAGGATTTTGGGTCACGATATTGATATTCGCCTTATGTCAATCAACATAACTTTGCTAATTGGCAGGGTGCAGCATCCAGGCAAGTTTTCAAAGCGACAAAATAACAATTTTCGTTCGATAGCACTTACTCGCAAAAACTGAATATCAGCTTTTTTCGCTGAATATTACTTAGGGCTGATTGTTCAATAATCTGATAACTTTGTTCGAGGAATACTTTTGAAATTTTGACAGTAATTTCATACAAAAACTGTCAAATGTCAATTTTATTCCTCGAATAAAAGTTATCCATGCGATAGAAAAATCAGCCCTTAGTCAACTAGACTAATAGGCGCTGTTGATAAAAAAAGAGAGTAACTGATACTTTCAAATAAACACTAATTTCAAAAACCAATATTGCACGACGGAAAAATATAATGAACTCGACGTTCTTTTAATCAAATTGTATTTGGTATCTTTTAAAGCGATATTAATGCCTGAATCTGAAATAATATTAGCGCGGTAGATACTGAAATCTAAAATAAGAAAAGATTTTATTTTCGATCGTGAATTGAGTAATTTATAACATAACGCAATAAATTCGTCTCTGCTCCAAAATTTAGAAATCTTACCAAGAAAATAATTTTAGAATATAACAGTTAGTTTAGTTAGTTACTTTAATATTTGCTCATTCTCTCTCTTTCTCTGTTGTTTGCGTACCTGTCTATGTTTAAGTTCACTTTTAACTACTTTTCTGCTTTAGAATCTTAGAATAGCGCACTGTTATACATTTATTATATAACTTTTAATGTGTTGTGGAAAATGTCGTAGGTTATACGTTTATAAACCTTGTATATTTATAACATAGTGTAAGATTTTATTGTATAACTGTTTATTTTCCCGAATAAATAAAATAAAGAAATAAAAAAAAAATACAGAAAACGTAACGTTCGGGTTTTTATTTACTCGTATAACAAATATCTTGGTGACAATTAGCAAGATATATTTTAGAGTCCTACTTTCTTGACAACTACATAATTCGCATACAGTACAATAACGCTTTTAGGGTGCTGTTGGGGCTCTCGCGGTTCTGTAGCGCATCGGGCATGTTTTCTGAAGCAGGTACTTTGCTGCAGGTAGGTTGCTTTCAAGCAATTATGCGAAAAAGAACAGCATCCCTGATGCAAAGGCTTCGGGGGAGCACCAACAGCATTTTAAAGGTTTTTTTTTTTAAACGTTGCCCCACACTAGGAATTACTCCTGTATCGTGGGTGCGTTTACAAACATTTAAACTCATATACACAAACAGCCAGACCCGGAACAACTACCTGTAGGCAATACAAATATTTGTTCCGTGCGGAAATCGAACCCGCGACACGCAGCGCAGCAGTCGATCGCTCAGCCACTGCGCCAACCGTGTAATCCAGGTAATAGTGTATAAGCCTGACAGCCCGTTCCAGGGGCACTGGACCCGAATACACAGCTGCAGGTCTGGTGGAGGCGGACTAAGTTATTGTTATAGGTTTTTTAATTAATTATTATTTTATTTTAATGAGAATTTTACTAACAATAATATGTATCATTTGTGTTCGATTTAAATAAATAATAAAAATAATTACTATATGCAAAAAAAAAACAGTTTAAAGTTTCAATAGTTTAAAGATAAATGATTTTATTTCTGTAAGTAGGTTTCCATGAACACGTTTACACGTCAATCATATTTTGGAATGGGCATGACTAGCTTCAACTTTCTGACTAACTGACCGACTATTTAATTTTGACAATTCAAAAGTGCCTGAAATGGTTTATTTGAAATAAATGATTTGAGTTTGAGTTTAGTTAATCTAGAAAAACCTTTTGACCTTTATTGGCTAATTAAACTACATCATCAGATTTGCATGGTTTATTCCAAACTAAAAACGATATCAAAGAAATAACTTAATTCCACGCAGATGGACGGACATTTTGAAGACCCCGAGATTAAGGTTTATGCCATTCAAAGAAGCGAAAATCCCCTTTATTATGCCACAAAAGTTACAAATTACGGTCGCAGTAAACAAAATGATAATAAGCTAACAAAGTAAGAGTACTTTTATACTTACTCGGATTTATAGCGTGCCCTTCGTCGACTGTGTGAAGAGATAAGTGAAGGAGAAGGATAAGCGCCGTTGACGTCTGAAATATAAAATACTCGGTTTGAAAAGGATCAAGATGTTTGGTTGTCATAAATAGGTACAGGGTTAAAATGAATTAGTTGGTGAAACTTCGCAGACATTAGGAGTATTAGTATCTGGCAGGATCGCGGGTTGTTCGAAAGAGATACCGTGGCCCCTGGCACAGGCAACTAAAGGAACACGGGTGGGTTTTAGTCAGTAAAAGTCTGACACGCTCCCCGCTCCGCCCAGAGCGGGAGAAGTATTTGATGATTTTCCACCCAAAAAAAAAGAGGTCTTAGTATATACAAAAACAAATGATGATGGGACCAGTGCCCAGGAGTCCAATTCACGTAATTAAAAACGTTCAAAATCTAAATCTCATTTCAATGACAGTCCATGTCAAAAACTGGTCAAAAATGTAGGGAAAGTACAGGTATTTTTGACAGAGTGATCGTTCTTAAAATTACGAGAATTGCTCTGGTGTCTTGAATCCCTCTGGTGTTGCGCGTAGTTACTTGCAATAACATTTTTTTTCCTTTTTAATAACTATGAGTTGGCGATACCCTGAACATTGGTGAAGTTTTGCGAGTAAATTAAAAACAGCCTATGTAATGGCTGAAGTTGAAATGGTGAGCCTAGCAACTAATGATCAGACGGTAGGTTCAGTAATTGCGAATTAAAGTGTAAAGCTTAACAATATTTGAACTAGGCCTCCGTTTGATCCCCTCAGGGTCCGAATTCCAAATAATCATTTCTTAACGAGACCCAGGACTAGCCAAATAGGTATGCAAAATTCGAAATAGCTTTCAAAGTTTTGGAAATCAGCCTTTTGTTAGGGTTTCACTTTTATCAAAATGTGCGAGAAATCTCTAACTAACTTTACTTGGAATATATTTTCGAATTAGAACTTATTTATTTGTAAGAATGTAGTTTTACAAAGTATGGTGTTAATATTTTTTAAGTTCGATCCACTCTACCCCAACATATATGGTTTACAAACATTCAAATGTCATTCTTATAACAAAGTACAATTAATTTTAAGATTTGTGATTTCAAAAAATCAATGTCAAAATTAAGTACATGACATCTTGGATTTTTACAATATTCCATATGGATATATGGCCAATGTCATAAAAGCAATTACCAATCACAAACTCGACATTTTTTTCTTGAACATTTAGTGTTAGCTTGTAAATTGTAATTAAGGCTTTCTGTTAGTAGTGTTGTGTTTGTGAATAAATAACTATCATACTAATCGATACTCGTGTTACCCAGTTCAAGAACACGTAATATTGGTAAAAATGAAGCAAAAAGTCAATAAAAATCGAAACAATCTTCTTCAGATTACGGGGTCGTGCACGAAATTGGCTAGTGTTGATCAATTTTGTTCATTATAATGTAAGAAAGGGAAAATAATGTAAACAAAGTTATTTGTATTTGAAAAGTCGAATTCTTTGTTTTGCATGTGGATGAAAGGATTTTTTCAAATAAGTTAAGAATTCATGGAAAATTACTAATATTCCAAAAAGTTTTCCGGAAAATGACGCGTGACTGACGTTTGATCATCCTTTTACAAGAAACCACTTTTGATTTTGTATTATTATAATATGGTCTACTTGCTCGTGTCTGGGCCACCTTTTTCAACTTTGATACAAAATATAGTAGAAAAATTATGTTGAAAAACCTAATTAATTTTTAGACCCAGTTAGAAATGTAATTTTCGTATTATTTAGTAAAACATTTCAAGAAAATAAAAAAACATACATTAGTCGTCAGTTATCCTAGAAACGAAATCAAAATGTTATCTTATAATAATACAATATCTTCATTAAGTAAATCAAGCAAAATAAACTATATTTTCGAGAGCGCAAGTGATGAAACTATTAACTGGTGCTGTGACTGACACCAATAGTTTAGCTCCACAAAAACTATTCTTTTATATTCATATAGACTTAATAATAAAATAAATAAATAAATAATAATATCCCTGGACATTTCACACAGCGCCATCTAGTCCCAAGCTAAGCAACCTAATGCTTGTGTTATGGTAACAAGATGGCTGATAAACTACTTATATACATTTTTTTTTTTTGTAAATACATACATATTATAGATAGAAAAACACCCAGACTCGGAACAAATACATGTAGGTCATACAAATATTTGTTCCGTGCGGGAATCGAACCCGCGACACGCAGCGCAGCAGTCAATCGCTTAACCACTGCGCCAACCGTGCCGTCAAATGTTTCAATTGTTTCAAGCTTTCTAACAATTAGAACAGAAATTGACAAAAAGTCGGTCTTTTTCGTTCACTGAGCTTTAACACATCACTAAATTCGTCACCATAATCGAATGCAAACACGAAAATCCTTCTAAACAAGTTGACACACGCAACCAACCGTCTAAGAGTACTTCAAGACAAAGGAGCCTTTAGAATCGAAAACGTATTCCTCACAAAGTCTATTTGTAAGCATTCACACTTGAGCCTACATTTTCTGCGTACGTTTCAACCTGAGAAGCCGAAATGGAGCCGAACGCATCCGAAGGCATACGAACGGCTTCATTTAGAATGCGTTGCTTATCGCCTCCATCGGTAGCCTCCATCTGCATTGAAACGATTCTTTTGAAAAATCTCGGATACCAGAGATAACTCTAACTGTATTAGAGCATTTCATCCTACTATCGTTCCTACATTATCTTTCTGTTATTGAGTAACATTGATCCAAAATATTAGACGAAAGGATATTGATAAAATAAACAATTCTGAGAGCAGTGGTGGCCCAGTGGAAACGGCCGCGACTTACGAGTTGTAGGTCGCGGGTTCAAACCCTGACAGGCGCTTTAGTTTGCATAAATAATTTCATCACCACTGCTCTCAAAACGGTGAAGGAAAACATCGTGAGGTAATCGGCATGTCCTTAAACTAAAAATTCGAAGACATCTGACATCTTCCAACCCGCACTGAGCCCGCGTGGTAGATTATAGCCCACTCCCTCTCGAAGAGAGGAGGCCTGTGTCCCAGCAGTGGGAACGTAATAGGCTGGTTATGCTACTCAACAAACATGGATTATTTATTAACTGGTTTATACCGACCTCAAGCCATTTCAAATTATATAACCTCCACATAAAAGGTCATTGCTCTTTTATCTTCTTTCATGTCCGTTTCGATTAAACAGATTTAGATGTTTAGTGTGAACGTAGACACCGCCTTGAATAAATTCCAGGTACGAGATACTGATCTAGAGATATTGAATTAGGTAACAAATAGCTGCTCTGCCAGCGTTTGAATTATAAATACGTAATTTCTGAGAACGTGGAGTTTATCTTGCCTGAAGTGTTACGCCAGAAAGATGCTATTCAGACCGGATCGTTTTCAGAGAAATAACGTTTGAATCCCTATACAATTAAATCAAAACTTTTTCATTATTTAAATATACATTGCAAGGTACAGGAGTAAAAAAAAGCTATTTGTTTTCATTTCTCTGTAATTACCAGTTTGATTTGAAAAAATATTTTTGCATTTGATAGCCCGATCCTTGAGGAAGGATGTAGGCTATTTAACATCACGTTAGGACACTTAATAAAAACGTTAAGCGAATACGAAGCAGTAGTGCGAGCAGGCGACGCGATGCGACGGGGTGGGTCGGAGGAACAAGAACTTTCTCGCGGACGAAGTCATGTGCGTAACCCATGCATATTCCCTATTCTACCACGATGTTGGTCTTCAGCTTATCACTATGCCTTTTGTATACTTAAGGTAGAAGGAAGTAACACGTCAGTTATTTTCATCCCCGACGTATCTCATGTCAGAGAAAGGAATAAATACTTATTACATTTTTAGTAACAAGAAAAAGAGTCCAAAAGAATATAAGAAAACAGACACGAGTCAGCTTTCCGCTTCCATAACGCCATTCTCAGATAAAAACACTTTTATTCCAAGATACGCACGTAATAAATTTTATGAAAAGAAAATGTAATTTTACACCTTATTTTGTTGTAATTCAGTAAAAAAAGGCGTGGAAGCAAACGTTAAAGGCGCCTTACTTTACCTTGATTCGTAAACGAAATGTAAGCGAAAAGCTGTGTAATCTAATATTTACAGTAGGAAACCACGGACCGTCGTAATTATGATGTACGTACGGAATTAAATTATTTGCACAAGGCGTAGGTAGGCCTGCGTTTATGTATTCTTTTAATAAGAACATTTGAGGCTTCATGTTTAAAATGTACCCATTAAAATTACCCACGTTTCAGCCATAATAATAATATATTGGATCCCATGAAATGAGACACAAGCCTCGACATTTTAGTCATTAACAGGCGACAAAATTATACAAAATACAGGGTGTAATGACAGTCTTCTCTTATACAAGGTGCTGCCAGTCTATTTTATGGAATAACATATCTCCTTTATTTCATTTTAATTCTTATAAATTACATATTTAAATATTTTTTATAAAAAAAAAAAATATGAAAAACATTTAAAAATATAATAAAAAGCAGTAGCCCACAGGTATCGAGAACAAGGTCCGAGCTACCGGCGGTCAGGGCTCCCGAGAAAGGAACCGCCTTACAATGCGAGCCTTGTCGAGTAGTACTGCTTTCTGGATCAAGCCCTTGATCCAGCTGCCCAACGAGAACTCTTGATCGAGGCTTTTGGCTACTAAGCCATGGCTGTCACGACTATCGGCACAATGATCGCTGTATCCACATGAGGGATGTGGATACAGCGATCGACAACCTCGCGAGCCAAGTCCAGATATAATACATTAAAATAATATAATTATTACGCTAGTAAATGGTACTATGTACATACTCGTAATATGTTTCCCAATATTTACAGTACAAACAGTTTAAACTTCCTGAACGTATAGGCCTACGGCTTTTTAATCTTGAGACTCAGAATCGGTCATACATTGTATACATGCAGACGTTTGCATATGATGTAACTCGGATAACCACGTCATAACTACGTAGATACTTTACATACAAACTTACATAGTACACAGTTCGCAGATATCGTATTTTACTGACTAGCCGTTAGCTCTGCAGAACGCGTTCCAGTAAAATGATTGACGTTTTACCGCACCTAGTTCCACGAACCGCATGTAGTTCGTTCATAACTTGAATTGAGAGCCTATCCATCAATCAACTTAGCCGTTCCTAGTCTTTGAGGCGTGTGGTCGATAAAAACGTTGTACGTTGATCGATTTTTTTGCATTGTGAATTTATATAAATCTTAAATTGGTTCACTGACCGACAACGCACAACCTTACCATTTTGCCCAACAGCTTTTTATGTAACGAATGAAGGAATTTTAAGGATTCATCCCCTAAAGGGGTTACAGAGGGGATGAAAGTTTGTATGAAAGTTCGTTATTTTTGCCGTTGTCAAATACAATCGGCACATGGTCTGTATGGTATAAAAATAGAACAGATTTTTTTAAACTTAGAGCGTTCTTTTATTTCTTAAATTATTTTTTTATTTTACCATTTATGTACACACATATATAAACAGACAATGAAAAATAGAACAGAAAAAATAGGTACAGAGGTGATTATTTGAAACATTGGACACTGTATTTTCTGAGCTACAAAAGATTGTTTTTAGAATTTTATTACTATCTACGAGTATGTATCTGGTGAAATTTATGTACATCGTGAGGAAACTTGTCCTAGTCCTAGTACCAAGAATTCGAAGACAGGTGACATCTACCAACACGCACTTGGCCCTAGAAAATGAGAATTTTAAGTAAAATTAGCAGCTGCTAATTTTACTTAAAATTTTCATTTTTTATAGTTTCCCACTTCTGGGACACAAGCGTCCTCTCTTCGAGAGGAAGTACTAGGACTAGGACAAGTTTTCTCATGATGTACAGACGCCAGCAAGTCAAGCTACCAAAAACTGTCAAATTTTCCCAATCAAACTTGAACCTTAATGCTTTAGCGATAAAGTTGAAAATCTATTAAATAAATTTGAAAGGTTGTAGTAGCTTGATGTGCTGGCGTCTGTACATAGATTTCACCAGATACATACTCGTAGATAGCAATAAAATTCTGGAAACAATCTTTTGTAGCTCAGAAAATACAGTGTCCAATGTTTCAAATAATTTAAGAAAAAAAGAACGCGCTAAGTTTAAAAAATTGTTAAAAAAACATCTAACATTAATCTATATCTGTCAATTATGAACAGTTGTAATGTTTTAAACAACCTTCCAAATGGAAGCAATAAATGTATGCAAATAATATAAATGCTGCGTATTTACATACCATTCTCTCAACTTAATAGGTACGTCAAGACACGTTTGAAGGCTCCACGCCAAATTAAAGGATTTGTACTCAGCAGAGTTTAGATTACAATGTCTTTAATCTTATGAAACCTAATCCTTAAGCACATCCTGTTGTGCGTTGTTACATTAATTAAGAGATTTAATTATCTGTTGTTAGAGTGTAGTTTTCACGTCGTTTAACGCATTATATTTTGTTTTAATTGTTTGTAACAGAAACTTTTGTGAAGTTTCTCGAAAATATTGTAGTAATTCACTACATTAAGTATTAATCTTCTTTCAGCCATGTCAAGCTCGGTGTTATGGCCCAGCTGTTCTAGGTTCGATACCCATTTTGGACCATGTTACTCAGTATAGTTCATGCTTAAGCGTTTAAGTATTTAGAATTTTTCTATAATAAGCAGGTCAGAGTTTGAATTCGTAGTGGTAAAAACCCGACCAATTGCTGGTCAGACTCGCACACGAAGGCACCGTACCACAAGACAAATGCCGAATGCCGAAAAAAACACGTTTCTTGTATTAAAAATAATACTTTGGTTTATTTTTATTATTTGTTGTTATAGCGGCAATAGAAATACACACTCTGTGAAAATTTCAACTGTCTTCCTATTATGGTTCATGAGATGCAGCCCGCTGACAAACAGATGGACGGGTGGATAGACGGACGGACCGCGGAGGCTTAGTACCGGGGGTCCCAATGACCATTTGGGTAAGGAACACTAAAAAGAAATTGGCTTGTTAAAAACGTAGTTCTACACTCCTGACTCACTCGATTACCGGTGTATTATCCAATTAGGGTGCCGAATTTCGTAATCAGTGGAACGTGAATGTAAATTAATAGATTAATCTTCACGTCGCCTACTCCAACCTGATTAGTATCGTGTTTCAATATACCAAACCATCATTCGAAACGTACGTTGCTATGTACAGAATCACTGGGAGAGTTACAATTAGTTCCATTAATACTTCAAACCGCGTTTGGCAAATAGGTAGCGAGTTCACTGCCTATTTATTAACTAGTACAATTTAGCGAGCCTTTTAATCAGTAGCTTTCGATAGATTAGCCTATTTATTTGGCATTCACACACGTGTTCGTTAATGTGGTTAAGCTGTTATAGGAGCCACAGATATACATAAAATCGGCCTATAATATTCCCACGGCTGGGACACAGACCTCCTCTCTATGAGAGGAAGTGGGCCATGGTCGACCACGAGGGCCCAGTGCGGGTTGGTGGATGTTACATGTCTTCGAATTTTTGGTTCTAAGACACGCGGGTTTTATCATGATGTTCGCTTTCATTTTGGGTTCAAGCTCAAGACGTACCTCTATCTATACCTCTGGGGGGTAGGCAGAAACAACAAAGTACTACCTGCTCCAATATTTCCATACTCTTTTTGCTTCGTTTACGTTAATACATCAAAAGGCCAATTCTCATAATGAAAAATGATCAAAATCTAGTTGCAGTCTTATCTCGGCGACAAACAATTGTCAAACGCTTGTCAAAATGTAGGGAAATTAGAGCTATTTTTGAGAGATTGAGACTGAGATCAGACTGTGAACGTTCTTAAAATTACGGGATTTTTTTTTTCTTTACAAAAACGTTGCCCCAGACTAGGAATTACTCCTGTATCGTGGGTGCGTTTACAAACATTTAAACTCACATACACTAACAGCCAGACCCGGAACAACTACCTGTAGGCAATACAAATATTTGTTCCGTGCGGGAATCGAACCCACGACACGCAGCGCAGCAGTCGATCGCTCAACCACTGCGCCAACCGTGTCGTCAAATAGCGCCCCTGGTGATACACGCCGGTTGTGAGTACTACGCACCTGATCTTTCTGAAAAACTTCAGGCCGTATATTAGATACATCTAACTGAAATACAGTGTGATAGGTGTTGGGTTTCATTGATTTACAAGCTGATCGCAAATAACCGCCCGAGGGGACCATCATGGGGAATTTTAGCCGATGGATGGGACCATCGGCAAAAATTACGAACTTCAATGCAAACTCCTTTTTAGTGTAGCACTTTCGATATAAGAGGAACTCTTGTGCAAAATTTCTCTAGTGCTTCTAATCCCAATGGTTTAGCCTGTACGTTGCCTGTCAGTAAATATAATTTAATAGTTCTTTGATACAAGAACGGTCGATGAAACATCTCATGAAAGGATCTCTCCCGCTTTCACTCAAACGAAAGCTCATGGACATGTGCATTCTTCATACCCTCACCTACGGAGCGCAAACATGGTCTCTTACAAAGGGTCAAAATTCCGCACTTGGAGTCTGCCAACGGGAACGAAGTATACTAGGTGTCAAACTCACAGACCGCATTAAAAATTCTATACTTCGTTCCAAAACACAAATAGCGGACACTGGCCACACAGCTGCTGGGCTAAAGTGGAACTGGACTGGCCATATCTGTCGCATGTCGGAGGAGCAATATGCAAAAGCCACCACTCAGTGGATTCCAAATGGCAGGAAACGACAGCGCGGCAGGCCCAAAAAGAGATGGCGGGATGAGCTGGACTCCTTCTTAAAGGATTGGCCCACAATCACAGTAGACCGGGAAAAGTGGAGGGAGGGAAGGGAGGATTTTTCCCTGCAGTGGGACAACACAGGCTTATAATAATAATAAATTAAGTAGATTGGTTCGAGTTTATCAATCAATCAATTCAACCCATCGTCCACTGCTGGACATTAGGTTCTCCTTAGTTCTACCGCTACACCCGATTTTTCCCTTTCCCCACCCATTTTGTCTTTGCCTCCTTTTTAAGTCCATGATGGGGTAACACACGCTACATTTATGCCAATTGAAATTTACAGACACTACCTGTCCTTGGCAAGAATGTCTATGAAAACAACAGACTATATCCATTTTAGCTAAGTTGTGTAAAGAGAGGAGTGTAACAATGCTCTCGTGCAAGACTATCAAATGTATGAGTACTCCTTCGTCCAATATTTACATTTATTTCTGTTAACACGTGATAACATAACATCTATCACGTAAATACTCCCCGAAGGGTTAGGCAGAGGTGTACCTAATAGTAATACATCTATATTTCGCAAGTTATGTGTAAGTCCCATGTAATAGGCCCCAAGTCTTTTGCCATCAGTCGGACACAAATCCAGACACTGAGCTGCCACTGAAGAGTTCTAAATGGAAAAACCCACAATAACACTTTGCTCGACCTGGTAATGGAACCCAGAACCTCATGCACAGTAATATATATTGTTGCGCGCCACAATTAATGCCTAGTACATGGTGACATTAGTTACCACTAGCGCCATCTAGTATCGAGTAGCAGAACTAATAGAGTCAAGATCCTTCTAGAAATTTCGATGCTAGAACTTTCTAGAACTATCGACATCTGGTCAGTCTGAGCCGGTATGTACAGTCACGAGCAAAAGTATGTATACACTCGGCCTTATTCAAAAGCGATTTACTCCTTTATTTTTTAATGAAATTTTATGTTGTTACGAACATAGCATTGTCGAACCCATACGTTTATGTAATGTGTCGTATTTCAATGTTGCATTCGTTATTTCGCGAAAAAATCCCAATTGAAAGTTGCCAAGTGTTGACATATTGGTGCTCGTGACTGTACTCGAACCTTCTAGATGTTTCTAAAATAGTTCTAGAATTATCTGCGGCACTATATAAGGCCGGGATGAGCCACGACCTGGTCAGAGTTGGATAAGCGATAAAAGTGAATACATCGAAAGCAATCTTCAGTGCGACTTAAGTGCAATTGTGTTTTATAATTAGTGTGCTTGAGTTGTTATTAGTCTTGTTCAATTAAAGTGTAATTTTTGGTAATTTATATCGGCAGTTTTAATTGTCACGAACCCCGAAGCTCGTAACAATATGTAGTTTGCGACCACTAGATCAACCAGGGTTTTATTTATTCATTATTTATGTAGACATCATAAAAGCACCTCGTTTATCACACTTCTAGAAGGACATAGAGGCACCTATTTTTACTTACTTATTCGCATATTTACTCAAAGAACGCGTTAAATATTTATGAATGAATAAATAAGATGTAAATAAAGATGATGAGAATTTATGAGATGTTTGGTTACCTTTTCAGGGTTCCTTACCGAAACGGCGCTAACGAAACCCTATTATTAGTAATAGGGTCCCGCTAGCGCCTTTTACATCGTTCATCGTACTTTTGAATCAAAATCGTTTATATCATCTGATTGGTACGCAATCATTTTAGAAGTAGTTGAACAGTTCCTTGTGAAGGAGTTCGTTATGGGAAGTATTAACACCATACAGATTAGGTATAGGAACATGAGACATTCCTTTGGTATTAATCAACTGCCCATAGACGGAAGTAACAACTTACTATGGGAAAGTTGCTGATTTGCCTCTCAATACAATAAAAACACTAACATTGCTTTTGAATCTCCAAAACAATTACTCGCAGGCAGACCAAACTCGTTAATCGTAAATTCTTCTCCTCCCCAGATAAGCGACAAAATGACCAAGATAAATCGTTTGAAAAATACGCTAATTATAACAAACGACCTTCATTTCGCTTTAGAAATAATCCTATTACGAATTACTCGTACTAATGTACGTCTAACACCTAGAACATGTATTAGTAAGGCTTCGGCGAGCGAAGAACCTAATGCATTAGTCGTGTACCTACAGTATCGTGTTATCGGACCATTGATATACGGTTCAAGCGAATTGTAGCATACATTTCGAAATTGGCTACGTATAAGATCAGGTGTATTTGAGTACAATATCTATATCCATAGGTATAGTTACAGACGCCAGTACATCAAGCTACCCGAAACTGTCAAATTTTCCCAATCAACTTTCAATCATATGCTTCAGTGATAAAGTTGTAAATCTATTAAAGAAATTTGACAGATTGTAGTAGCTTGATGTGCTGGCATCTGTACATAATATAAATTAAAGCCCCTTTTCGTGTCTGTCTGTTCTATCTGAAGAAAGTTGTTCCTCTAACCTACGGAACGGATTTTCATGCGGTTTTCAGTAGTTAGGAGAATTATTCTGAAAGGTTTATGTGTATAATAGAATAATATTAAACTTGCAAATAATAAAGAAATCTCGATGTCAAGTTGTAAATACAGTGCGAAGCATGGAAAGAAAGAAAAAGAGATATAATTGTCACAGAAACACGTGCATACAAATAGATAATTAATTCTAATAATGGGTGGGTCACTTGTATGGAATGTTATACCTACAGGAAATCTGGTTGGTCGAGATTAAATGGAATAATGAAACGAAGCAAAAACCCGATATTCACAAATAACTTTCCGTATACACAATTTCATCGATGGTTGGTTCAGAGAAACGCAAAATATACTGACGTTACGTAGAAAAAAATGTTTACTGTTACGACATTTAAATTGTGGAATACTGCGTGCCGTTTTCGCACTTTCCGTTCAGCTTGAATACCGGGAAGCAGTGATAGGTTGGCCTTTTTGGTTGCTGACTTTTTCATGGCGCTAAAATAAAAAAATAAAATAAAGAGGTTTCAGTTTTGCCTGAGTTTAAACAGTCTTTTTAAAATTATTACTGATTTTCTTCAGAAAGGTCAGGTGCGTAGTACTTACTCCCAATCGACGTGCATCTGTCACCACAGGGGTATTTCTCATAATTTTAAGAACGTTCACAGTCTGAGGGGCAATTCTCGTAATTTTAAGACCTTTCACAGTCTGATCTCAGTCTCAATCTGTCAAAAAATACTTCTAATTTCCCTACATTTTGACAAGTTTTTGACATTTGTTTGTCGCTGAGATGAGACTGTGACTAGATTTTGAACGTTTTAAATTACGAGAATTGGCCTTCAGATCTCAGTCTCAATCTGTCAAAAAAACCTCTAATTTCCCTATATTTTGACAAGTTGTTGACATTTGCTTGTCGCCGAGAAAAGACTGCGACTAGATTTTGAACGTTTTAAATTACGGGAATACGGGCCCAGATATATGAACGTAAACAAAGTAAAACGAGTAAGGATCGTAGCATGTGGCGTTCTATAGTTTCTGCCTACTCACATGCAAAGAAGGCATTAGTTTATATATATATGAATCTTAAAATGTACCTATAAGGTTACATAGCACGTTGGTAGGTACGTAACGTTATTACCTCGAGCACCTACCTAAATTAGGGGTATGTAATGTGTTAGGAACAATGTGTAAGCTTGGAGCTGGCAATACATCACGCTGAGCACATCTAAACTCAATGCTATTCACTGTAATTCGGTACAAGCAATGCCAATGTGGTGCATCACATTTGTGATGCATTGTCATGGAATTCATTACTACCAGGTAGGTAACGTATTACTAAGTCTGTTTTGTAAAACATTCTTTTCAGTGTGAAACCTCTTTTTTTTAAAACGAGGCGACCTAAAAATAAAATCTCGTTACATCCAGCTTTCTGTTTTGGTATCAAAAATAGTTTTTCGTTCAATCTTTTTGCCATTTTCGGATTAAAAACTCTACTCGATTCTGAACAGTTATTACAATATTCCATATTGTACGAGTATATAAAACATTTTAAAACAATATACCAGTTGTAAAATTCATCAAAGTCTTGTTATGCTTATTCCAATGTATAATTATGTTGTCTGTTACGTTTTATATAAACCCAAAAGTCGACTGGCAGAGAATGCCTCCTGGTGACATGACCGCTTAATTTAGTTCCAATTTTGTAGCCTGAATTATAAACAAACTAGCTAATGCGACATGCGTAGCAATACCTTTTTTCATTTTTTTTTTTTTGTATTTAGAACCTTTCTCCTGCGGTCACATAAAACTTACCAATGTTTCATCACAATGATTTTCGAGTTTCTGCAAGACTAACGAACGGCAATTGTTGTTTATTATATATAAACAACAATTGCCGTTCGTTAGTAGATACATATTTTTATATATACACTTCACGTAATCATAGGGCTGGGTCGTTCTTTGGCCAAAGAATTAGCATTGCCATTCAACGTGCCAATGCTGCCAGTCTTCTGGGCAAGTTTCCGGATGACAGCGATGCGGATTAGTACTTTGACGCCTAAAATATCCTTTTGTTTTTATTTATACAGGGTCCAATTAAAATAGATGGATAAATTTTACCACAGCGATCAGTACGTCTAACCAAAGATATCCAAGCAAAAAAAAACACTGATTAAAATGATTTTATTTGGACCTAAAATAATAAATACCTGGCACTCTAGATCCATCCATTATGGGTAGATACTTGCATTCGCGCCCCGCTGCGCGCATGCTCGCATCACAATTTTAAAGACAATGGAGGGATGTGTTTATGCATTGGGTAACCAACATTTATAAGTGTATTTTTGTTAGCTGATTATTTTAATTATAAGTATCTAATGCGTTTTTCTTATATATTTTTTTTCCATTGTCCTTGTTTTGGTAGTCTGAATGATTTCTAAAAGTTTGTCCACCTATTTTAATGGGACCTTATATAGTAAGTTAGTTAGTCATTTCATTTAGTATCTAGTTTAAATTTTTAGTTACCTATACATACAATAAAAGATAATGCAGATATAGAAGATAGATAAGTAGTAAACATAAAATTGGTACTTATAAGAAACTTTTCAACCGCAAACCCAATTTTTCATGTTATAACATAGGAAACAGCGGTCGATATCCGAATCCCTCATAGGCCAAAGGGTCTAACTAACGCATTGTTGGTTTTCGAGGCCAATATGATGTGAATAAGACCTTCAATTCGTCTTCTTACGCGTTCGGGTTTCTCAATGTGTCCGTTTGGAGCTTAAGAAAGTTGCTTTCACAATTTGTATTGAGTTTGCTGACATTGTGTATGGTTCACGTTTTGTATGTATTTGCTACCGGGTACTAAACTGAATGTGTGTTGAAAAGAGTCTGTTTTATTTGTTTTTATGTTTATTACTAAGAATGGGTTAGTTATTCTAGGTAATTAAGACACGAACGGGTAAACTGGACCTTATACAGCGTGTATCAGCCAGGGTGTGGTAATATTTAAGGACCAAAATCATAATCACATAAAATTTATAAACGGTCCCATACAAAATTTCAATACCTACTAGACCCAAATGTATGAAATGACGAATCATTTTTTCGCGAATACGATTTTGGTATAGAGAAAGTTGTTCAGTTTGATGGTCTGTACCACACCCTATCTATGACCACACCTTTCTGATACAGGTTGTACTAAAAACAAATACAATATTCAATCAAAGAAAGTAAGAACAAAGTTTACTTGGACACAGTTCGTGAAACACAAAATACAAATAACGAAATATAAAAGTGAAAGTAATGTAAATAATGTACACACAACAATAGTTTGTGCCTCACGGCTACGCCAAAAAGGTTCATTTCAGCATTAATGCCAGGTAGATGTTTTCTGACGCTGATTTTCTAATGAACCTTTTTGACGTATTATTAAAAAGGTATTGCTAAAAAAGTATCACATAAATATGGTTACCGATTTTCATTATATTACTTTTTTTTAAGTACCTATTACTTATTGTTAAGAATTTACTAAAGTAATCAGACATGTTAGAACAATAATTTTAACGAATAAGTGCTGATTATGCCATCGCCAGATAACTTTTTTTCGAGGTATAAAATTGACGTTTGACAGTTTTTGTATGAAATAACTGTCAAAATTTCAAAATTATTCCTCGAATAAAGTTATCAGATGATTGAAAAATCAGTCCTTAATGTTTCCTTTTAATTTTTTATAAGTATGTAACGTGTTTCAATATTTGTATGCCAGTCCTTGGCGAAACATGTAAGATCATAATTATACTTATAAGCCCTTAATATACCATGTTTTAAAGCAAATAAATATATTCTATTCTATTCTAACCTTTAGGGACCAGTTGTTGTTGACAAAACCGTTGAATTAGTAAGTAGGCCTTATCGACAGAACTTTCGATCCATATGACAAAACTAATTTAAGTAATTCCACTCAAAACAATTGAATAAGTAGAAATGACAGCTAGCTAGCAAAGATCCTATCGATTCTATACAAAATTAGACAGTTTGAATTACAAAAAGACATACAGCCAAAGGGTTTCATTACAATCGTGTAAACATAATTGGCAATTTGTAAGATCAAGAGAACCATTATGAACGGTGGACCGAATCAGATCAATGTAGACAATTTGCCATCAACTGACAAATTGGTCAATACTCCTTCTTTCTTTATCTACCAAATTGATATGAGAAAACAGGGTATTTCCATTATTGTATTTTGAGTAATATATTGTACTTTTATTTGAATAAACATTTATGAAGCCTACTCATGAAGGGTCGTAAGCATCATTATCTCATGATAAAAAACATTTGTACGACCTTTGGCATAACGTAGCGCACTCTTTATTATCTTTCATCATAATCAGTCTTTAATGTCCCCAACTCTGGGAGGGAATGGGCCACAATCCACCACGCGGGCTCAGTGTGGGTTGGCGGATGTCACATGTCATCAAATTGTTGGTTCTAGGACATTCCGGCTTCCTCACGATGTTTTCCTTCACCGTTTTGGGAGCAGTGGTGATGAAATAATTTACACAAAGTAAATCGTCTGTCTGGGTTCGAACCTACGATCTACAATTCGTAATTTGGGACCGTTACCACTGGGCCACCACTGATCTTCATATACCATTGTTATTGTACCTATGTTAAAGAAATGAATAAATGACGTAGGTATAATGTATTTATTTATTTAAACTATTCTCACAAAAAGGTACAAAGGCGGACTTAATGCCTTAGGCATTCTCTACCAGTTAACCAAGGTTGGTGAAGAGATTAGATGGCAGGTGCTTTGGTTGAGAGGGACAATAATAAAAAAAAAATCTTAAAACTAGAGAGAGACTTGTTGAGATGACTACGCTATTATTTTGAAAATTTGTTTATAACGATAAAAACAAAAAACCTTTTTTCTTTCAAAAGCTATTCAAGATTAGTTCACACAGTAACGGTGACCCGGACATAGGTACTAAGAAAATACCAGTAAAAGGAAGTTGCAGGTATTAATTAGGAGCACTGGATACGGAAGGCGATGTATCAAGTGGTGTGGCGGAACTTGAAAAGGCTTAACGTGTACATTACGCTGATAAATTAACTGAATTACATCAACATCATCACACACCACTCATTATCCTCATGCTACAGCGCAGCGTCACCTATTTCCACGAAGCTGCCATCGTGATTCATATATAATTTATTATTATTCCATATCATAATTTCAGCGAAAGACGTCCACTGCTGGACATTGGCTTTGGTGATTGCCAAACCTATATTTACCCAAGGGAGACCAGGATATACATCACCCAAAATACCCCAAACAGTAATTTGAAATTTATTAAAAGAGTAACCATGGAGTTTCTTGTCGGCGCTTTTCCATAGGAAACGACCAATTGGAACCATTTTCCTAGTTTCTGACATTTCATAAGTGCTTATGTAGGCGTATGTGAAATAAAATATGAATTTGTTTACACTTCAATCCTCACTAAAGCTCGGGTTTCTTACGACAGCGTAAGCCACCACATAACGGGCAATAGTGACACAGAGTTTTGACTTTACGGTGTCAAAAAACGTTTTGTAGGGAAACATACCAACTAACTTTCATAAATAAAAAATCGGTGACGTCATTCTACCGTAAATTGGAGACTCTATGTGACGGCCACTGCCGTTAGGAAACCCTGCGCTAAGATGCTTACCATCAAATTCAAAGAGTTCTCTATTCATCTATTTTCATAAATACCAAAGGTAAACGCTCTGTGGCCTCGAAAATCTAATAACAAAATCTAAATATCGTTTCGATAATCATTCAATAATCTTTCAACCGTTTGATCCAGTTCAATTTATCATGCTTCCCACCGAAGAAACCGTAACGAAATCCACTCAAGTAATAAATCTTAAACTTAAGTAATATCTGACGACGATAGATAGCGCCACCTGCGAAGTGCTGGAACTAACCGTAAAGTGAATAGATCGAGCGGAGAGAAATTATTTCTATCGGAGACTCGGAACTTGGTGATAAATGTAGAATGAACTGGAAACATGGGGTGTAAACCTGTGTACATCTAAATTTAAACTTTTAATGATTAGAGGACTCTTTTTATGCTACGTAGTAATCTTCTCATTATCTTCTTTGTTCAGTTATGGAAATGAATTGTTAAGTATATACATTCTACGTGAAATTGCCGTGTTATAGCCATTGCTTACAATCATACAACTGCCCAAGAATAACAAACGTGGTTTGAATATAAGCTCAACTGTTACTAATGACAAACAATTTATCGACATCAGTTTTGCTTGCCATAATTAAAAAATTGGATAGATTAGAATAGACACACAATTATTTATTTTTAATATCTTTTTCAAGCTACAAGTAAGTACAAGTACTAAGTACATACAATATACATATACGGAAAATTTAAGTTGATAGCCATCAGCACCCTAATTGTGTAACACACGATCAATCGGAATCTGAATCATTTTGAAGTAAATTGCTAATCCATTGCTTCATAAGTTTGAAAAATTTGTCTGCTCAAAGTGCTCAACACGTAAATAACGCAATGAATGTTGTTGAATTGTCAAAATGAAACCGATTCCGATTGATTGTGTGTTACGCAATTAGGGGGCTGTTTGTTAAAAAATTAAACCTGACTTTATATAAAGTACTTAGTTACAGTTTTTTTTGGTCGATTAATATACTTACAACAATGCATATGCAAGGGAGTCCACTGTTCCATGTTAGTTTTAAGTTATATTATACTAGCTGAGCCCCGCGGTTTCACCCGCATAAGTTTCGATCCCGTAGGAATGTCGGGATAAAAAGTATCCTATATGTTAATCCTGGTTATAAACCATCTGTGTGCCAAATTTCATCCAAATCTGTTTAGTAGTTTTGCGTGAAAGAGTAACAAATATCCATCCATCCATCCATCCATTCATACAAACTTTGATGTTTATAATATTAGTAGGAAGAATTATTGTCAACTTAATATTGTATCTATGTCAATTAATGTAATTGATGTTGTATCGTTTTAATTAACCATAAATAAATAAACACACATCGCAAGTACATAAGAACAAGTACACAAAGATAAAAAATACAAAAATAAGGAAATAAAATGAATACCACTACAAAAATATATCATACTCATAACCCACATACAACAGATTGATGATCATAGTATGTTGTATGTTGTTATTAGCGCGTACGTCACACGCTACTGTTTGCGGGTAGCCCGCGACAAACAAGTAAGCTATTGGTTACCGGTTTACCCAATGTTAGCTATTCGTTATTGCAGAGACTATACAATCTATGTACTCGTAGCTATGTACCTACATATATGGCAAACTAACGCGGTTGGAATATTGTGAACAAACCAATATCGAGGGAAAAAAATACAGGCTTTCCGGTTCAACATTTTTTCAAATTGCGTTCTTATTTTTGAAACAATCTAAGGCAAAAATGTAATATATTATACTTGGACTTTGAAGGTGCTAGTTACCTAATTTCGTTACACCAAAACCAAGGAAACTTTGTAACAAAGTAAGAGACGACAAGCTCGCATAACAACCCTTTTCCAAGAAAATCCACATAAGGCCTGGCTTAAAACAACCGGAGCAAATACAGCTGTTTATACTTGATGGATCACAGAACACCAACGTACACAGTGCACTAATATTCCGTATATGCTGCGTCATATATCTTGTTATATAAAAAGGCTTCCACCATCCCATATTAGGATAAGAGGATTAGTTTTGGTGTCGAGTTGCGTTGCCTACTACCGCCTTGATTCGGGCTACCGGCACCGGCTTTACTCCCGTATATTCCTTTTTTATTAACACTGACACGTCTCAGCAAGACTTAGGAGAATACAGGCACTCTCAAATATGAACACACATCCATGTTATTGAGAAAAATTGTTTCGTAGAAAGTGATTTATCAAAAAAGGTCCGAACACTTTTGGAAGTAGAAAAACTTTGGGACATTCTTTACGCAGTAAACAAAAGAAAGGCGTTTCGTAAAATAATAAGGGATGTTTTGAGCAAACTTCTCGTTGTTCTAAAAGGTAGCAACTGCTTTTGAAAATCGTAAAACAACAAGAGGCAATAGCAGGAGAGAAACACCTGATCTCGAGATCGTGAAGTTTTATTGCACTAAAGTAAAAGCTGATATCTATTCAGACACGATATATAATTCCAATATTGCATGAAAAAGGTACTGTTTTAGGTGAGGCGAAAATGGAAAACAACAAGCAATTTTAGAATTGACCTGAAGACCAATTCCCGTAATTATAAAAACGTTCAAAATCTAGTCGGAATCTCATCTCAGCGACAACCAATGTCAAAAACTTGTTAAAAATGTAGGGAAATCAGAAGTATTTTAGTCAGGTTGAAACTGAGATCAAACTTTGAACGATCTTAAAATTATGAGAATTGCCCTCCTGGATATAAACTAAATTTCCGGTGACACAGAAAATTCTACTACCTACCGTGTCCTTGCTTAGACATCCTAAGTGGACAGCCATCATGTATTATTCTTACGGGACCCCGAATTAGGATTCGGAACGTGGCTTTTCCTCGCCTCTTCGCCTACTCAACGTCAACTAACGTCAAGGATTAGAAGATTATCGCCCACGCATGAAAATAACATAATTTATTTGGCGATTTACTCCGCACTTGGATAGAATTTGATATTTTTTCACAGAAATCATTTGTGTCAGTTTATGAATAAAATAAAACCACAAAAATGAAAGCCTACACAAAAATGTATTGTGAAACTGAATTTTGTAGTAAAATAAGCAAGCACCCAGTTTCATTTTTTGTTTTACTTTATAGCCAACATCATAGACAGGTATATTTAATACAATACTACCTTCATAAAAATAAATATGTTTCAAACGGAAGTAAACGGTTTCACCAGTTTTACCAGCTCATAATATGGGTATATGTTTCAACTCTATACAATTCTTATTCAAACCCTATACTTATTTGGTTCTATTTTTTTACGTACAAATAAATACAGCTACGTACTTACGTAGGTACCAACAAAATCTAGACTTTAAAACATTTATATCCATACAAGGTATCTACGAGTATAGCACACGCAAAAAACAAGGTAAATGAATCCGAGCAAAAGAAACAAATTGGCTACATTTTAAGGGTTTTTCGAGGCACTTTGATCAGCCGAAAATTCCCATTACATGTTGATATACTGCGGGAGTCTCTTCACGAATGTTTGCAAATCAAAGACGAGACGAAACAGTATATTTGAATGCCGATGTGAAAGTTTTATTAACTAGGGAAATATATGTAATACATTCCTCCTTAGTACCTTTTAGGAGCCCTTAGGCAAATAAATGTCGGTAGGTCGGTGGGTCGTGGGGCAGGCAGGCGCTTTACTTTGTGTAAATAATTTCACCACCACTGCTCTCAAAACGGTGAAACGGTGAAGGTAAACGTCGTGAGGACATCGGCATGCCTTGAACCAAAAATTCGAAGACATGAGACATCTAACAACCCGCACTAAGCCCGCGTGGTAGATTACAACCCACACCCTCTCGAAGAGAGGAGGCCTGTGTCCCAGCAGTGGGAACATTATAGGCTAGGCAAAAAACTAGGCACGAGTTTTCAAAATTTTGTACTACTCACTATTTACACTACACTAGGTACTAAATTAAATAAGTAACTAAATATATATAAAAAACGTAGTTTTTGTAAATATGTTAGTTTTTAAAAAATATTTTCATTCACTACGTTTGAATTTCGAAGACAAAAATTTTGTTGGCTGATGAACGTCGGGGTCATAAGATATCAATACAATACTTCTTAATAATTATATTCGATCAAAATATCATTCAAATAGAAATGAAGTCTATTTAATAGAAATATCTGGAACTGAATGGAACGTACGCAGAATACACAAGCAGCTATTTTTCTTTAATTCCCAATATCAGCATAGTAAAAATAGTCAGGCATTTTGCTTTCTGACGTTGAATATTTATCGTCCAACTAAATAAATGAAAAATACTTTCTTGATTAAATCGTATTTTATGAAGTTTTTTTAACAAAAGATTTAAGCTTGGTTTCAAAGTTTATTAAATTTTTCAACGGCATATTTTAGTTTGCCACGTTAGGATATTATATTGTTATTTTTATGAATTAATTAGTAACACGTTGTTGTTTATGTATTGCCTTCATTAATTTTAATTCTGAATAAATTTTGTTCAAAACTATTTATATTAATGTCAAATCCCGTGTGTGTATTTTATAGCATGGTTTTTATTATGGTTATTATGTTATCAAGTTTTACTCAAGCGTCTTTGTTGAACTCTCATAATAAGGATAAGAGAAAAAAACTAATAAAATTATGATCAGTGGAATACATTCTATACTAAGGGCTGATTTTTCCATCGAAAGATAATTATTTTTATTCGTAGAATAAAATTGACAGATTTTGTATGTAAGAACTGTCAACAATTCAAAACTATTCCTCGAATAAAATTATCAGGCGTTGGATAAGTCAACCAGTCAGTCTCCTTAGTAATAATCCGTTAGCACCTTTTGCGTATGAACCGTAATAAAGAACAATAAAGGAGTTTTTAACAAATAACAACAAAGCCTATGTTATGAACTTAGCTTACGCTCACGCAGTAATACTCTCCAAAGAGTAATTCAACTCGCTCTCACATTTTCAAGTGTTCATAATTCCGTTTGAGTCCACAAATAAACGGGCCTCGAGTAAGGCCATAATACATGATAGCATAGCCGTAATGCAATACGACGTAAAAGCTATTATTCTTAAATAAGCAATTTTCTTCAGTATTAAATTATATTCACGCCTTCCGCCGGGTTCCTTGGATATTATAGTTTTAACAAGACCCCTTTGTTACAAAGACGCTTTTGTCCTTAGATCTGAATAGGGGCCACACCAATGACAGTGATACCTTTCTAAGATTATTCCATTCTCCTTTGTAAATCAACGTTTGGTCGTAAAACTTGCCTGGATTAAAATTCGTTAGTGCTTCAAGTATAGGACAAACAGATGATTAGAAACTGGCCTTGGGAAGCTTTTAATGAATATTAAATAAAAGACCTTTCTTAATTATACAGGGTGTAACTTGAAAATGTGGACAGATTTGGGACAATAATAGATTGGGGATCGCATAAGCCCTAAAAAAGTAGTTTACCGAAAAACAAATTGGGTTTTTCTCACGAAGAGAAACGTTGTGAAAGCAGACTGGCCTTACTTTTAACTATTTTTTGTTCTCGGGTGTAACACTGTCTTAAAGATTTTCTTAATATTTAATATAAAAAGTACATAGATAAAACGGCTGACACGTACTTGTACGTGGTCATAACACAACTATTCCTACGCTACCTGTTTAAAAGTCTACACCAGGGCCACGCCTCAATCTTACTAAAGGATGAAGACAGTCACTGACATTTGTCAGGATCGAGGACTTAAGACGCTCCCTACATAAAACACAATTACTGACTGGCAGTGTACACGTGCCTTGCATCAACACAAAAGACTTAAAAGGCAGTAAAAGAAAAAATATTGAGCATACTGTCCTTGTGTGATCCCTCGGAAAGATGAAGGCGCTCTAAGATGTAGATAGGATTTTTTTATTCGGGCACAGCTACTGACTAGATCCGTCACGGTCGCGTCCTCCGGGTTTTTCATAGAATGCATCACAATTTGTCATAACCCGAGGCCAAATATTAGCATAACAAGAGATCCCAGCCCCCCCCCACCCCCCGCCGTTTCCCCGCCATTTAATTCCGTCCGATGCCCATTTGTTAGACTCAACTCTCCTCAACTACCTTTGTTACACCAACTGAACAGTGGAAGTACTTTAAAAGTTCGCAAAACTAAAGTTCGGCCGAATAAATACCCCAAGTTCGGTTGCTTGGAGATACTAAAGATGTTAGTAAGTACATTGGTCGGCATTAGTGGTTAGTTTATGTAAAATGTCCTGAAATATTTAGTGGGTTTGTTGAGTAACAAGTTTAACTCAAGTTTGACCATAACTCATAAATGTAGTAATGTGTTAAGTCCCTCAATGCTTCCTGAGAGGTTATGGACGAGGGTACATTGTAATTATGTTATGTCGGTTATGGCACCCCTTACGGTCGTTCATTACAGGGGTTTATGTTATAATCAATTAATGTGACGTTAACAACACTTCAAGTTTTGAATATCTCAAAAGTGAACACACAACACAACACATGAATAGACAGAGTTCCGAATGTCGATATACGAAGACGAACGAAGGTCTTCGATATCGGAAAGCGTATTATGGAACTCCAGTGAAGTAGGGTAGGACACCTTTTTTTTTTTTGCGGATGGGAAATCATCAAATGACCCCTCCCGCTCTGGGTGGAGCGGAATGGAGTGTCAGACTCTTACTGACTAAAACCCACCCGTGTTCCTTCCTTAGCCCTTTATGTTCCAGGGCAGCGGTAACCCTTTCGGACGATCCCGCTACCCTCGGACGATCCCGCTACCCAGGGTAGGACACCTGGCAAGGTGGAGTGATGACAGGTGGATTAAGGCTGTGACAGAGTAGCGTCCAAGACGAGACGTCGGTTGTTCGTCAGCGAGATGGCAGACGACTTTGTTCTCATCGCGGGCTAAGCCTGGATGAGACTGGCACAGGAGCGTGGGGATTGACACAAGACAAGAGAGGCTTATGCACAGGAGTGGATGAAGTCTGGCCGTGGATGATGATGATGAACACATGAATGGTATTATCCTTAAGTTACCTCTATCCGACTAAATTTCTGCCGGGGTGCCTCGAATATAACTCGTTAGAGGTAAGGCGAGCAAAAGACCAGCTCACCATAGCCTGTAAGACGCTCCGTAGCACTATAGACGCACCTGATCTACATGCTGAGCTAGCTTGCTTCTTTGTGCCAGACAACTACTGCCGCGGCAGAAAGCACAGGCTGTTTGCTGTGCCTCCATGTTGCACACTAGCGCGTGCTAAGTCCCCAATACCACGTACTGTGGCCGCACTTAATGATCTCTTGGATTCTAATCCAACCACGAATGGCCACGAATGAACGAAGATTTTGTCGGCATGTCAGAAGTACTGTGAGAGGGATTTATGAAAGTGTTGTTTTATTTGATGATTTTATATTTTATCTTTTGTGTACTATTTATCTTTTATTTTATCTTGTGTTCGTGTATATACAAATTGTATCTTTAATTACTGTAATTGGTTTTAAACCGTTTTAATTAAAGTAATAAATAAACATTATTACTCACCAAAAGTCACGACTTTTGGTGAGTTAATTAATTAATTTATTTATTTATTATAGTACATGTACTATGTTTGTTCTGCAATGTGTATACGTCATTTTATGTTCTTTCTCTCTGCTTTTCATTTGGTGACCGATAAACCATTCATTGATTCTGTAAAAGAACATCAATTTCGATCGATTGGAGATGATTATTTATTCAATAGCAGGTAATTGGACGAACATGAACCGTTAGTAATAAAATACAGATTATATTAACAGCCTCTTTTAATTAATTTCATTCACGAAACGCAGAAATGTTATCTAATTTTATTAACGTCTATGATAGACACAATTTCTGTTTCTTTCATTAAAGTCTCATAAATAGAAACTAGGCAATCTTCAAACGTGAAAATTACAGTTTTCTGCTTTTATAATCAATTGTTTGTTTATGAGAGATATTATGTATGGTATATTATGTATTCAAATAAATGAAAAAAGATTGAAGTTTGGAGCATCTGACATAGGAATGTAATTATGTACGTCTGCGTGTTTGTATTAAACAAAAGATAAACTGTAGCATCATGTGTCTTGAAAACATCATTTTATAAGGTTTATTGTGAGTAACACGATTAAACCTTAAAAAATCACGATCGATTCACTAGACTCATGTCTTCGAATTTTTAGTTCTAGGACATTTCGGTTTCCTCACGATGTTTTCCTTCGCCGTTTTAGTGATAAAATAATTAGCACAAAGTAAAGCGCTTGCTGGGTTTGAACCTACGACTTAAAAGTTAAGTAAAACGTAAGTTGCGGCCGTTTCAGGTCATACTACCACGATTGCACACGATCAATAACAATTTCTATGACACAACGCCAGCGACGACAAACGAACTACGACACCAGGTATCCTAAATCTGGACAGAGAGTCAAGCGTCATTCATACTACTCCATATTTAGAACTTAAAACGCGCCCTCTAGCTAATTTCTACGGCGACAGGTAAACAAAAGCATTAGGTCTCTTTGTACCTTCTGCTATTTATTTAGGCCCCAGGACCTTTTCAAACACAGTTCGTATTTCCTACTACAACCAAAATTCGTTCGAAAAACAAGAGACAATAAAAATAAAACATATCGGGAACGTTCCTAGTATTGTTAGCTAGAACAAATAACTACGAAAGTAGTACAAATTAGATGTCGTAAGTTTGAAACTTCACAAGTCCAAGAGAATAGTGGAGAAAATGATTGAAGTAGGTATAAAGAAGCAAGACATAAATCTCCTTTTGTTAAACTTTACAATTTCTGGTACTTACCTACTAACCTACTTACCTAATTTTAAATTGATGAATTCTAGAATGCTGTTTTTTGTGATTGTCGTTTGTAAAGCCCTCTGATTCAAATTCAGAATCTTACACTCGAAGTGGAACGTCTGAACATAAAATGAATCAAAAGTGAACCGATCCAACGATGTTGAATTTCGGCTCTCGGGATCTTTCATTCTCCTACTGAATGAACGAAAAATGAAATGAAACGAGTAGATGAACGTTTGTTTATTCCTATTTATTTCAGTGTCATGCGAACGTGTAATGAAACAAAAAGTTACACTCCAGTGAACCGTCTGATATCAGCAGTAGACGATGATTATAATTATGTTGGCGTGTTTACCAAAGAACAGAAATTTACTAAACTGTTGATTATTTATTTATTTATATGACGGAAAAGGTATGTCTGTCTCTCGTTAACATCAGGCATATGGGTAGTATTGGTTATAGCACAATAGAAAAACGGTTTGCAGTTCAAATCAGATTACAATTTACGAATAAGTTAGTCACACTAGCGAATCACATACTGTAGATACATAACTCAACGATACAGAACGCGAGACAGTTTCTAAGCACATGTTGTTCGTACGATGTCCAATGTTTCGATGATCCCGAGAGCTCTGCTCACACCGTTCTTGTAGCTGTCGCTCTCGTCCACCTCCACGAACTCAGGCTAGACTCTGTCTAGCGCCAAAAGACGGCGCTAGCGTTCCGAATAGTCAAACGAATGACAACGACATATATATACTTTATTGTACACCACAAAAATACATAGTACAACACACGTACATTATGAACAATATTTACCTTATTATGATTTTTTCAGATTCTATTCTTATGCCCGAAGTTCAAAAAACTCAATAATATCGGAAAATTCATTAAAATATTCTCACAATCTCATCCACAGCGAACTTTTTGGCGCTGCAATAATATTTCCAACTTATACGTCTAAAGTTACCGTCACAAAGAATAGCAAAATTGAAACTGACTTCGAAAAACGATTTCGAATTCGTAACTTCAAAAAGATTTTCCATTTTGAAAGGTAGGATAGAGATGTTATCGAATACACCAGGAATAAGTCACTCAACAAAATTTTGATGAGGACTCAAAGTAAACACTAAAGTTGGTGGAAATGAGCCTCATTTATCGGACTGGTGGAGCGGATTTTAACTTTGTGCGGTGTCGCATCGCTAGAACAATATATTTCTTTCGCGACCCGCAGTTGTGGAAATTCCACTGTCTTGATTTGTGACGGTGCTTGCAAAAACAATGAGTGATTGTTTATTGATATGGAAATTCAATAGTTCAGTCAAGTTCGGTTTCATAAAATAATTTATTTTATTTGAATTATCCTTGCCTAAATTATATTGTACACCAGTGGGGCCGTTAAGTGGTTTAATAATTGCTTATAACCGACAGAAATGTTCTCAGGCACTCTCAAAATAAATAGAAAATTAAACACGAAACAAAATTACGAAAGATAAACACGTTAACGTTACAAAGTACCATTTTCGTTTGACACATTATTTAAATAATGTCAACCATTAAAGTTGTTCCTAGCTCACTCGTACGATAAAAATAAATAGGTACGTCAAGGCTTCAGTTAAAGTAGTAATTCATATTCATATTTCAGGTACTTCAAATAAATGCTAAATATGTACGTATGTATATGTATGTGTGTATGTGTGTAACAATTACAGTAAAATTTTACTATCCTTTACACAAAAACGCTTTTATGTATATAATGGTAAAGTTAATTTTATCTTGTGGTCTTCAGGTAAAAAACGTACATATCTACCTTTACCTGTGGGTGTCGTTTGCGAGAACTAAGTGGTTACTTTAAGTTTTCAGGCAGTTAATTAAGGATGCCCAGTGTTAAACGAACAACTGGCCGTAATAAACGGAACGAATATTTTTTTAATAATGTTGCAGATGCTTGTTTGTTTTTAAAAGGCAACGTTTCTGTTCAGTCTGTAGGCTTACAATGTCATACTGCGGCATTAAAACATCATCATTATCTCACCTTTATCCCAATTGAGGCCATGAGAGCCACAGTGGCCTAACTGAAAAAAATTTAACTAATTTTTAGGCCACTGTGGCGCTATGAATTTTATAGTTAGTTTAGAGCAGTTTTTTCAAATAAAGTCAGCATTGAAAAAATGACAGTTAGGCCACTGTGGCTCTCATGGCCTCAATTTATTTGGGGTTGGTGCAAAATGTCTTTTTCTTCCATAATGCTCCATTCGTCGTGGTGCATTCAGAAATGTCTCTTAGCATTCATCAATAATTAACTTTACATTTAATATATTTTATTGATATGTGCTTCGTCATCATCATTTCAGCTGAAAGACGTCCACTGCTGAACTTAGGCCTCCCCCAAGCACCTCCTCTTCGACCGATTCTGTGCTTCCCGCATCCAGCGAGTTCTTGCGGCCTTCACAAGTGCTTAGTGGTCACTTATCTAAGCACATGTCAAAGATATTGAAACGTAGGGTACTCAACCGGCAATGCGATTCTATAGCCATCTCACCATGAACACTTAGGTGAAGTGAGCGTGGAGTGAGCTGTCATTCCCAACTAATGCTAGGGATTGACACTATTGACAGCTCACTCTAAGCTCACTTCACCTAACTTTTCACGGTGAGATTTTTACAGAATCGATCGGCTGTCACATTTTTTACTGACAGCTTTCCAATACCTTTAACAGCTGGTCAATTACAGTTCATAAGTATTATTAATTGACGTCACACAAGACGGTAGCAAATGCAGGCATTTATAAAAAACAGCCAATAATCTGCTTCAATATAATTTGTTCCTTTTCATCATAAACAGATGTAGCTTTCAAAAGAATAACTGACGGAATTGATTGACGAGTTTGGAAGACAAGTGAACATCCAAAGTTTTGAAGGGAGACCTCAAACTTGGCGACGGAAAGATTTATTATAGACAGCCTGGCTAAGCAGAAAATGATTGTATATCGAAAACTTTAAACCAATCATCGTCAGTTTCGATTTTGAAGTAGGAATCTTCGTTCCTACTTTTAAATTGTATCGGTTTTTCGGTTGGCGAAAATTTTAGGTTGTGAGTTTTGACAATAATAAATTGGCCACATTACCCTTTTGTGTTGATGGTTTATACCTCTATTCCGCTTCTACCTTCAATTTAGAGGTAAATATAAATTGAGGTTCCTTTTTTCCTCTTCTTCCAAACGTTGTCTCGTATTTTGTGGTTGGGTTGACACATTTTTTAATAGGTAATATAGTTACAATCGCTGTTTCGAATTCAAAGTTACAATGAAGGATTTTTTGGTTGGTCGAAAATGTTGGCTCTAAATTGGGAGGTGGGTACTAAACGTCAGCAATGCGTGTTCATGTAAATGTTAGCATATCCATCTATTGTGCTATGCACAATCTTCTTCCTCGTGTCGCTGGCACGACTGAATTTTACTTGTTGGCCCAAAACTTTGCCACTTCCAGGGCGTCGTCAGTGGCAGCGCAGAAGTCACTTTGACTGCATGCTTTGGGACACAGAGGCTTGGATAGGAGTTGGAGCATGCCCAAAACACGCAGACTAACGAGGGGTCATACAGTCCTGTAGCTTTCTTCCGTCTTCATCTGTATTCTTACGGTGGAAATGTAATCTCTGTTTGGCATTACTACTTTTCCAATTCGGACCTATGTATTTAGTTACGATTTCCAAGACAATTTAATAATCATTTTCCTTCTGAGACAACGATCTTTTGTTTTTACATCTTAGCTTACAGAATTTGGATTGATTGGGATGATATTGTAGACTTGTCCTGAAAACATTTGGATAGGAGAAGGTCATCTACAATTAGAAAGCATCGTGTCAAGACCTAACTTTCTAACTCTCAAGCTCAAAACCCATTAACGTCGATAAAAGCAAACTTTAAAGGCGATTACAACAACGTAGTAACGTTGTTAGGAAGCATTCTAACTACCTAAACGATAGCACTTTGTATTACATCAGTATATCAAACATATTTAGTGTTCTGGTCTCTCACACTTAAACTAGAGATGACGTCATGTAGGCCTGTTTCCTTACCACAATACATTTTCCATATGGCTAAGTGATGTTTTGATTACCTTTACTGGGTTAGCCCAGTAAGTAGCAGGGCCGGTTTTTGTTGAGCTCCCAGGCATATATTTTTGTAAAATAAACAGTACCTACCTAGAACTCTATAAAAATATGTCCTAAAATATTAAAGTAGGTACGAGGTTTTACCCGCGTCGTTAGCCGCGATGTCGGAAAATATCCCACGGCAACGTATTTCCAGGAGTAAAAAGAGTACCCCATGTGTTAATCCAAGTCATAAACAATCATCATCTGCCTAGCCTTTTCCCAACTATGTTGGGGTTGGCTTCCAGTCTAACCGGATGCAGCTCAATACCAGTATTTTACATGGAGCGACTGCCTATCTGACCTCCACAACCCTGTTACTGGGTAATACGATACCCCTTGGTAAGACTGGTTGTCAGACTTTCGGGCTTCTGACTACCTGTAACGACTGTCAAAGATCCACGAATGACAGCCGGGACCAACGGATTAACGTGCTTTCCGAGGCACGGAGGGGTCTCGGTATGTAAAGATGGTCACCCATCCACAGACCAACCGCGGCAAGCGTAGCTTAACCTGACCGATCGACCTGTGCGGCTGTTATTATTTAGCCACAATAATATGTGCGCCAAATTTCATCCAAATTCGTTCACCCGTTTTTGAGCCAATGCGGAACAAACCGGACAAAGAGACAAACGGACAAAAATTCTAAAATCCATATTTTCGGCATCAGACTGGAAGCAATGACTTTTTTTCAAAAATATTCAATATACAGTTTTGATTTCTTTGCTAATTTAGTATACATAATATGTGTAGATCAAGATTTAGACAACACCACTAACCTCAGTTTATCTAGTATTTTTTTCTTGCAATCTATATTTTGAATTAATTTAAATCCGTTTAAATCCTTTGCTGCTACCTTCGATGTCTTGTTATGAACGTAATTATTGTTGTCTTCTTTTAATATTTGTGCGTGCCCGTACGCTTATGAATGCCATCATTATTATGGCATTACTTAGTTAAAATATTTCTAATTAAGTGAAATATGTAGTAAATTTCTTTTGTGTAAAAATAAAGATTCTTTAACCACAAATTATAACATTATTAGGATCATTGTATACCATGGAATTCGAAAATAATATCAACAATAAATTTGATAAGCTCGCACAATCCTACATGGGACTTAAAAATAACTGACTAACTATAGGTACTAGGCCTGCCTAACCCATCGGAGATTATTGGCCTGATGTTATGTATATGTTAAACAAGTATGATTCGGGAAGCTGCAAACATAATAATCAGTATAAATTCTCACATAAGGAGAAGGGAGATTATAATCGATAATGCAGGTTATAAATAAAAGTAATTATAGACCACTTGATTCTATACAAAAACTTACTAAACTTGTCTTGTTGACCCATAGTTGGCCAACTGAAAACTGATAGATACCATGTAACGATGAAATCAACCATGTGGAAAAATTTACTTTTTAACACAATGTTGACTAGAAGAATATTAATATTCTCTAAACTGAGACCATAACCTGTCTAACTATTAAATACTTCACGCAAAAGGGTTCGATAACAAAGTTGGTAAAACCAAAGTTTACCTACCCATAATTTTATCAGGGCAGCTGCTGTTGTAACTACCTAACAACTTCATAATATACTACATTTTAATATAAGTCATATAGTTACTTTACTTGCTTCACATTAAGCCATGTTTACTGCTGCTTATTTCCTATGGGAAATCAGGAGTTAAATATTGAACAAAGTGAAGCTGTGTATGCAGGTTATGAGTGGAAGAAGTTATCTCTTACACTGAGTAGGTTATAAAGAAATCATTCTCTCAGGAATTGGATGCAAGAGGGGCTTGTGGGTAAGTAATAACAACTGCACGGGTCGATCGGTCAGGTTAAGCTACGCTTGCAGCCGTTGGTCCGTGGATGGGTGACCATCTTAACATACCAAGACCCCTTCGTGCATCGGAAAGCACGTTAAGCCGTTGGTCCCTGTTATTTTTGGATCTTTGACAGTCGTTACGGGTCGTCAGTAGCCCGAAAGTCTGACAACCAGTATTACCAAGGGGTAACGTAAATTGCCCAGTAACGGGGCTGTGGAGGTCAGATAGGCAGTCGTTCCATGTAAAATACTGGTATTCAGCTGCATCCGGTTAGACTGGAAGCTGACCCCAACATACTTAGGTAAAGGCTAAGCAGATGATGAAGGATGCAACACCTTTGTAATATGAAATATAATGACGTGAAAACCGGGGAAGTTGGAGGAAAGTGTGATGGCGGGTTTCGTGGCAACGCAAAACTTTGAGATGGCTATGATTTATAGACGTTTCTCTTGTAGGCGATAGTATAACCTTTTCCTTGTCTCAAGAATTTGAGGCATAAAACCAAACACGTACACGTAGAGTACTCTGTACCCTGTCCATTAGGTAAACCGTTTTTTGACAGATGGAAAGAAAGAAAGAAAGAAAAAACATTTATTTAGCACAGACCAAAAGACACAAAAAATACACCAGATACATACATCAGACAGCAACTAATAAAAAAAAAAAAAAACAAATAGAAAGTATAAAGACCGGTGTAAGAAATAATAATAATAATAATATAATAATAATATGAAATGAACTGGAACTAGTGATTGCAGCAACACACAATACTTTGATTGATACACGCACTGTATTATAATGTCTGTAAGAAGCCATAATTAAGATAATTCAATAAGATAAGGCAGTGTATATATTTATTTTATTAAAAAAGTTAACTTTTACGTAATCTGGAATAGTTACGTTCTAAGACAGCTGTCAAAAACGGTTAACCTAAATAATGGACAGGGTGTAGAATGTTATAAGTTTCATCAAAACGTAACACATCTTTCATAGTACTAATATTATTTAAGAGTAACGCCTATTAAGGTACGATAGCCATTAAAACGAGAAAACTCATTATGTTATCTAATTTAAGCGTCAAAGTTTAATTTCTTAACAGGATTACAAAATTGATGTCAACATTTTCTTTTCTCATTTCTCCGATAAGGAAAGTAGAAGTTTATGGCGCCTGAAAATTATAAATCCTATTTACAATAATCGAGTAATTAGTGAAACAAATTGTCAACGCATTTTGTAATTTGAACTAAATTCACTTGAATAAACAAACAGTTAGTAAAATACCAGTGTATCTGACTATAATTTCGAGTAATAGGCACCACTTCACTTTTTTTTTTAAGTAAAATATCGCACTTTAGCAAATTATTTGATACATTTCCCTAAATAAAACCCAAATGAGAGTATAGATAAAAATATTTTAGTTGTTTTGCTACATTTATTAATGCACTACCAACCCGCCCTGTTCCTACGACTTGAGAAAACATCGAGATTTCTCTGTTAGATGTAAGTTTCATATACACATAAATATTATGGGGTTTATTTATAAACATTACTTACGTTAATTAAAGTTAAATAATGTTTAGCGACTGTTTAACCATACATTTCTGACTTTTAAACGTCTCCTAATTTTAAGCAACGTTTATAAATAAAGGGGAAATTCTCTATATTATGTTGAAAACCGCATCAAAATCTTTTGCTGAATTAAGAAGAACATCGCGGTAACGATAGACACGTAAAGTGACTTTAATTTATAGTATGTATAGATTTAGTACCCAGTAAGCTGTCCTGTATTATAAAACATGTCTTATTCGAAGTGCTGAAACACTCTTTACATGTGTTGCGGTAAGGTAAATTATTCAACATACCTTCATGTTCTTATAACCTTGATATTGCTGCATTCTGACTCTGAAACAACAAACAGTGAAATTTTAGTAGGTAATATTGAAGATTGAAAAATTCACACTGCATAAAGGGCCCTCATCACCTTTACATAAAGTTTAAAATAGGATAAACCATGTGAAATGCACCGCTGAAACACATTATTATTTCATTAATATACGGCGGAGTTTCTAGGTCAATAACAACTGAATAATAATGAGTTTTCGTCTACATTTCAGGTATTTCAGTGGTAATAACAAAAAAATATGGGTTGGTATTTGAACTCATATTATTTTTAGGCATTCAGATGTGAATGTTAAAGTCAATATTAACGTCAAAGAGTTTAAAAGCAAATTTTCTATGATGTAGGACGGAAAAGCACTGTTTACACGGTGATCATCAGTACGATATTTTACTGTATAATTTTGGAGGTATATGGCAGTTTCATACTGCGTTTGTTTTTAACCGTATACAGGGTTATTTTTCAAAGACCAGCCAAATTTAAGGATGTGGTAGAGACCATCAAACTGAACAACTTTCTTCATGGGACAAATAGCGTAATCGCGAAAATTTTATTAACTGTACCATGGAAAACTTCAATACCTACTCGACCTAAATGTATGGGACGGCTGAATTTTTATTCGCGATTACGATGTTGGTCCCATGGAGAAAGTTGTTCAGTTTGATGGTCTGTATATACCATCCTTAAATTTGGCTGGTCTTTGAAAAATAACCCTGTATAAACAGTGAGATATTGACGTGTGATCTTAACTTTACCATTAAATATCAAAGGTACTGATCATCGCCATGTGAACGGGGGGCGAAAGAGCAATAGCCGTTTTGCGTAGATGTGACGCATGTTTCCCCCAACCATTTAATTTTTTTTCTTTTTGCGTCATGTTTACCGAAAAAGAAAATACGTTTAGTATTTTCTTTCTTTCTTTCAAAGACATTTATTAATGGAAGAACTATTCTCGGATTTCTATCTTAAACATTTTTAGGACTCAACTTCACACGATTTCCTTTGAAATAAGCCTGACCCTTTCACATTTAGCACAAAACCGTACAAACCTAAAACAATTACGGCCAAGACTAAGAAAATTAACCTAAGTACGTATAAGGCGCACTCGAACTATTTATAAAGGCACAAAGATTTAAGTGTGAACCCTTCTTAATTGTACAGGCCTCTCATTAATCGAGCATTTGACCAAGGAAGGAGTAAGTTTTGGATGGAGGTCGGACGTTATCTAATGTCTTGAATTAATCTTAAACGTAATGGATGTTGTTGAGTAGTAGCAAGTACCTATCTATTACTAAAGGTAGCAGAATATTTTCTTGGGGTAGGGTATTGTAGAACTACTGTATCATCTAGGTACTTATAGGTAATAAAGCTGAAAAGTTAGTTTGTTTTTTTGGATGTTTGTTTGTTTGAACGCGCTAATATCTGGAACTAGGTACCAGTCAGATTTGAAAAAATATTTTTGCACTAGCTACGCCCCGCGGTTTCACCCGCATAAGTTTCGATCCCGTGGAAATATCGGGATAAAAAGTATCCTATGTGTTAATTCTGGTTATATACTATCTGTTTGCCAAATTTCATCCAAATCCGTTCAGTAGTTTTGTATTTATTCTATGTATTAATCCTGGTTATAAACTATCTGTGTGCCAAACATCCAAATCCGTTTTGTAGTTTCGGCGTGAAAGAGGAACAAACATCCATCCATCCATCCATCCATCCATACAAACTTTTACGTTTATAATATTAGTAGGATTACTTAAAAAAGAAATGGCTGTCCTATACATTTTGATCGCGTAGGTATTGAACATTTTTAAAACAGCAGATTTTTTTTTTAATAATGGGTGAAAAATGTCTAAGCTGGGCTTCTAATCAGTACTGAATTTATGGTTACAGTTTGTGCGTCGATGTTCCTGCCAGCTTTTATATGTATAGATATTGTAGGTATTATTTGGAAAACAATACATCATCTGGGAAATAGGCCTGGAAAGTTAGACGGTCGTCGTCTCGGAGGACCAGATACACAACTATATATCATCACCGACAAAGATTAATAATATGTGCCTTGTAACTTTAACTTAACTCACAAAATTACAAGATGTCATAGAAGAACTTTTTATCCCGATACTCCCACGGGATTGAAACTTATGCGGGTGAAACCGCGGGGCGCAGCTAGTTAAGCAATAAATATATACAGGATCAAATTTAACTTGCGCCAAATCGAAATAGGAGGTGCAGTTACTGTTACATAATCATTATAAATTGTCATATTATATGTACAGATTTCCATGATCATATAAAATCCAGTCCAAATCCAGCATTCATCATACACAACAAAGTAAGACAGAAAAAAATTAATGTGATCCGATAATTATGTTATTGACATAATTATCGGATCACATTTATTTGAAGAGGGACAAACGATGCCCATAACAAAAGATACGATTCCATGCAACATTGATACCAGTTGAGTCTAACGGGAATCTATTAGAGCCTATAAAACGGGTAGATATTTGATGAGCCGAAAAGGGACGAATGGCCGAAAGATGGCAAAAGCCTTCTAGACCGGCCTGAATCAAGCTTCCAATATTTAGGAAAGGGTGAAGAATTATGTACCTATTCCTTTCAAGTGATTACCTATTGATACCTAAATAAATGGTTCAGAAGTCAAAATATGACAATAGCAGCTTAAGTATCTTAACTACCTAGAGTTATATGTATTGGTAATGGCTGACATTCAATTATGATCAGTCTTCAAAAATGATAATTGATTTGATTAATTTTTTAAGCACACAAAATGCATAACATTAAAATACAACCAATATTTCAACTTTGCAAGTCATCAACAATATTAATCATCATTTTATTAAAGTTGCTATGAACATACTTATTAAAGTACTTACCTAACTTTAAATAAACTTCTCAAACTCTTCATATTACAAGTAGGTAAAATGCGCTTTTATCATTTCTACCGTGAACGATATTACCATGGACGACCACGTCCACGTCACTGCAGCACGATAACAGAGGGAAGTAAAAAGTATGGATATATTTATTTATTTGTTTAACCATTTATGTACACAATGCATATAAACAGATAAAAAGAAAGGAACAGAAAAATACGCACAAAGGTGATGCTTATTTCCAAAGAAATCTCTTTCAACATACCTGCGATAGGAGAATAGATAAAAAGAGTTGTAGACAACGTGTGTAAGAGTAGATGGGAAAACAAAATAGGTAAAATAAAAAAAATCTCTTATTTAAACATAACCATTAATATGAGAATACACAACTTCTACATACATACATACTTCTAAAATAAATATCACAAAAATATACATAAATATAATGTTATTGTACAGTATACCGCGCTGCGCTCCATAACTCAAGTAGCGGATGTTGGAGAAGAAACCGCCAGGCTGAAGTGGGATTGGGCCGCACACGTTTCACGAATGCACTCGGAGCAATAGGCAAAGATCGTCACTCACTGGACACCTGAGGGAGGACATCGCCGTCGAGGTAAACCACGGCAAAAGTAGTGCGCTATGTCGTAAAATTTGCAGAACCAACATGGCCACAGATCGCTCAAGACAGGGAGGTTTGGGAGAAAAAAGAGAAGGCCTTTGCCTACCAAAAAAATGTTATTTACCTACATGAAGATGCTTTTAAATTTCAGTGGCATTAGAAATTCCAAAAGCGCACATTTACTCATGCAAAGCCCTTTTTTTTTTTTTTTTGAGGATGGGAAATCATCAAATGACTCCTCCCGCTCTGGGTGGAGCAGGAGGGAGTGTCAGACTCTTACTGACTAAAACCCACCCGTGTTCCTTCCTTAGCCCTTTATGTTCCAGGGCAGCGGTAACCCTTTCGGACAATCCCGCTACCCATGCAAAACCCTCAGGGGTAAATAATCCAATAAGAGTAACCACATCTTATCCGATCTCCATAAATAATGCTCAAACAGTAAATCCGATTTCTAAATTAAGTCACCTTTCGACCACAGCAGAGGAAATGTTGAAAATGCTGATAATAAAAAACGATGTCGAATTCAAAAATTTCGGGTAGGTTATTAAAACTGAGAAGTGAGCGGGGCAATATCGGAAACTCATTAATAACCTTACAGGGTGCGCCTAATTTCACCGTGACTTAGGCATATTTACGTAAATGGATCAATTTTTGTGGTTACCACTGTACTAAAAGGAAATCATTTTGATTATGAACTTGCATATTTCAACACCGCCACCTGATAGGAAAATTGTATCTTGTCTTTTCAACGCCATGGAGATTATAGGTTAAATGGTGTTGCTTTTTAGGGATCCGTAGCCAAATGGCAAAAAACTGAACCCTTATGGATTCGTCATGTCTGTCTGTCTGTCTGTCCGCCCGTATGTCACAGCCACTTTTTTCCGAAACTATAAGAACTATACTGTTGAAACTTGGTAAGTAGATGTATTCTGTGAACCGCATTAAGATTTTCACACAAAAATAGAAAAAAAAAAAACAATAAATTTTGGGGGTTCCCCATACTTCGAACTGAAACTCAAATTTTTTTTTTTATCAATCCCGTACGTTTGGGGAGGTATCTATGGATAGGTCTTCAAAAATGATATTTTGTCTAAACTGAATAGTTTGTGCGAGAGACACTTCCAAAGTGGTAAAATGTGTGTGACAAATAAATCAATTTATGAATTATTTGTCATAAAACAAAGCAAACCCGTGATTTTCACAAGAACTTTATCATGAACCCAAACTAGTTCAGGTTTTTGATCAAAAATCTGGATTGTTACAGGTTTATGATGAAATTGAGTTTAAAATGTGTCATGTTCCGGTTTTTCATTAAAAACCTAGGTTTTTGATCAAAAACCTAATTTTATGAAAAAACCTGCGACATATACACCCAGACGTAATTGAAGTATCTTACAAAATAACAGCTTGTTCGACCAACTAATTTACATCTTTAACATCTCAGTCCATGTTGACTACACAAACTGTCTACCCTTTTCATTGCGATGAGCCTCTGGTTGAACAAGTAAGATTACACGCTGGAGCTTAACATTATAGTTTCACTAGCTTTGACAGCTAAAGCTGTCTGTCTCTTTCTGTCTCAACCTGCCAGTATAAGATAGAAATACTCTAATTTTAGATTTGTGTGTGCGTAACAGAATTAGTTCCAATGTCGTGATTAAGTGGGATAAGTTAGTAAACTTTACTAATAAAATTATAAATTAGATTGTAGAGAGGTGGGAAGCGAGTAGGGAAGCCTTTGCCCAGCGGTGGGATATTAACGGCTAATAATAAAAAAAGTTGTTGATTTTGCGAGATGACCTGGAAGCGTACCGCGCTGGTTCGAGGTTGCGCGGGAAAAGAGTTCCTGAAGAATTTGGGGAGGACTTTGCCCAGTAGTGGGCAACAATAAAAAAAAAAATCCTTTCTCGATCACGCATAAATAGTTCAACAGATTTGGATGAGACCGACCGAAATAGATAAAATATCCCGAGGGTCTACACCAAATGATATTCTATCAGCGTTAGTGATGATTTAAAAGTCGAGAATGTATTGGATTGACATAAGCTTCTGTCAATCCCGTTGAAAATCGTTTTAGAAATACGAACCGCTTTGAAGTGATTGCTACTTGACTAGGCCCTCTGGATTATCAAATAGGGTACTTTTACCAGAGTATTTATTTGAAGTATTTCCCCGAGGGTTTAAGTGACACTGTGGGCAACACTTAGTGAATAATATTACTGTAGATGGTATAGAAACAAGGTCTTTTTAGGACAGAACGCCCGAAAGTTACTGTCGCTGTAACATGAGAAAACAATCTCGGATTTTCACTGATTTATTCAAGTTTTGTAAAAGTTTGCCATTTCTCGCTTAACCCATATCAACTGACAGATAACTGATGAAGACTGACACGACATGGGAACCTTTTAAATAATCAAAGACTCTAAAAACCAACAAATCCGAAGAACTTGGGGTACTTTTTTGAGAAATAATGTTATTTTCTAAATGTTCAATGCCCCTGTGTTTATATCGTTATAAATCATTCAGTAATTCTGCAAATTAGTATTAAATCAAATGTTAGCAGCTGGATGGTTGTAGCCTAAGATCGAGATCAATGACGTGTGATTGGACAGGCCATACTCAGTAATTATACAGACATCGACATCATTTGTTGCTTTGGGATTAAAACTGGTGATTTGAGTAGTAGAAACATTTATTACCTGCAGGGACACCGAAGCGCAAACTGTAACCATGAATTCAGCACATGATTTTAAATATACCGTAACTTTTATTTGTCGGTTATCAAAAAAAAAATATCAACTGTTTCATAGAAACATACAATTCCTACGAAGTCAAAATGTATGAAACAGCATTTTTTTTTTTAATAACCACCTAAAGATTTCAACGGGTTGGAGAAATGGATTCAGTACATGATCCATTGTAACAGGCTCCGCGTCGATATCCCTGCCACCCTGTAAACTTATGACGATGATGACGATTAAGTCCTAATTCATATCTTACTTTCTTTTTAAACTATAGTTTAATCCCTTTCTTTTTTTATTTCACCTTTAATACAGATTAAGATAATTACGTAATTTCCAAACGACATTAACTTCAAAGGTCCCAAGTCCCTATAATCACAAACCCGATTGACGATTTCTTTTTCCCAAGACTCGCATAAAATTACTTGGGATTACCATTCGAGGAACATGAGTCAGCAATGTATTCGGGTTATATTAAATTAATGGCATTACTCCGGAGTTCCGTGTTAAAAAGCCATGAGTGGGATTAGGTTAGGACCTCATGGAGTGAACAAAGAGGTCTTTATGCTTGATTGAATTGAAATGTAATGTCAATAGTGCCTATTAAATTATTATTAACGCACTGTGCCCCGCAGTTTCATGAATTCTTCCTCCATGAAAATATCAAATAACCCAAGATGGTTTAAACTCATGCAATGACAGAAAGCTACACCATTCCCAAGTTACTCTACTGAGTAACTGCAATGGTTGTTGGTTGGTTGTTGGTGGTTGGTTGTTGGTGGTTGGTTGTTTGGTTTTGCAATTGGATCAGTATTCTTTAGATATTGCCTTACAAAAATACCAACAACTTTGACCTCCTATTTCTGAAAAAGCTTTTCTTAGTGCATACTTTTCATTATTCTACACTGAACAAGAAAAGATGAAACAGCTGACTTCATCTGCGTGAACTTCAAAATTGAGCTCACAGAGAAATGACAAAATGTAGTTATTCGATATGGTAGAATCACAAAATGAATATTGTTTTTGACGCAATTATTTAATACTTTCTACATAAATGACATTGTTCTGCGAGCAATTTGCCCTGCCCACTGCCACTTACGTTGATCGGCCAGATGGCCGATGGGGCCGCAAGGTTCTGGAGTGGCGACCGCGTACCGGATATAATGTTGGAAGGCCTCCCACAAGGTGGACGGACGACCTTGTGAAGACCGCAGGAACCCGTTGGATGCGAGAAGCATGGATCCGGTTGAAGTGGAGGTGCGATGCATATGTGACTTCAAGTGACACCTATGTGACCAGAACCCAGCAATGCATAAATATGTAAGCTGTCACGCCCTTTATGCCTGGAGGCTTTTATTTAGGTAGTAAGTTTTTATTTACATTTTAATTAATTATTTTTCAGCTTGAGTACGTATAGTTTTTATTATATTTGTTGGTATATTGAAGTGACTAGCTGACATATTGCAAGTAATTTAATTTTATGTTATGTGCCTTGTAATGTTAATTACTTAACGCCTAGTATTGTATACAATCAAGTATCAAGTATTTTCAAACTGAACAGATAGCTGTGCTGCTGGGGAATTTGTTGCGCCACTTCTTTTCCCCAGCGATAGCACTAGGAAGTGGTGAAGGGCGGGCGTTTTTGGGGGACTGTCTTTTGTAATTTTGACGTTCGAAAAGTGCTGATTCTCAGCCTAATTTGAATAAATGGCTTTTGATTTGATTTTTGATAATTATGTGATGATGATGAGACGACATTGTTTGATTTATTATTTTTCATTATTTTCGGGTAGAAGCTAATTTGATTATAAATTGATAAAAGTCGTTAAGCACTATCACTTACCGAAATAATAAGTAGCCTGTGTGTTAATCCAAAAGATTATAAATTAACTGTGTCCCAAATTTCATACAAATCCGTTCAGCCGTTTTTGCGTGATTGAGTAACAAACATCTAAACATACAAACAAGCACGTTTATAAAATAAAAAAATCGGATTATGTTCAAACTGTAATATACTCATATCTTCAGTGGTTTCAGTATGTAGGTAACGACTGAACAGGAAAAAGCCAAAAAGCTGTAGGATAGATAACACACAGGCGCTGTCTATCAGTCTGTCATTTAGTCAAACCGTCAGTCAGTCCCTGAAATGTTTTAAAAGCCTCTCTTGCTCGATACATACATCAAAAATAATATAATCAAAGGAGAGAGGTTTATTTCCTAAGTACCTTTTTGATACGTACAGTTTTTGATTATTTATATATTAATCCTACCTATTGAATAAACAATGTATTACAAGATCATGTGACAGGAAAATTGTTAAAAACCCGCCTTAAACCCATCATCAGCCTTTCACTGTCAATTTTATTAATAAGCTGCTCTCAAATCGGTGAAGGAAAACATCGTGAGGAAACCGGCATGTCCTAGTACCAAAAATTCGAAGACATGTGACATCTACCAACCCGCATCGGACCCGCGTGGTGGATTACGGCCCACCCGTCTTAAAGAGAGGAGGCCTCTGTCCCAGCAGTGGGAATGTTAAGAGCTGATTATACTTATGCTTATATAAGTTTTCCGGTGGTTGGATGACACTTTGTGTAACCAGATGGCTTGCTCGTTCTATGAGTAAAGAATTACCATTACCTTTGAACGTGGGAATGCCGCCAGGCTTTTAGGCACGTTACAGACGCGAGACGACAGCGAACTAGAGTGCGTTTTGTTAATAGTTTAATTTTCTAATTAAAGTCTAAGTTTAGTGCTAAATTATGTTTGATTAAAATAAAATCTAAAAACCCTCTCTCTCTCTTCTTAAGTATAAATCATCATCCTATAGCCCAATCCTATTAATATTCAGTCAAAATTAACGCTAGCATTTCTCAAGAGGGATAATCTTGCCAAAGTGCAACGATTTATTAGCGGAACGATCCGTATAAGAATAAAAGATAAATATAGGTGTGGTTTAAATAAGTATCTAAAATGAATTATAGAGTAGATACTAGGAGCACTTTAGTATTGATTTAATTGACCTAATTATTAAAATACCTATCTACAAAATCTAACGTCTGATAGACTGTTTCTCATTAAACAACGAAAGTTCCATACAAAGTATAAATTAACGTCAATGCCAAACAAAAACAAAATAATTAATTACCTTTACGTAACTCACAAAGTTTAGGCACTAAAACGAATAATAATAGAACGTCTTGATGACACCATAACAAACAAAACTTCGAGCAATAAAACTTGAGACAAACTCATTAAATACTTACTTTCATTGAAAATCTTGGAACAAATCAACACAACACGGTTTGAAGAACACTGAGAAACAACAAAACAACTTCTTGAAATACTTAAATCAAACTGTCACTTTGGGAGTGCGGTACGTAGCGCATGCTACGGTACTACGGTGCTACGCCGTAGACGTCCGTTCACAATCGCGATAGCGCTACACTGACTGCAGAGCTACGAAATCGTATACAGGGTTATATTACATACTAAACCGGCGATGTTAGGTGTAAATTTTACATTTTGTTACTTAAACGGCCACATTTTTTGTACAATCTCACGAATATACGAATAGGTAGGTCCATACAGAGTAAAAAATATTTAGTCATTTAATTATTTTTATCGGGGTCGAATGTAAAACGGAGTTTTATTTTTGCTAAATAAAAACTGGACTTTATTGTATGTGTGGTCGTGTGTGACTACGAGTAAGTAAGAAAGTTTATAAGTACATTTCGTAGGCTTTGTACAGCGTTACTGGGAATTTCTCGTTGTTCACACGGCTTAACTTCGCACTAAGACTTAGGTTTTATATGAGTTTTCTAATCATATTTTACAGTAGTTTAAAGTAGCATGAAAAAGGGCTTATTTTCCTTTCTTGTGTTGGATTAGTTGTTCTTTTACTGTGATATAATAATATATTAAATAGCGTAAAAGGATTAATTTATTTATAGTTCAAAGGGAGTGTATTTCGGTGACAAATGAATAGTTGTCAAAGCATTGAATGGTCACAATACAATATTGGGATCTGTATTAAGCCTTTTTTAGCTCGAATTTTATTCATATTTTATTTATATCCTTCGAAAACGGTAGCTGAATAAAACTGAGTAGGTATAAAGTGAATCCAAGTATAGGATTTTGAGTCTTGGGAATTTTCCTATTGATAAGTAACAACTATAGACCAAGGACTTAGATAGTGAATATGTAGAAAATAAACTGTTTTCATCCCAAACTATAGCAAGGAGTAGAACAGGAATAACATTTTCCATTAACATTTAATACTTTATACAGGATACATTTTTAACCAGTGCGCAAACTGTAACTGTAAATTCAGCATATGATTCTAGACGCTCTACCGAAGAAATTTCTCGTCGGTTATCAAAAATTAATCAGCTGTTTCTAGAAAAGTGCTATACCTACGTATGGAACAACAAATATTTTTTTTGATAACCTACGAAAATTTCTACGCTTAGAATCATATGCTGAATTCATGGTTACAGTTTGCGCACTGGTCAAATTGTATTCTGTATAAAGCTTGACTAGTAGACAAAAACAAAACACCATCGCTTACATCCATAATCAGAATATAATGTTCCCACTGCTGGGACACAGGCCTCCCCTCTGTGAGAGGGGCTGGGCAGTAACCCACCACGCGGGCCCAGTACGAGTTGGTAGATTGCGTATGTCTTCTAATTTTTGGTTCTAGGACATGCCGGTTTCCTCACGATGTTTTCCTTCACCGTTTTGAGAGCAGTAGTGACGAAATTATTTACACAAAGTAAATCGCCTGTCTGGGTTCGAACCTACGAACTATAACTCGTAAGTCGCGGCTGCTACCACTGTGCCACCACTCCTCTCAAAAAAACCATGTACTTAATAAGAAAAAAAAATACATACCTACATACATATTACGTTTCCAAACAAAATAGATAAAACAAAAATATATTCTTCGCTTGTGTTATTACCGGGTCCAACGGGCTCGTAGACTCTATTACCCAGGTCCATACAAACGTTTATTCTCCTAGTGATGTTATCTAAATGCGGTCCATCTTATAAGCCTTTATTAAGTCAATCTTCCCGCTCATTGGTCAATCGTTTGTTATTATACGATTAGATATTTGCTTATTCATATTTTTGTTCCCTATTTAGATGTGAGTGGGTGTTTATTAGCCAAGAATAATATATAATATATACCTATATAATATAGAATAATATATGTATTAGCCACTTATTTTCTAATTATAGGTTATTGACCTCTTCTTCTAAAGATACAGATTACAAATCTTTTTTTCAAGGTTATGTGAGTTCCATGTTTTTGCATGTATCTTTGACTAGTAAAATATTTTTCTTTCTAAGTCAGAATGTTGGGAACGGCTTCCATTATTAACTGCATGCTGAATACCAGTATTTTACATGGAGCAACTGCCTATTAATTTGACCTCCACAACCCTTGGTAAGACTGGTTGTTAGACTTTTGGACTTCTGACTTACAAAGATCTGCGAATGACAGCTGGTACTAACGGCTTACCGTAGTTTTCGAGGCACGGAAAGGTCTCGATACGTACGAAATGGATGGTCACCCATCCAGGAACCGACCGCGACAAGTGTAGCTTAACCTTTGATCGACCCGTACGGCTGTTATTATTTCTATGTATGTGCATCTTATTCTATTTTTCAGATTTATTGTTAAATTAGTAGTAAAAATATTAAGATAAAAGTATCGATGTCTACTGTGGTTAATGTTACCGTGGATAGTGCAACGGGTGAAGATCAAACTCATGACTCTTGCCCAGTCTTTTAATATATTTTTTTCCGTAACCTGTATTGTCCCACTGCTGGGCAAAGGCCGCCCACATATTCTTCCACCTTTCTTTGAGCTGAGCAATATGGCGCTTAATGGAATGACACACTCGCTCACTACACGTTGACGACTTCATACCGTTCAGTCCAGAGGGGCAATTCTCATAATTTTAAGAACATTGATCTCGTTACGACGCATATTGACTAATTCGCATTATGACCAATGATAGTTATAGTTATAAATACGCGAAATGACCAATCGCGAAATGACCAACACGCTTAATGACCAACACGCGTAATGACCAATACGCTAAATGACCCCCACGTGAAATGACAGGTGAAAACGACCAACTAATGCAATCCATAGCCTACAGTAGTCCACTGTTGGACAATAGAATTGATATAGCCCGAAAATCTGACAACCAGTCTTACCAGGGGGTATCGTATTACCCAGTAACTGGGTTGTGGAGGTCAGATAGGCAGTCGCTCCATGTAAAATACTGGTATTTTAGTCAGTCTCAATCTGTCAAAATTACCTCTAATTTCCCTATATTTTTGACATCTTTTTGACATTGATTGTCGCTGAGATGTGATTGCGAATCGATTTTGAACGTTTTTAATTACGGGAACCTTCAGGTTTCTCACGATGTTTTTCCCTTTACCGTTAAAAGAACAGAGAAAACATACTTAAGTAATATTAAGAGACAAGACACGTGCCAAGGGAATGGAGTTGGAAATAGAATGATAGCTGTTATTAGAAGGCGCTTTTGATACTTACTGGGCATAAGGTTGGGTGTGGCACCCAGACCGAGATAAATCGATCGATATTTTAGTGTTTTATTTTTATCTGTGCTGTGTGTCTGAGTAGCTGCGTGGGGGCTGGTAAGGGAGCGCTGATTGTCACGGGTCAGTCGATCGACACCCGGTGAAATGTTTAAACAAGGTCAAAGGTGACTGCGGGTGCGTTACACCCACCTTATGCTCCGAGTAACCAATTTTGAATCAGTATATTTTTTCCTAGTCTTTATTTTTTGTGCTTTTTTGTTTTAAATTATTTTATTAGAAGAAAAAAATACCAAAAAACTAAAGAGTCACATGTCACATGGTATAAATCAAATTTCAAATTGTTTATGTTGTTGATTCTTTTAGTAAATATACAGGGTGGAAACTTTCAGCGGGGCAGTAAGGGGAAGTACCTTATCCGTTGCAGCTACACGAAAATGGTCTTAGGAGACTATCCATAATTTTTTATGGAATTTTGATCTCCATTCACAGATTTTCAAAAAAAATACAGTTGGCAAGAAAATAGCCCTTTTACAAAAAAAAAAAACATTTTTTGATGCCAATCGATCCTGTTTCTAATACTGATCAAAAACTTCTATGGGACCAACCATAGTTGGAGTACTCAAAAAGTCACAAATTGAAAAAAACTTTTCCCGTACATTTTGTATGAAAATTTTACGCAAAAGCTTTTTTAGTGACGGTTGAGATCTTTTTGTTGACTGAATAAAACGATAAGTTTAAAAACAATTCAAATTTCGAACTCGTTATTATTAAATAAAACACTATAAACAACAAACGTTATTATTAAACAACAACAAAAAAAAGTTTTCACTTCAAAAACTTAAACATATTTTTATTTTACCTTTAGTTTTGGTTCAATAATAAGTACTGATTATTTTGTAATCAATAAAAAATATGTTGCCTTATTGAATTCACACAATCTCTATCAGGGTTTGGTACTTTACGCTGTGTGTTACATACATATTTTAACCTTCCGCACTGGCCAGGTTAACAATATAAACCCATCAGAGCACATGCTCGCAATCTCTATACTCATTGGAAATAGAAGCAGGACCCGTAGCTGAAACGTAAAAATACTAAAATAGCAGCAAACCGGGAATAGACTTCATCATCATTCCCTTGCCTCCCAATTTATTTGGCGTCGATGCAACATGTCTTCTTCTACCATACTTCTCTATTAGTCGTCATCTTGGTAGTCACCCCCTTTCTAACCATATCATCATTCACATATTCCTTCCATCGTTTCTTTGGTCTTCCCCTACTCTTATAGCCATCGACATTCATACTCAAAACTTTCCTCACGAAGCTTTAGACTAAAAACACATTATTTTTATTATTATTAATATTGCCACCGACGACCGCGTACCGGAAGACCAAGCGTTGGAAGGCCTACCACAAGGTGGGCCGACGACTTTGTGAAGGCCGCAGGAACCCGTTGAATGAGAGAAGCACAGAACCGGTCGAAGTGGAGGTGCTTGGCCTATCTGCAGTGGACGTCTTTCGGCTGAAATGATGATAATGACAATGAATAGCAACCTTATCTTCAAAATTAAAAGCGGCCCGTGGCTAAATAATAACAGCCGCACAGGTCGATCGGTCAGGTTAAGCTACGCTTGCCGCGGTTGGTCTGTGGATGGGTGACCATCTTTACATACCGAGACCCCTCCGTGCCTCGAAAAGCACGTTAAGCCGTTGGTCCCGGCTGTCATTCGTGGATCTTTGACACTCGTTACGGGTAGTCAGAAGCCCGAAAGTCTGACAACCAGTCTTACCAAGGAGTATCGTATTACCCAGTAACTGGGTTGTGGAGGTCAGATAGGCAGTCGCTCCATGTAAAATACTGGTATTCAGCTGCATCCGGTTAGACTGGAAGCCGACCCCAACATAGTTGGGAAAAGTCTGGGCAGATGATGACCTTTAAAATTATTCAGATTAGGATTGATAGTGGATTACACAATTAGGGTGCTGTTTTGTTTTACCATTTAAATAAGCAGATAGCAGAAGGCCAATTCTCGTAACTTGAAACGTTCAAAATCTAGTCGCAGTCTCATCTCGGCGACAAACAAATGTCAAAAACTTGTCAAAATGTAGGGGAAATTAAAGGAATTTTTGACAGATCGAGACTGAGATCAGACTGTGAACGTTCTTAAAATTACGAGAATTGCCCCTCAGGTATGGAGTAGGTTTTTCTTATGAATTTCTTATTTTTATTTTCAAGGGTGTAATTTTTATTAATCAAGATAATAATCATAATATTTACATAATATAAGCTAATACTTAAAATAGTAATATGTACATGTATATGAAAGAAGGAGCTAATCATAGGGCATAAAAAAAATTGTACGCATAGCTGTCAACAGGAACAGTGCCCAAAAGGCTGGCAGCATTGCCACGTTGTATGGCGATGCTTATTCTTTGGCCAAGAAATAGGCCAGCTCCTCTGGTCACGTGAAGAGTCGACTAACCGCTTGGCGATATCTCGAAAAATCAAGTGAGCACTCGGACCCCATGGCCGTGTTTCAACCCCAAACGGTTCGAACATATTACTCCCAATCAGATTGGGTTTTTTATTATCATATATAAATTTATTTTACCTTGGTTTCCCACAAAAATTTATATATTTCCTCCATAAATCGTATGCAGTTTTATAATTTCCTTTTCTAAATCAGAACTTCTAACGTCGCCAGCCTTTCCTTTCGTTTAACGACCAGTTTTGATGAAACTACGGAAATACGGTTTTTCCGTGGAAAATTCTGTCATTGAGACGGGTTCTTTGCGGCCATTTAATTAATTTTTTTGATGTCATATCTACTAAAATTCCCCGAACGAAAAAAATCGGGGAATGACTCCCATATTACGTTTTTCGTTCCAAGAATTATTATTCTCACTTCTAGAAAATAGTACCGAAACCCGTGGTCTGGTTGTGGTGTTAAGGCCAAATTCTTTTTCAGTTCAGTTTGAACTCTATTTAACTAACTATATTGTACTGAAAACATTCGAAAACAAAATCTACTATTGATAGATTTTCAGCCATTCAGACCACAAACTCACGACTCAGTACATATTTCATTAAGACCACGTCAAAATCGACACAGCCTAGATAAAACGCCGAACACGTAATAAATTTAACAGCACCAATTTAATAGTTTCACCCGCTTTACATATACTAGACATATATATACTTTTATACGTATTTCCCTAGAGGAAATTAAACCGCCAACGCTTGGCCACAAATCCCTGATATTAGCCATTTATCTCACGTTCGATCCTCTTTTTGCAGTAAAAAGCGTACGTGTGAACCGATCTCATAATTGTATTTAGTATAACATCAATGTGTTTGCAAAGAGAGGGTTAAATTGAAAAAGTCAATTTACTGAAGATGCTTGGGGATGACTTTGCTTATATTTTGAAGAGCTACAAGATTTGAAAGCAAAATAGATTATGAATCCATCAAATATTATGAAATTTGTTTTCCCAAAGAGAATATTAGCTTGTGTTTTATTTCGTAGGCCATTCCGCGCGTCCATTACGGAAGGGACGTGCTAACTTCCTTATTTCTAAATCACTATTATTTAGAAGCTTAACTACTATTCAAAACTTAATTATACTCAACCTACATAGAGGCCTTTTTTTATTCTGAAGCACGTGTTACCAATCTCCCGGATACTCAAGACTCAATAATACTCGAGATTCGAACCTAGAACCGCACAGTAATATAATAATAATAATCGTTTATTCATAAAAAGGGAATACATTTACATTTAATACCTTAACAATTACAAATAGTGCACAGTTGCTAATTTGCCTGAACTAGGTTGAACCTTTGCTTCAGGCTAGAAAGTGCATAAATACTTAATGAATAATATATACCTTTTTTCAAAAGCCAGTGCCATCACTTGAACAATTAAAAGACACTCGAGATTGATATCTTGTCTTTGTTAAACCTATTTGGTCATTGCAAACAAATCCATAACAAAGAGCTACAGACAATTTTATATCTTTCGTCAAAACAGTAATAAAAAGTCCTCGTCTTTGTCACTCAAGAAAAATAAAACAACAACGTTCAATAGGTCAAGTACGATGATCCTCCATTATAACAGAATCCTTCCAAATACGAACAAGAGTTCCGTACAAAATACCGTTAACTGAGGCCCTAGCATGAACGCGCGACTTAAACGTAACGTAAAGCCAAGCGCATATTACCGCCGCGACGGGCCGGAACACAACGCATTTTCATCTAAAAAAGTGCGATGCGGTGAGTGCTTCATGGTTTGCTTCATCATCATATTTTCAGCCGAAAGACGTCCACTGCTGGACATAGGCCTCCCCCAAGCACCTCCAGTTCGACCGGTTCTGTGCTTCTCGTATCCAACGGGTTCCTACGGCCTTAACTTTTGCTTTGGTTCATAGAAAATGTACGAAAGTGGTGAAGGAGGATTTTTGGAATGCAATGCGGTGCGGCGTGGCCCGCCGCAATCTGCTTCAGCCTTAAATTCGAACTAAAATAAAACTATCCTATTGCGTTTTAGACAAGAATTTTGCGACAGCATCCATGAGACATGAATTCTTAAAACGAAATAATAATATTATAAGCGAAACGAGTATTTTCAGTTTTAAAATCGTACGAACTGACTTTACGTTTATCCGTGCGTTTGTGCTAGGCTCACTGCTCCGTACAAAATACGGTTAACTGAATACCTTTCCTTTCCCCACTTTTATGTTTTCTCCTTGAATTTATGTGCCGGTTTGGTACAATCACAGATTCTAGATGCGACAGGCAAATGAAAACGTATCGCTCTGCCGGGGAATCCTATGTATTCCAACTCCAACTTTATCAATTGATTTCCTTCCTCCCATAGGGATCTCGAGAGATACGGAACATTTTTATTTACTATAAATATTTATTTTATCACCTGTGCTGGATGCGATGCGGAATTTTTGATTCTGTTCACCAAATCTTGTTTCCGTGATCTGGATGTGGGATGTGTAAATAAATTGAGGCAAGATGTGACCATGTTAAGAGCATGTTTAATGATTTTATATGTAATATTCTCTGAAAGCATTTGTGGAAATCGGTTGTCATGGTATGGGGGGCATGTTATGCGGAAGAATGAAGACAATGTCGTGAGGAAAGTTTTTGAGTGTGGATGTAAAAGTAGGGGAAACCCAAAAGAAACGTTGAATGGACTGTGTGAAAGATGACATGACTAGAAAGGGAGTGACTACCGAGAAGCATGGAAGCAAAAGACATGTTGAAAAGAAGAGTGAAAGAACACTATCTGTCCACTTCATCATAGTTGTGTATGTATGTATTATTTTGAGTATGATATAATTATTATCATTCTAGTAATATTTATTTTAGAAGTATTTATGTATGTTCATTCGTATGTATGTTAGTATATTCTCGTAATATTTGTTTAGCTTTTAAGTGAATAGTGTTTTGATTCTACGTTTTATTTTTTGTCTCCTTTGCTCTATCACACGCTGTCTACATCTCTGTATCTATTGTCCTATCTCAGGTATGCTGGAAGAGATTTCTTATGAAATAAGCATCACCTCTGTACCTATTTTTTCTGTTCTGTTTTTCATTGTCTGTTTATATATGTGTGTACATAAATGGTAAAATAAATAAAATAAAAATAAAAATGTTGCGCCCACCCCAAATAAATTTCGATAAGGGTAAGAGAATGGTTGAGGTCTTCTGGTGCAAGTATCTCCATACATAAAAGAAGGCCTCTAAAATGTATTTGTTAAAATCTGTTGATTACGAAATAAATAAACATGATGATGATGATTCGAGCACAGTGTAATATCACTTTTAGTTTACACAGGATGTTCCCAAACTCGTGTTATTACTTCAAACCTTGGGATAGCAGTATAGAGCGATGCGTTTCAAGTCCCGTTCCGTTCTGTTTCCGTTTCAAGAGTAAACAAACCGTTACATTATACAATTCTCCTCGATCCGGTGACCAGATAAGATATCTACTTGAAAGAGAAATGTATCCTTGATTACAATAGAACATCTGACAACAACATCTTTTGGATTGACAGTCCATGGGACATTCTTTCGTATAGTGATAAATAAGAATATAGTTGATATTAATTAGAACCTTTTTGCCGAGTGGGGAAAGAAACCTTTGAAATGAAGCAGCGACAATATTTATGTAGGTACCGAAGGTCAAAGATGTAAACGTAAAACGCAATCTGATCATTTGTTATGTTAGTATATTTTGAAAACTCTTCACCTTTCTGTACTTTATTTTAGAAGCTATATGATTTTACTTTTATTTATATTGTCTAGTCTTAGTAAGTGAGAAAAAATGCAATATTGTTCGGCTTGTATTTTTATTTTCCTTTTTTTTATTAATCTTAAATTAAAAAAGTATTTTGTCATGATTTCTAAATTCTAGAGCTTATAGTTTTATTATTATTATGTGTTATCAACTATTTCTGAGATTGCTGGTGGTGGTGGTTGGATTGGTGGTAACTGGTGGTTGGGACTGTGTAAGTCGGAGGCTATTGTTACCGATAGTACTTTTAAGATATATTTTAACATTTTTTCGGGACCATGGGGTCCCGGTTCTTTGGAAGGCGTACGAGGGGCCGAAGCCAACTCGCAGAGACCCCTTAGGAAAATTTTATTGAAATGTGGCACCACCCGACGATTATCCCTGTATGCACTATGCAAGTGCACCCAAGGATAACCCTCGGTTAGTTTAGGACTATTGCAGGATATGGAAAAATACAAATTTGGACTATGGGTTCGGGTAGCTAAAGTGGACTAGTTACCAATAACTATGGAAGAACTATGGGCCCTGCCTGATCAATATTTTATATATACACGGATAAAATGGCAGGGGGTCACTTGCACACTCAAAAATGGGCTCCTGAAAACAGTCGCTAGCACCTAGTGTCGTAGCGACAAGGGAGCAACATGACCTGAGGTGCTTATGAGGAGTGGAGAGGTACTCCACGGCTATCAGGACAATCCCGGAAGTACGGTCAAGATCCCTACTAGCATACGATATATTATTATTGATAAATGATAATGATAAATGATAAATGATTTTATTTTGTAAGTAGGTTTGTACAAACACTTTTACACGTCAATCATATTTTAAAACTAGATGAAGTCGGCGTTTCCTATCTGACTAGTCTGAGAAGAAAGGCCGAAACAAACTCAGACGTCACAGTCTCTTTTAAAGTCCAGACATAATCTTGGTCAGATCATATGAAGACCATGTAGGTCGATGTCTGAGATGGTCTTTTGAGGAAAGAACCACACAGATTGAGAGGACCTGTCCAGTCAGTGCACGCATATGTCAGAAATCGTGCAGCTCAACTCAAAACTTAAGGAGCTCAACGGTTCGACGAACAATACCAAAGAAAGGACATTTGGGTAGGCCACATTAATTACTCAAACTGCCAGACCATGACAAAAACTAACAGAACAGAGCGAAAATTAAAAAATAAAATGACCCACATAGTCTTCACATTCACAATAATTAAAATAATAGAATACTTTACAAAGTAAGCAATGTCATAGTAAATATCAAATTCATTAATGTCAAAATGTATATAAAAAAAAAACAACAACAAAACAAAACAAAAACATTCAATATGTAAAGATTGGAAGCAGCTTAATCCCAAGCCTTTTTGTCCTCGATATAAGCCTTAACGGTATAAAAGGCTTTCTGGCACAACTTACGTTTAATGAATGATTTGAATTTATTAAGGCTTAGATCTTGAACGGGGCTTGGAACTTTGTTGTAGAAGCGTATACATTGACATCTGAACGAGCCACCTATTTTCTTGAGCCTTGTTGTAGGTACAACAAATTTGTGTTTATTTCTAGTATTTATATCATGTATATCACTGTACTTTTTAAACAATTTTGTATTTTTATGGGCATATAAAAGATTTTCATAAATGTACTGAGAAGGCACAGTCATAACATTAATTTCTTTAAATTTGTCTCTGAGCGAGTGTCTCGGACTCAATTTATAAATTGATCGAACAGCTCGCTTCTGTAAAACAAAGATAGTCTGAATATCAGCGGCATTTCCCCACAATAGAATACCGTACGACATTACACTATGAAAATAGCTAAAGTACACTAAACGGGCTGTCTCTATATCAGTTAAATTACGAATTTTTCTAACCGCGTATGCTGCGGAGCTTAGCTTTTTTGATAATTTATCTATATGTGGACCCCACTGAAGCTTAGCATCCAAAGTTATGCCCAAGAATACTGTGCTGTCTTCAGGATTCAATTCTTCGCCCTTTATCAACACACTGGTTTTCACCTGCCTAACGTGAGGTAGCGTAAACTTAATGCATTTGGTTTTTTTCTCGTTTAAAAGTAAATTATTAACATTGAACCAGTGGACTACTTTAGAGATCGCGGTATTTACATCGTCAGTAACCTGCTGCTGACGTTTAAGTTTAAACAAAAGTGAAGTGTCATCTGCAAACAACACTATATCATGATTATCCTTTATGAGGTACGGCAAGTCATTTATATAAATAAGAAAAAAGAAAGGGCCAAGAATTGAGCCCTGTGGGACTCCCATTGTTACTATAGATCCGGGAGATCTTTTTCCATTAACATCAACGCTCTGAATCCTCTTACTCAAGTATGAGGTAAGAAGATCCAGAGCAGTGTTCCTGATTCCGTAGTGGCGGAGTTTCCTGATTAACGTTTCGTGAAGAACGCAATCGAATGCCTTGGACAAATCACAAAAGATGCCCAAGGCATCGCATTTATCTTCCCAAGCATTATAAATATGTCCTAAAAGTTCAACACCGGCATCAGTAGTTGAACGACCCCTTGTAAAACCGAACTGTTTGCTATGTAATAATTTATGTTTATTAAAAAATCTTTGCATTTGATCTAAAATTAATTTCTCAAAAATTTTACTAAAGGTAGGTAGTACAGAAATAGGTCTATAATTTGTAGGGTCTGATGTACTACCTGATTTAAACAAAGGTATTATTTTACTATTTTTCATGAGGTCAGGAAACTCCCCACTGTCAATACAACTATTAAAGATAAGAGCTAGAGTAGGTGCTACAATGTCAATAATAGACTTAGCAACTTCTACAGAATTACCCCACAGATCTGCAGTCTTTTTAACATTTAATGTGTGAAAGGTTTTAATTATATCTCTACAGGTAATATGTTCAAAATGAAATTCCGAATCACAACCATTAACATTTTCCTTCAGCAAAGACTCAGCAACAAAGGGTGATGAGTTTAGGGATTTAGTAGTTGAAACGGGAATATCCGAAAAGAAATTTTCAAATGCCTCAGCGACTTGTGAGTCTGATTTTACTATGTTGTCATTAATAGACAGGCTGTAGTCAGTATCTCGTTTACTAGATCTTCCCGCTTCACTATTAATAATACTCCAGGTCGTTTTAATTACATTACTGCTGTTTTTAATCTTTGAACCTAAATAACGAGACTTGGCCATATAACAGACTTTTTTAAATAATTTTGAATAATTTCTAACGTACAAATTAAATTCATCAGTGTTAACATAAGGCCTTTCATTGTACAGTTCATAAAGCCGTGTTCTACTTTTATGAATACCAATGGTAGCCCAATCACTGAAATATGCGTTACTGTTAACCACAGTTATTATACACAGAAGTCGTTGATGTACCTTAATAAATAAAATGAAACCCATCTATGCCAGCAGCGATCAGCTACTATGGTCACTGCTTGTCACAATTAATGCCGATGTCGTCGAGTTGATGTTTTTGGGCTCGACGGTAGTAAATCTTGTTGTAATGAAACAAGTACAAATGTAGCCCTTGGGCTGCTATAAAAACACACCTACACATCTATACTCACATTAACACCCACACCCGGCGCATAAATAGTTACTCCCATTTCTTTGTATTTAATTAATTTAAACCCCTTTTACTTTCTTCTCTACGTGTCCTATCGTCAAAATTATTTGTAGTACAGTTACGAGCACCAATATGTCAACACTTGGCAATTTTCAAATGCTATTTTTTCGTAAACTATCGAATGCATCGTTGAAATACGATACATTACATAAACCTATGGGTTCGAAATTGCTATGTTCGTAACAAAATAAAATTTCATTAAAAAATAAAGGAGTAAATCGCTTTTGAATAAAGCCGAGTGTATACATACTTTTGCTCGTGACTGTACAAATAATTTTCAGCTCTAGTTTATTTTTACAAAAGTGCACAATTACTTGTTACCTATTAATCATATACACCGTTAAATTTTGTTCGTTTACATGTAAGGGCGTATATACAGGATATACAAAAACATCACAGAGCCATCAACTACGGATTCTATTCAACAAACTAAGGAACATTGCACAAAAATAATTGCTGGGAAACGACTTTTATTTTTGGTGTGTTTTGCTGTTTGCGGTAGTGCGCAACATACGGCAATGATTCCGGGGTCGTGGGGGTTTTTAAAGTTATATTATAGGTAGCATTAAATACTTGATTTCATAAAAAGTTGGATTTTCGACCTTCTACATTATATCTCCGTAACCTAAAGGTTTCCAGGTATGATCCAGTACAAAAAACCGGTCAAGTGCGAGTCGGACTCGCGCACTGAGGGTTCCGTACAAATTTGTAGGTATGTAACCAAATATTTCGCAATTTTTCCTTTATCTGTGCTATAAGACGTTGCTTCGTACCGAATTTCAAGATTCTGAGTTCACAGGAAGTACCCTGTAGGTTTTGATTCCCTTGCGAGTGCCGAAAATTTGCGGAAATTTGTGGCATAAACGGCTGTATCTTTTGATTGCGTTGGCTTAGATGTTTGAGTTTCAAAGCTCCAAGGGTCAGTAGACCTGAGTATTTGATATAAATTCCAGCTTGACACCTCCACGCGTTCCTGAGAAAAAGGGTCTTGATAGACAGACAGACGGACGGAGGGACGGACAACAAAGTGATCCTATAAGGGTTCCGTTTTTTCCTTTCTTTTTTAAAAATAATAACAATGACGAGGAGTACAAGTGACTCTCGGCTTCGTTAAGTGTCTTTCTACACCCGTCATTATGAGCGCATGAATGACTCACGTAACACAGGTTTTTCCTAGCATAGGGGTCATTGATAATTTATTTTGTGCCAGGCTATTTACACGCTTAAATTAACTGTCACCTTGTATTTGTATACTTTTTTATGTCTTATAAATAATTCTTGGTGATGATTTTTGAATTATCTGATAACTTTAGTCGAAGAATAATTTTGAAATTTTGACAGTTTTTACGTCAATTTTATTCCTCAAATAAAAGTTATCTGGCAATGGAAAAATCGGCCCTTATTCAAATAGTATAAGTTTCATACTGTTGAAAGATATCTCAAGACAATAAAAAATTTTATAATCTTTTCCTGCGGCATCAGTAAATCACTATACGGTAGTTACGTCAGCACCACGAGACGTTACATCCTGTAATAAATAAAGTAAGGGTTTCAATATCTTACGGATAGTGACAAGTTACTAACCCTTTTCTGTAAAATGATTCTTTGTCCGTTATAGACGGTACGTGGGTCGAGCTTCGTTGGTTACAATATAGATATGGGATATTGGTACGTGTTACTGATCTAAAATAGTCTTACTGCAGCGCAAAGCAACAGAAACAAAGCATGGCACAAAAGGGAAGAGGCCTTTCTTAGCATGGGGTTAAACAAGGATACCAATGATGATGTTGAATGAACATTTATCACCATACCAACTTTTAGATGTGAAAAAGTCAAATCAAAGTGAAAGTCAATGTGTGTGTGTGTGTGTCAAAGTCAAATCATTTATTTCAACTATGCACATAGGAAGAGTTCAGATTATGTCAGTCAGTGTCTCAAATTAAATATTCAAGTACTCCATCTATCTGCCCAGCCTTTTCCCCACTATGTTGGGGTCGGCTTCCAGTCTAACCGGATGCCGGTGAATACTAGTATTTGACATGGAGCGACTGCCTATCTGACCTCCACAACCCAGTTACTGGGTAATACGATACCCCTTGGTAAGACTGGTTGTCAGACTTTCGGGCTTCTGACGACCCGTAACGAATGTCAAAGATCAACAAATGACAGCTGAAACCTACGGCTTGTTATACGTCTTGGTATGTGAAGATGGTCACCCACCCATGGACCAAACGCGGCTAGCGTAGCTTAACCTGATCGATCGATCCGTGCGGCTGTTATTACTTAGCCACGAGACCCTCAAATATACAAGTACTTACCTACATGTTATGTAAAAAAAAATTATACTAATTGCAAATTAAACACACAACAACTAAAGTTAGGAGATGTGTAGGTAATTATCAAAGTTTGGTTAAGCGGATGTTAATCATTACTTAACTTTCAGCAACTTTTAGGTATAAGTTAAGCAGGTAATTGAGTAATTACCTGCTTAACTTATACCTAAAAGTTACACACACACACCACACACATTTTATATTCAATAACTTTTCGCAACGCAATGAATTATTTTTTCGATATATATCACGCATTGAAATTGACTAACTTTCCACCACTATATAGACTTCATTCTCATCTCTTTCATTCATATAAACGGTTCACTTAGTTAAAACACAACAGAAAATTTCATTAAACGTTAAAAGAACTGACGAAAAACTTTCCAGCAGGACTATGGACATTGAACAGTAGTTACAAGGGTAGTTTCAGACTTTAAACTCTCCCAATGACAGTAGAAACGCTTTTAAATTAACGTTTCGAACGAGCCCAAATACTTTTTTGTGAGTTAGTTTCAATAAAGCTACGGAGATGAATAGTCAGTCTGACATAGGTATTAAAAGACATTCAATAAAAGTTTAAGTGGATAAGGCCTGAAAAGATTTCAATGCGACATAATTAACTAAGTGGGGCACATAGATAAATGACTACAGACGCACGAGTCGATTGAAGGTATCGGTCCCTGAATGGGTGACATCCATCACGTATCGTTCCTACGTAACCTTTCTGTTATTCAGTAACTCCAAAGATCCGCCTCAAAGGAGCGTACTTGGTCCCTTGCTGTTTTTAATATACAAAGTTGATACGACAGAGGGGCTTTCCTTTAAACTGTCTATTCTAGGTACCATTTTCAAGCTCTGTACCAAAAATCAATTAAATTGGTGCAGTAGTTTAGTCGCAAATGATTTTTTAAGTTTTTGCACCGTTTGAACACGATATATCTTTCCTATGATTCAGCTGATTATGTCTAAGCATAGGTCATGCACCTTACAACGATAAAGACATTGCCACTTCGTTACCTAGGTATCTAAGGTCAATCAAATTTATTTACAAAGTGTGGGTGCGCTTTATTCTAATTTGTAAGCCATTTAGTTTGTTTGAAAAAAATATTTTCTTATTTTTGGCGCTTTTTATTTTTATGCCGTATCGAATTAATACTAAACACGTATAGTATACGTAGTGTCATT